>OY728145.1:669818874-671018874 GCA_963277665.1 Viscum album | reverse complement strand
AATTGAATCTCGAGGGGCATGATGACCTCCATTCCATACAATATGGAACATGGGGTCACTTGGGTGGAATTGCGAGTCATATTCTGATAAGCACAGTGGGCATTGGGGAGCTTTTACAACAAACTCTTCTTTTTCTAACCAACCATTTTCTATAGAATGTTTTAGACGGTTTTGTTGAATGCCTCGATCTATCCATTTACTTGTGCATAATAACTGGAGGTATGGATTGAACAAATGTTGTACTTAGCGTACAGTTTGTTCATCTCATGTGAGGGACTCTAAATCAGTAGATGAGGTTGGAGTTCAAAAATTCAACGATGGAACGGGCCTTGACCTCCTTGAGTAGAACTACCTCTTCCCACTTGGAAAATAAATCCGTAGAGGTCACGATGAACCAGCATTGATGATCAGTCATTGGTGGATTTGGTCCCATGACATCGAGTCCCCATACTACAAATGGACAAGAGTAATAGGTAGTGTGGTGAGGCTCTGGTGGCCAATGAATAATGTTGGCATGAATTTGGTAAGCATGGCAGCTTTTTGAGAACTCGATGTAGTCATGGATCTTGGAGGGCCAAAAATACCCTAGTCTTTGGATTTGGTGAGATAGTTTTTGCCTGGTCTGATGAGCCCCGCATGAATCCATAAGAACAACCTTCATAACTTGGGAAATCTAAACTCCTTGAATGCAACGAAGGAGAATCCCATAAAACCAGCGCATCTAGAGGATCTTCTCATGACTAGGACCATCCTGGAGGGTAAAATATGTAAGGCGTAGTATTATATTCACTCGCGCTCGGACCAATCCTCCAGGAGATTTTTGTTTTGGAGATACTCGATAAAGGAGGTTCTATATACAGGAGTCACTTCAATCACTACATCCAGGGGACCTCGAGGTCCTGATGTGGAGGCTCCAGTGGTAAGGTGGCTTACCTGTGGCCTATCATCATCATATGGAGTGTCGGGAGCAATGAATCTCAGGTGTGCTACGTGGATAATCAGATCATCCTATTCAGGCTCTATAAGTTATGCAGCAAGACCTACCAAGGTGTCATCTCGATGATTATGGGATAAAAAACATGAGTAACTTGTGGCCGATATGGGAACTGGGCCATTAGATGGAAAGTGCGTTCCAACAACGGTACGAGCTCTGGCTTTCTGACGAAATAGTCACAGTTGATCTTCTTGATGACAAGTTAGGAGTCCCCTTTCACATGAAAATGGGGAACGTCAATATCAAGGGCCTTTTAGAGGAAAGTAATGAGATCTTGATACTCTACCTCATTGTTGGTGCATCCTTCTGACAGTAGGAATGAATACAACAGAATGGATTATGATGGGGTAATGAAGACAACACCCAGACCGACTCTGATGAGCCTGGGGTCGTCAATCCTTCTACTGGTGGGGATCCGGAAGCACCATCAAAGTGAATTTTCCAGCACGGAATGACTTGGTCTACCAAGAGAATCGATTCATCAGGGAAATTGTGATTCAGGGACTGATCTGTAGGAGATGGATGGAAAAAAAGGATTTTTTCCAACGCTTTCCCATTAATATCCTTCTAGGGAACAAACTTGATGTCGAATGGTAGATGGATTACTACCCATCGAGCTAGACGTCCTGTTAACATTGGGTGGTTTAGGATGTACTTCAACAGATAAAATTGGGACACTAGATGTATCTTATGGTTTTGAAATTAATGTTGCAATTTTTGTACTTTGAATACCATCGTAAGTAATCTCTTCTTGAGAGGGAAGTATCTGGTCTCTATATCGAGGAGAATGCGGTAGAGATAGTAGAGATTGTTCTTCATCCCCTCATTATTCTTTTAGGTGAGAAGGGTGATGAGAGACCATTCTAGGGAGGGCATGTAAAGGATCAGCGACTTTCCAGAGATGGGTGGAATTAAGACTAGAGGCTGGAGAAGGTACAACTTGATTTCCGTGAAAGCAGTCTGCCATTATTCATCCCACTCGTAGACAATGCCTTTCTTCATGAGATAAGAAAATGGATTACACTTATCGACCAGATTCGTGATGAATCGACGTATGTAGGACAAGTGGCCTTGGAAACCTTGAATCTCATAGAGGTTTCTTGGGGGAGACATCTAACTAATGGCCTTGATCTTATCTGGGTCAATATCGATGCCCCTGTATCTGACAACGAATCTGAGAAACATTCTAGAGGTGACCCTGAAGGCGCACTTCAATGGATTCATCTTCAGGTGATGGGAACAGAGGAAGACTGACACTTTCTCATTGTCTTTGAGATGGTCCTAATGGTGGAGAGATTTGACTACCAGATTGTCTATGTAAAATTCCACCAACGTTTTGAGGATCGAATTAAATATACGAAGCATAGTCCGCTGATAGGTGGCACCTTCATTCTTTAAACTGAAGGGAATGACTTGGTAATAGAAAGTACTTTGTGGTACCCCAAAGGCATTAGAATCCCCATGCTTAGGGGACATTCAGATCTGGTTATACCCGGAGTATCCATCCATGAAGGAGAGGGATTGGAACCTAGATATAGGATCGATCAACAATTATGTCACAGAAAGGGGAAAATCGTCATTTAGACACTGACGATTGAGATCCTAGAAGTCAAAGAAAATTACAATTTCCCCATTCTTATTTGGAATTGACACAATGTTGGATATCCATTTGGGGTACTGGACCTTCTTAATGAAATTGGATCTGATGAGAATATCAACTTCTGCCCCAACCATGGCACCATGGAAAGGGTACATCTTTTTTGGAGGTAGCTTGAACCCACGATGATTTACCAGGAGACCGAGGCGATGAATGAACACTTGAGGATCTAGTCCCGAAATCTCATCCTAACTTCAGGTGAATACATCGCAATGTTGTTTAAGGATGTTTATGTACTTATATTGCTCATAGAGGGGTGTGAAAACACTGATCAATGTGGGTTTCGGGTCCGCCTCGCTATCGAGGTTCACCCAGACCAATTCGTTGACCATTGCGAATACACCCTCATCAATGGCGGGAAGAGCATCATATAAATCAAATTCTTCACTTATGGGTGAGGGATACTTGGAGGGAGGAGTTTCATATGAGTCTACAGATCCCGATGGGAGGATGGTACCAGCCTGAGTGGTAGTGGACACTCCATCGGGGAACTCCTGTGCTGCCAAAACCACAACGATAAAGGCTATTGATCTGATCCCATCTGGTCTTCATCCCAAGGGGCCACAGTTTATGATATTGAAGAAATAGTGTCATGTTTTCTTGAGACAATTAATTTGATCCTATTGAAACAAGAAAGTATGACATATTTCCGTTGCCATGGGGTGGAGTTCCCGATACCTTATAAGAGTTGGAGGCTCTAAGATCACCTGAGCCAGATTTGTGTAGGAGTACGAGTTGATCTTAGAACGTTGATTATACTTGGGAATGTGTTCCCCCTCATTCCAGAAACAATGAATCATTGTCCCATGTTCGGGTTTGTATCCTCCAATCGGTGGACTGGAAAGATGTAGGCATCATCAAGATTTGTCCATGGGTTGGTCGCAACCATGGCATGATCAACCTTGTTATCTTGAATCTTATTTTCTTTTCTCTTGTAATAGTCATCATCCAGATAGGGAGATTCATAAGAGGAAAAGGGAGACACGTCACCTTGAAGAATTACCACTCGACTAGTAATGAAGTACTTAAGGCACATGTGATATGATGAAGGAACTGCCACATGTAGGTGGAGCCACGGCCTGCCCATCAAAGCATAGTAGTTAGTGTCTTGGGAGACAACCATAAACTCGGTGCTGACAACTAGGCCACCGAACTGGGTCTTCAAGAGGATCTTTCTGACCGGTGTTTGTTCCATCCCTTCATAACCTTGGATTCTTAGGTTAGATGGACTCAGATCATCCTTGAACAACCCCAGTTTCCGTAGTGTCCGATTCAGGATTAGGTTGATCCCAGAGCCTATGTCAACAAGACTACAACGAACCTCCATTCCATTAAAATGGGTGGTGATGTACATTGGGAGAATATTACCATATATTGGAGAGCCTTCATCTTCTATAGAGAATGAGATGATGTATTGTAATTCACATACTCGACCACCTTAGCATGGAAGGATTCTACGGCTGCTAACTCCGTCTGAAACTTGAGGGGGATTCTTATAGCCTCATAGAGGGACTCATGCATATCTGATGATATGATAAGGGCCTCAAGGATAGAGAGATTAGCTGGAATTATAGAAAGATTCTTGAGGACATAATACTTCCATTCCAGATGTGAACTTCTTCTTACATAAGGTCGCTCTATGACAGGATGTATGGTAGGCCCTGCGGAATGGACCGACGACTGACTAGTGCTAGGAATATCCCGTTGCTCACTATTCGAAGCCTATGGAGTGACTAACGGATGAGGGCCCAATGACTAAGACCAATCTGTAGAAAGTCATGGCTGGTCACAATACAGTCAAGGAGGCTCTGCATAATCTAACAATACAAATGATGGTGAAGGAAGGCCTGATTACACCATAGGAGAAGGCTCCCTGTGCTGAGTTCTGCGCTGGGCCTACTCTCTGGTTTTAGTAGCATGCATAGCCTGGCTAGAAATACTGACCGATGCACTCTAAAGACCCATATTTCCACGACACCTTTGATGCTGACGACGACTTGGGATGTTGGGGGGATCCTCCTAGATCACCTCATCGTCATGAATTATGTAGAGGTTTACCAACTCTACAGTATTAACCGAGGCATACCCTTAACCGTCACTTGAATAGTCATCCACTAATAGATGGATTCTGGGAGGAATTTCCATCTTCGGGGCATGAAGTCACTGAGAGTATGGGATGATGATGGAATCAATGGGGGACTTTGTTTTCCCTTGTGCATTTAGGGCTTGATCTTATGGGAAGAGGATAACTGGGCCGTTGACACAGGAGTAATTTTGGTGGATGGCACGTCATCTTATGAAGGATCAGATCGATTCATGCGTGCACAAATATTACCATGGTAATGGGAGACAATCTTATGAGCCATATAATCTTCATACTTCTGGGACCCACTGTGAGAAACCTGAAGGCACTCGCCTTCGCTGTCGCTTCTGCTTTCTGGCTTCACAAAAACACATGCCACCTGTGCTGAGCTGGGCCTAACCAGACTATGTTGTTATCCACCTGGTCTTGAAGCCAGTCTTTAAACACATAGCTCTATTTGAGGGTGTTCCCTAGAATCTAGTGATAGGGGAAGTAATCTGGGCGATCAATTAGGTTCACCTCTTCTGGCCTCTGGCATTCAGGAAAATGTACAATCCCCTGCTCCAAGGCACTGTGGAAATAACCAGGGACCTAGCTTTTATTGAATGAGTAGGTTTGGTTCCTCCTATATAGAAGGGGGCCCTTGGAGCATGAACCTGAGGAGGGGATGGAGGTGCCGATTGGGGAGGTGGAACCTGGTTATCTTGCCTAGGTGGTGGTGGCACATTGCATGGGGGAATATTCCGATTTTGAGGTGTGCGCTGCTAGGCTAGAGGCTGCACCTGAGGTGGAGGGCCTCTATGAGGATGTGGAAGAAGCTCCACTGGTGACAACTCTAGTTGCCTGGGGGCCTCTATTTGAACAATTTCATTGAGCTCGACCCTATTGGCCCTTCTTGCGAGGATTGCAGGAGGCAACCGACGTGGCTGGATGGATTGTTGCAAGGCTTCCTCTAGGCGTTGAACCTTATCAGAGATGTCTCAGAATCCACCAGGGTAGTCCTGGGTGATAAAAGAGGGGACCAGTTCTGTCTTCACATTCCCTATGCACATCTTCACCAGTTTCTCCTGAGTCAGTGGCATGTTAGGGGAGTATGTGATCACATTCCATCAGGTGACAAAGTCTGCAACGTGCTCATCGGGCCTCTTCTAGCACTTGAAGTGGCCTGCGATACTTGTCTTCCAATTGGTGGAACTGAACTGGTAGAGAAATTTGCTATGGAGGTCTTACAAGCCGGATACTAATCCGATGGGTAGCTAGATGTACTAGATGAACACTGGCCCCTCCAATGTCTGCATGAATCATCGGAGTTTGGCGGCCTCCTGCTACATTGAAGTTACCAACATGGGCCCACACCTTGAGATAAAGTGGGTTAAGTGTTGCGGCAGGTCCCCTATACCATTGAAAGGGGAAAATGTGGGATTTAGGAAAACCTGGAGAGCTATGATATCATCCACCTACACCGGATAAGGCATTCCATCAGGCAAGATTTCCACCTGTCATGTCTCCCATGCCTCAAGACAGGAAATGAGTGCCGCCGCTGGATCATCTGGGTGAGGGTTCCTGTCTTGACGGGATTCCCGGACCACCAATGGATTGGTAGGTTCCTCAACACGATAAGAAGGCCCGACGGCTCGTGGAGAGGCTGGCGGGATGACCTACGGAGCAGCTCGAGGAACCTGAGTAGGGTCCCCGAGATTGTCTCGCAACTCGGGTGGATTTGGTGACACATACTGCACCCTCTTGTCATAAGTTCCAGTCTCAACCCTATTTACCTGGGCAGGATGGTCAGGGTTACCTAGAGGCAATTTTCTGAGGGGAAGATGTGTCTGCCCTGAATGCCCTATCCGAGGATCACCATAGTATGGCCATCGCTTCGCAGCGCATTTCGTAAAGAGGTTTTCGACCATATTATTGTGTTCTACGAGTTGCTGACGCAACATGACTTTTTTTATATAATCTTCCACCATCTGAATTGAGCCGGAAGAGTTAGAGGACATGATGGCTCCGGGGTGTTATGTACCCTTTTTGGGATTTCAGTTGATGACTAACACCTCAATGGGCATGAGAAGACCCAGTAGATACCTCTGTTGATGTGTAATCCTTCCCAATGGATCCAAGAGGTGTGAAACTCCCTCAGGGTGGGGGGAGGTCCTCTCCAAGAAGCTCTAGCTCCTTTTCACCCCCGGCAGGTCATCTATTTTAACCATGACCCTACCCGGAGGCATATCCTCTATGTCTCACAGTAAATCAGGTTGTCTCTGGATGGAACTGAAATGGAGGGCCTCATACTACCCCGAACCACTGATTTTAACATGGGGAGATGCCTCCTTGATTATCCTGCAGAGAACTTTAATGATCTAGATGCATCATTGTTTGAGGGACCTATGGCGACTTATGACTCAGGGTGATGGGACCTTGAGAGTGCGACCAAATCAACCAAACGGAATTATTGACTAATGTATTAAAAATTCACTTGGATTTTGGGGTAAGACACTCACTAATAACAAAGTTATAAGTGTGTTTCCTATAGGTTTTGGTAGAAACACTTGAAATCCTCCTAGTTGAGTGATTCTGGCGCACAGAAATTCTATGCTGCAGCCGACCAAAACATCTCAGGGAAATGGTCCGCCGCAAGAATGGCCCACAAGATCCATGGCTCAGACTTGGTGTTTGGCCCCTGGTTTCCCCACTCATCAACTAGGGAAGACTGAGGAACCAGTATCAATACTGAGGTAGACTACTAGGACAATGGGCTAGCCGGTGGAGAATACGGCGTGCGAGCTAACAAACCACCGCATCTCGGGCTATCCTCTGAAGATTGTAGTGGCTTAGACACAACATCACGATAAGATGGGTTGGCGACCGCAGTTTCTGGGACAAGGGTTGTGGCTACTGGTAGTGGATCATACTACTGCTCATCCACCATTAGTCCCCAAAATTGCTCTCTGTGATCTCTGGTCGAGGTAGAGAGTGCTTCTGGTGGTGACAGTGGCGATTGTAGGACCAAAACCTATGGAGTTTCCAAATTTTCATCCTCTTGGATATACCTATGTAGGGAGGTGGGAATCCTATGGACCTCACATTATGGAAGTATGAGGCTGATGTGCCTTGTTCTTTCCCCCACCCATGACATAGAGGATCTAGGTGAGGGTTCCATTGCAGAGTCATATTCTGCCTCATAATTGGAGAAATAGAATGGTTTTAATCTCGGTTTGAATCTTCTCGGTATTCTTTTTATGGAGGAGATGACCTGACCACCGTCATAGGGATGGTTCTTTGGGACAAGGTAGATTTCTAGCATGAGGAGAACCTTCAGCCGTAAGGGTGCTGGGATGGGGAGGATTTCCTCCTGAGTGAGGTGGGGTGTGAGGAGAACCTGGAAAGATATCAAAGGGAACATGGTGAGGACCTCGGTTCCCACTGACTGATGTGCAGAGGGAATATCCATGGAAAGTTATGGAGTGGGTAGGACCTCTTTTGGAGCTAATAAGAGGACGAGTAGGATCTACATGCTTTTTTCTCCTAACATTTTTTGTGCAAGGAGGGTCCTAAAACTGGTCAAGCCAAACACGGGTAGGACCTTCGTGCTGGGTGCTGGTGAAGAGAAGTTTACCTTCACTCCTATGATTACTAAGGTGAGGAGGACCTTCACCAGCTGTTTTAAGGACATGGGGAGAACCCCCATGCTAGAGATTGACCGTATGTGTAACATCCCCACACCAGTGACTGGCGGTAGGAGGAACAACTCTGTACCCGATGTCATGAGCGTGGAAGAGGCTTTCGTACTGAGTGTCACTACCATGGGGAGGACCCTCATTGGTATTGAAGGTAGGATGGTGCAGACCTCCATGTCATGCTTGGAAGTGGGGAGGACCCATGTTCTTCATGGTGGAGGTACGGGGAGGACCTCCGTATTAGGTTTCGTTGTCACGGGTTGGTCCGCAACGGCCACTACCTGCGCCGATGACAAAGAGAGTCAACCCATCCTACCCGTGGGGCGGTTGGGGCCTCTATACGGGTATTGTATATGAATACCCTTGAATAGAATATATAGGGGGTGATGATAAATGTTGGTGGTGACCTGTGACACAGTAGTTTTTTGATGTTGGCTCCCCTTGGCGAGCATCCTCCTCAGCCTTTTCCTGATGTTGGCATTGGGTTAACCAGGCTAGGGCCAGTGGTGCAGGCACATAACTTACCTTCTCTTCTACCCATGGGACCGGGAGGCAGCACTGGCATAGCCTAGTGAGAGCCCTCATTGGGATCCCATGAAACAGTATCCCGATCGTCTGGCCTAGAAATCCCCATCTTCATTGGTGTAGGGGATGGAGGCATCGAAGTGTTCTGGGGAGAGGATCCTAAAATGGTTGTACATCAGAGTGGGGAGTATTGGCTCCCTGCGTGGCCATTGGCGGTGGCAGTGCCAACGAGGTGCATATGCCTATAACTCTTGGTTGGCCATATCCTGAGTCAAGATAATACCACCCTCCTCATATCAGCAGAAGAGGTCGTTTACCACCCTTCTTTGTACAAATTAAGAAGGGGAGATGGGGCATGGGTGCCCAATAGTAGTGGTTATGGAGATTATCGCAGAAGCGGTGGAGCCATGTGGGGTTTCTGCATTGACATTGCCCCTGTCCCTACTTTGGTGGATGGGCGGTGATTAGTTTCCTATTATGGAATCTTGGGTCATGTAAGGTAGGGGGATTTAACCATTAGTGCTGCAAAATGGAAATCAACATCTAGTTCCCCAGCATCATTCCGTCTCTGGTGGCTGGTAAGAAGGATCCACGCTGACAATGTCACAAATTGAGACGCACAACGTTTGAACAACCCCGACATCCGATGAGTTTCATGCTAGGCATACTATTTTCTTAATGGGACCCGACGCCGAATAATTGGATCTGGTGACATTCTAGTCTACTGATGTATCGAATGCTACTAATATTCACATTGAGGAGAAGAATTTCATACTGGGTTCAATATTCCTATTTCCGATGCTTTCCTTAGGGCACATGTATCTGTCAATTTTAGGACGAGGACATGTTGACTATTGCACCACATTCCCTCTTTCCAAAGGCGGGCGACATCCATCGCATATTTAGAGATGTTTTCTCATTTATCAAAACAGGATGATGGGATGTCAGTTCTTCCTTCTGTGGATTCTTCCTTGGAAATCATCAACTAGTCTGGGTCTCCCTTATAGATTAAGACATTGTTCATGAAACTCTTCCTAGTGCCATATTTTCATGGACACCAGTTAATTACACTACTACTAGGACATTCCAAAGGGTCCAGTCAAGGTAGAAACCTTTGGTTCGGGGAGTAGCCACGTTGAACATCACTAGCGTGTCTAGACGCTGGAACACTGGAGCGTCTACGTTTTCCCCCTCATTATAGGTCTTATTGAGGGAATATAAGTCTAAGTAATTCAATATCTAATGTGGGGAATTATATTCCATAAGCAAGTCTTTGAGGTTTTTCTCAGCTTCCCATGATTAACACATGGTATACAACATGTTTAACGTGTGGCAGAGATGGATCAGACTGATCAGAACACTGATTATAGTGGATTAGTTGGGTGCAACCCCTGGAGTGGAACACTGATGCTAGTAGGTGAATTGAGGTGATCTCACTGGGATGTGGCGGCCAAGGTAAGGATATTGATGTATAATGGATGGTTAAGTGGAATGGATGGATAATGAGATGGAGTCGACTCAAGGGAGATGGTGATATTGGGCATGAGCCTCGAAGAGACCTCCTACGTATCCCTATGGAAGTAAATCAAAGTCCACATAGTTCAGTATGAGGTATAGGATTGGGGTGTGCACAGAGGACAATGACCCGATGATATACTGGGGCTTATGTTTGGTTAGCAGCCTGAGGTTGGTCTGACGCCACTGGGACATACCGAAGATATAGGTCCCAATGTAAGGGATGAAAATGGATTACCGCTAGGTTTTGGTTGATAGTGGCTTACTGGTGAAGGTTGATCACAACGGCTTGCTACTACATGGGGTTTACAATGGCTTAACATTGGATGATATCAAAATGGATTACCACTACACAGTGGTCACAATGGATTACCGTTGAATGGGGGCACAATGGATTACCGCTGAATGGGGGTCACAACGGCTTACCGCTGAATGGGGTTGAACCTCCTGGAGACTTCCTACGTACCGTCTATAGGTGATAGGGATCAAATCCCACGTAGGTCAATATGGTGTGGTGAACTGACATGAAGGGGGTCAGGACTAATGGTTGTTGGGATTGAACCTCAGGGAGGCTTCTTACATACCTTTCCTTTGCAGTGATCAAAGTCCGCATAGTCCGGGATGGTGTTTAGGGATTACACTCTAGTCTTCCTAGAGAGGATGTCAAGTTCATCTCTTACTGTAATCCCACATGAGTCATGATTAGTGTGAGAAACAAGAGGTAGCAAAGACTTGATGATCATGTCACTAAAGGTGTGTCCATGGGAAGTGGATCGGGGATACATGTGGTTAGTGGCTCAAAAGGTAAATAGAAGATTACACGTGGTTTATAGCCAAAGGAGATTGAGATTGGGACGTACTCCAGGATGGATGCCTGGTGGCGACAAAGCCCAAAGGGAGAGGGATTTGGAAAATAAGAGAGGAGGGATCTGGTGCCCATCCCCCCACTCTGGTCTTTGAACATGAAAAAGATATGAGGTGCAAGGATGCTTCCACCTGCATGAAAGGCAAGGGGATTTTACTAAGGCGGTTTCCCTTTCCCCACAGACACATGCCACTCTAGAAAAGAGGATCTCATTCCATGTGAGGAAGATCTCATTCCCTTGGAGACTAGTGGGCATGGAGAATGTCTGAGATGGGGAACCCCACATATGATGCATGGGGAGGGGTTAGAGTTTAACTTCATGTGATGAGGATGATGGTTCTTGGTAGTTTAACATCCTACAACTCAGACGAGGTGGGTTTCCTCCACACCCCAAGGACTTAAATGACTAATACCCAGCAGCCCTAGGGTAAGGGAATGCATCAACAATGCCATGGGTTTGGGGTGTCATGGAGTGATCCAATGATGGGCCCACATTAGTGTGGCTATGCGAAGAAGCAATAACCATTTGCATGCCTATAAGAAGAAGAATAATGATAAGCAATGAAACGAGAAGCACCGCCCAAGGTACTTTGAAATAACATCGTGTAAACCTAGAGGGTCGCACGAGAAAAGGAGATACAGAGCATAATGGTTCACATGTAGAAGCCTTGTGAATATCTGGTGCTCCATGTAGTGGTGGGTCTTTGCAAAGGGGTATGATTCGTAAAGTGAAGTGGCCTAGACTAGGCTTAGGGAATATGTTCAAATGGAAGGTGCTTCACGATGTGGAATGGAATTTGCAGAGCAATGCTTTAGGATGCAAGGGTGCCCTGTGGAACGTAGCATTGCGAAGCTATGTGGTTCACAAAGCATAGTGACCCTGCCTTAGAATGTGGGTCACATGTGCATGGAGGGTATTTCATGAAGGATAAGTGCACCGTGAAGACCAGAGTTTCCTTGGGGATCCCCTTAATTCACAAAGGCCCATGGGCTCCATGAAGGGCACCCCTCTTTGAATTGGGTATAAATTCAAGAAAAAGGGGAGGCACTTCATGATGCTAAAGTACCTTGAAAATATTATGGTTTGCAGAGTAGAAATTGCTTTGCGATTTGAGAGATACGAAGGTGAATGGTCAGAGGATCCACCCTTTGGGATCGAGGGGATTCTGGTATTTATAGGAATGATGCACTGTGAAGAAGAGCTTGCTGGGTGTGAAGACACGTTTCATTTTTTCATAACCATGAAGCATCCTGCCTCCTTGCTCCGCGGCGGCTTCACAAACGTAAAAATAGTTCGTGGATCCTCCCGCCTCCTTGCTCCATGAAGGATTCACCAAGGAGGAGCTTCACGCCAGCCACGGTGCTACGGGGCTTTGCCAGAAAGCATCGTGAGGCAGCCCCAAGGGCCTCACGTTTGCTTGTCCTGTTCCCAAATTTTGGAACCAACATAAATCAATCAACATGAGTAATTAAAAGAATTAATAATAATCTATATATTATATGGATTGTTATATTCTTTCATGTACATGAATATACATTGAAACATAAGAATTTTGATTTCTACTCTTGGTCCAGTACTTATAATCTATGGTGTTGGAGATTACCTAGTGGTAAATTCATGAGAAGAAGTATCTTCTTATTTTGAGTTCACATACATGAAATTATGCATATCAGTATACCATATGATGATGTCATATGACCATAAGAGGCAATTTTGGTAATATTTTCTTGAAACTTCAAGGTTTTCATCATAGTGGGGAGCTACTATAACCTTTTCAATACGACAGATACTCCATGACAATATATAATTAAATTTAAATAGAGAAATAATCAATATGTGATAAAAAATTTAGTAATATTCTTTTATATGATTATATGAGTAATATAAAATACAATTTAGATGGTTATAGGGCACTAACTCTAACAGGCCGAATCTCAGGGGTTGAGTTATTGTGTAATTTTATTGCGGACTATTTTTTGTACGAATTTTTAATGTTGGGGGAAAATATTGAGATGAAATATCTTTAAAATGGATGGATAAATATAAATTGGGCATGCTTTCTGAAAATTTTATGTATGTGTGATTTTGGGATAATTTTTTTAGTGTTTTGATGTTTTAGAGAATTTTTGGAAATTGAGACAAATCTCATACGTAAGGATAATTTGGAATATATGGGTCGTGATGCCTATGGGACGTTATATTTAAAGGCAACATGATGATGGGTTATGAAAAAATGGATAATTCTTGGAATTCATGGAATTAATTCTTACATATGGGTGTCCCATATGTAATAATTCTTCTTTTGTGTATACATGGACATGTGTTGGATCCCCTATGATACGTAAGGGTAACCCTATAATCTGTAAAGGTTAGTCTATGATTGTAAAACCCTAACCTTTATATGAGGTTTTTAATTACTTAATTTTTTACTAAAATTTTTTTTTCTTAGTTTTATTTATTTTGGGTTTGAGAGTGTACTAGGAACGCTTTTGGGAGAAACAGGACGGTCTGAATCACCTTTAGGTCATGAAGAATTTCTTTATACTATGTCTATGGATGAAAAAGTCTAGGAGGCCCCTGACTAAAAAACTCAAGGTGTGAACCATGTGTTCATGACATGAAACCCTATTATAGTTTTTTAAGATATTAATTAATTATTTTTGTTTGGGTTGTTTTGAAATTTATGGGGTTTATACCTTTTAGCTAGTGCATTGATGAGCACCCATTCCCTTCATTCAGCACCCATTCAAGGAAGATATCTCATTCGTTTCTTTGTCAAATTGAATTATGTCGGTTGTGATCAATAAATCTCTTCAAATATTCCTTTTCATGTTAGTTTTTCTTGGTATCTTTTATTTCCAAGATATTTTACACCGTTTACATGTATTTTTCCCTAAATTACAAAGTATTATTATTTTTTATGATTTATTATAATTTATCCCAAGTCGAAGGATGAAATTCTATGAGTGGATATCCATGAGTATAATATAGGTGGTTTATAAGATATCCCTTATGTTCTACATCAATCATTGATATTTGTGTTGCGTGGTCACACCGACATTATCATGCGTTTTAACTAAAATATGAAATTAAACATCGTTATCCAAAAATTATGAAAGAGAACATATACATAGGACAAAAATATATTTTTAGTGAGTAAACTATGTCTTTAGATACATAAGGTGTTCACATAACATTTTATGATGAGTTGGAAAATTAAATAGGCGACAATAGTGGTTATTTAGACTTGATATGTGACCGTGTGATTGTGATTGGAACTTTAGACACCAATTGGGTGTTATTGACATGGGGAAAAAGATTGGTAATTTAAAGGGGAGATCTTAGGGGTGTCGTGACTTAAGTGAATGACCATTTATGTGACAGTGATTATGGGAATGTTCTCTTGGATCTAATTACCATATTTAATTTTCAAGACTAGATATGTTTAATGAAATGGATGAATGAGTGTTTTTCCCATGGGTCTTGGATTTGTAAAATTAAATCGATTACGAATGAGGGGAATCTAGGGGTTCTTGTGAATGATATAGGATTTGAATTTAATTATATTAATTTATTAATGAGTTAAATTTAAAATTAAATTATGATAAATGTTTGGAACTCCTTGGGGTGAATTAACTTACGTTCAAAAATGATGTAAAATGATTTGAAATTCTGTAGGTTGAATCCCTTTTGGGTTCATGGATAATGACTGATGGTTTGGAATTCCTTGGGGTGAATCCTTCTTGGTACATTGATAATTATAGATACATAATAATAACTTGGGTGATTCCCATTTGGTTTGATGGTGACTAATGATACTTTAGAACACCTTGGGGTAGTTACCCATTTGGTTTGGTGATGAATTCAGATACTTAGAATGTATGGGGTTATAACGTAGGGTAAAAAAGTGTTGCTGGATTATTTTGACCATCTGAGATTAACCTTGAGGGGTCGATGTTTACGTCTGATAACATATTATGGAGATGGACTGTAACATCCCAAAATTTTATAAAATATATTATTTCAAACTAATTTTAATTATTTAATAGACTATGTTACACACAATACATATTTTTCTTACATAACACATAACACAAAGTTTATCTTATTCTATACGCAACATTAAGTTTCTTTGATAGATTAAGTTTTATATAAGCTCAAGTCTTACTAGACAACAATATAATATTAATATTATTATGAAAGTTAACACCCATCCATTGGAATGGAGGGAATGAATGAGATTAAGTAAATGATGAAAAGTATAGTATATAAATGTTTATAAAATTAATACATTGGTTACCAGATAATGATAAGTGAAAATAAGGACCCACTGAATATAAAGGTTTTGATTATATGAAAAACTATTTTTATAACAAGAATGTATTTTTATCTTAAAAAATTAAATTAATAACTATTATTGAATGATATTAATGAAATTTATTTGTAATATATTCAATAAAATGTTTTTAAACTCATAAAATAAGTTTTATAGGATTAAGATAAGAATAAATCCAAATTTGGGCATAAAAATGTGGATAGTTTTAAAAGGATGTTTTAACACTTTTTAATGGAGGACCAGTTTAAAATAATGTCACAAATTTTATTTAAATTATATTTGAAAAATTAAAATTCTATTTTTGAAATATGAATATAAAAATTTACTTTGAGTTATTTTTTTGTTATTTTTATGAGAACTGTTATGTATTTATGAATAGGGAATGTCTCCAAATTTTAATTGAAAACTATTTTTTATCGCAAACATTTATAGTGTTAAAATATAATTTTAATTTGTTTTAAAGTGTAATTTGTTAAAATTATATCATTTAACCAAATATCTGTCATTTGGAAAAATTTAAAATTAAAATCTGATATAAAAACATTTCAATCTTTTGAACTTTTCTCTTGAAAAACCCATTATCTCATCCCATCCCCAAGAATTATTTTAAATTTATTTCTTCCACTTATATGATTGTAATTTTTTAAAATGGATTAAATATTTGGAATAATAATAATATATACTTTCTATTATGGTCAAATTAGTTTTTGAAAAAAAAATTTTAGCGATTTTAATTAAACTTAATTACAATAATTAATGAAAAAATGAGTTTACTAAGTGGTTAAACATTAAACTTAAGTGGAACCATGTCCTAGAAACATGTTAAAAACTAAATATTTTTGAAAATATAAGACCATATAACCAATTTAATGAATTGTTATCTTTATTGGAGGAAACCTATGTAAGGGAGATCTTCCAATAGTGTTTACCTTTTCATATATAAAGGAATACCACTCCCCCTCTACTATAAAAAGAAACTCACCCACCCAAGTTATTCAAACATTTACAGACCTTTGGAACATCTAAATTCCACCACAATGACCTCCAAAAATCATTAATATTATCCTATAAGCCTTAATTTTGGTGTAAATAAATCAAAGGAAGTATTTTGGTGTAAACCAAAAGGAGTTACCTGAAAAAGAGGTAACATTATTCAACAATCACTTTTGTTTTATTACTTTATTAAACAAATTAATTTATACATATTGAATTATTATATTATAGAATAAGTTTCATAAATATATTTTGGCAGTTTTATGTTAAGGGTTCAAAAAAAACCATCACACACTTCCATCAAATGTGATATTGAATCATCGTTTGTGTGTATGGCCGACTACTACCTCACGAACCAATGTCCTTCATTATTCCATTACCACATTTCACGGTTGGAAAAAATGATGGAATTAAAGATTTTATATGATATATATGATATTTAATATTTTTATATGATTATTTAATTGTTATATATCACATACCATTATGCTTTATATTCTATAGGAATACGATAACATCATTTGAGGATGTGTGGACTGCTACCTCCTCGAAATGATGTGATACATTCATTCATTACACAGAATGTATTAAGTATGGATTTAATTAAAAATATGTTAAATAAATGAATTATATATGAAATTAATGACATAATTAAATTTCTTTAAAAATAATATATCATTTTCTTTTACACCTTTTCACACACTGAAAAAGTGACACTGTCATGCGTGGATGTGTGGACTACCACCTCCTTGAAGCGATATGGTTCTTTTTACATCAAAATAAATACGTTTATATGTATATATAATTAAATAATATAGTATTTATGATATAATTACAATTATTTATATATAATTTTTACTTAAATTCTTTCCATATTGATCATTGAAAAATTGAAACATTACTCATACATACGTACGACCTACCGTATCCATGATTGTAACATTGTTTCATTTTTCATAACTATCATTAATGATTGGGTTTAAAAGAATATTTTTGGATAAATATGATAATTATTTCATTATTATTATATATATATATTTTTTGATAATGTTTACTTTGACCCTAGTTGACCTACCAAATTCATTTTTGACACATAAATAGAATATGATCAAAACATCCGATTAAAACGATTTTGATTAAGTAATTTTATATAACAAGTTTATAAGTGAAATAAAAGTAATAATAAACATGGAAAAGGTCATGAAAAAATTATATAATTAATATAATATTTTTATTCATGAAGATAGAGGACAAGCATGAAAAATTAAACTCAAGGAAAGTGGTTTCGTCTCAATTTACATTCCATTGTGACTTATTTGTTATTATGCACCTAGTTAATTTTTATAACATGTATCGATGACCCCATGTATTGTTATATAATGAGTTTATTTATTTCATGACATTAAAAGTATCAATTGATGTTCTCCTATCATGGATCTAATGTTACAAAATTTACTCAAGTAGTAAGGGATTTCTTAACTCATTTTTCATTCGTTTGGTTAAACTTATATGTCATTGGTTATGTTATTCCAAAAATATTTGTGAAATAAACTATGATTTTTTATATTATATTTCCAACTTTATTATGTGGATTTAAAATTTTAACACATAATTATTTCATTTATTTATTCTCAATACAATAATATTATCTTTGTAAGGGTTTTTAATATAACTTTTTACATTTGTGAGATAAATTTCAAATTCATTACTTATTTCTTTAATGTGGTGTATATACTAACCTATTTGATATATTATATCATGAATATTTTATATTAATGGTATTACAACATATTATTTTATTATTGTTACTTTTAGGGATTCTGATTCAGATGTTACCACAGTTGTAGTGGGTTTCGTCTCAATTTTCATTCCACTGAGGCATATTTTTTATCATGAACTTAGTTACGTTTATAAGGTGTAACTATTTTCCTTTGACTTATTTTATTATGATATTCGTTTATTTTATGATTTTAAATGTTTTAATTGATGTTATTATTTGAAAAATCTCAAGATTCAAAAGATTCCCAGGTAATAAGGGATTTCAAACTCAATTTCCCTTCATTGGGTTAAACTTCTTTACCATAGGTTATTTTATACCAAGAATATTTTTGAAATCACCTATGATTATATTATTCATGTATTTACACTTTAATATTTTGGATTTAAAATTTTCACACATAATTATTATATTGATTTATTTTCACTCCAATGATAAGATCTTTGTAAGGGTTTTTCTCACCCGGCTTTCAATTCTATGAGATATATTCCACATTTAAAAATTATTTTTGTTATGTGGTGTATATATTCCCCATGAATGTATTTTATGATTAGTATACTTAAATTTATGGGGTTATACATGACCGTATAATGATCTATATTTCATGGGTTTTACTATTTCAAAGTTACCAAAGCTATAATGGATTGTTGTCACTATTTTCCTTCATTGAGACATTTGTCATGTTATACACCTATCTTCTTTTATGATGTGTATATACTGCTATTTTGACATGTTATATAATGAATCTAACTATTATAATGATATTATAATTTTCATTTAATATTATTACATTCATTTGGTTAGTGTTTAAAATGTTTCAAAGTGGTATGGGATGCTTTGGAATGTTTAGGGATTATTTTTCCCAAGAATGTTTTTAATGATATTTTAAGGTCATTTCCATTCATCAAAATCAACAACCCTAGTTGTTACTTATCCTACAACGAGGATAATTTTTATTTATACCATCCCTATTAATTATTTATATGGATTATATTTTTTTCAAAGACATTGTTATGATACCTCTTTATTTTCTATCGCACTGCTATAAAAAGTCCTTTAACTATGCTAGAATATGCCTTTATTATCACTAAGAAAGCACTAAAAATTTGAGATTGGTTAAAAGCTCAAAAATTTTATCAGTTCTAAAGAAAAGTTTTTAAAAGAGTCCTCTAATAGTGCTTTTTTTAGCGTTGTTAATGGGGTAAAACATAATTTCAGAAATCCATCAGTGTCCTATGCAACGCCCTGACCCCAGAAGCCCAGAGTCCGTGAATTATTTTAATACATTGACATGATTACAAGGAATCAAGTCCCAAAATACCGATCAGTTTAGCAGTCTTGGAAAATAGATTACATACATGAATGTTACATTACATATTCGAAAATAAAACACAATAGAAATGATTTTTTGAAAACCTCATTAATCCCCCAGATTAACCCTCCTTATCAATCATAATACACTTCTTGGAATCCTGGGGAAATTAAAACATAGAAAGAGGTGAGATCAGATGCTCAGTAAGGATAACAATGTGGGGGAAAATTTCATAAATAAGCATAAACATTTAAGGCAATGTATAAGGCTAAAATAAAAGCCCTTGAAACTTAACCTTCAGCCTAATATAGAAAGGATACAATAAAATAATTCCATTTACTTATTTACATGGATATTCTACTAGTCTAATATTCACATTCAATATCAATAGCCACTTTCATTATGATGGAATACATAATTCCAGACATCATAACCACATATTCAAGGACTTGTTCCAAGACTACATATAAGATTTTGTCAAGGCCTTGTGTCGAGACACTAGTTTGTCTCATGAGACCTACCGATGCTTCAATAAGCTATAGCGGGCTCCACCCGTCACTTACAATGTCCAATGCATTCCTCATATGAAAAGGTTTAAACATAACATAAAAATTCGTATTAAAACTAGCATACAAAATGTAAATAATTTATCCATAAACCATGAATGGTATAAAAATAAAACATACACATTCCAACATATCACAAAACCTTCAAAAAAATATAGAATATTCTTATCATAATAAATCAGCTTCAAACAAGTTTAAAATCCATCAAAGGATGTTGACATAGATGAAAATGATTTGTAAAACTCTTTGAGAGAAATATCCCTTTTTTGTAAAAATAATTAAAAGTCACAAAATTTAGAAAGGATGATATTTAAATTCATTTTTGAATCAAAGTGTCCCATACCACTTTGGAACTTTTTAAAGGAATTAACATTTTAAAAACATTAATATCCATATAGATAAATCCTTAAAAACCATTTTGAAAACATGGACATTAATCAGAATGATTTAGAGGAATAAATATTTAAAACATCTAAAATGTTGTTTTAGTAAAAAGTAACTTAAAATAGTCCCTTTGAAAAATCTTTAATGAAACATAGACTTGTATAATAAATATGTCCCAGTAGATACTTACGTAAAAACAACCTCGGATAATAAAGAGATTATGAAATTAACCCTTACCTTGCACTTTCCTTTAGTCGAGGGTATGTTTAACCTCTTGTATAAAGACCATAGTATGTTATTAAATTGTACCATAACCATATTAATATTTATCATGTCAAACATGATTCATTTAAAACTTTATACTACCCATTTAATAATAATATCCATGATAAATTAACATTTTGGGTAATAATCACTTTCTTTATCGTACGTGTTTTAACTTGTTACAATTGATTGTATCACTTAGATCATTATTTCAATACTTACAGAATATATAAAACATGATTTATATATCATATATATTTATAATTTAAATATGTATAATAGACTTATATATAAGAAATGGAAAACACCATTTATGGAGACGGTATGTCGTACGTACGCATAAACGCTGTTTCTGTTTTCATATCGCATTGAACGAAACTAAGTGAATAAGATATATGTAACTACATATATATATATATATATCTCTCCAGTATAAATATTATTTCATATATTACATACTTATTAATGATATATATTTTATAATTATCCTTGAATGTTGAACTTAGAAATGAATCTCACCGCGTCGTGGAGACGATAATCCGTACGTACGCACGAGCAACAATATCATTATATTGATTGAGAAATCATATGTAATTGGATGGTATTTCATATATACAGAATCATTAACATGTTATATTTATTTTTTACATCAATTATACTAATTATTATACCCATCCAAATAATGAAGTGTTTGAATAACAAACTACACCACGACTTGGAGACGGTAATCCGTACGTAAGCACGTATCGTGACTTTGTCATTTATAGGATGGATAGAATGATTAATATGGTTGTACCATTTTTATAATAAAATCACAATATATAGATGATACTGGAGTTATTATTTTAGAATGGAAACAAAAAAGAAAGAGAAAATGGAAGAAGAAAAGAACATGAGAGAGGTGATGAAATATTTACCTCTTCTTCGGGTTCTTCCTTTTGATTTGATCAAAAGGGATTCTTAGATTGGATTTCCTAAAAATAAAGGCCTCTAAGATGAAAGGAGAAAAGTTTGGAGGATATTTGGGAAGGGTTTGGCCGAGCCAAAAGACTTTGGTGGTTTGAAATTAAGAGAAGGAGATGTTCCCTTTTATAAGAGAGGTGGTCATCACTTTAGGAAAAGATTGAAATATTATTTTATAATAAATTCATTTTCGGTTTATAATGGCTCAAAAATTAATTATTTAATGGATAAGGTGGGGATGGGTCGAAAACCACTCAACCAATAGGTTTTATACAGGTTTGGGTCACTATATTAACTTTATCTTTTAGATTTAACTCTTAGTTTAATAGTTTGACATTTACCATTTCTCTTTGTATTTTTATATTATATGGTTAATAAACTTAATATAAACTTCCAAGAGAACCCCAAGTGGTTCATTAATTATACACCTATAATTATATAAATCTTTTGACCTAACCTTAGATTTTTAGGAATAGAATAAAAATTAGTAATATAATATTTGTTTGAAAAACTCTTTTATATCAATTTTGACACTATTTGGTATTTTGTTTTTTCTAAATTCATTAAAACATGATTACTTAGAAAAAAATTAATCTAAGCAACCCTAAAATGTTATATTAACCTATAAATATTTTGGAATTCATAAAAAGGCTCAAATTACATTTATTTGGATATTTATAATATCAATTAGTTTAATATTCCAGTAATTAGGTAATTACTGCATCATCATTGTGTCATAAATAAATTAAATTATTTAATGCCTAAAAAATATAAATAAGATACCATTATGTAGGAAATATTTTTATATTTCTAATGAATAATTATATTTGAATTTATATTATGTGTAACTCTATATTAGAAATGTTTTAGTTATTAAACTTTGAATTTAACACTTTTAACTTTTCTTTGAATTAAACAATAATAAATGTCCTAATCTTATCCAAGTGGACCTAAAAGATCATATTGTATTCCTAAGGTTGTTTTTGGTCGAACTACACTTATCAAAAATAAATAGGACATGTGATAGGGTAATTATGATATCATTTTTACCCTTAATTTCCCTATATACTTTTAAACTTGGTAAATAAAAGTTAAAAGTTACTATTCACCAAAAATTATTTTCATCTTATTGAACCAACTTATAGTTACTAATATCAACCGTGTCTCTCAGATTTTTGAAATTCAACTCATAGAAGCGGTAAAATTATGTTTTATGCAAATTTGCAAATGCCCCTAGGAAGTGGGTAAGAGATTGTAAAACGTTCGATAAAATTTTATTCATCTAATTTTATTATAAAATGACTCCATTGAATTACATTTAACATATATAGGTATTATATATATATTTTGACATAAAATAACTTTAAATAAAATAAATAATTATTTAAATAAAAATTCGGTTTTAAATAATAACACAGTGTTTTCACTATTTATCAAAAATTGAATGTTTTCAGAAAAATACCAAAATTTTACCCTAAGATAATTTTGATATTATGAATTGAAAAATGAAGTCCATTTTACCAAATTCAAAACAGAGAAGCTGCCTTTATTAATTTAAAATTAATTCTTATTGTCAAAACAGAAAAGCGTATTTTTAAGAAATAATAACCATCAAAAAATTGTCACTTTTTTATGTCCAATTTCAAAGTTAAATTACTTACAATGACCAGAATTGGATTAAATGGTAAAAATATAATCTATTTATACTAACAAACCATTAAAATGTATAATTTAACACTATAAATTATTTTGATTAAAAAAGTTATTTTCAGTTTAAATGTAGTATTTTTCACTATTCATCCAAAAATGAAAGTTATCATAGAAACACCAAATATTTATTGAAACTAAATTCTTATGTACCTATAATAAAGAAAAAGATTATTTGGTCATAATGAATACATAAAAGTTTCAAATATTGGATTTAAAGAGGGTTCTCCATTAAAATGAGGTAAAATTTCATTTTTTTGGAAAAACACTTCTTTTATCTGAAAAAATGAATTTTTTCTTGCATTATATCTACGAAATTCACAATATGGATTCTAAAATTATAAGGATTATATAATGATCAAAATTTATGTAATACTATTCATAACCTCCTTTAAATGGCTAGTTTGGTAAGTCATGGTGTGCTTGAACTTGGTGTTGCATGGAGTGAAAGTTATTGAATTACTTTGAAGAAATAACGTACTATGAAATCTTGGGGTGTTACATTATTACCTCCTTCAATAAATTGCGTCCTCATAATTTGAAATTTTTCTTAGAAAACAAAAGGTTGAAAATAGAAAATACCTTTGTGGGAAAACCCACATCGGAAATTGGGTTAATAAAATTTACTCTTAATAAGAGGAAAAGGGCAATGAAAAAGTCACCACCAAATTATCAACTCAATTAGGAGAAAATTGGTGGAAATTAAGGAAACATAATTGGAGGAAAAACGTAAATATTTATAGGGAGTTATTGAGGTCATCAGTCGCAAAAAATTGTATAATTGAGGGCTTAAGGCCATAAATCTATGATGATTTTGTTGACGCTCTTTTCGTCACAGAATCTAAAGATCGGAAAAGGGGAATATCTGAGGTCAAAGTGATTCAACCTTTGAAGAAAACATCAAAAATCGACAAAGGCATGAACAAAGGATCAACATCAACTGCACCACGCAAGTTATATCACTGTCGCGCAAGTATACTTGCGCGACACTCTTGGTCGCGCAAGTGACTTGCGCAACCTAAGTGATAACCGCCCGGTAACCGCCCGGGGTCTTCTCCTGCCTATAAATAGACCCTGTGGGCCCCCCATTCGAGAGGATCTTTTTCCAGAAACTCGGATTGAAGCTCCCGACGCCCAAGTCTCTTCTCAAAGCTTCCGGAACACTTCTAAGGTAATTTCTTACCTAGAACGGAAGATCTAAAGAGAGGGAGGAAGGCCTAAGTGTTGAAACTCATCAACACTTGCGCGCCTGAATGGCCAGCCCTTAAGGGAACTGGTCATACTTGCGCGCCACCTTATTCCTTCAATAGAATTTGCGCGTCCCTTTTCTGGAAGAACCTCAAGGGGATTCTAAAGGGTTTAAAAAGGAGTCGCTCAAGTGTTTCAATTCCGATTGAAAATCGCGCAAGTACACCATGTGTCGCGCAAGGTATACCTGCACGACCAATACTTGCGCGCCCATGCAAGACTTGCGCGCCTTTCAAGACTTGCACGCCCCTATCTTTCCGGGTGCCCATCTTGCCCATTTTACCCCTCTTAAGCCATTTCACCTTTCCTATTCAAGATTCAGTCTTCAAGATACTCTTCAAAGCCATTTAGGGCATGATTTCTTGATTTGAATTCCTTATCTGAAAGGAATTCGGTGGAATATCTCTCAAAACCTAGTGATTTATACATATTTATGTCACCAAATATTGAGAGTTCGTTCATTCAACCTCATCCTTTAAGATGATTGAATCCTTAACCTGGATCTCCTTTTTTAGGAATAATCCCCAGTTATAAATCCTTTAATCTGGGCATCTTCATCAGGATTTAGCCCCAAATTCTTAAAGTTCCCAAACATGGGCATCCTCCTCAGGAGTAAGCCCCAAACCTTAATTCCTAACCTGGGCCGCCTTTTTTAAGTCCCAGTCATAATCTTGGGCTTCCTTTTCAGGAGTAAACCCCTAGCCCCTTTATTTCTCTTAACCAGTCCTAAATTACGTTTGATATGGGGTTCCTTCTCAGGAGTAAAACCCAATTATCAATCCTCTCCTAATTTGGGTTTTCTTTTCAGGAATAAGTCCTAAGTTAGAGTATTCAAATCTCCATAAAGCACATATACCTTTATGGACCCTGTTCCTGGATTTTTCTCCCTAAAAGTAAATCCCAAACCTTCATCTATTTGGGAAGTCATAAATACATAAGCCCCAAACAATTTCTTATGATTGCATCTTTCATGGCACAATTGTCTAATTTTTACCAATACCTCTTGTTTCTCACACCGAGCATGACTCACGTGAGCTTAGAGTGTAAAAGTAATTATGACATTCTTCTTTGAGCCATCAATCATAAACATCATAATCCATTACTCGAACTACGTGGGTTCTGATTCCTTTTCCAAAACAAAGGATACGTAGGTAGCCCATTTATGGGTTCGATCCCAACTTTGTAATAATCCATGTCCTTCTGAATGACGATAAACTTCAAGTGCCCCACTGAGTGGCTTTAAAACCAGCCTGGTCATCATAATGACCAAGAGACTTTTATATAAATGTTTTGAAGGATACCATTGACCCAGAATCTCTAAACAGATATAGATGATTCTCTATTGATGAAGAACCTCGAATACATATAAAAGATTCTCTCAATTTCTTGCATATTTAATCATTGATTGTTAAAACTAAAGGAAACCTCATTTTATACTTGGTAATGTAATAAGGATTCACAAACATAACTTAAATCTATAAAGAGAGTCCCAGAGTAGACAATAATTCCCCTCAAAAAGGTGTGATGAGTCTGACCTCCCATCCTCTCGACATTTTTGTTGACGCTCCTTTCGTCACAGAATCTAAAGATCGGAAAAGGGGAATATCTGAGCTCAAAGTGATTCAACCTTTGAAGAAAACATCAAAAATCGACAAAGGCATGAACAAAGGATCAACATCAACTGCACCGCGCAAGTTATATCACTTTCGCGCAAGTACACTTGCGCGACGCTCTTGGTCGCGCAAGTGACTTGCGCGACCTAAGTGATAACCACCCGGTAACCGCCCGGGGTCTTCTCCTGCCTATAAATAGACCCTGTGGGCCCCCCATTCGAGAGGATCTTTTTCCAGAAACTCGAATTGAAGCTCCCGACGCCCATGTCTCTTCTCAAAGCTTCCAGAACACTTCTAAGGTAATTTCTTACCTAGAACGGAAGATCTAAAGAGAGGGAGGAAGGCCTAAGTGTTGAAACTCATCAACACTTGCGCGCCTGAATGGCCAGCCCTTAAGGGAACTGGTCATACTTGCGCGCCGCCTTATTCCTTCAATAGAATTTGCACGTCCCTTTTCTGGAAGAACCTCAAGGGGATTCTAAAGGGTTTAAAAAGGAGTCGCTCAAGTGTTTCAATTCCAATTGAAAATCGCGCAAGTACACCATGTGTCGCGCAAGGTATACCTGTGCGACCAATACTGGCGCGCCCACGCAAGACTTGTGCGCCTTTCAATACTTGCGCGCCCTTATCTTTCTGGGTGCCCATCTTGCCCATTTTACCCCTCTTAAGCCATTTCACCTTTCCTATTCAAGATTCAGTCTTCAAGATACTCTTCAAAGACATTTATGGCATGATTTCTTGATTTGACTTCCTTATCTGAAAGGAATTCGATGGAATATCTCTCAAAACCTAGTGATTTATACATCTTTATGTCACCAAAGATTGAGAGTTCGTTCATTCAACCTCATCCTTTAATATGAGAGAATCCTTAACCTGGGTCTCCTTTTTTAGGAATAATCCCCAGTTATAAATCCTTTAATCTGGGCATCTTCCTCTGGATTTAGTCCCAAATTCTTAAAGTTCCCAAACATGGGCATCCTCCTAAGGAGTAAGCCCCAAACCTTAATTCCTAACCTGGGCCGCCTTTTTTAAGTCCCAGTCATAATCTTGGGCATCCTTTTCAGGAGTAAACCCCAAGACCCATTATTTCTCTTAACCAGTCCTAAATTACGTTTGATATGGGGTTTCTTCTCAGGAGTAAAACCCAATTATCAACCCTCTCCTAATTTGGGTTTACTTTTCAGGAATAAGTCCCAAGTTAGAGTATTCAAATCTCCATAAAGCACATATACCTTTATGGACCCTGTTCCTGGATTTTTCTCCCTAAAATTAAATCCCAAACCTTCATCTATTTGGGCAGTCATACATACATAAGCCCCAAACAATTTCTTATGATTGCATCTTTCATGGAACAATTGTCTAATTTTTACCAATACCTCTTGTTTCTCACACCGAGCATGACACACGTGAGCTTAGAGTGTAAAAGTAATTATGACATTCTTCTTTGAGCCATCAATCATAAACATCATACTCCATTACTCGAAATACGTGGGTTCTAATTCCCTTTCCAAAACAAAGGATACGTAGGTAGCCCATTTATGGGTTCGATCCCAACTTTGAAATAATCCCTGTCCTTCTGAATGATGATAAACTTAAAGTGCCCCACTGAGTGACTTTAAAACCAGCCTGGTCATCATAATGACCAAGAGACTTTTATATAAATGTTTTTAAGGATACCATTGACCAAGAATCTCTAAACAAATATAGATGATTCTCTATTGATGAAGAACCTCGAATACATATAAAAGATTCTCTAAATTTCTTGCATATTTAATCATTGATTGTTAAAACTAAAGGAAAGATCATTTTATACTTGGTAATGTAATAAGGATTCACGAACATAACTTAAATCTATAAAGAGAGTCCCAGAGTAGACAATAATTCCCCTCAAAAAGGTGTGATGAGTCCGACCTCCCATCCTCTCGACCAATGCAAATTTCTAAGCCTCATTAGTCCACAAACTAATGAGCGCCTACCTTTGGAATGTAGGTCCAAACGGATGTGGAATCATTGGATGTTTCCGGTTCTACGAACAAACCGGATAGAAACCGAACGGAACGTTTGAATCTCCCATCCAGGAGGTCATCCCCGAAGTCCGTGAGAAACAAAAAATGGTGAACCCGACGTGAATCCTTAACCAAGTTAAAGTGATGTTCTTCTTATTTGTTAGGCCCCTTGGGCCAACAAATCAATCATTGACATGTGCTCATCCAAAAGATGCAGTGGCCAGATTCATCTTGATTATGTCTGTTATATGGATCATGCACTCTTTTTCTCAAGATCTTCTGCAAAATGGCTTTTCTTAAATTCACCCCTGTGAATACTACTGCTGTGAATACCTCTACTATGAGGTCTGTTGCTGTGAAAAACAATGCTGCTACTCCTGCTGGAACGTCGTCTGCTCTGAGGATGACATCACCAACTCAGCGTCTTCAACGCTGGGTTTCTAATGCACTGGTTAAGGAGTACCGTCGCAACGGTACTATCCCAACTCTGGAGGCCGCTCGTCAAGCCCTCCAAGTTAACAACTCTACCTGGTCGTCCGGACAACGGCAGCCGGCGATCAAGAAGCAGGCGGTGCTGACTACCGTCTCCAACCTTTTCGGGTCGTTATCCCCGGAACGCAATTTACATTCACTCCCTTACTCTGAGGAAGTGAATGAGCAGGTCCCGCAGGGCCTTAATTCAAAAAGACATGAGTCCTTCTCAAGGGCTCCCATCAACAATCGCCGCCAGACTCGTGCGGTAGTGCGCCCTCAACATGATGAGGGTACCGACTCCAGGCATTCAGCTCAGGTTCCTCGAACCCGAGCAGGCAAGATGAACCTCCAGAGACGGAATCCGGTTAACAATGGGCAGGTTGTCATCCCTGCCATCTCCGGAGAAGTCCTCAAACCTAACTTGGTGGCAAATAATGAGCAGGCATACACACCTGCCCGTTTTAATTCCGCTGTCCAGTAGACTCGTCTGGAAGCATCATGCCAATCCCGCCAGGCAATTCCGATGGAGTACCATAGGAAGGAACATGCACCTACTTATACATCACCAGTTAGTCAGAAGGCTCTCCTGACTACATATGATGGAGCCCACCAACCTAACTTGGTGGAGAACAACGAGCAGGCATACACACCTGCCCGTTTTAATTCCGTTGTCCAGCAGAATCGTCTGGCAGCAGCATGCCAATCCCGCCAGGCAATTCCGACGGAGTACTATAGGCAGGAACATACACCTACTTATACATCACCAGTTAGTCAGTAGGCTCGTCTGACTACATATGATGGATCTCGTCAACCGCGTTTGGAGAAGTGTAATCAGCAGGAACATACACCTGCTAATACTAATCAAGCCTACCAACAGTCTCGCTTGGTAGCGCACGGAGAAGTCAGTCGGAAAGCCCCGACGACAAACAGGAGGCAGACTCAACTCTCTGCCTCCACGCTTGAGTACTGTTAGGATTCACTGACAGGAAAAGGAGGACAGGAGCAGGCACATACACCTAATCCAAGCCCGGAATAGACGTATATCCCCGTTCCGGCGGCTGAAGTCACCAAATATATTTTGTCAATGGTGAAAGAGTAGAAGCAAATTCCTGCTCATATTCTGGATGCTTGCCAGGATATCATAACAACTTCAGCATCATCTCAGGGACAGACACATAAATCTATCCCTAGCAGTGGAGTGACACATCAACAATTCACTCCGGAACAGACACAGACATCTGTTCCAGTCCAAGAGGGTTATGGGGCACACTCCCCCATATCATACGGACAACCAAGTCAGGCACATAAACCTGATTTGAGTGGAGATCGTCAGCCTAACCTGACCATCTTTCCTGATCAGGCACATACACCTGCTCAGAGTAACCACTTTCGTCAACAAGTGGTTTCTAAAGTGAGTAAGAAGGCATCTAAGAAAAAGATCCGCCCAGCACAGTCAGGAAATCAAAGGCCAATCTGCAATAAGGCCTTGCTCGATGCTGGAGTTCTTGAAGCCCTCAGACATTTATCTGTCGGAATTCAAGATTCTACTCCCTCAGTTCCCAATAACGGGAACATTTATTTTGAATTTCTTCAACAGACACTTCCTCATGAAGGCTTTCTTCATGAAAGTCCGGTCAATCTTGAAGTTTCTTCTTCAGATGAGAGCCACAGGAACCCTCTGTGTGGTCAGAAGACCAAGGAGCAAGAGATTTCATCTTTTGCTGTAACCCATTATGGTGGTCCTTCCCATGATGATGAACTTCGCTGCGAAAGTCCTCTCTGCAGTAGTGATTCACATTGCCTGGAAAATACTCCAATGGATAATGTAGTGCCGAGAAAGCCCTCTTATCTTGAGGCACTTGCAAATGAGAAACCAGTCATGTCTGATGCTTTATCGCTAACAAGTGAAATACTTTCTCAATCAGAAGATATCCCAGGGTGTAGGTTATTCTTCGAACCACCCATAAGTCATGAATCTTCTAGTGTGATCAATGATATCTCTACTAATATTGTTGAATCCGATGAAGCAACAAGGAAACATCAACTCTGGTCAAAACAGGTAGAAGAATCTTCATTTAATGATAAAGAGGAAATGCTGAACATGAGGAAAAAACTGGGAAAAGGTGAAGTACCAGTCATGTTTTGGCTTTGGCTGACTCCCAGTACGACATTCCAAAGATGTTGACGGATGATGGAATCCATGATGTTTGTCTCAACATATGGAAAACTCTTTGTCAATTAAAGAATAAGGTATTATCTTATGATGAATATGAAAATCATCTTAAGATAATAGAAGGGATACAATGTCAGATTGATTTGGCATCTCTATCAGTCTCTCAGTATCTGAAGGCTGAAAAGCAACTGAGAACCCTTCAACGTTCATGCCTTGGCGCACTAAGAAAATTGCGTCAGTTAATTGCCAATGCTCCATCTGGTGTTCATATCAGAGGATGGGGTGTTCACGGAGCACTACATTTCACAGTGATTTCCAGTCAGCAAAGCCCGCCGAAAATGGTTTCATGCAATGTTATTGCCCATGGCCGGCCACAGTCAATGGGATTTATTCATAATCAAAAGATTTCTCAAGAACAGGCTTCAACTAGTTCCTCTCAAAATCAAGTATATAGAGAACAAGTTGTTGAATTGCTCCTACATCAAGCAGGCGAGAATATTGCACAAGCCTCTCGTCTGGAGAAAACACGTCATCAAATGACAGAAGTTTCGGAAATCATCCAACGGTCTGTTGAACCAGGTGATAAGAGTGGATACAGGTTAATGCATCCAGCTAATTTCCGAAATAAGATTCGCAAGATCAAGAGAGATTTTAAGAAGATCTCAGACATAGCATGTCAAGAGACACCCCAGCTTGTCAGACTGGGGACTTCTCTAAACCAACCCTTAGAGTCAACAAATGGGATTCGAGGAGTTGAGCGGAAGAAGAAGGAACATCCCCAGTCCACCGGACTGGGGGCTTTTTCAAATCCTCAATCCCTCCCTCAGAGAAAGTCAGTATTCTCTCGATTAGGGAATAAGCCTCAAGAGGAATGAAGAGCCAAGCTATCAGGAGATTCTCTCCAAGTGACGGTTCTCTAAGAAATTCCTGAGGGATCAAGTCAACGGAATGCCATGTCTCATCATGGACATGGAAGAAGACAATATCACAGAAATGCTGATAGAAAGGATTCCATGCAATATGCATCCATTAATGTCATCAATGCCGTTGCTGCTGATTCACCGGATGAGGCTCAATCAGAAGGATCAGACGAAGAGGTTCCTGCTCAAGAAGTTGCGTACACAGACCTAAAGGAAGAAGGTGTGCGCACACATAATCAAAGGCTTACCCAAAATCTGGGTATTCCTTCAAGTAACCCACTTCCCCCTCTCTGAAAAGGATCCAATAAGGGGAAAGGAAAGAATCAGGTTACTTCTCACCCTTCCTCTGAAGGAGTTCAATCGCTCTCATTAGAGCAAAGGTTTTCACAACAGGAGGAAGAAATGAAAGAATTAAGAAGGTTGAATGCAGAACTACTTCAGAGTAGTCTTCTTCTTAAGAATGCTGAAGTCCGACAGCCGAAGGAATTTGATGTAACTACTAAGATGGATCAGGAATATCCTCCTTTATCAGTACACCCTCAGAGGTCTAATCCTATGGGTCAAACACAACAACGGTTGGCAGCACTACCATCAGTTGCAGCACCAACCACCACGTCTGTCCAAGCTCCATTCATTGCACCTACCCAAAACCAACTTCAACCTGATGTTTCTCAAAAGTTAATAACTACTATTGAGTAATTAACAGCTTGGTTAGAAACTATGGAAGGGAAACGAGCGCAAGTTCAACCTGAAAAGAAAGTTTACCCTGAATGGGTAGATTCAATTTCTCCTCCATCCAGTTTTGGAAACCCTGTTTTCCCTACTTTCAATGGATCAGGCGACCCTGAACAACATTTTATGCATTATGTGTCTTGTTGTGATCCTATGATGGGAACTCCAGAGCAGCAAGAAGTAGTGAAACTCAGATTCTTCGTGCAAACCTTGCAAGGACCCGCTTTTGTCTGGTATACAAGCTTGCAATACCGGTCAATCATCAGATGGGAGGTTCTTCGTCAAAAATTCCTTCTTCAGTTTAGCTCAACTTTTCCAAAAATGACAGTTTTCGATCATACAAACTGCAAGAAAAGGGAGAATGAAAGAGTATTTGATTTCATTGCTCGTTGGAAGGGATTAACGTATTCCCTGAGTTTAGCACTCCCTCAGGAGGAATTGTTGCCAATATGTGTGGGAAATTTGTGTGACGAATTACGCACACCATTGATCCCTATGAAATACACAGGAGGGTTTCCAGACCTTACTTCAATCGCTCAACAGATTGAAGATTCCCTTATACAGGCTAAGGTTAAATCTCGTATAATTCCATCAGCTCTAGGAAGGAGAATGGGTAAAGCAGAAACTGCTACAGTTATGCTTAAACATGCACCTGTACCTATTTCTACTTCAAAACCATCATCTTCTCGAAGGGCTCCACCTCCTGAACGCCAACAACAAAGGCTATTTCATCCAAATGATCAAAGAGATCAACGACGAAAACAATTTGAGGATTTGAAGAGTAAAACATACTCTTTACAAAGTGATCAAGTTCCTGGTTACTTCATTTCAGCTCTGGAAAATAATTTGGTTCAATTACCAGTGCCCAAGAGGCCAAACAAGGAAGGAGATGAAGACCGTCCCAATTATTGTCCCTTTCATAAAATGTTGGGGCATCCCATCCAGGAGTGTTTTGTCTTTAAAGACCTCCTGCAAAAGATGGTCGACTTGGGACAAGTCAAATTGAAGGGTTCTTCAGCTCATGTAGCGTGTATTACCGCTACAGATCCAGAGGAAGGAGGCGAGTGGTAGGAAGTCAAAAGCAAAACTGTGAAAAAATATGATGATTGGATGGTCAGAAAGACAATCAATTGGACCCATTCCATTTTGCGAACACAATTGAAGAAGCCAATTGTGTCTCCTAGAAAAGATGAAGTAAAGCCTCCATCAAAAGACAAATCCTCAAAAGGGCGGCACAATTCAAAGAAGAAAGAGGAATCAGGAGAAGATGAGTATGTATCAAAGCCTAAATTGTCTTTGACTCTGGAAGATTTCATGCCATCTACTTCAAAGCCACGGGCACCGCCCCATCAAACGGCACAGCCTAAACAGGCTAACCAGGCAGAGTCTTTATCAGACGAAGAGTTAATCTTTGGTTATGTTAATATGATTCAATTAACAGATCCATATTCCAGTCTTGATGAGCCTGAATTCCCTGTATCAAATAAGGGAATCCGAGGAGGTTCTAGAGGTTCAGGATATAGGGGAAGACGTGGATCTTTCCAAATCCACTACTCTAATTTTACCCCTTCTAGCACTGTATATGCATCAGAAACTCGTGGTAGAGCCCTTCAGCGAGCTCAAAAAGAACAAGCAAGTTCTTCTACCAATGGCCAACTCAGTTTTGGCACAGTTATTTTGGAAGACCGATTAAAAGTTCCATCTTCTTTATCTAAGCAAGTAAATGGATCTAATCAGTCTAATCTTCCAAAACCAAGGATGTTTCCAACTTCAATACAAGATGCATTAGCTTCCAAAGCATCTGCTTCCAAGGTACCTGTTAACCGCATATTCCTATTGGGAAACGCAGACCTCTAGATCAAAAGTATGATATATTGAAACACTTGGCCCAAGTACCAGACAAGTTATCAATTTTGGATGCTTTGAATCTGTCAAAAGATCTTCGGGAAGCACTCATCGAAGCTTTGTCAAGTCCTCAGGAGTTTGAAGCTGAAATTGCTGCAGCTGAAATCTATCACATAGAGAATAATCCTGCAGAATGTCATGTAGTGATATCTTTTACTGATAAAGATGAAGATGATGTTGTACATGGGCACATAAAACCTTTGTACTTATCTGGCAAAGTCAATGGTGTAGATGTTCGAAGAGCTTTCATTGACAATGGTTCAGGAGCCAACCTCATGCCCATTCGTACACTTCGTCGATTGGGCCTCATGGAATCTGATTTATCTCCTTCTACCATGATGTTACAAGGATATGATAAAAATGAACAAGAATCACTAGGAGAAGTTACACTCAGAACTCAGTTTGGAGATCTTGTATCCAATTCGGATTTCATGATTGTTGATCAAGACTCAGCTTTCAATATCTTGCTTGGAAGACCCTGGCTACATCAGCATGCAGATATTCCTTCATCATACCATCAATGTCTCAAATACTTTTTTGATGGTCAAGTTGGAACATTGTATGGTGATACGGCCCCGTTCAAGACATGTGAGTCTCAATACATTGAGGCGGAATTTTATCACATGAAGGGAAGAGAAAAATCTACAATGAAGGAAATTACCAAAGTTAATGCTCCATATGGTTTGGAGAAAATTCCAATAAATCCATTTTCACATGTGAGTACATATTATGTGTTACCTATCAGTCAAATTGACAAAATAGGCCCAAATCAAAATACTCTTATGGAAAGATCCATAATGTCAATTACGGCGATCAAGCCAGACAACATGGGAGAAATTGGTAACCTACCAAGCAGTGATGAAAGCATAAGTGGTGACGTTTTCATTTCATCTGCTAAAGTCCAACAAGTCTATACTTTGCTAATCAGGCCATAAGAAGTTATAGCAACACCAGAGGTGAATAATGATGTCGATTCTCAATCCATCATCTCCTCTTTATTTCCCAAAGAAGACCCTTCTTCATCAATATGGTTGGAAATGGAAGCTTCTTCTTCAAAATGTGAAAATTTTGACATCTCTTATGATCATGAGAATCTCGTTTTATCATCTACTTTGCAAGTAGAAACGGAAGAAATAGCACGTGATGAAGAGGAAGAGGAATATCTTAGAGATGCTCCTCCAGCATTTGAAGAGGGTATCTCCACCACTGTGGATGAACTCAGAGAAGTAAATCTAGGTACAGAGAAAGATCCACGCCCCACTTTAATTAGTGCGGCCATGACCCTTGAAGAGCAAGAGATGTATATTTCTTTTCTAAAGCAAAATAAAGATATTTTTGATTGGAATTATACAAAAATGCCTGGGCTTGATCCTGATGTTGCTACTCATCATTTGGGTTTACTAAAAGAACATCGAGGTTTTAAGCAAGCCGCGAGAAGAACACACCCAACCTATGCTTCCAAAATTGAAGCTGAAGTGGATAAGCTGATCAAAGCCAACTTCATCATAGAAGTTCAATATCCCAAGTGGTTGGATAATATTGTCCCTGTAAAGAAGAAGAACAGACAAATTAGGGTTTGCATCGATTTCAGAGATCTTAATCGGTATTGTCCTAAAGATGATTTCCCAGTTTCGATTACAGAACTCTTAATTGATGCGACGACTGTCTATGAAGTACTTTATTTCATGGATGGATATTCCGGATATAATCAGATCCGAATGGCCCCAGAAGATGAGGAATATACAACCTTCAGAGCTCCTCAAGGTGTGTTTTGTTACCGGGTGATGCCCTTTGGTTTAAAGAATGCAGGTGCAACATATCAACGCGCCATGCATCGTATCTTCAAACCTCTTTTAGGGAAGTTTGTTGAATGCTATGTAGATGATTTGGTGGTTAAATCCAAACAACGTTCTAATCACTTGGATGATTTGGAAGTCATATTCCACAAGCTTCGACAACATAATTTGAAGATGAACCCCTTAAAATGTGCTTTTGGGGTAACCTCAGGAAAATTCCTCGGCTTTGTTGTACGCCATCGTGGTATTGAAGTCGATCCTGAGAAGGCCAAATCAATCCTTGGTATGTCACCTCCTCAGAATTTGAAATAATTGAGATGACTTCAAGGACACTTGGCCTATATTCGGCGTTTCATCGCCAATTTGGCAGGCAAAAGTTTACCCTTTACCAAACTATTGAAGAAATGAGTCACTTACCAGTGGACTGAAGAATGTCAAGAATCATTTGATGTTCTCAAGAAATACCTATTGAGTCCACCAGTACTCATGCCACCTATTGAGGGTAGATCGCTTATCCTCTATGTGACAGCTTTAGAGTGATCATTGGGTGCCTTTCTCCCTCAAAATAATGATGCTGGGAATGAAAATAGTCTCTACTATCTCAGTAGAACTATGCTTGAAGCAGAAACTCGGTATTCAAGTATTGAAAAGTGCTACCTAGCATTAATCTTTGCAGTTCAGAAACTGAGACACTACCTGCAACATCATGAGGTCCAATTGGTATCTCGTAATAATCCTCTCAAATTCATCCTTAGTCGTCCAATGCTTACAGGAGGTCTGGCAAGGTGGGCGGTTATTCTACAGCAGTTCGACATTCGGTATGTGTCTCAAAAGGCAATTAAGGGCCAAGCTCTGGATGATTTCCTGGCTGAACATCCTTCAGTGGAAGACACGTATTCAGTTATCGAACTCCCTGATGAGGAAGTTTTCTCTATTCAAGAGAGTCCTCAAACATGGGAAATGTATTTTGATGGTGCTTCGAGAAGTCCAATAGGGAAGAAAATGGAAAATCCTAAATTCAACAAAGTTGGTTTAGGAATTGTGCTCATTTCTCCAAATAAGGCAGTGTTACCTTATTCCTTTTTGTTGTGGGAAGGTGGTACCAATAATGAAGCTGAATACCAAGCTCTCATTACAGGCTTGGAGTTAGCGCTTCAAGCACAAGTGAATCACTTAAAGGTGAAAGGTGATTCAGACCTGGTAATCAAACAAGTCAATGGGGATTATGCGATCATAAAAGAAGAATTAATCCCTTTTTATGATTATGTCAGAGAGTTAATGTCGGAATTCCCTTCAGAACCGACATTTTCTTATGTCCCAAGATCACAAAATGCTCAAGCTGATGCACTGGCTAATATAGCCACAACTTTAGCAGATCCAAATCGGGACGAGACAACCATCTGTATTGCCCACCGTCGTGCAATTTCACCTTATGTTCAAGTCAGAACAGAGGAAATTAATGAAATTAGTCCCATTCCTGAACCATATGGTCATACTACAGGATGAATGTCACCTATCAGGGAATACCTTCAAAATGGAACACTTCCACCTGATAGAGCCGGGAAAGAACAAATCCGGCGATGTGTGGTCAATTTTACTCTTTATGACAGCCCAAACCACCTCGAGAAAATTCTCTACAAACGTGGTTTTGATGGAGTTCTCTTCAGATGTATTGATGGTGAAGAGACAATGGCTATCATAAAAGAAGTGCATGCAGGAGTCTGTGGTGCCCACCAGTCTGGACATAGACTGTCTGATCAAATTCGAAGGCTTGGATACTTTTGGCCTTTAATGATACAAGATTGTTTTAATTTCACATAGAAGTGTCATTCATGCCAAGTATATGCCAACTTCAATCATCAACCTCCAGAGTTGCTTCATTCAGCTAAATACTCATGGCCATTTTCTACATGGGGAATGGATGTGGTGGGACCTTACCCTTCAGCTACGGCCAAGCAGTTTAAGTACATTCTTACTTCTACTGATTTCTTTTCCAAATGGGCAGAGGCAATACCTCTCAAAGAAGTCAGTTCTAAATGCATTGTTAGCTTCATCAAGTCTAACATCATTACTAGATTTTGTGTCCCTCATACCATATTGACGGACAACGGCACCAACTTCTGTTCTTCTGAGGTAAAGAAATTGTATCAAGAATACAACATTAAGTCCAACCATTCATCTCGATATCATGTGGCAGCTAATGTCCATATAGAAGCCTTCAACAAGAATCTTTCAAATATACTGCAAAAGATGGTGGATAAAGATAAGAAATCATGGCCTGACAAACTCTTTCATGCTTTATGGGCTTATCGGACCACCACCCGCACAACAACGCGGTCAACTCCATATTCACTAATATATGGAACAGAAGCAGTTTTGCCCATTGAGGTTCAGTTACCTTCACTCAGAATTGCTATTTGTGATCAGTCATCTACAGATGAACAATCTCAGAAGCGGTTGGATGAGTCGGAACGATTGGATGAGAAACAATTGTGCACTTTACACCACTTGAAAATCTATCAGAATCAAATAGAACGAGCTTTTAACAAAAAAGTTCGTCTTTGTTCATTCATTCAGGGAGAATCGGTATTGGTTCTCAGAGCACCAATGATACCAGGAAAGAAGCCTCCCAAGCTTGAACCAAAATGGGAAGGACCTTATTCAACACATAAGGTCTACTCCAATGGAGAGTATTCTCTAATCTCAATGGATGGAAAACACATCACGACTCCAACTAATGCCATATTTCTGAAGAAGTATTTTGTATAAACACAAAATATTGTTCCCCGAGCCAAAATAGTCACATTCTATTGGTTCATATAATGTCCGAGATGACATTAAACTATATTATGTCCGAGATGACATTAAACTATATTATGTTCGAGATGACATTAAACTATATTATGTCCGAGATGACATTAAACTATATTTTGTCCGAGATGACATTAAACTATATTTTGTCCGAGATGACATTAAACTATATTATGTCCGAGATGAAATTAAACTATATTGTGTCCTAGCAACATGACATTAAACTATGTGGCACTTTCATCGTCCAGCATGACGTTAAACTGTGTCAATTCCCTTATCGTCCAACGTGATGTTAAACTGTCACATTGGTTACTATTATGTCCTACATGACACTAAACTATATTATGTCCTATCTACATGACATTAAACTGTACAGAAGTTCCTTATTTGTCCGAGATGACATTAAACTATATTATGTCCGTGATGACATTAAACTATATTGTGTCTGACATGACATTAAACTATATTGTGTCCTAGAAACATGACATTAAACTTTGTGGCACTTTCATCGTCCAGCATGACGATAAACTATAAAAAGTACCCAGAACTGATATCCTCATAATGGTTCACCTTAGTCCTAGCTACATGACTTTAAACTGTACAGCACCAGTTCGTCCTTGCTATATGACGTTAAACTATACAGCAATGGTCCAGTATGACTTTAAACTGCAACTTCGTCCTACACGACATTAAACTGTGAAAAAGTTCCCTAAACCGTCCAGCATGACCTTAAACTGCATCATACCTGGTCCATGTATATGACCATAAACTATTTTGCAAATCCCTTATGTCCAGCAAGACGTTAAACTGTGACGTCCTAACTACATGACGCTAAACTGTATAAAAGTCCCTCACATCCGGAAAGACGTTAAACTATATAATCTCAAAGGTCCAGCATGACATTAAACTACACCATTCACGGTCCATGTATATGACCTTAAACTATTCACACTTTCGTCCAACATGACATAAAGGGTGTGTTATTTTGTCCTTACTGCATGACATTAAACTGCATAGTTCCCCTTTCGTCCAATATGACGTTAAACTATTTTATCCCCATCGTCCTAACTACATGACGCTAAACTGTACAGAAAATCCATGATATGTCCTACATGACATTAAACTGTATTTTGTCTCTGCTACATGACACTAAACTGTGCAGCACCAATAGTCCTAACTGCAAGACTTTAAACTGCATAGTCCCTTTATATGTCCTACATGACGTTAAACTGTGCATCGTTAAGGTTATTGTTACCTCTTGTTTCTCACACCGAGTATGACTCACGTGAGCTTAGAGCGAACATCAACCATAACACTCCCTTTGAACCACTAACCATGTGTAAGTCCCAACAACATTTTTTTATTAGATCGTTGTCCCCAAGAACAACTTGATCATTAATTAATTTTTTAATTGAACTACACTGACTTTGATCCTTTCCCTTCAGGCTGGGTATGTAGGCAACCTCCCAGGGTTCAAGCCCAAAAACAATCTCTTCACATCAGTTCACCACCATCTCATATGATGTTGATTTGTGAAACCGCCCCTAGAATCAATATTTTTTTACATTGATTCACTTTCGTCCTTGTTATATGACGTTAAACTATGAAACACTTTTGTCCGGTATGACAATAAACTACAATAATCTTTGATTTCCTCATTTGATAGAGAACTATTATTGACATTGATTTTTTTTCAACCATGGTTGTCATTTTCAAAAGACTACGTGCATACATGGTAATGCCTAGACTTTTTATCTTAGGTTAAACCATCATTGCACTAAAGTCCCCTTTCACCCTTCACATGTACGAACCAAATTTGTACAAAGGGTAGTTCTAAAAATACGTGGACTTGATTCCAATCCTTATGGGATACGTAGGAACATTCGAGTGTCCCTCGAATCTAGTCCCAAGTCTTTTGGGCCTAACCCCAAATTTCACTTTCAGTCCCTTAGCTGAAAAGTCCTCATCAAAACACACACTGTGTATTCATTATTATGGTCCGACTTCTATGAACCTAAACTAAGATTTCTCATACTTTTGTCCTGCATGACGTTAAACTGCATTTCAAGAACTACGTATGGCTTGATTCTCATTCTTATGAGATACGTAGTGAAGTCCAAGTTTCAATTCACAACCCAGCCACAACATGATTATGGTTTTCATTGACCTATGTATCTCTATATACATTGGACAATACCCATCTTTATGTGTTATAATCCTAACCTTAAATATTTTCAGATCTTCATAACCCTTTTCATGACTTCTAATCACAAAAATGTCAAACTTCTGAGAATTCTTTTGCCTGACTATGCAGCACGTGCCCATAGGTGGCCTTGCATAAACAGTCCACATAACAGACTTGTTAGCCGAAAGATGCTATTTATTTGACCATGCAGCCAATGCCCTTAGGTGGCCCTTCATATTTCAACCCCCTAACGGGTTTTGTTAAATAATAGTAACTTCATTCTTGGGAAGAATGCCTCTTTTGTCCTTATTTTTCTTAAACGACAGTATGTAGGGATCCGCAAAAAAATAGCCATCCTTAACATATTTTTCCCATATCCTTTTTCATGATCAGAAAGTATTCAAGTCTATGGTTTATTCTTCTTCCCTACGTTTAGGTCAGACCTTCGTAGGAGTGATATTCATCCAGTTCTTCGATATTCTTGTTCGTAAATATCTTCACCATATTCAAGTACCTCTTTCCATACAACAAACTCTATACTTTAGAAAATTTGAATCTCCATAAACTTTCACTGGCTTTTAGCATTAGGAAAGTAAATTTCTGGGAGTTCTTTTGCCTGACTATGTAGCACGTGCCCATAGGTGGCCTTGCATAAACAGTCCACATAACAGACTTGTCAGCCGAAAGATGCTATTTATTTAACCATGCAGCCAATGCCCTTAGGTGGCCCTGCATATTTCAACCCCCTAACGGGTTTTGTTAAATAATAGTAACTTCATTCTTGGAAACTACTTCTTCTAATGCCTTTTAGCTCTTTTTCATATCATTCCTCAGATTCAAATATTCTTAAGCCATAGTTTACATATTTTCCCTCATACTTGAGTATGGTAAATTGTTTTCAGATCAATTGTCAAGGAATTGAATCAATTTTAATCCATTTTGGTCAAGGCTATTTCGAACTTAAACATTAGCCCCTTTATGTCCGGCATGCATGACTTTAAACTGCCCACAAAAGACAAAGGAACTCTGAATAAAAGTCAAGTTCCAGCACACTTGCGCACTTCCTTCTGTGCACTGAAGACTTGCGCACCACCTTTTCCTTTGGATGGATTCGATTTCCTCAGAGTCAAATCCTCATTTCTCTCCGGATCCAACTCTGAGGGGGGACTTTTGTTGACGCTCCTTTCGTCACAGATTCTAAAGATCGGAAAAGGGGAATATCTGAGCTCAAAGTGATTCAACCTTTGAAGAAAACATCAAAAATCAACAAAGGCATGAACAAAGGATCAACATCAACTACACCACGCAAGTTATATCACTGTCGCGCAAGTGACTTGCGCGACCTAAGTGATAACCGCCCGGTAACCTCCCGGGGTCTTCTCCTGCCTATAAATAGACCCTGTGGGCCCCCCATTCGAGAGGATCTTTTTCCAGAAACTCGGATTGACGTTCCCGATGCCCAAATCTCTTCTCAAAGCTTCCGGAACACTTCTAAGGTAATTTCTTACCTAGAACGGAAGATCTAAAGAGAGGGAGGAAGGCCTAAGTGTTGAAACTCATCAACATTTGCGCTCCTGAATGGCTAGCCCTTAAGGGAACTGGTCATACTTGCGCGCCGCCTTATTCCTTCAATAGAATTTGCGTGTCCCTTTTCTGGAAGATCCTCAAGGGGATTCTAAAGGGTTTAAAAAGGAGTCGCTCAAGTGTTTCAATTCTGATTGAAAATCGCGCAAGTACACCATGTGTCGCGCAAGGTATACCTGCGTGACCAATACTTGCGCGCCCACGCAAGACTTGCGCGCCTTTCAAGACTTGCGCGTCCCTATCTTTTTGGGTGCCCATCTTGCCCATTTTACCCCTCTTAAGCCATTTAACCTTTCCTATTCAAGATTCAGTCTTCAAGATACTCTTCAAAGCCATTTATGGCATGATTTCTTGATTTGACTTCCTTATCTGAAAGGAATTCGGTGGAATATCTCTCAAAACCTAGTGATTTATACATCTTTATGTCACCAAAGATTGATAGTTCGTTCATTCAACCTCATCCTTTAAGATGAGAGAATCCTTAACCTGGGTATCCTTTTTTAGGAATAATCCCCAGTTATAAATCCTTTAATCTGGGCATACTCCTCAGGATTTAGCCCCAAATTCTTAAAGTTCCCAAACAGGGGCATCCTCCTCAGGAGTAAGCCCCAAACCTTAATTCCTAACCTGGGCCGCCTTTTTTAAGTCCCAGTCATAATCTTGGGCTTCCTTTTCAGGAGTAAACCCCAAGCCCCTTTATTTCTCTTAACCAGTCCTAAATTACGTTTGATATGGGGTTCCTTCTCAGGAGTAAAACCCAATTATCAATCCTCTCCTAATTTGGGTTTCCTTTTCAGGAATAAGTCCGAAGTTAGAGTATTCAAATCTCCATAATGCACATATACCTTTATGGACCCTGTTCCGGGATTTTTCTCCCTAAAAGTAAATCCCAAACCTTCATCTATTTGGGCAGTCATACATACATAAGCCCCAAACAATTTCTTATGATTGATTCTTTCATGGCACAATTGTCTAATTTTTATGAATACCTCTTGTTTCTCACACCGAGCATGACTCACGTGAGCTTAGAGTGTAAAAGTAATTATGACATTCTTCTTTGAACCATCAATCATAAACATCATACTTCATTACTCGAACTACGTGGGTTCTGATTCCTTTTCCAAAACAAAGGATACGTAGGTAGCCCATTTATGGGTTCGATCCCAACTTTGAAATAATCCCCGTCCTTTTGAATGACGATAAACTTCAAGTGCCCCACTGAGTGGCTTTAAAACCAGCCTGGTCATCATAATGACCAAGAGACTTTTATATAAATGTTTTGAAGGATACCATTGACCAAGAATCTCTAAACAGATATAGATGATTCTCTATTGATGAAGAACCTCGAATACATATAAAAGATTCTCTAAATTTCTTGCATATTTAATCATTGATTGTTAAAACTAAAGGAAAGATCATTTTATACTTGGTAATGTAATAAGGATTCACGAACATAACTTAAATCTATAAAGAGAGTCCCGGAGTAGACAATAATTCCCCTCAAAAAGGTGTGATGAGTCCGACCTCCCATCCTCTCGACCAATGCAAATTCCTAAGCCTCATTAGTCCACAAACTAATGAGCGCCTACCTTTGGAAAGTAGGTCCAAACGGATGTGGAATCATTGGATGTTTCCGGTTCTACGAACAAACCCGATAGAAACCGATCAGAACGTTTGAATCTCCCATCCAGGAGGTCATCCCCGAAGTCCGTGCGAAACAGATTTAAAATATCATCGGTTCAACAACACATAAGGTGTTAGGATAACACATTTTTAGTTTTAAGATCCCTTACCTAAAGTTTAAGAATTAATTTATTCATAGAATAAGAGAAGGAAAAAAATATACTTGAAAAGTAGAGTTCTATCCACTAACTAATTTCTACCACAAACTCATCTTTCACTCTAAAAAATAATTGAAATTAAAAATATATTCTATTTATCCAATTCATATAGGGTTCCAAAAAATGAATTCATCTTCCAGAAATTTAAAAAAATACATTCTTCAATCCAGGACATCACATGGGTCAATGGTAGGTGATACACACTTGTTACCCTTCGGTTGCGGGTTCAAGTCTCGCGGCCTTTCCGGACGCGATGAGTTGCCTCCTGACCTATGGGTTCTCCTTTTTATGGTAATTCAAAAATAATCTCAAACTAGACTTATCCAAAATACTTCTGTCTAAAATTATAGTCCAAAATTTATAAGGAAGGTAATCACTGTAAAGATCCTTTTTTCCACGTAATAACATGTGAACACCTTCATCATGTATTCTTTTAAAATACTGTAACATCCTGAATTACCATAAAACCATATTTATTACATTAATTATCCCTTATTCCTTATAGAATATAGGATATACTACTTCTATCCAAAAATGTTGTAAAATACAACAATGATGGAATATAAAAATCATTAATCAGTTTCAAGGTAGTCAAGAATATCCAATATAATTTATCAAAATCAATCATATCTTATTCCAAAACCACTACCTCAATATCAGAATCATATTAAGTTTTATCTTTATCTCAACCATATATTTTCCAAAAAAATTAACTTTCCATTGAGTCACTTTTGTTGGTTCCACACAATCTCAAGTCCTTAATGAAATATTAATACAGTACAATCCTTATATAATCTATAATTCTTATAAGATGTACATCATTAATACAACACCCAAATGACACAATACTTTAATAACAACATAAGAACTCTTAGTCATTCCTCTTCATCTTCGGTAGAATCCTAACTTGATTATTATCCAATAGAATCATTTGGGGTATACTAAGATGATTTGGACATTGATTCACATAGTGACCCAACTCCTTGCAGATGATGCATTGTACACTCGAATCCTTTTTCTTATCCTTCCAATCACGTACTTGGTGTCCTTTTTCTCCACATTCATAACAAACTCTCATTCCCTTCTAGAATATACGAATGTGATTCTTTCCACAATTATCACATATGGGAAAATCCATCTTTCCCTTCTTCCCTTTATCAATCTTTCTCTCTACCATCCTTTTCTTCTCTAGCTTCCCTTCAAAGCCATAGAACTCAAAGAATTCTTTACTTATCTTATTAACACATGATACTATTTCTTCATATGTTGATAATACGTGGGATACTATTTCCCTTCTAAATTTTGGCTTAATACCATTAAAAGATAGGATCCTTCTTACTCTTTGGATCATACGTATTGCTGGAGTTCTCATTCCTTCTACAGGGCGCCGTTTCTAAACAATGGCATACACTAGGTCAGTTTATGAATCACAATGAATAATTAAAAACATGTAAAATACCTAACGTAAATTGAACAGTTTATGTATATACCCCATAATAATGAAATTTTTTTCTTTGAGGATGTATTTACTCCTAAATCCTTCATAATGCTTTATAATGAAAATGTGATTTATCCTAAGCATATCCCCCGGGAGTGTCGGAACCAAGAGTGCAGCAAGGCCTATTGTTGTGCACCAGTTCTCGTTCGAGTCTAGTTCAAAGCTGTGTTTTCGGGTTTTACCATTAGGTACATCTGTTCCAGAGCTTCCTTTACCTGCTCGTATCCAGACAGAGATGTATTGATTGGAAAACTCACAAAATATCTACAGTTCCAAAATTCTAGGAAGTTCTTATATACTAATCTCCAAAGTCTATCCTAGGGTAATGTTCTCTAATCAGAGTTTAATTAAATCTATTTCTAAAGTTGTTCCTAAACTTCCTCGGATACCAACTGTAATGCCCAGACCCCAAAAGACCATAGTCGGTGCATTATTTTAATACATTGGCATGATTACAAGGAATCAAGTCCTGAAAGACTGATTAGTTTAGCAGTCTTGGAAAATATACTATATACATGAACGATACATTATACATTATAAAATATTACAAAACATAAATGATCCTTTTATAACACCTTTAATCCACTATCTTGACCCTTCTTATCAATGATAATACACTTCTTGGAATCCTGGGGAAAATAAAACATAGAAAGGGGTGAGCTCAGATGCCCAGTAAGGATAACAATATAGCAGAAACTTTCATAAATAAGCATAAACATTTAAGGAAATGTATAAGGCTAAAACAAAAGCCTTTGAAACTTAAACATCAGTATAATATGGAAAATATACAATAAAATAATTCTATTTACTTATTCACTTGGATATTCTACTAGTCAAATACTCACATGCAATATCAATAGCCACTTTTATAATGATGGAATGCATAATGCCAGACTTCATAACCACATAGTCAATTCCTTGTGCCAAGACTACAAATAATATTTTTTCAAGACCTTGTGCCAAGACACTAGTTTGTCTCATGATACCTACCAATGCATCAAGAAGCTATAGCGGGCTCTACCCATCACTTACTAAGTCCAATGCATTCCTCATATGAAAAGGTTTATACATAACATAAACATTTGTATTAAAACTAGCATAGGAAATGTAAATACTTTATCAATAAACTGTGAGTGGTATCAAAATAAAACATCCACAATAAAACATATCCCAAAACCTTCAATACAATATGAAAGATTTGTATCATAATAAATCAACTTCAAACAAGTTTAAAGTCCATCAAAGGATGTTGACCTAGATGAAAATGATTTGTAAAACTCTTTGAGAGAAATATCCCTTTTTCATGAAAAAATTTAAAAGTCACACAACTTAGAAAGGAAGAAATTTAAAGACATTTTTAAATCAATGTGTCTGATCCACTTTGAAACATTTGAAAGGAATTAACAATTTAAAAACATTCATGTCCATATAGATACATCCTTAAAAACTATTTTGAAAACATGTACATTAATGAGAATGATTTAGGGGAATAAACATTTAAAACATTTAAAATGCTGTTTTAGTAAAAATTACATTACAATAATCCCTTTGAAAACTCTTTCATGAAACATGGACGTGGATAATAAAAATTTCCTAGTAGATACTTACGTAAAAACAACCTCGGATAATAAAGAGATTGTGAAATTAACCCTTACCTTGCACTTTCCTTTAGTAGAGGGTATGTTTAACCTCTTGTATAAATACCGTAGTATGTCATTAAATTATACTAGAACCATATCAATATTTATGATATCATACATGATTCATTTATGACTTTATACTACCCATTTAATAATAATTTCCATGTTAAATTAACATTTTGGGTAATAATCACTTTCTCTATCATACGTGTTTTAACTTGTTACTCTTGATTGTATCACTTAGATATTGATTTAAATAATTCCAGAATATAATAAATTATTTATATATCATATATATTTAGAATATAAATAAGTATAATAGACGTATATATGTGAAATGGAAAGCACAATTTATGGAGACAGTAGGCCGTACGTACGCATAAATGTTGTTTCCGTTTTCTTATCGTATTGAATGAAAAAAGGTCAATAAGATATATGTAAGTACATATATATATATATATATCTCCAGTATCATTATTATGTCATATATTATATAATTGTTAATGATATATATTTTGTAATCATCGTTGAATGGTGAACCTGGAAATGAATCTCATCACATCGTGGAGACGGTAATCCGTATGTCCGCACGAGGGACAATATCATTATATTGATGGAAAAATCATATGTAATTGGATGGTATATTATATTTACAGAATCATTAACATGTTATATTTATTATTTATATCATTTATACTCATTATTATACCCATCCAAATAATGAAGTGTTTGAATAACAAACTACACCACGACGTGGAGACGATAATCCGTACATACAAACGTATGGTGACTTTTTCATTTACAGGATGGATAGAATAATGAATATGGTTGTACCATTTTTTTAATAACATAATAGTATATAGAAGATACTGGATTTATTATTTTATAACAGAAACAACAAAGAAAGAGGAAGTGGAAGAAGAAAAGAACATGAGAGAGGTGATGAAATATTTACCTCTTTTCGGGTTCTTCCTTTTGATTTGATCAAAAGGGCTCTTTAAGTTGGCTTTCTGACCAATGGAAGGCCTCTATGATGAAAGGAGGAAAGTTGGGAGGATATTTGGGTAGTGTTTGGTGGATACAAAAGGCTTTGGAGGTGTGAAATTAAGAGAGGAGGAAGTTCCCTTTTATAATAGGGGTGAGGGCCACTTTAGGAAATGCTTGAAATATTATTTTATAATAGAATGATTTTCAATTTATAATGACTCGAAAATGAATTATTTAAAGGATAAGGTGGTTATGGGTCGAAAACCACTCAACCAATAGGTTTTAGATAGGTTTGGGTTACTATATTAACTTTATAGTTTAGATTTAACTCCTAGTTAAATAGTTTGACATTTACCATGTCTCTTTGTATTTTTATATTATATGGTTAATAAACATACAATAAACTTCCAAGAAAAACCCAAGTGGTTCATTAAAGATACACCTATCATTTTATAAGTCTTATGGAAGAACCTATATTTTTATAAATAGAATATCAATTAATAATAGAATATTTGTTTTAAAAACTCTTGTATGTCAATTTTGACACTATTTGGTATTTAGTTTTTTCTAAATTTATAATAGCATTATTATTTAAAAAAAAATTATCTAACAAACTATAACATGTTATATTAGCCAAGAGAATTATTTTAATTCATAAAAAGGCTCAAATGACATTTTGGATATTTATAATATCAATTATTTTAATATTTTATTAATTAGGTAATTACTGCATCATCATTGTGTCATAAATAAAGTAAATTATTTAATGTCTAAAAAATATAAATAAAATACCATTATGTATGAAATATTTTTATCTTTCTAATGAATATTTATAGTTGAATTTATATTATGTTTAACCCTGTATTAAAAATGGTTTAGTTATTAAACTTTGAATTTAACACTTTTAACTCTTCTTTTAATTAAATAATAATAAATGTCCTAATCTAATCCAAGTGGAACTAAAGGATTATGTTTTTTTCCTAAGTTTTTTTGGTCGAATTCAACTTATCCAATAGAATTAGAACATGTGTTAGGGTAATTATGATATCATTTTTACCCTTAATTACCCTATTTACTTTTAACTGTGGAAAATAAAAGTAAAAGTTACTATTCACCAAAGATTATTTTCATATTATTGAACCACATTTTACTTATTGATATCAACCGTATCTCTATGATTTTTTAAATTCAACTCACAAAAGTGGTAAAATTATGTTTTACGCAAATTTGCAAATGCTCTTAGGAGGTGGGTAAAAGACGATAAAACGTTCCATAAAATTGTATACATCTAATTTTATTATAAAATGACTGCAATGAATTACATGGAACTTATATAGGTATTATATATATATATTTTTACTTAAAATAAATTTAAATAAAATAAATAATTTTTTTAAATAAAAAGTCTGTTTTAAATAATAACATAGTGTTTTTTTACTATTCATCAAAAATTGAAAGTTTTCAGAAAAATACCAAAATTTTTCCCTAAGCTAATTTTGATATTCAGAATTCAAAAATTAATTCCAATTTACCAAATTAAAAACATAGAATCTACATTTATTAATTTAAAATTAATTCCCATTTTCAAAACCAAAAAGCGTATTTTTATGAAATAATAACTATCAAAAGATTGAACCTTGTTTATGTCCAATTTCAAAGTGAAATTACATACAATGACCAGAATTGGATTAAATGGTAAATATATAATATATTTATACTTCCAAACCATTAAAATGTATAATTTAACCCTATAAATTATTTTTATTAAGAAAGTTGTTTTCAGTTAAAATATAGTATTTTTCACTATTCGCCCAAATATAAAAGTTATCAAAAAAAACCAAAAATTTATTGAAACTAAATTCTTATGTCCCGATTCTAAAGAAGAATTTTATTTAGTCAAATTGAATATATAAGAGTTTCAAATATTGGATTTAAAGAGGGTTCTCCATTAAAAGGATGCAAAATTGCATTTTTTTAAAAAATACTTCTTTTATCTGGAAAAATGAATTTGTTCTTACATTCACTACTAGAAAAATGATATATTGCCACATATAAATAGCCTATATTTAATTTATCCATGGCTATAGGTTTGATAAAACCACAGAGATATTCTCCTCTGTGGCAATAACTCCCTCTAATTTTGATCTCCCACCATCGTGCTCGGGTTTCCACTCGCGTCTCCCACCCTCACGCTCGCGACTTCCTCTCCCACCCTCGTGCTCGGGTTTCCTCTTCCACCCTCAAACTCGATATTTTCTCTCCCAAAACCCAAACTCAGTAGATATTCCCCCCATATATCTTCCTTCATCAGATCCTTTTCGGCTTCTCCTTTGCGGTTCCTCCATCCTTCATCGGCTTCTCCATTTTCGGTTCCTCCACCCCTCCCACACTCTTAGAGTTTTCCTCCTACTTTCAGTGAATCATCCCGTGATTCCCCTCTTCACGATCAAGATCCCTATCCTCTGCATTATCATACTTCCCCTCTTCGTGATTGAGCTCCTCTCTTTTATCATTCATCATTTCACTTGAGGTACATTTCCTTATGGATTTTTTAGCGTTTCTAAAAGTTTTGTGTGAAATTAGCAGTCTATTTAATTTAATTGGTTTGGGTTTATTTATGAATATATGAGTGGGAAGTGATGAGTGGTAAGATTTCACAGGTTTTGTTATCAGAGATCTTTTGGTTCCATTTCTCTGTCTATTCTCATTTTGGATTGTTTTATCGGCCTTTTTTATCCTATTATATTTATGTATCTTCTTCCACATTGTTTTATTTTAGTTGAATCTATATACTTTTATGGATATTTTCTTATACTATGTTTGTAAGGATTTATAATTCTTTTTTCCATTGTTTGTTTATTTTGACATTAATATTCATGGGAGAAATCATTTATAAAAGGGTTTTCTCAACACCCATGTACTAGTATCTATCTTGGGGTATCAGGAAACCCATTTGGGCTAGTGGTGGGTTAGGTTATGTGTCTATTAATATGGTATCTCTACGAAATTTCATTGTAAATTGTATTAGATCCAATGATTCAGTATAGGGACCTTGGTTCTCCAATCCATCTCTTGTTATTAGGGGAAATTGGGTATGATTTAGTTGGGATTGTCACCAGGACTTTGGTGGTTGGTCATGAGTGGTTTCTTAGTCACCACCCTTCATAATGACACACGAGTTTGCACAGTTAGTGGGGTTTGAGTTATGAATTTTTAATTTCACTTGATTTTTTGTGATGATGTGGAAATCCTCCTTTGTATTGTGTGAGTTACCTTAGGTCTCAGATTAAATTTTCTGATGGGAAAAAATTTGTTCGATGCCATTATGTTAGTTCATGTGGTCGGATAAACAGGGCAGTGAACAAAAACTCAATCTTAATGACGTTATATGGAATGTTAGATAAATGGCCCATAAGCTATCTAACTACATGGCTTAGTAAAGGATGGTTTTGTATCCCATTTCACTAGATTTTTAGACTACCCTTTAGAAATTTAATGCAAAAGTAGTTAAGTCAAGGTGGGTCTTATTTTATGTTGACGATGTAAATTGGTTTTTACATGGATTTATTTTTTCCGCATTTATGTATGATTTTTCAAACCTTTTTCAGTAACATGTGAGTTTTTATTGAAAGTTATTTCGTTTTGAAATGAAGAATTTATGCTTTTCTACAAAATGGTTTTGAATTTCATTAAAGATTTCTGGTTTGGGGGTTACCCCATTTTTGCTGTTCATAGAATGGAATTTCTTTTCCAAGTTTTTATTTATTTTTTTATATTGGTTTATTTGGTTATGGAATATGGAAAATGTTTTAGTTATAAAAATCATTGGCTATACAATTGTATGATAATTTTAGATCCCTTGGGTTGTGTTCCAAAAAATATTTTTTGTTTTTATTGGATGATGACGATGTAGTTAATATTTAAAACAAAAAAATAATTGTGGGTGAATTTTTTGGAAAATGGTTTAGAGAATGGTTTTTGAGCATTCATGTTGATTATTTATTTTTTAAGGGAATTAGTGGTTTTTAAAATCGGGATAAAATGTTTTGGAACTCCCTATGAAAAGTTAAATTTTAAAGGAAATAAATTGTTTCCAAATTTCTAAAAACAATGGAGTTATCAGAAAATGGATTTTTTTTAATTGGTAATTTAGTGTTTTTTAAATAAATGCTATTTTTGGAATATGGGTTTCCTTGTTTTCTTGTGCTTTTTGGGTTTTGTCCCATCCTGGAGGTTGGGACCATTAGGCATTATTTTAGAAACATGAAAAAGTGTCGTATATGTTTTTATTTGATTAAATAATGCCTCCACGAAAGGTATCAGGTTAAAGGGGAGTGTTTATCTTCAAGGGTAGTCATTTTTTTATTCATGGATCTTGCTAATTTTCAAAGTTCAGAGTAAATTGTTGACCATTTTTAGAGAATTGAAGGTAAATTTTGTGAACTGTTCTTGTGAGGACCAATCTCCTTATGTTTGCAGGTGTTGGTAAATTTTGAGGATTTTTGCATGATTTTTGATCCTTGTATCCTTGAGTTAGATTCCAATTGGTATAAACCTTTGGTTGTTCATTAGGTTTCACATAATTTGGTTTCGCTGTTCTGAGATGCTCACTCCATAATGTTCATATTTCCATGTAAGGATTCCTGGGATATGTAGGGATTATGGTGAATAAAAAATGAATATGGTGTGGTTGGAAACCTCTTTTCAATTATGAACAAGGGGATATGAGTCCACAGTCATAAAATTCCTTTTCTTTAAAGTGGTGAAGTCAAAAAAGATAAACACTGATGCATACAAAGAAGAGGTCGTTACAAAATTAATTTATATGTTCATTAAAGGCATATAAAACAGACAAACAATAAACCAAAGTGTAAAAAAATACATATCCAACACAAGTTATGTTCAAAATAGATACAAATTAGGGAGTAGGAAGATCCTAAGACTCTAGGTTCACTTCCACAGGCTCCCTGTCTTTTTTTTCCATATGAGTATCCTTCTCATCGAGATAAGGTTACTTAAGATTGTTGGTGTTATCAATAGAATGAATAGATACCTATTATGGATAATATGAAACCAAGGTGGAAACTGGATACCCATCCAGAATAAGTTGGTCTAAAATAAGAGGAGTATAATCTCGGGTACTGGGAGCAGCCTACTCATATAATACTAGGGAACTCTACAATGAAGTCATGGTCTGTGTCAGAGTTTATGTTGAGGGATACTCATTAGGTACCTTTATAATCTAAAAATAGGTTTTGGTTTGGGTATTATGGTTAAAAAAAGTAGTTCTCTTCACCTTTTAGGTGGAATTCCCTTTCCCCTTACTTTGGTAAGCTAGCAAATACTCATGTTGGGCAGTCGGGCTGCTGATATCAACAGGAATTTGAATATAGTTTCGTCTTGTCGGGCCACTTATTTCAGTCAGAATAGGGATAGGGGTTTATAAGTCAATGGAAGATTAAGGCTACAAGGCTAGGGAGGTCTTAGGTAGATTAAATGGGTGGACTAGTGGCTCGGTGAACAATAACCCACAACCCTATAATAGAATATAAATTTGATCGATATGGAACTGGATAGAGGCACCCAAGTAGTGAAACCACACCTCCAAACAAGGCAACCTGTCGCTGTCACTGAACAAGGAAACCAAGTCTCCTTCTTTTTTTCCGTCCACTCTATGAATTAGTATATTTTCCCATAACGATTTCCATCGGGTCTTTCTATGATACCAACTACAATTTTTAACTTCCGTATACTCCATGCCCTACATCAGAATCTCCGACTCATGATTTTCGTCGGGACTTACTATGACACCCACTGGATTTTTACTACTGCTCCACACCCTCCTCTAATATGTGAAATAGCCATCTATTTATGTTAAATCAAATTTCGTCAGATCTGTTGCTCCATGCCCTGCATAACGGTGTCGACCTATCCAACGTCACTGAAGGTATGGTTTTACCACACCATATTTTACATCATAAAAAGTTTTCATTTTACTCAACCCTATCCTCAAATATACAATTTAACTCCTGACTCAAATTTTTATAATATGATGCAGTTTCATGTTTGGTTGTTTAATATTTTCAATGCATGGGTAAAATCTCCAGTTTAGGTGATGTTGATTCATCTTCCAACATCAATGGCATTGAAAATGGTAAAATTGTGATATCATCTTATTGGAAAGATTAAAATTAATATGTATACTCTTGTAATTAATGAACAGATGACATTTTTATCATTTCATTAATGTGGTTTATGCTTTCAGGTCAAGAATCATTACAAATAGTATTGACAACGACATTGCAATGTGCCTTACAAAAGGGTTGGGTGGGGAGAATTTTATAAAAGGTGTGTAGTTCAACTATTTATCAACATTCAATTACTAATTATTGTAATTTTATCCATTGAAATCATTAAAATTGTCAAAATTATTTTAGATTCATTTAATGTTTTATATTTTCCAATTTTTTTAAGTGATTTCATTTATGAAATCTATAATTTTCATGTTTAATTCTCTAGTTTAGGAGATTCTTCTTCATCTTCCAATATCAATGGCATTGAAAAGGGTAAAATTTCTATATTATATTATTTTCGAGATTAAAATTAACATGTATACTCTTGTAATTAATTATCACATGGTATAATTATCATTTAATTAATGTGTTTTATACTTTCAGGACAAGCATCATTGGAAATAGTATTAACAACGCTATTGAAATGTCCTTTACAAAATGGTTGGGTGGGGAGAATTGTATAAAAGGTATTTATTTCGACTATTTCTCAATTATTAATTAATATTTATTTTAATATTATCCATCACAATCATTAAAATTTTCAAAATTCTCTAGGATTCATTTCCTATTTTATTTTTTTCCAAATCCATTTTAATTTATTTAATTTATAAAATATATAATTTTCATGTTTAATTATTAAAATTACTCATTTATATACATTATTTTTCATTTAGATACAGATTTTCTATTGTTTTTTTCCTGTATTTTGTTGTCTGTAAATTATCATTTTTATATAAAAGACTATTGTGTCGCCTATGTTAATTTTTTTTCTTATTTCATTAAACACAAAGGGTAATAGCCCCATTCATTCAATAAAATATGTTTATTCATAGGTTATAAACTCTATATTATTTATAAAGATATGCTAGGAAAGTGTGGTGTTTTAAATGTGTATACATGGCTGTATTTTTTCCTCTTGACTTTTTGGTTTTATCGCTTCTCGATACAGGACCTCAATTGGAATTTCCTAGCTTCATTATTATTTTTTGGAAATTTATTGGAATGTCATATGTTGCTAAAGTTAATTGAAATTTCAATGAAGTTTAATTATCCCAAAGTTATATTTAGATTCTAAATTTTATGCTTTAAGTTTGCTCATTTTTTATCACTGTTCTTATTAGCTTTGTTATTCAATTGTGTTTTTATGATTTTTGACTGTGAATCAGAAGAGTATAAATTATTAAAATTTTCATTGCTTTAACGATTTCCCTTTGATATTCTATTCAAGAAACACATCAAGATGTTCCCAAAAATCAGAAATCTGTACCTATTTTCACTACATCTTCAGGTTAGGTCACTTATTTTGTTTGTACATTTATTACATTGGGTCCGAATTGTTATATTAATTGATTTAAAAAAATATAAATCATGATAGGCTATAATAGTACATTTTATGTATGGAACATGAAGCAACTGACATCGAGAAAAATTATACTCTTTACCTGAAAAAAACTTAAATGATGCTTGCATGTTAGGGGGTTCAACACCATATATGTGTACAGAGATTAACTGTCCAGAACGTGTATATATTAATACATTTGTATAGATATTGTTGAATTTTTGTGTACATATATTGAACTTTATTCCATAAATTTACATAATATCTATGTACATATTAATATAGTAGGGGTGTTATAAATTAAATGCATCTATTTTTAGATAAGATATGGTTCCAAATTTCACAACCAATATAATAACTCATTGTCACTGTGGTAGTAGTGTGGATGAACCTATATTCGAAAGGCATCACTGTAGTTAGGGGTATCCCTCTATTTTATAGTGTTTTCCTTCAGGAGGTGGATTCATTTGAGCCGTAGGAGATGATGCAAGATTAAGAAGATCTCTACACGGATAATGTTTCAATCCAATCACACCACTAGGTATAGGTAGTATATTCCAAACTCATGGTGCCATTATTGGGGACCATATGATGATGCATACAAGGGATGGACATGATCAGATCCTACTTGAGATAGTTTCAGGTATGACATGTGTATTCTGTATATTCTTACATATACATATCAATATAGTTTTGACCCTTCCTTTTCTTATTGTATATTTGAATTTGGACATAGAGGTACCAGTTGATTCCCAAGCTTGTCTCCATCTAATAAAGAATCATATTGGGGTGGTCATATTCTCCCCTGCATTCTCGTTCAATGTGATTTTACTATAGGTAAATAGAGGTTCAATATGTGTTTAACCAGCAATAACGTGTTCCTTCCTCTCTCCATACAGGGATCTAGAAATTTTAAAGCAGATTGTAGTTGCAACTACTATTGTAGGGAAAGACACCACCATTCAGTACATATTTGATTCTTGTATAGCTGTAATTATCCAAATAAAATTGTCCATCAAATTGCATAGGAGCTGAGATAAATCTATTTCTAATTGTTGAATTTTCTAATTAGATTCCTTCTCACCCCATATTTAACACAGGTCTGCAGACACCCAATATGTAATAGATTCTATGACAGCTATAGTGAAGATGCAATGATCATTGGTGACTGAGATTATAAATGGTTTACACGGAGACATTCCCTCTAATTACCACCATAAATTGTACTAATTTGGCTGGACTACATGCACATTGTGCAATAATTTGTTAAACAGATTGTAACTTTTTAACAAATTTTTTTTGGTTGATTTGTTTTAAAAATTACTATATCGATCCTTAAATAATCATCTTTTACATATGCACTAAAATAATTTGTAACTTCTTAACACTTTATTGTGGAATGTTGGAAAATCTTTATTGATAATTGAGTTATTCATGTTGGCCCATAGATACACTCTCTAGAGGGAGGTTCGATGGAAACCTATGGAGGGGTATTCATTGAAAATATGAATGATGAATTTTTTATAAGTACAGTCCAGTAAAAGGTATAAAAATTGGTCCTTTATTTAATATACATCATAGTGTTGGGTTTCATGCATGGTGTTCTTAGAATTTTTAGATTCTAATTGTTTCTTATAAGATAAATAAGGGTCTTTTGATCATTTCAACCCCCTTAGCGGTATTAGACCTATGTTGTGTTCTTGGATCCCAAGATCATGTTCAAAAATGATGATATTGTAGGACTCGTTCATGATGTTGAAAAATAGAGGACCATTCTTTATAAGAGATATGGTGCATATTGTTAAATATGAATAGAAGATGCATTAGTTGGTATTATGATATTATAATTAGTGCTTAATTTACATGGTCTAACCACATAACACATAATATTAACCTAATGTTATTGTCACACAAGTCATGTTCACTGAAGATAATTATACATAGTGAATTTTCATAAGCCGACATTTCTATCTCACCTTATACAGGCCCACACATAGATAATTATAGGTAGTGTCTAAAATAATTTGTAAATTTTTAACACATTATTTCAATAGTTTGTACCACACATTTAGGTTTTAAATATATTCAGTATAATCAACATTCATGCAGGGTTCTAATCCTGCTTACAAGTTGACATGATGGAGTAACACTCAATTTTGGAGAAATACAACGTCATGGAAGACTGGAGAAAAGGTATATTTTCAAGCAGTGAGTCATTTTTTTCAATTAATAGTATCTTTTACTTGTATTAAATATTATATGTGCCCATGTGTTTATATATATATATATATATAAATTCATACACAGGTGAGTGGAGACTGGTATATGCATATAAGCATATACGGAAGGATCCCCTTGTACATTCTCATGGCCATTCAGTTGTGTGCATAGGGACTAGGTGTCCTTGCATGTCTGTGAAGGTGCGTATACCCAGTGGGGGAGCAACAACCTTTAGTTTGAAAGCTCCAAGAGCCGAAGTGGATGGTTTGGTTCCACCTTGAGGTAGGATCCCTCTTCTAGCCTCTTTAATTCAAGAATCCTTTAAATTGAATTTAGTTTCTTTATTAATTATACTTAATTATATTGAATTGCATATCTTGAATAAGTTTTCTTTAATATAATTTGTTAATTTGATAATTAATGTCATGTTTTTATAATAAAACCCCTCCAACGGAGGTGTGTTGTCTGTGAAAACTCACAGTGATAGTTATGTTGATCTAGTTTCTTAAATTATTGCATTTGATTTGTACTGAATGAGTTTTAGAATAAATGTTAAATATAATTAAATGAATTATGTTATAAGGAAATGCCATGATTTTATAATAAAACCCCTCCAACAGAGGTGTACTGTCTTCTAAACCAAATAGTGGTGATAGTTATTTGTATCATGTTTAGATTTGGTTTGAGTCTTTCATATTCCTCTTGTTGGTGTTTGTTTTATGGCTAGTTAGTTTTTGTTTTCTTTGAATAATATAAATTGGCTTACCATACTTGTTTAACTCAGATGACATTTCCCGTGTAGGCATATGCCTTGACCATGACACTTTCCTTTTCACGCATTGAATATTAGAAATAAAATTTTCATGTCTAGTCAAACTGAAATAATTTGTAAATAGTTTGTATAGGGTGTATGATTCTTTTCCGTCATTTTTTTCCCTTTAGACATTCCGTCATTGTACCGCTCGCTAAAACCTTCTCTAACAATATTTTATTATTGCATATTAAATAGTTGATCTGTTCTATCATCTACCAGTAGGGCAATTGTCAGAATGTTGCCCCGCCTCGCCCCGCTCCCTTCACTCCTGGCCGGTAGATGCTGCCCCGCGAATGTCGCTGGATCGGGCCAACACGCAGTGGTCATGCCGCGGTCAGGACGTGGTCGGGCTGCGATCACGCCGCAGTCACGCTGTGGTCACACAGTGATTTGGCCCTGCTCCAGGATGACACCCCGTGACGGTTTGCAGTGATAGTATTCCATGAGTCTTGTGATCAATGTTGAGACTGAATAATCAAAATTTCTGCTAGTGGGGAAATGACCGAAATGTTTCCCCACCTCCTTCTGCTCCCTTCGCTCCTGGCCGGAAGATGCTGCCCCACAGATGTCGTTGCACCGGGCCAACACGCCGCGGTCATTCCACGGTCACAGCACGGTCATTCCGCGGTCACGCCACGGTCACGTCGCGGTCACACTACACTCACGCCGCGGCCATGCCGGGGTCACGCTGCGGTCATGTTGCGGTCACGCCGCAGTCACACCGCGATAATGCTGTGATTTGGCCTTGCTCCAGGATGACACCCCATGGCAGTTCGCAATGATTGTATTCTATGAGTCTTGTGATCAATGTTGATACTATCTAATAACAATTTCTGCTGGCGGAACGATGACCGGAATGTTGCCCCACCTCCTCCCGCTCCCTTCGCTTCTGGATGGAAGATGCTTCCCCGTGGATGTCGCTGGACCAGACAGTCACGCCGCAGTCATGCCGCGGTCACGCTGTGGTCACGCCACGGTCACTCCGCGGTCACACCACGATCACGTCGTGGTTTGACCTTACTCTAGGATGACACCCTGTGACAGTTCGCAGTGATAGTATTCCATTAGTCTTGTGATCAAGGTTGAGACTAAAAAATCACAATTTCTGCTGATGGGGCGACGACCTGAATGTTGCCTCGCCTCCTCCCTCTCCCTTCGCTCCTAGCCGGATGATGTTGCCCTGCAGATGTCATTGGACTGGGCCAACACGCCATGTTCATGCTGCGGTCACGCCGTGGTCACCCTGCTGTAATGCCGTGATTTGGCCCTGCTCCAGGACGACACCCTACGGTGGTTCGCAGTGATAGTATTCCATGAGTCTTGTGATCAATGTTGAGACTGACTAATCACAATTTCTGCTGGCGGGGCGATAGTCAGAATGTTGCCCCACCTCCTCCAACTCTTTCTCACTTGGCCGGAAGATGTTGCCCCGTGGATGTCGCTGGACCGGGCCAACATGCTGCGGTCACGCCGTGGTCAAGCCGCAGTCATACCGCAGTAATGTCGTGATTTGGCCCTACTCTATGATGATACCCCACGGCGGTTCGCAGTGCTAGTATTCCATGAGTCTTGTGATCAATGTTGAGACTGACTAATCACAATTTCTGCCGGCAGAGCAATGGCCAGAATTTTGCCCCACCTCCTCCCACTCTTTCGCTCCTGACCGAAAGATGCTACCCTGTGGATGTCGCTGGACCAAGCCAACACACCGTGGTCATGCCACAGTAACCCTGCAGTAACGCCGCGGTAACACTGTGATTTGGTCCTGCTCCAACCGCATCCATCCCAGACCAGTCCCCTTACACCTTCATTTCAGCCCATTACCACCAGCAATCCAGCCCGCAACAGCCCCCCTACCACCTTCAAATCAGCCCACACCATCCTCCCAGCACCTGCAACCAGCCCCCTTCAACCAGCATTCCAGCCCCCTTCCACCTGCATTCGAGCCCACACCAGCCCCCAACCACATTTAATCCTTCCCACACCAACCACCACACTAGCCACCACCCCCAGCCTCCTGCAAAACACTAATTCCCCCCTTTACCACCTGCAAAACAGCCCCAGCCACCAATTCCAGCCCTCACCGGCCCCGACCTCCTATATCCCAGCCCACACCAGCCCCTTCCACATGCCCAATAGACCCCAGCCACCTAAAATCTAGCCCACACCATCCCCCTTTCACCTATTCCATCCCACACCATTCCGCAGCCATCCCCCTCCATGATTTGATAGACGTGATCTAGGGGACATCCACGGATGAGGTTTCCCTATCTAGATTGGATCATGATTTGATAGACGTGATCTAGGGGACCATGGGTGCACCATGTTTTATTATCCCAAAGAGGTTTAGTGCTGATTTAATCATTGGTGTCTTTGGGTGTTACCTTAGAACCTAGATTTTGGAAATTTGAGCCTATTGTGGTTATTTTTGTAATGTTTTCAGAGTTTCCAGATGAGGTTTCCCTATCTATATTTTATCATGATTTGATAGACGTGATCTAGGGGACCATGGGTGCCCCATGTTTTATTATCCCTAAGAGGGTAAGTGCTGATTTAATCATTGGCATGTTTGTGTGTTACCTTAGAACCTATAGTTTGGAAATGTGAGCCAATTGTGGCTATTTTTGTAATGTTTTGTTCATGAATTTGATTGAATAGTGTTTTATACCTTATACCAAAGATGGTTGAGGTAGTTCCTTGATCGGGTACTAGAAATAGGATGATAACTTTGGGATATTACTGGATCTGGATTTGACCTTGAGATTGATATGATGTTTTATTTTATTGGCCTGCATGTTGTGTTAGACAGGTCATAGAGACCTAATGGGTGATCTGAATTAGTGCACCCCCTGGTTTAGAGTTACAAAATTTCTATAGGGTTAGTGGGAATGGATTTTTATAACTCACTGATAGTGGTCCTTGATTTTGAACACTCCCATCATGAAATATTCTTCTCCTCCATATATTTGAAGTGTAAAACTTATCCACTTATGAGAGAAGGTTAGAATCACATGATATTCTTGGAAAATAGACTTGATATATTCAACTATAATTCTATGAGGCAAAAACCATTATAGTAAAAAGAGTTTAAAAACAAGTAATCAATGCAGTACATAAATAATTGAGGACATGTTGTTAATATAAAAATTAATATTGGGGTTGTTCAACATAACCTCAATGACTAATTAGAATTAGGTTGTACAGATTTTGATATTCCACACAGTCTTTCATTATTGAAAACGTTAATTTATTCTTTTCAACCCTTGAGGGATGGTCTCACTTTCTTCATCATGGATAATCTAACTTCAGTGGTATTCTAGGAAGGATACTTCATTCTTGTTATACCCAAATAATACAATAGTCGTCAATCTCCCCAATTGATTTCTTTAATTCCCTATAAGAATGTATTCATAAAATGAATGTGAATAAATAGGTGATACATTTCCAGTAGTTTTTTTTCAGGCTTGGAATTTTTTTTACTAAGAGTATTCCTACTTCTATAACAACTACTTCTATTCTTCTCAGGTCTGCTCGGCTTTTTTTCATCACAGTTCTAGTGAAATGACATGTTGTACCAATACTCAAAAGATTTATACCAAAAACTTCTACAACAATATTAGTATCCCTTGAAACATGATCTTCCTTTATATTGATTATTTTGTTTATAAAATTCTTCTTGATTTACAGGAATTCTCTAGCCTTTGTTTTCCCATTTCCTTGGGGTTTTCCCATTCTCAGGTCATCCATAGGAGGAAAATTTTTACACCATCCATCATCCTAAAAATATTCAAATTATGTTTCATAATCTTTATAATGAAAGAAAATAGATTTACTATCACATGATAATTTGGAAAAATGTTGGGCCTTTTTCATGGGGCTAGTTTTCTCTTCATCCTTGGATGGTTCAGCTTGAATATCCACTGCATTTTCATAGACTTATATCATATTCTTTAAGGTGTTTCCAAATTTAAGATACCTAGATTGTACCTAATTAAGTTCCTTTTATTTAGAAACAATTTTTGTATTAAGAGATTCTGGTATCCTGTCTTATTATAAACATTTCATCATGGACATTTTTATCTCTTCTATGAGATCTTTATACTTCAAATTTCCACTTCTTTTCTTCTTTTACAATAGTTTTAATTTCTTTTAATATATAGAATTATGGTCAAAGTAAGAAATAAAATAATCTTTTAGAATTTATTCGGTATAACCATCTCCTTTTTCTTCTTCTTAACTACTTGTAATGTCTATTCATTTATTAACCTTATAGGTATATATGTATATTAATAGAAAATTCTATTTTCTTAGTGTTGTTCATGGATGTGATTATGTTTTTTTATTTTTTCCTATAGTTAATGTTGGGGGGCTGGTGCGTGGGGGGAGGGGGGTACTGGTGCAGGGGGGAGGTGGGGGGGGGGGTGCTGGTGCAGGGGGAGGTGGGGGGAGCTGGTCCAGGGGGTGTGTGTGGGGGGGGGTGCTGGTGGTTGATGAAATTTTCATCCCTGGGGAGTATAAAACTATTTAATTATAAATTCATGTGTTCTATGGAAATAATAGAATTTCAGAGTAACCAAGAGATGAGATTTTAACTTCTTTATATTTGTTCAAGCACATGTCTCATCTTAAGTTCACTAGAACTTGTTATGTTTACTTGGTCACATGGAGGAAGCAGCAGTTGTATTTTGTGTGGGTGCACTAAATTTTACTTAGTTCAATTGGTGAAACCAAAACATTATAGGAATCACGAATAAATTTATAGGAAGAGGTATCTATGGTATTGGAAAAATTAAAGGAATTGAAGGATTCAGATGCATCATTTATTTCAAAGGCATCCATCGAGGAAAAGGCTCTTTTTCAGCGTGATATTTATCTTAACTCTACAATCAAAAGGTTGCACTCTTTAACAGAGTATCTTCTTGATAATAAAGCCTTGGATTCTTATTTAGCTGATAAGGTTGGAATTCCTTCACTAATATGATTTAAACCTTCTATTCTGATTTATATTATCCATTTTCTTTTAATTAATATTCGATTAGTTCTGTTGTAGGCCTCAATTTGATAGAAGGGGTGTCTCCACCAAAATTTATGTTACTGAAGTCATATATTATTCCTGTATTTTAATATCTAAATACATTATGCTTTTACTTTATTGCAACTCGATGAAAAATTGCACAATGAAAAATGTATCATGGCCGATGGCGTGGGAGCTTCCTTTCTCCCTGTAAATTCTCAATGTATCATGGCCGATGGCATGGGGTGGGGGGGATGGCAGGGGTGGGGGAGGCATTGGAGGGGGAAATGGTAGGGGGACTGACAGGGGGTGCAGGGTGCAAACTGTGGAGGGTGCAGTGCAGGCAGTGAAGTGCAGGAAGTGAAGTACAGGGTTCAGTGTAGGCAGTGCAGGGTGGAGTGTAGGGTGTTGTGTCGGGTGTTGTGAAGAGTGTTTTGTAGGGTGTTGAACGTTGCATGATTTTGTTTTCCTTCATGTAGTTTTGTTATGTTCTTGTGTTCGAACTATGAGGTACATAATATCATGTACTTTGATAATGTTTAACTTATGGATGAGGTGTTGGTCTCTTAACATTTCGATGATGGGAACTCTTGTATTATTAACTAGGTGTAGGGTGTTTTGGAGTAAAGGGTGAAAGCTGTGCAATTCACTATCAGATTCAAGTAAGGTTTCTTCCATTTTTATTCTTTGACTGAATTTTAATTAGGGTTTTTGTGGTTTTTGGGTTCACTATCTTTTTGCAGTGTGTTTTGGATCTCGTTGCGGATTGTGAAGCACCACATGACTGGGATATCCACTCAACCTGTGGGGATGAGGCCTTCTAAAAGTTCATCACAAGGGCCAGCTCCTTGTTTCAGTTTGGGTCAGGTTAGGTTTGCTATGTTATTTTTTATTGGGTTCATTTTTTTTGGTTTATGTCAATTTTAACAGGTTTATTTTGTTCGATTTGGGAATTTTTAGTTCAATTAAATTAATTTTAGATTCAACCATGTATGTTTCATTAGTTTCATTTTTTTCTTGCTCAATTATGCTTTATTGAAGTCAGTTTTGATTGGTTTGAGTCAGTTTGGTTACATTATTTTCAGTTTGGTCCAGTTTCATCTTTTTCAAAACCATTTGGTTTGGTTCCACTCTACTCAATTTGTCTTGATGATGATTTATTTAGTTCTAATCGTATTAACATGTTTTTGATTAGTGTAGTTCATTTGATTGGAAATTTTTGTATCATATCCATATTAGCATGTTTTTTGGTTTTCGTAATTTAATTGATTGGTGTGTTGGGCTGGTTTGGGGGGTCTAGGGTGGGGGCTGTTCGGGGGGGGGGGGGGTCTATTGAGGAGGGGTGTGTTTAGGAATGGGGGGGGGGGTGCTGTCTAGGGGGGGATGACCAGGGGGAGTGGCGGTGTGCATTGAGGAGGGGGAAGGGTGGGGTGAAAGGTGCAGGGGGGTGGGGCAGGGGATGTGTGAAGGAGCAGGGGGTGGGGGTTGCTGGTGCAGGGTGGGGAGGGGGGGAGGGGGTGTGCTGTGAGGAGGGGGCGAGGGGTGCAAGGTGCATGGGGTGGTGTTTAAGGTGAAGGCGGGTGGGGGTGGGTGTAAGGTGAAGGGGGTGGGGCAGGGAAGGTGTGCAGGGGGTGGGGTGTGCTGGTGTAGGGTGGGGAGGGGGTGTGCAGGGAGGAGGGGGCAGGGGGTGGGGTGCAAGGTGCAGGGGGGTGGGGCAGGGGAGGTGTTCAGGAGCAGGGGGTGGGGGTGCTGGTGTAGGGTGGGGGTGCTGTGGGTGGGGGGAGGGGGGGGGGGGTGTTGGTAGTGTCATCCCAACAGCCAGCACAGTGAACCGTGCTGGTTTTTATGCAGTGGAAAGGCCTATAGCCACAGTTTTAGACCGTGGCCTTTATTGGCATGGCTATAGGTCTATATCCATGGTTGGAGTCGTGGATTTAAAGATATAGCCATGGTTTGCACCGCGACTATAGGGATATAGCCACAGTTTAAAACTGTGGCTATAGGCCCCGACCTATAGCCACTATAATACTAGCCACGGTTCATGGAATCATGTCTATAACCTATAGCCACGGGTTTTGGGCCTATAGCCTAAATTTATAGTAGTGATTATGTGTAAGAAACTCAAAATATGGATTCTAAAATTATAAGGATTATATAAAGTTAAAAATTTATTTAATACTATTCACAACGTCTTTTGAACAGCTAGTTTGGTAAGTCGTGGTGTGCTTGAACTTGGTGTTGCGTGTAGTGAAAGTTATTGAATTACTTTGAATAAATAGCATACTATGAAATCTTGGGGGTGTTACATTATTCCATCCTTCAATAAATTTCTTCTTCGAAATTTGAAATTTTTCTTCGAAAATAAAAGGTTGAAAATAGAAAATACCTTTGTGGGAAAATCCACATCAGAAATTGGTTTAATAAAATTTAGTCTTAATAAGAGGAAAAGGGGAATGAAAAAGTCACCACCAAATTATGATCTTGACTAGAATAACATTGGTGGAAATTAGAGACAGATAATTGGAGGAAAACTGTAAATATTTATAGGGAGAGTTTGAGGTCATGAGTTATAAAAAATTGTAGAATTGAGGGCCTCAAATATGTCAATCTATGATGATTTAAAATATCATCGGTTCAATAACACATAAGGTATTAGGATAACACATTTTTAGTTTTAAGATCCCTTACCTAAAGTTTAATAATTTATTTCTTCATAGAATAAGAGAAAAAAATATATACTTGACAAGTAGAGTTCCATCCTCTAACTAATTTCTACCACAAAATCATCTTTCACTGTAAAAGATAATAAAACATAAAAAATATTCTGTTTATACTATTCATATAGGGTTCAAAAAAAATTAATTTATCCACCAGACCTTAAAAAAAATACATTATTCAATCTAGGACATCACATGGGCTAATGGTAGGTGATACACCCTTGTCTCCCTTTAGTTGCGGGTTCAAGTCTCACGGACTTGCTCGAAACGACGGGTTGCCGCCCGACCTCTGGGATGTCCTTTTTATAGCAATCCAAAAATAATCTCAAACTAGACTTATCCAAAATACTTCTGTCTAAAATCACAGTCCAAAACGTATAAGGAAGGTAAACACAATGAAGATCCTTTTTTCCACGTAATAACATGTGAACACCTTCATCATGTATTGTTTTAAAATACTCCAATATCCTGAATTACCATTAAACCTTATTGATTACATTCATGCTCCCTTATTCCTAATATAATACTGGATATACTCCTTATATCCAAAAATGATGTAAACTCCAATAATGATGGAATATACAAATCATTAATCAGTTTCAAGGTAGTTAGGAATATCCAATATAATTTATCCAAATCAACCATATCTTATTCCAAAATCACTAACTAAGTATCATAATCATATTACATTTTATCATTCTCTCAACCATATATTTTCCAAAAAAAATTTAAATTTCCATTTAGTCACTTTTCTTGGTTCCACACAATCTCAATTCCTTAATTAAATAGTACTGCAGTACAATCCTTATATAATCTATAATTCTTATAACATGTACATCATTAATAAAATACTTAAATGATACAATACTTTAAAAACAACCGAAGATAATCTTTATCATTCCTCTTTATCTTCGGTAGTATCATAACTTGATTATTATCCAATAGAATCATTTGGGGTATACTCAGATGATTTTTACATTGATTCGCATAGTGACCCAACACCTTGTAGATGAAGAATTGTACACATGAAAACTTTTTCTTATCCTTACAGTCACATACTTGGTGTAATTTTTCTCCACATTCATAACAAACTCTCATTCCCTTCATGAATTTACCAAGGTGATTATTTCCACAATTATCACATATGGGAAAATCCTTCTTTCCCTTATTCCCTTTATCCATCATTCTCACTACCATCCTTTTCTTATGTGGCTTCCCTTCAAAGCCATAAAACTCACAGAATTATTTACTTATCTTATTAACACATGATAATATTTCTTCATATGTTGAGAATACATGAGATATTATTTACCTTCGAAATGTGGGCTTAATACCATGAAAGATATGATCCTTCTTACTCTTTGGATCATACGTATTGCTGGAGTTATCATTCCTTCTACTGGCCGCCAATTCTAAACAATGTCATAAACTAGGACAGTTTATGAATCACAATGAATAATTCAAAACTTGTAAAATACCTAACATAAATTTAATAGTTTATGGACATACTCTATAATAATAAAAATGTTTTCTTTGAGAAAGTATTTACTCCTAAATCCTTCATAATGGCTTGAAATGAAAATTTGAATTATCCTAAGCATATCCCCTGGGAGTGTTGTAACCAAGAGTGCAGTAAGGCCTGTTGTCATGCACCAGTTCCCGTTCGAGTGTAGCTCAAAGTGATGTTTTCAGATTTTACACCTAGGTACATCTGTGCCAGAGCCTCCTCTACCTGCTCGTATTCAGAGAGGGATGTATTTCTTGGAAAACTCACAAAATATCTACAATACCAAAATTTTATAAAGTTATTATATACTAATCCTCAAAGTATATCGCACGGTAATGTTCTCTAATCAGAGTTTAACTAAATCTATTTACAAGGTTGTTGGTAAACTTCCTCTGATACCAATTGTAACGCCCCGACCCCAGAAGCCCACAATCGGTGCTTTATTTTAATACATTAGTATGATTACAAGGAATCAACTCCTGAAAGACCGATCTATTTAGCAGTCTTGGAAAATAGATTACATACATGAAAATTACATTAAACATTAGAAAATAAAACACAACATAAATGATTCTTTTATAATGCCCTTAATCCCCAATCTTAACCCTGCTTATAAATCATAATACACTTCTTGGAATACTTGGGAAATTAAAACATATAAAGGGGTGAGATTAGATGCTTAGTAAGGATAACAATATAGCTGAAACTTTCATAAATAAGCATAAAATTTTAAGGCAATGAATAAGGCCAAAACAAAAGCCTTTGAAACATACACTTTAGTATAATATGTCAAAGATACAATAAAATAATTCCATTTAATTATTCACATGGATATTATACTAATCGAATAATCACATATAATATCAATATCCACTTTCGTAATTATGGAATGCATAATGCTAGACTTCATAACCACATAGTCAAGGCCTTGTGCCAAGACTAAAAAAAGATTTTGTCAAGGCCTTGTACCATGACACTAGTTTGTCTCATGAGACCGACCGATGCATTGAGGAGCTATAGTGGGCTCCATCCATCACTTACTAAGTCCAATTCATTCCTCATATGAAATGATTTAGACAAACATTAATTTTAAAACTAGCATACCAAATGTCAATAATTTATCCATAAACCATGAATGGTATAAAAATAACACACCCACAGTCAAACATATCACAAAACCTTCAATACAATATTGAAGATTTGTATCATAATAAATCAACATCAAACAAGTTTAAAATCCATCAAAGGATGTCTATATAGATGAAAATGATTTTTAAAACCCTTCGAGAGAAATATCCCTTTTTCATGATAACATTTAAAATTCACAAAATTTAGAAAGGAGGACATTTAAAGACATTTTTGAATCAAAGTGTCCCATACCAATTTGAAACTTTTCAAAGGAATTTACATTTAAAAAACATTAATGTCCATATAGATAAATCCTTTAAACCATTTTGAAAACATGGACATTAATGAGAATGATTTAGAGGAATAAACATTTAAAATGATGTTTTAGTAAAAAGTACCTTAAAATAAACCTTTTTAAATTTTTTCATGAAACATGGACATGGATAATAAATATTTCTCAGTATATACTTACATAAAAACAACCTCGAATAAAAAAGAGATTATGAAATTAACCCTTACCTTGCACTTTCCTTTAGTCGAGAGTATGTTTAACCTCCTATATAAATATTATAGTATGTTATTAAATTATAAAAGAACAATATTAATATTTATGATATCTTACATGATTCATTTATGACTTTATAATACCCATTTAATAATAATTTTCATGTTATATTAAACATTTTGGGTAATAATCACTTTCTTTATCGTACGCGTTTTAATTTTATTACTCTTGATTGTATCAATTAGATCATGATTTAAATACTTCCTGAATATACAACATGATTTACATATCATATATATTTATAATATAAATATGTATAATATAATTATATATATGAAATGGAAAACACCATTTATGGAGTCTGTAGGTCATACGTATGCATAAACGCTGTTTTTGTTTTCATATCGTATTGAACTGAACTAAGTAAATAAGATATATGTAAGTACACACACACAAACACACACACACACACAAATATCCAGTATCATTATTATTTCATATATTAAATACTTATTAATGAAATATATTTTATAATCATCTTTACATGGTGAACGTGGTAATGAATCTCATGACGTCGTGGAGACGGTAATCCGTACGTACGCACGAGTGACAATATCATTATATTGAGGGAGAAATCATATGTAATTGGATGGTATATCATATATAAACATTCATTAACATGTCATATTTATTATTTACATTAGTTATAATCATTATTATACCCATCCAAATAATGAAGTGTTTGAATAACAAACTACACCACGATGTGGAAACAGTTTTCCGTACGTACACATGTATGGTGACTTTGTCATTTATAGGGTGGATAGAATAATGAATATGGTTGTACCATTTTTATAATAACATTACAGTATATAGAAGATACTAGATTTATTATTTTAGAATAGAAACAACAAAGAAATAAGAAGTGGATGAAGAAAATAACTTGAGACAGGTGATGAAATATTTTCTTCTTATTCGGGCTCTTCCTTTTGATTTGATCAAAAGGTCTCCTTATGTTGGCTTTTTGACCAAATTAAGTCCTGTATGATGAAAGGAGGAAAGTTGGGAAGATATTAGGGAAGTGTTTGGCCGAGACAAAAGGCTTTGGAGGTGTGAAATTAAGAGAAGGGGAAGTTCCTTTTTATAAGAGAGGTGATGGTCACTTTTGGAAAATCTTGAAATATTATTTTATAATAAAATACTTCTCGGTTTATAATGGATCAAAAATGAATTATTTAAAGTTTAAGGTTGGTATGGGTCAGAAACCACTCAAAAAATAGGTTTTAGACAAGTTTGGGTAACTATATTAACTTTATCTTTTAGATTTAACTCTTAGTTAAATAGTTTGACATTTACCACGTCTCTTTGTATTTTTATATTATATGGTTAATAAACTTACTATAAACTTTCAAGAGAAACCCAAGTGGTTCATTAACGGTAGAACTATCATTATATAAGTCTTTTGTCTGAAACTTATATTTTTAGAAATATAATATCAATTAATAATATAATATTTGTTTTAAAAACTCTTTTATGTCAATTTTGAAACTATTTGCTATTTTGTTTTTTCTAAATTCATAACTACATTATTACTTCGAAAAAAATTCATATAACCAACCCTAACATGTTATATTAACCTAGAAAATTAGTGGAATTCATAAAAAGGCTGAAATTGCATTTATTTAGATATTTATAATATCAATTATATTAATATTTCATTAATTAGGTAATTACTGCATCATCATTGTGTCATAAATAAATTAAATTATATAATCTCTAAAAAATATAAATAAAATATCATTATGTAGTAAATATTTTTATCTTTATAATTAATATTTACAGTTGAATTTATATTATGTGTAACCCTATATTAAAAATGGTTTAGTTATTAACCTTTGAATTTAACACTTTTAACTTTTCTTTGAATTAAATAATAATAAATGTCCTAATCTAATCTCAGTGGACCTAAAGGATCATATTTAATTTCTAAGGTTGTTTTTGGCCGAATTACACTTATCCAATAGAATTAGGACTTGTGTTAGGGTAATTATGATATCATTTTTACCATTAATTACCCTATTTACTTTTAATCGTGGTAAATAAAAGTCAAAAGTTACTATTCACCAAAAAATATTTTATCTCATAGAACCACATTTTACTTAATTATATGAACCTTTTCTCTCGAATTTTTGAAATTAAACTCACATAAGTGGTAAAATTATGTTTTATGCAAATTTGTAAATGCTCATAGGAGGTGGGGAAAAGACGGTTAAACGTTCGATAAAATTTTATACATGTATGTTTATTATAAAAGTAACTCCAATGAATTACATTGAACTTATATAGGTATTATATATATACTTTGACATAAAATAAATTTAAATAAAATAACTAATTATTGAAATAAAAAGTCGATTTTAATTAATAATAGAGTGTTTTCACTATTCATCAAAAATTGAAAGTTTTCCTAAGAATACCAAAATTTTACCCTAAGATAATTGTGACATTCTGAACTCAAAAATAAAGTCCATTTTACCAAATTAAAAACATATAATCTGAATTTATTAATTTAAAATTAAGTCCTGTTGTCAAAACCAAAAGGCATATTTTGAAGAAATAATAACTATCAAAAGATTGACACTTGTTTATGTCCAATTTCAAAGTGAAATTACTTAAAATGACCAGAATTGGATTAAATGGTAAAAATATAATCTATTTATACTTACAAACCATTAAAATGTATAATTTAACACTATAAATTATTTTGATTAAAAAATTTGTTTTCAGTTAAAATATAGTATTTTCACTATTCACCCAAATAAGAAAGTTATCCGAAAAACACCAATAATTTATCGAAACTAAATTATTATGTCCCAATTCTAAATAAGAAGTTTATTTGGTCAAATTGAATATATAAAAGTTTCAAATACTGGAATTAAAGAGGGTTCTCCATTAAAAGGCGGTAAAATTTCATTTTTTTTGAAGAATACATCTTTTATCTAAAAAATGAATTTGTTCTTACATTATGTCTAAGAAACTCAAAATATGGATTCTAAAATTATAAATATTATATAATGTTCAATATTTATTTAATATTATTCATAAGCTCTTTTGAACGACTAGTTTGGTAAGTTGTGGTGCGCTTGAACTTAGTGTTGCGTGTAGTGAAAGTTATTGAATTACTTTGAAATAATAAAGTACTATGAAATCTTGGGGTGTTACATCATACCAATCTATCAGTGCTCGAACCCCCTTTATCAGCACTTTGCGAATTTCCTACCTCATGCGTGCCAACCTCAATTCAAACCTTACACCACTCATTCAAAAGTGAAACGACTTTACCACTACACCATGTTGTTTTTCTATCTCTTTAATGATATAATTTATTTATATATATTGACATATATTCATATAATTATTTTTAAATATATTTATATAGTATATGTGTGTGTGTGATATATATGTAATTATATTTTTTTAAACATATTATATATTATATTCATTTACATATTGTATTTTATAAAATAAATAAATAAAAAATAAATAAATATAAAATAATAAATAAATAAATAATAAATATATAATAAATATTAAATAATTATTAAATATTTATTAAATATTTATTTAATAAATATTTAATAAATAAGTAATAAATTTACAATAAATAAATAAATAATAATTAAAAAAATAAATAAATAAATCCTAAAATGTTTAGAAACACTAAAAAATCCTAAAATCCATAAAATGACCATAAAATATGATCTCGGATTCCTTTTCAACTTCACAACCAAGAAAATAGAAGATAATGAAATGAGATTCAAAATGATATGTGGTACAGGCTGAACGACCACATGGATTAGGTGCTATAACTGTTTGAATTTTAAGAAATCGGGGTCAGTGACTAAAAACATGTTTTCAAAGGCCTTTTTGGCCTTTTTGAGGATAATTAGGAAAATTACAAGGATGATATTTCAAGACATACATGGCCTAGAGCTCGTCTCAGGATTGGATTTGATATTTAGTAGAGCTCAAATGGACACTCGGATCAAAAGTTATGGCAGTTTGAAGTTTGAGTTATGTTTTGAACTTATTTTATATCTTTTTTAAGAAAATTTTCTTCATTTTTATAATCTTTAACATGATATTAAATTACTATTAGTTTATAATAATAATAAAATTATTAATTAAATTTATTTTTCAGTTATTTTATAATCTATTTTTACAAATTATCTTATATATTATCTATATATTCATATTTACCTTATCTAAAATATATTTTAAAAAATTTATATATTATATTTATATCAGTATTAATATATTTATATATTTATATATTATTTATAATGGAATATGTTTTGAATTATACTTTTATGAACGCTTGTAAAAAATCACTGATAGGGGGTCCTTATCATTACTTCTAAATGAAAACTGATAAACCCCCCTTTATCATATATTTTTTGAAACTACTAATAAATTGAAGGAATTTATTAGCCTGTGTTAACAAATAATAAAAAAGGCCCCAATTTAAGATTTATTATTTATCGATTTTAAATACCCCCGTTAACATTGATAAAAAAGTGTTGTTAAAGAAACCCCTTTAACAATGCTTTTTTTAGCACTGACAGAGGGTGTCTTTAACGGTGTTTTTAGCTAGAGATAAAAATGTCTTGGCACCAGATAGACTCAGTCTTTAGTGGTGCAGGTTGATCATGTCCTAAAGATATTGTTATAAAACCTATTTCTTTTTACATGTGTCGATTAAGTCCTAAAGTGATTGTTATGGAATCCAATTATTTTCTATGGATTAATCATGTTTCAAAGAGATTGTTATGGAAACCATTTCTTTTCCTTTGGATAATCATGTTTCAAAGAGATCAATATTTAAAATATTTATTTTCGATGTGTTAATCATATTTCTAATAGATTGTTATGATACCCATATATTCTACATGGGTTGATTATGCCCTATAGATATTTTTATCAAACCCATTTATTTTCAAAATGTAGATTATGTCCTAAGCATATTTTTTGGGAACCCACTTCTTTTCCAGTGGTTAATAGATTATTTTGGAACCCATATCTTTTTTATGGGTTAATCAGGTTTCAAAGATATAGTAGTGGAACATGTTTCCTTTTCACTGGCTAATCATATTTTATAAATAATAAAGGGAGTTTCATTGAATTTTTTAGGAATTATTTATCTATTTTGTTCTTGGAATTTATAAATGATGGGTGTGCCCATATAGCGATCGGTGAGCCTATTATATCTTATACAATGGGTTTGACCAAATTGTGATCCGATGAATTGGTTAGTCCAAAGATGAAAGTTGACCATATTGGTTATTCCATTTTTAAGGGTTCTATAAGTGTTTTGTAAGGGTTGTATGAGATGATGTTTCCAGATATAAACATGTTTTATATATTTTTACTAAGGTTTTATGATGTTTATTTTGATCCATATTGATATTAGATGGATCAAGATTATCGATTATTATGACTATTTACTTCGATAAATCCTTATTTCATGATTTCATGTTTGATGATACAAATATTTATGAGTATGAATATTTTTTTATACTCACGAATTTTGATTATGTCATTATACTCTTAAACTCCTTTTATTCTCACTAATGACATTCCTTTTATTAATTTTTATAGTTTAGCTTACCAAGTGTTTGAGCTCACCCTTCTTATGCTTCCGTTTATATAGGTTTTAAAGAATTATTTTAAAGATTTTTTGTTTATTAAGGACATTAATAGGTTGATGTTGATGACCCATTATGAAATAATAAAATCTTGGATAAATGGGAGAAATTTTATTTTGATGACTTGTAAAACATTTATATATGAGTTTTTCCTAATTCTATAAAAATATAAACTTAAATGGCCTTCCAGAATGTAAGTGATCCATGTTTTCCTTTCAATGTTGTAAAGATTTTATTGAGAAAATATGGGTCATAATTATCAGTATCATAGCTAGAAATGTAAATCCTTGAATTTTAGTGTAGGATTTGTGAGTGAAGGTACTTGAATATATAGTTGGAATTAAAAGGATTTTTAGATACCTATAGATATTAGGATATTTTCATGTGAGGTTATATTAAGAGTTGTAGATACCGTCATTAGTCTATAAGCTTAAGGATAATCTTAAGTTCAAAGTTTTAGAAACCCCATTGAGGTTTTAAGTGATGAGATCTTAAAGTGATTTTTGGAGATGTTTTTTTCAGGTGAGTTATTTTTAACCTCAAAGAACAATGTAAAGTGTTTTTTGGGAAGAATTATTTTTCAATTTAAATAAAAAAGTGAAACCCATATGCTTGGTGACAACCCATAGCATCTGGGAATGTGGTGGCGCTTGAACCCATGACAAAAGGATGCTTAGGGTTTCACACACTACCACTGGCCTACACGATTTTCTAGTAAGAAATATATATTTTGAAAAATATTATGTTTATTATAGAAACATATGGGATTTTATTTGATCATAAATATTTTAATTTTTCTTGGAAGAATATATGAGAAAATCCTTCTAATCATTGGGTTTCAAGACTTATGAGGAAATGTTTGAAGAACTTCTAGGATGGATATGGAATACTTTAGTTTCATATTTGGGTATAAATTTAGAAAATTAATGTATCATATGACGGTTTTATAATATTTTGGAATTACCTTAATATGATTTAATGATTTTAGTTTTTGTTAATGTATAAAGATAGGTGGAATAGATTTTTATCCCTTTTATGGTGAAGTGGTCTTTAAATGTTTATTTGAGTGCATCATGAATTAAAAATTCATCTTGAATACTTCTTATTTAAATAAGAAGAAGATATTTTAGTGGAAATTGACTAAAGGATTAAATTATACTTATCAAATAATTTTATTTCTTTATGTTTCATTCTATATGGTGAACTGAATCCTCTAACATTAGGAAAAAGGATCTTGAAATAAAATTTTATCATATTACCCTATTTTATAATGATAGGAATGATATTTTACCCATATATTTAGTTTTTGGTTTTCTCATCATTAACATCCTCCTCACTATGTTCGTTATCACTCTTTATTAGTCTAGGAGAATTAATTTTTCCTTCCATATTAATCTTTTAATTTCACACAAATTTCTCCCAATGTTGAATTCTAGTTATGCATAACTTCTGATGACTTTTATAGTTCCCACCATAGCTTTTTAATACGATGTTTTATTAAACCTTTTTATGATTTGGGTTTCAATAAAGTAATTCTTAAAATGTTAATATTATGATAATCATAATGAATTTTTATAGTGAAATTTATTTTACAGGCAGTATGATGTTACATCCTGAAATTTTATGAAATTGTTAATTTCAAATTAATTTAAATTATATAATATATTAAGTTACACACAAGACATACTTTATCTTACATGACATGAAAACCCAATTTTATATTATTTTGCAGAAAAAATTTAGTTCCTCTGACAACTTACGTTAAACACAATCCCGAGTCTTATTAAAAAAATATACTATTAATATAAATATGATAGTTATCAACTAGTAGTTGGAATGAAGGGAATTAATGAGATTAACTAAATTATGAAAATTGTTGCTGAAAAATGTTTATAAAATTAACTAATTTCTTATTAATTAATTAGAAATAAAAATAATGTGAAATCTAAAATAAAGGATGTGTATTTATGAAAAACTATTTTTAGACATGAATGGATTTATATCTTATTAAAGAAAATTAATCACTATTAATGTAAATACCACAACCTCGGCATGCTAGAGCTAGTGACTTGCCTTGTTACATTAGCGTAATAAAAAAGGAGGTCATATCCCAAGGGACAATATAGTTTTTTATTTTTGGAAATCAAGAAACAAATTTTTTTTACATTACAACTTGAAAGAAGAAACAACATAGCGACTCCATTGGAAACATCCATAACTCCTAGATTATCCTGTAATTCACTACAAATATACATCTTCTCATCCTAGGGAAAAATAAAACAAAAAAAGGGTGAGATTAGATTCTCATGAAGTTAATTTAATATAGAGTAAGATAATATAAAAAAATAATTAATGGTGAATGACTAGAAACATATTCCCTTAGAATATAATATTGAGAATAATATTGAAAGAATAAAAGATTAATAAATAATTCCATATAAATAATAACATGAGAATGAAGCTTAACCATGGATATTATACTTTTAGGATAATCAAATGGATTATCAATTAATAATATCATAATGAGTTAATGAATAATTCTGTACATCATAAAAATATAATCTAGGTCTCAACTAAGACATCCAAAAATAAATGGTTAATGCCCCAACCAAATCCATTTTTGTTTTGTGTCATGGGACTAACCGATGAATATAAGGGATATAGAGGTCCCCAGACATCACATAATAAGTCTCGTACATTCATCATATGAAATGGGTTAAACATAATCAACACATATATATGAATTACAAATAACATTCCCCAATTACTAAACATAATCACTAACCATTCTGAGTAATATAGTGAATGGTATCAAAGTAGTACATCTATAGTCAAAGGAATCAAAAAACAATTAATAAAATTTTCTATATGATAATAATAAGATTTCAATCTCTATAAATTATAATATTCAATATATTTCTTGAAATAGATGAAAAAAACTAATAAAATCATCAATGAATTCTTGAGATAAATACAATATTATTTTTCAAAGAGGAGTTCTTTTGAAAAAATCATTCATATTTGACATAATTTTTTTAATAAAAATAGTAATGAAAAAATATAGTTTTTAATTAATATATTATTTATTTTATAAAAATAATTGTGTATCAAAATATATTATGTATGGAACTTGAAAATGGATAAGAAATCAAGAATTTCCCTTTAATCGGGCGTGCGTATCAAGAAAAATTGAGAAGGGAACCACGTAAAACATGTCTTTACCCACAAAATAAATATGAACTGATATTGATAAATGATTTTGGAATATATAAGTATAATTTTAATAATTATATAAAAATAATGTCGAATTACATTCGCGTAAGGAAGGAGAAAGTATAACCAGAATGAAAATGGAAGTTTATGAAGAAACTGTTACCTTTTGTCCTAATGTGTTCTGTACTTGTACTAAAAATCCTATATAATGAAATTAGATTAATTAATAAAGTAATTAAAAAACAATAAAAATGTATTTTATTATTATAATCTTATTAAGTTCATTTATGGTCTTTCTTATGAGTTATAAAATTCAATTTTGATATTCTAGAGTGTTCTTTCCCTTAATTTTCAGGATTGATTCTCATGTATACATGTATTAAAGATTATGTAAAATATAAATTATTCCACCTAATTGAATTTATATGTAATTAATTAGTATACTGAATATTTAATTGTCTTATATATTATTTTTTATATATATGAGGATGATTCAATAGATATAACTTTAACGATAATCATTTAAATTATTTTGGAAATTTTTCGATCGTCACGAACTAGTTTGGATTATTAATTGATTTCATGTTTATATACCAACTATAGAATGCTAAATAAATTATAAAATTTATAATAAAATATGGTTAAACAATAATTATGATAACATAAGAATAATTAAAGGAGGTAATGGAAAATGATGATGCATTGTACACGATGGTGGTAAATCGGCACATCACGGATGATGTTTTCATTTTTATAATAGAAGGGAGAGGAAAAGGTGTTTGATGATAGATCTTATATTAAAATATAAAATTAGAGAATATATATTATAAAAGAGTTATCATTCATGTATTTTAAAAATAGGTATGTATAATATTAGATGAAAAGAAATTCAAATAAATTGAAAGAAAATGAAAAATGATTTACCTCTTGAATTCTTCTTCCTGAAAACCACATTAAGGAACCTTAAAATAGTATTTTGGTGAGACAAAAAATAACATAATTTGGGGTATATTCTTGGGAGAGGAAATGGTTTGAATATAATAAAAGTTCAAAGTGTTTGAACTGTTAGGAGAAATGGTGGTGAGTGGTGGTATTTATAGTGGAGGAGAGGGGTGTTTTTTTGACTATTTTAATCATTAATTTATTATTTTGGATCAAGGATATGAATAGTTTAATAATTATCAATAAAATAATTAAATAATTAAGGAAAGTTTGACATTATGGTTCTCACATCTTTCATTACTCAAGGAATATTCAATTTATTTTATAATGTATATACATCACAAATTACTGTATTCGCTATTCACAAAAATTTCAACAATTTACAAAAAAAAATCCTAAATTAACATTAAACATTTTTTGATGTGTAAAATTAAAAAATAAACTCCACTTTAATAAAATTTTTTTCTAAATATGTGAAATATAAATTTTAAACTAAAAAATCATTTAGTTGAAAAATTCTGATTTTAATATTATGACTGTTTATATGACACTTTGAAAAATTAATTAAGGTATTGTAAAATTATATTATAAAAATAATACAAAGAAATATAAATTTATGATTATATTTTATGAAAATATATTTTTTATTAAACCATTATAATAATTATAATAATTTAATTTAATATTTATGACTTTAAAAAATTCAAACACTTAATTTATCAATTTTAAAACATTTTATAAATTTATTTAAGACATAAATACAAAAATTTTTCATTTATAAAATATATAAATTTTATTTATACTTTCATAGGTGAGATTACTTTTCCATTGATGATATTACTATTCAAAATGGTCACATTACTATTTCAATAGTTTTATTAATAATATATTATGGTTTTGGACTCAGTGTTGCGAGACACATAAACTATCGAGGATGCTAAATTTTAAAAGAGATATAAAATAATATATTGAGGTTTTACATTACCCCCTATAATAATTTCATCACCAAAATTTACAGAATGTCACCTCATAAAAATATTTTGATTTTTATTTTTTAGAAATTCTTTTGGTTCCCACATCACCGATCAATTTTACCATTTTTCCAAAGATACATTACGAGCCGAGTCATCTGATTCTTCAAGACCTAATCTATTGTATCATGAATCAAGATAGTATAATCCTAGTAAGATAAATTAGGTTATAATTCTATTCTTTCAGAAGTGATAAAAATCTTTGGGTTTTTAATGTACTTTCTTAACAAACAGATGTGGAACAAGTTGTGTACATTAGAAAGGCTTGGTGGAATTTACAAATGATAAGAAACAAATCCAATTCTTTCTAAGATTTAAAATGGTTCAATGTAATTGGGTCTTAACTTCCCTTTCTTTTCAAATATTATAATACCTTTCCATAGAGATACTTTCAGAAAAACATGATCTCCCACTTGAAACTCTAGTTCATTTCTTCAGTTATCCAAAAATAATTTTTGCATACTTTGAGCCACTTTGATATGAGTTTGAATTGTCTTTACATTTACTATTGTTTCCTCTATAAGTTTTGGGCCTACAAGCTTCCTTTCACCAACTTCATCCAAAAATTTTGTGTATGAAATCTCTTTCCATACAATACATCATATGTTTCCATTTGAATACTTGAAAAATACTATTTTTAGAGGAAAACTCTACAAAAGGTAAATAATTATACTACCCACCTTTAATTTCATGTTATTATGATCTCAACAAGCTCTCTAAATTTTGGATCATACAATTTGATTGACAATCAATTTGAGGGTAATAAGAAGTACACAAATAAAACTCAGTATCCACGCCATTTTGAGGAATTTTTCAAAATTTTGATGTTAACCATGGATAATGGTTACAAAATATATAAATATTCTCTCCATGAAGTCTTAAAACTTAATTAATATAGATTTGTGCAAGGAGTTTTAGTGTAAAATTCTACCTTATAAAGATGAAATGTACCAATATTGCATCCTTATGTCATGTATTTTTGGGAAATAGAGTGAAAAAATTCAATGTAATGTCAACCAATTTTCATATTGGAGTATGAAGTGGTTGCATGACTCATCTAGAATTTTGTCTTTCAGCCTTCTCCTATTGACAGACTAAACATCATAATACATAATCAGAAATTTCTAGCTTTAGATTATCCCACCAGAAATGTTCCTTCAAATATATATATATATATTAGTGATACTAGGGTTTACAAAGAAATACATTATATGAGAATCATTAAATAATTCTCTTTTTAGCATGGGAAAAAAGGGAAAACAAAGTCTCTTCCCAAATTTTAGAAACATATCCTCATACATGATGTCTGTCAACTTCATATCCTTCACAGTTTTAATATTACATTAAAAATTCTCATCATCAAGTAGAGATGTTTTAATCCTTTATAATTAATATTTTTGTGAAACCAATTAAAAAACTAATAATATTTCACCTTCCTTGACAATTACCATATCTAACCTTGCTATATCTAGGTACACATAGTCCTTGTTAATCATTATATTATTTAGAACTCTATGATCCCTCTTAAATAATTCATCTTATATCATATTCACCTTCCATTGGTGGTAGTGTATTGAACAATCATAATCTTTGAGTAGCTCGAGCCATTGCCTTTACCTTAGGTTGAGTTCTTTCTGTGAGAAGATATATTTCAAAGTCTTGTGATCTATATATAACTCACATCTTTCATAATATAGATAGTGTCTCCATATCCATAGAGGAAAGATTGTAGTTTCTAACTCTAGATCAAGATATGTATAGTTATATTCAGGAGTTTTTAATTTCCTTGATTCATAGGAAATAACTCAATAATTATGCATAAGAACACCACTAATTCCTTTCTTTAATTCATCACTATAAACAAAAAATCAACCATTTCGTGATTGTAGAGTCAAGATTGGAGAATTCACTAATATTCTCTTAAATTCTTCAAAACATTCTTCACATTATTTTATTATGTTAACTTAAACCCTTTATGAGTAAGATTGGTTAATGGGTCAGATAATCAAGAAAAATTCAATATAAAATTCTGATAGTAACCTACTAAACCAATGAAACTACATAACTCAGTTATGTTTGTTTTTATTGTCCATTCTTGTACAACCCTTTCTTTATAGGATCAACTGATATTCCATACTTAGTGACAATATGTAGAAGAAAATAAACTCTTTGAAGTTATAATTCACACTTTCTATACATCCCGTATAAATCATTTATTTTAAGAGTCTCCAGATTAACCCACATGTGGTTCTCATTGTCCTCTCAGATTTTGAAATATATTATGATATCGTCAATAAATAGCACAAAAAAAATTATGATATTATTTGAACCATTTTTTCATTAGATCCATAAAAACAACGGGATAATTAGTCAGTCCAAATGGAATTACAGTAAAATAATAATTTATATACCTGGTTTGAAGTTCTATCTTTAGAATATATTCCTTCCTCACAAACAATTAATGATAGCCAAATAAAAGGTCAATCTTCGAAAAATATTGACCTTCTTGAAGTTTGTCAAATATATCATCAATGAGAGGTAGAGGATACTTGTTATTTATTGTAATTACATTTATTTCACTATAAATAATGTGTAGCCTCATGGATCCATCTTTATTCATGACAAATAGAACATGGGATCCCCATATAGAAACACTAGGATGAATAAATACCTTATCAATCAATTCATCTGAATGTTTTTAGCTCTACTAATTCCATAGTGGCCATTATATAAGTATTATTTTCTTAAGGTATTGAATCAGGAATTAAATTAATAGATGAATCAACTTCTTTCCATTGAGGATGTCTTGGTAAATACTATAAAAATTCATAAATGTATTCCTTGAAAATAAGTATATCTTTAATTTGAAGATTTATTTTCTCATCCATATATCTTTTTTTCTCTTCCAATAAAATAATTTCATTTTTTAGGGATATTGGTGTTAGATTTAGATGATAACCATATGATGAAGTTTCAACTATATAGATACGGGATTCTAAATAATAATAAAAAATTGTAAATTAGTTGTTCTGGAAATATTTTTTTATCATATTTTTAAATCTAGTCCATTCCAAGGATTATATAAAATTCAAACATAGGAATGACAATTGTATTTCAAACATAAGTATGTTTATGTGCCATAATGTGGACTGAATAGCACATCTTTATTGCAATGATACTTCCCTTTGGAGTTTTGAATTACAACTACACTATTAAATAAATATGGAAATGTCTAATTTTCATGGAAAATTAGAGAGAGATAAAATAATGCGATAATCAAGAGTCAAATAAATAATTGGATAAGTTTTAGGAAACAATTAAAACACCTACCACCACATCATGAGGAGTTTTAACCTCTACAGTTCAGATCACCTAAGCTTGGCATTTCTCCCTTGACCTTTTCTAGAAAGTTTCCTTGATTATTAGGTCAATAATTTTAATAGTTTTCAATTTATTTATAAATTAAACATTTAAAATTGGTGGATTCTATATTTCCCTTTCAATCATAGGAAAGGTGGACCTTTTCTCTAAAATTCTAATAAATTACTTTTCCTTCTAGGTAGGGTCTAGGGTGTTTCATTCTACAAGTATCACATGTTTTAAAATTCCCCTTTTATTCTTCCATTTATCCATTATTTTCTTAGAAACCCTTTTTTACATTTTTTCCCTTAAGTTAATAATACATAGAGAATTATTGCCCTATATTGATATCACAGGAGAATGTATATTCATATGATGTGAAATATTGGGAGACCAGTTCCCTTTGGAGGAATGGTGTTAAACTATCAAATAATTGATAAATATTTATCTTCGGATTCCATATGTATTACACATAATTAATTTTTAGCCTTATAATGTTTTATTAATACTTGAAATTTTTTCGACCACCTTTTGTTTCCAAATCAATAATTTCCTCTCTATATCAAGTAACTATTTGTAAGGGAAAAGTTTTCTTGGAAAATTTCCTTAAAATATTTCTATTCTAAAATTGAAATTTATTCCTCGTCCTTTGTGTTTTGAATCAATAACCACTATTAATTAGCATCTCCAGATAAAAAAAATTCCATGATAAACCTATCCCTTTCACTATTTCTAAAAGAGAGAAATATCTTTAATGATAGTCGTTTGGATTATTTTCGCGGTTTTTTTGATCGCCAAGAACTAGTTTTGTGTTATTAGTTTATATTACGTATATATACTAGTTAGAGAAAAATAAATAAATTACAATATATATAATAATAAATTTTTCTATCGTAATTATGTTTTTATAACCATCCTTGAATGTGGTAATGAAAAATTAAGTCTCATCATCTACAATGGTGGTAAATCTGAAAATCACAGATGATATTTTCATTTTGAGTAAAAGTGGGGAGGAGAAGGGGTTTGATGATGGATATTAAATTATCATAACAAAATTATATAATATACAAGATAATGTTTTTTCAATCATTTTTGGAAACAATATATAAGGATAGAATTATATGAAAATAAATGAAAATAAATTGAAAGAGAATGAAAAATGATTTACCTCATGAATTATTCTCCAAGAGAACCACATTAAGGAACCTTGAAATGGTCTTTCGGTGAGACAAGAAATACCAAAACATGGGGAAGAGGTTTGGGAGAGAAAATAGAGTAAATATGAGGATGATTCAATGGTTTTTAATTGTGAGGAGGAGAGGTGTTGAGGGGTGATATTTATAATGGAGGAGAGGGGCATTTTGTGATTATTTTAATCATTATTTTATTATTTTGGCTCAAGATTATGAATTGTTTGATCATTATCACTAAATAAATTATATAATGAAGGGATTTTATAGAGTATGATTATTACATAATTCATTACCCAAGGAATATCGTATTTTTCTTATAATGAATATATACTGTGAATTACCATTTTTCACTACTAATTAAAAATTCAACTATTTATTAAAAATATCAAAAATTACCCATAACTATTTTTCAACATATAGGATGAAAAAATGAGGTCCATTTTATTAAAATAAATTTCTAAATTTGAGAAATATAATTTTTAAATAAAATCATTATTTACTCGAAAAATATAGATTTAAGAATCATAACTATTTTTTGAAACTTTTGTAAAATTAGTTAAGGTATTATAAAATTGTCTTACAATAATATGAAAAATAAATATTAATTCATGAGTCTATTTTATGAAATTATATTTTATAATCAACAATTATATTAATTATAAAATTTTAATTAAATATTTATGACTTTCAGAAATACAAACAGTTAATTTCTCATTTTAAAACATTTATTTACTTATTATGTTATATAAATATACCAAATTTTCATTTATAAGATACTTAAATTTTAATTGTACTCTCATATGTGAGTGTACTATTCTATTGGTCATGTTATTATTCCTAATGGTCACATTACTATTCCAACAGTCATATTTAATAGTATTTTATGATTTTAAACTTGGCATTCCAGGAAACATAAACCATCAAGGATTATAAATATTAAAATAGACATACCAAAGATCTTAGGTTGTTACGTTCTCCCATCCTACTCAAATTTCATCCTCAAAATTTAAAGGTTTTCACCACATAAAATGATTGGTGTAGTTTTTCATCATAAATTCCTTCAGCTCTCACATCACCTCTTCAATTTTATGAATTTTCCAGAGTAAATTTACCAGCTGATTCATCTGATTCTTCAACACCTTCTCTCTAGTGTCTGGAATCTAGATAGTATCTTTACAGTAAGATAAATCAGGTTGCAATTTTATTCTTTTAGAAGTGAGTACATGTGTTAGGTCTGACATGTACTTCTTTAACAATGAGATGTGGAACACATTGTGTACTTTAGAAAGGATTGATGGAATTTCCAAATAAAAAAACCACAACTCCAATTCTCTCCTGAATTTCAAAAATTCTAATATACTTGGGGTTAGTTTCCCTTTCTTTCCAAATATTAATACAACCTTCCATGGTGGTACTTTCAGTAAAACATGATCTCCTACTTGAAACTCAAAATCCTATATTTGGTTATCAAAATAGATTTTTTATACTTTGACCTACTTTGATTTTCATTTTAAAAGTATTTACCTTATATATTGTTTCCACTATAATTTATGGTCCTATAATATTCCTTTCACCAATTTTGTCCCAACAAGATGGTGTAGAACATCTCTATCTACGTAATGCCTCATATGGTGCCATTTGAATACCTGAAAGGAAAATATTATTGTATGAAAACTCTAACAAAGTTCAACAATGATGAAACACACCTTGTAAGTCAAATTATCATAATCTTAGTATGTATTTAAAAGTTTAGATCATACATTTTGACTACCCTCCAGTTTGAGGGTGATTAGGTGAGATCAAATTAAACTTAGTATCTAAATATATTTAATGAATTTTCCATAATTTTGATGTTAATCATGTATCATGATCAGAAATAATATAAATATGTTCTCCATGAAGTCTTAATAATTAATTAATATAGATTAAGGGAGGGCGCTCTAATGGAAAATCTACCCTTATTGCAAGGAAATGTGTATATATGGTAAGTCGATTCCCAATTACCCATATAGAACCATTGTTTTTTATATTTTGGGGTAATATAGTGAAAAATTCATATAATCCCATTTCCATGTAGTAATAGGAAGTGGTTTCATGTATCCTATATGATGTTTTCTTACATCCTTCACAAGTTTACATACTACACATCTTGATACATAATCAACAATTTCCCACTTCATATTATGCCACTAGAAATGTTCCATCAAATCTCTGTACATCTAAGTGGTACCATGTTTAATAGAGAAATTAAGGCTATTAGAATCATCCAATAATTATATTTTTATCTTGGATATATAGAGAACAAAATGTCTCTTCCCAAATTTTAGAAGTTCATCCCCACACATGATGTCTATCAACCTACCATCAGTCGCATCTTTTATTTTCCTTGAAAAATTATCATCAGCAGTTAGAGAATATTTAATACTTTCCAATCAATATGGTTGTACAAAAATTGAAAAATTAATTAAGTTTCACCTTCCTTGATAATTACAATACCCATCATTTCTAGGTCCATGTACATAGGGTCCTTATCAATCCAAATCTTGTTCAAAACCCATTGATACTTCTTTCTCAATGTATCAGCCACTGTATTCACCTTCCCTGGGTTGCAGTTAATTGAAAAATCATTATCCTGGAGAAGATCAATCCATTGACTTTTTTTCATGTCGAGTTATTTCTATGGGAATATATATTTTAAATGATTGGGATTTGTATACATCTCACTTATTTCACCATAGAGACAGTACCACCATATCTTCTGAGAAACTTTGACAAATTCTAACTTAAGATCATGAGTTGGAAGTTTATGTTAATGATTTTTTTAATTTCTTTAATTCGTAGGAAATAATTCTATCATTCTGTATAAGAACAGAACTAATTTCTTTTATGCATCACTATAAATAATAAATCCACTATTTCTCAGTTGTAGATCCAATATAGGAGAATTCACGGATATCCTCTTACATTATTATCAACATTATTCAAATTATTTTGTCTACATTAACTTAAATTATTTATGAGTAAGCTTGGTTAATGGGTTGTCTAATTAGGAAAAATTCAGAATGAAATGCTGATATTAAAAAGGTAAACCAATGAAACTATGTACTTCAGTTATATTCATTGGTGTTGGACATTTTTGTACTAAATTTGTATTTATAATATCCAATGAGATTCTATCCTTAGAGAAAATATGTCCATGAAAGGAAAGATTTTGAAGCCATGATTCACACTTTCTAAACATACCATATAACACTTTTATTTTAAGAGTCTCTAGAATAACCTGTTAGTGGTCCTCATGGTCCTCATTTTTTATATAATATCTCATGATATCATCAATAAATACCACAAGAAATAACAAAGATATTCCTTGAACACTATATTCGATAAATCCATAAATATAGAGGTCTCATTAGTTAGTCCAAATGGAATTACTATAAATTAATAATTCCTATACCTAGTCTAAAATATTGTCTTTAGAATATATTTTCCCTCACCAGCAGTTGGGGATATATAGATCGAAGGTCCATTTTTGGAAAAAATTTACCTCCATGAATTTGATCAAATAAATCATCAATGAGAGGTAGAAGATACTTTTTCTTTACTGTAATAGCATTAATTTCACTATAATCAATGCACATAATCATGGATCTATCTTTATTCTTGAACAATAGAACATGGGATCCCCACTGAGAAAAACTAGGTTGAATAAATACCTTATCACTCAATTTCTCTAGTTATTTATTCATCTTTACTAATTACACTATTTCCATTCAATAAGGAGTCGTTGATATAGGTCTTTCACAAGGAATAAAATCAATAGAGAACTCAACTTCCCACTATGAAGGATGTCCAGGTAAATCCTCTATAAATATATAAATGTGTTATTTCAATAAATATATAGCTGCCATTTCAATATTTCTTTCCTAATCTATAGATTTTTTTCTTCCATGGAAATAATTCCATTTAGAAGCACTAATGAGTTTGGATCTAGATGAGAACCATATTGTGATGTTTTAGCTCTAAATATAATGGATTCTACATCTTCCCCATAAATTATAACTTATTCTTGAAATAATTTTACCATAATATTTTGAAATCCAAACCATACCAAGGATTATATCAAAGTAAACCATATGTATGATGATAATTTCTGCAACTAAAGCATGTTTATGTTTCATTAAGGGGACTCATTGATACATGTTTGTTGCAATGATACATCCCTTAGGAGTTTTGACTAGTAAATTCTTTATTAAATCAAAATAGAAATATATATATTTTTTGGAAAACTGGAGAGATATAGAAGAATTCAATGATCCATAATCAAATAAAGCATTGGAGATGTTTTAGGAAACAATTAAAGTACATTCCACCATAACATTATGAACTTTGACCTCCATAGCTGCGATTTCATAAGCATGGCCTCGGTCTCTTGTCCTTTTTAAGGATTGTTTCCTTAATTATTAGGACATTAGTTATCATAGTATCCCATATCTTTATAATTGAATCATTGAACATTGGTAGTTTATTTTTTCCAATTATAATCAAAGGCTTGGTGACATTTTTCTCTACAGTTGTAACAAACTCCTTTTCTATTTACGCAGACACCATGGTGTTTCTTTTCACAAGTATCACATGTTAGAAAATTATATTTATTATTCTTCCCTTTATCCATTCTTTTCTCTAAAACCCTTTTCAAATATTTTTTTCTTAAATTCAAAATACTTAGAGAATTATTTATATGTATTTATAGAACATGAGACTACATCTTATTATGTTGAGAAATTTTAGGAGACTCATTCCCTTTGAATCAAGGGTTTCAAAGCATTAAAAAATCGACTAATATTTCTCTTTTGATTATGTATGTATTCCATAATATTCCTTGATAACCCTATAATGTCAGCTTCATAATTAAATAAGTTTTCATCACATTTTTTTAGATTCAACAATTGACTCTCTATATCCCATTTCTATTTTCTAGGGAAATAATCTTCTAAAAAAATTTACTTAAAATCTATCCATTTTATATTTTCAATTTCTTCCACCTCTATGTTTTGAATAAATCACCAACATTAATCCGCATCTCCTAAGAGATGGTAAACATCTGTGATAACCTTATCCCTTTTATTACCTCCCAAAGAGAGAAATATCTTCTCTAAGAAACATATCCACTCCTCCTATATAAATGGGATTGTAGTCGCATTTAATTATAGATTCTATTTTTGCCTAAAGTGGTATAACAATTCTCTTATATGTTTCAGATCAGGATTCTCCATATGAGTAGGGTTATTGTTTATTACATGAGTTAGTTGTCGAAGTATAGTTATAAGTTTCTGAGCTCTAGCTACAACCCGTTATCTAGTATCATTATCTTAACTAAGATAAATGGGACACATATATTGATATGATTACCATTCATTCAACTAAGAACCATTTATAAAAAATGGAAGACACTAAATTATGTTATATTTCATAATTTCAAAATAGAAAAACTCTTAACATTAAATGAAACTTTAGGCATAGGTAATCTCAAAATCATAAACTTGGTTTCTTTTTGGATATATTCACATTTAAATCCATAATAATTGATTATAATGAAAATGTGAATTATCCTAAGCATATCCCCCATGAGTGTCAAACCTGGTGCAAAATAAGGAATGTTGTCATGTACTAAGTTACCCTGAGTCTGTATCAGGATTCCTGGTCATAGTTCTTACCCCTAGGTACATATGCTCCATAAACACATCCACATGTACTATCTAGACATAGATTTATTGATAGGAATACCCATATAATCTCTACCTTAATAAAATTCCAGGATAATCATATATTATTATCCTCAAATTATATCTTATAGGTATGTTACCTAATCAATATTTTCTATATCTACTTATAAAGGTTTCTAATAAATTTTCTATGATACAAATTATAAAGACCTAGACCCCAATAACCTAGAGCTGGTGCCATACCTTATAATAATTGAATAATAAAAAAGGAGGTTAAATAATGAAAAACCAAATATTTTAGTATTTTTGGAAAACCAGATAAAAATATTAGTTTTACAACACATCTTAAAAGGAAAAACAACATAGAAACTAAATTGGAAACATGCACAACTCTTAGGTTATCCCTACAAGTCATTCATAATATATATCTTCACATCCTGGGGGGAAGTAAAAAATAAGAAGGGTGTGAGATCAGATAATTTGAAAGGGTAATTAATTCATAAAAATCTAATATAAACAAATAAGTAGTTGTGAATGAAAAAACACATTCCATTATAACATAATCTTGAGAATAATTTGGTTAGAATAAATTTGAATAAATAATTCCATATAAATATTCACATGATAATGAGTCTTAACAATGGATATTCTAATAGTCGAATAATCACATTGATTATCAATTCATAATATCATAATGAGGGAATGAATAATGTCAAACATCATAATAATAGAGTTGAGTCCTCGACCAAGGCATCTAAAAATAAATGGTGAAGGCCTCGACCAAATCCATTTATGTTTTGTCTCATGAGACTTACCGATGCATCAGGTGACAATAACATTCCCCAAACATCAGTTAATAAGTCCAATTAATTCCTCATACTAATGGGGTTAAAAATAAACAACATATATATATATATGAAATGTAAATAACATTACCCAATCATTAAACATAATCACTAACCATTCTGAGTAATATAGTGAATGGTATCAATGTAGCACATCCACATTCAAGAAGATCATAAACCATTTAATAAAATATGGTATATGATAATAATTAGATTTTTATCTCAATAATTCATAATATTTAATATAGGTGTTGAAATTGATGAAAATAATCTAATAAAATCATCAAGGAATTCTTGAGAGGAATACCTTTTTTTTACTTTGCAAAGTAGAGTAGTTTATGAGAAAATTATTTTAAAGTGTCATAATTATTTGTATGAAACCTAAAATGAAAAAAATAAAATTGTTAATGAAAAAATTATATATTTTATTAAAATTAATGGGGTATTAAAACATATTATGTATGGTACCTAAAAACAGGTAAGAAATCGAGAATTCTCCTTTAATCGGGCTAGCCTATTGGGAATAATAGAGAAGGAAACCCCATAAAACATGTATTTCCCCATGAACTAAAGATAAAATGATATAGATAAATGAGTTTAAAATATATAAATAAAATGATGAATAATTATATAAAAATAATGAATAATTAAATTGGTTTAAATAGGTAGATAACATAACCCAAATAAAAATGGAGGTTCGGAAAAAAACCCTTACCATATGTGTGAAAGTGTTCTGCACTTGTACTTAACGTCTTGAATAATGAAATTATAATCACTAATAAATTAATTCATAACATATTAAAAAATATATTATAATTTTATTAATTTAATTTATGGTCTTTTTTGATGATTTATATTATTTAATTTCATCATTCGTGTGGGTTTGTTTCCATGAGTTTAGTGATTGTTTCTCCAGTATTCATGTATGAAAGATCATGTAAAATAGAAATAATTCTCCAGAATTGAAATTATATGTTATTAATGAAAATAAAAAATATTTAATGGTTTTATATCTTTTTTTTCTATATATGAGGCTGATTTATTAGATATATTTTTAATGATAATTGTTTAGATTATTTTGGCTATTTTTCGATCGTCAGAGACTAGTTTTGTCTTATTAATTAATATCATGCATATATTAGGGTTCCATAACAATTATTAATTATAAATATGTATAATAAAATATGGTTTTACCATAATTATGGTTTTATGGCCATCCTGGAATGTGATAATTGAAATTGAAGTCACACCATCCATCATAGTGGTAAATCGACATATCAGAGATGATGTTTCCATTTATAGAATAAAAGGGGGAGGAGAAGGGGTTTAATGATAGATATTACATTAAAATAATAAATTTAAATTATATATAAGATAATGGAGTTATCATTCATGTTTTTATAGAAGATATAGAATTATAAAAAAACAAATTAAACAAAATTGAAATAAAATGAAAAAATATTTATTTCCTGAATTCATATCCTTGAGAACCTACAAAAGGAACCTTGAAATGGTCTTTTGGTGAGACCAAAAATACCAAAAAGATGGGGAGAGGTCTAGGAGATGAAATGGGTAAAATATAAGAAAGATTCATGGATTTGGAAGTGTGAGGGTTAGAGGTGGTGAGGGGTGGTATTTATATTGTAGGAGAGAGGTTTTTTGTGATTATTTTAATCATTATTTTATTATTTTGGATCAAGACTATGAATATTTTGAGCATTATAAATAAAAAAATTAAATAATAAAGGGAATTTATATATTATTTTTCTTACATAATTTATTTCTCAAGGAATTGTGTATTTATCTTATAATGTATATATACCATAAATTACTGTATTTTATTATTCAATAAAAATTCAAAAAATTCAGAAAAATATAAAAAATTCACCATATTTTTTTTCCAAATTATAGAATTTAAAAATAAACTCTATTTTATGAAAATAATTTTCTAAATATGAGCAATTTAATTTTTAAATAAAATTATAATTAAATCATAAAATGTAAATTTTAATATTATAACAATTTTTATGACAATTTGAAAATTTTATTAAGGTCTTTTTAAATTACCTTCTAATAATAAGAAAATAATATATTAATTTAAGAGTCTATTTTAGGAAAATATATTCTCTATTAAATCATTATATTAATTACAAAATTGTAACTAAATATTAATGAATTAAAAAAACTTAATTTATCGTTTTTAAAACATTTATTTACTAATTCCACGATATAAATATACCTTATTTTAATTTATAAGATAATAAAAATTTATTTATACTTTAATAGATGTGTTTTATATTATATTGGTCATATTACTATTTATAATGGCCACATTACTATTCCAATAGTAATATTTAACACTATATTATGGTTTTAAGCTCAGTTGTGGGTGATGCATAAACTATCAAGGATGCTAAATTTTAAAATAGAAGTACCTTAATATATTAGGGTGTTAAAATTAGTGAAAGATATTAATTAAATTCATATGTTATATATTTAATAATTTTTTTTAAACTCATCCAATAGCTCTTATAGGCTTATGATAAGAATTTATACAATTTTAATCATAGAAAGCTATATATTTTTAAAAGGCGATTTTAAAAACATTTAATGGTGCACCTATTTTAAATATATTTTTACACATTAATAAATTTTATCTGAAAAATAAAATTAATTATCAAAATAGTAAAATAAAAGTTTACTTTGTGTGATTTTTTGGTGTTTTTATAAGAACTTTAATATTTTGATAAATAGAGAATGACACTGAATTGTGATCGAAAAATGATTTTTTCATCTAAATAATTTATAGTGTTAATTTTTTAATTAGTTTTAAAGTATAATTATATAAATTTAATATCATTTTTTCCAATTTTTGTAACTGGTATCATTTCATATTTGAATTGGATATTTTAAGATTTTAATCATTTAAACATTTCACTTGAATGCTCGCGGTCTCATCTTGTATACAGGATTGATTTTAAATAAATTTTTGTCTATTATGTGATTTATATTTGTAAAAATTAATTAAATATTTTCATGAATAATAATTTATAATTTTTATTTGGATTATTTTATTTTATTTCTAGAAATATTAATAAATGTAATTAAAATTAAGTTCAACAATAAAGGTAAAAATGAGTTTACTTGGTGGATTAATATTAATCTTAAGGGGTGAAATCACCTAGAAACATGTATAGAACAAATTTTAATTTAAATTATTAGTGAATATACTCTATTATAAAAAATTGGGATCATTATTGGAGGCAAATTATGTAAGGTAGACCTTCTAATTTTGTTTACCTTTTTATATTTACAAGAACACCACACCCATTCCACTATAAAAAGGCACTCACCCTCTCCACTTATTCGGACCTATCAAGAAAATAATTTCTTCCAAAACCTAAAACAATAATCTCAAAACATAAATAATCTTATCCCATAAGCCTCAATTTTTGTATAAATAAATCCAAGGAGTAATTTAGTGTAAACCAAAATAAGTTACTCGAAAAAGAGGTAACATTCTTCAACGATCTATTTTGTTTTATTTTTTCTAAAACCACTTAAATTATTATTATTTAGTTATTATATAATAAAATAAATATCCTAAAATAATAAGATGTTTTTATTTTATGGTTTCAACCTACACCTTCACACAATTCAATCAAATGATATACACAATCATCGTTCATGTGTTTGACAAACTACAACCTCGCGAACCAATGTCATTCATTCCTCCATTACCACATTTAATTGTTGGTAATAATGATGTAATTAACACTTTTATATGATATATAGGATGTTTATAATTTATTTATGACTATTTAATTCTTATATTACTATTACCTTCATGCTTTCCATTTGGTGGGAATACGATAACATCTTTTATGGATATATGGACTACCGCCTCCTCAAAGCGATGTGATACATTCAAACTTGGCATGGAATGTATTGAAGATGAGTTTAATTAAATATATGTGACATAAATTAAATATTTATTATATTCATCTCATAATTAAATTTCTTAAAATATAATACACCATTTTCTTTAACACCTTTTCGCACATTGAAAAAGTGATAACGTTGTTCATGGACGTGTAGACTACTGCCTCCTCAAAGTGATGTGATTACTTTTATATCAAAAATAAATCTATATATATATATATAATTAAATAATATTTTATTTATGATATAATTATTATTCTATAAATAAAAATTTTACTCACCTTCATTCCATTATGATCATTGAAAAATGGGAAAGTTACTTATGCGTACATACGACCTATCATCTCTATGATTGTAAAATTGGTTCATTTTTCATGAACATTACTAATGATTGTTTTTAAAAGTATAGTTTGTGTATTAATATTCTAATTAAGTAATTATTATTATTTTGGAGATGTTTTAATAATTACCCATTTGACCATAGTTGACCTACCAAATTCATTTTTGACACATAAACCGAACATAGTCAAAACATCTCACTTAAGTATTATTGATTAAGTAATTCTATAAAACACTTTTTAAAATTAAATAAAAGTAATAATAAACTTTTAAAATTTTATTAATAAAATATATAATTAACGTATCTTTATTATTTAAGAAGATTGAGGAAAATCATGAAAAATTCGTCTCACGGTAAGTGGGTTGGTCTCAATTTACATTCCATTGAGATATATTTGTTATTATATAGAAAGTTACTTTTATAAAGTGTGTCTACTCTATGATGACTTTTTATATGATGAGATTTATTTATTTCATGTTGCTAAATTTTACAATTGATCTTATCCTATTACGAATCTCATGATTTAAAAGTTACTCCCGCAGTAAGATATTTCATAACTCAATTTCCATTCGTTTGTTAAAATTATATATCATTAGTTATGTTATGACAATAATATGTGTAAAATTACATATTTTTGTATTATAATGTATTTAAAATTTTATTGTGTCAATTTATATTTATCACACAAAATTATTTTATTGATTTATTTCCACTCCAATGATACGATCTTTGTAAGGGATTTTCATCTGACATTTTTACATCTTTGAGATAAATGTCATATTCACCGCTTATTTATTTTGTATTGTTTATATTATAAAAATTTTGGTATATTATATAATGAATTATTTTATTTTAATAGTATTTAGATTTTTCATTTTATTATTATTACTTTTGTCTCTTCTGATTCAGATGTTACCAATGTTGTAGGGGGCTTCGTCTCAATTTACATTTCGTTGAGACATATTTGTTAATAGGCACTTAGTTTGTTTAATATGGTGTATCCACTACCCTATTACTTATTATATCATGAAGTTCATTTATTTAATTATTTTAATTGTTTAAATTTATGTTATTCTTTCATGTATCTCAGGATTCAACAGTTTCTCACGTAGTAAGGGAATTCTTGACTCAATTTTCATTCGTTGCATTAAACTACTATGTCATTTGTTGTATTATTCCAATAATATTTATGAATAACCTATTAATATATTAATTATTTATTTACTCTTTTATTTTTTTGTATTTATACATGTCCAACATAATTATTTCACTGATTTATTCTTAATCTATTGATAAAATATCTGTAAGGGTTTTTCTCATCTCACTTTTATTTCTATGAGATATATTTAATAATCAACAATTATTTTTATTTTGTGGTGTATATAATACCCAGGAATGTTTTTTATTATTTATATACTTAATTTTATGGGGTTTTACAAGTCCTTTTTATGATCCACAATTAATGGGGTTTACCATTTCAAGGTTTCCAAAGCAGTGATGGATTTTTGTCACAATTTTCTTTTTCTGAGATGATTATTTTTTTACACACCTATGTTATTTTATAAGGCATATATAAATATCCTTTGACATGTTATATCATGAATCTAATTATTCTCATGATATTATAATTTTCATTTATTTTAATTCCATTAAATGGGTTAATGATTAAAAAGTGTTAAAGCGGTATGGGATGAATGGGAATGTTTATAAATTATTTTCCTAAAGAATGATTTTAATGATCTTTTTAGGTCATTTCCACTCATCAAACCCAATTTTGTTTACTTATCCTATACTGGTGATATTATTTGTTGATACCATTATCATTCATTTTTTTTATGCATTATGTTTGTTTCAAATAGATTGTTTGGAAACCCACTTTTTTTCCACAAGCTGATTATTTCCAGAATAGATTGTTATGAAAATAATTTCTTTTCCATGGGTTGATTAAGTACAAAATGAATTTTATGGAATCATATTCTTTTACATGGGTTAATTTTACTTTCACATAGATTTTTATGGAACCCAATTCTTTTTCATGGGTTAATCTTATTTCAAATATATTTTTATTTAACTTGTTTCTTTTCCATGGGTTAATCATGTTTCAATGAGATTGTCGTGAAACCCATTTAATTTACAAGGATTGATTATTTCATAAATGGATTGTTATGAAACGCATTTTATTCCATGGGTTAATTAAGTACTCAAGAGTATATTATGGATGCCACTTCTTTTCCATGGGTCAATCAAGTTTCAAAGAGATTAATTTGAAACCCATTTATTTTACATGGGTTAATCACATTTCAATCAGATTGTTTTGGAGCCAATTTATTTTCCACTGGTTAATCATGTTTCAAAGATATTGTAGTGGAACCTATTTTATTTTCATAGTTTAATCAAGTTATGAAAATAATAAAGGTTTTTTATTGAGTTTTAATGAATTCTCTATGTATTAAATTCATAGAAATTATAAATAATGTGTATGTCCAGATAATGCTAGGTGAGCCCATTATAGCTTATATGATGGGTGTGCCCAGATATCGCTTTGATGCATTGGGTACTTTGATGATGGAAGTCAACTATATTTCCTATTCCATTTTTAAGTGTCCTATAATGGTTATGTAAGGTGTTTATCTGATGATGTTACAAGATACAAACATGTTTTATATATTCTTGTGATGGGTTTATGATGTTTTCTTTGATCATTATTGATATCACATGGATCATGATTTTCAATTGTTATGTCTATTTTTTTTATAATTCCTAATTCCATGTTATCATGTTTTATAGTACGCGTAATTATGGGTATGAATATTATTATTTTATACTCATGAATTTTGATTATGTCATCATACTCTTATCATCTTTTTATTCTATCTGATGAAATTATTTTTTTAATTATTACGTTTTTCATTAACGAGCATTTGGGATCACACTTCTTATGTTTTATTTTCCCCATGTTTTAGAGAATGATGTTTGAAGATTTATGTCTATAAAGGATTTAATAAGGATGTTGTTGATGACCTATTATGAAATAAGAAAATATGGGTCAAATGGGAGAAATATTATTTTGATGACATGTGAATCATTTTTATATGAGTTTTTCTTCAATAAATAAAACACTAAACCAAAAAGGTCATTTATAATGTAGGATACCCATGTTTTCCTTTTCATGTGGTAAGGTTTGGAGTGAAAACTTTGGGTCACAATTATCAACATTTTAGCTAAAAATGTAAATTTATTGATTTCATCATAGGGTCTAGGACTGTAGGTTCTAGGATATCATATAGATAGCTAGATTTGGCTGAATCAATATGATTGACCTCAGATATCACATTAGAAACCAAGGATTGAAAATGATTATACTTATTTATGATTTTCTTTAATTTATTTGACATATGATAACGTACTTTTTTTCTTATATTGGATATTATTATAAATGTAATTGGCGGTGGCCTACTAAGTCATAATCTCACCCTCCTTGTGTCATTGGTCGGTACCTAATTATACTTTCATGGTTTCAGGAATAGACAAACGAAATCCCTCTCTGTTTAATGTTGGATTTGGGATGCCAAGATAAATCACGGGAGTTTGGGACTGAGTTACGAATCAAGACCACTTTTAAAGTATTTTCATTATTTATTATTTTATAATTTCGGGTTTTTTTATATATGAATTTTCCTATTTTTTTATGAATTCCTAAGTTATAAATCGTTCATTTTGATATAGTATAGGTTATGTTGGATTATTTTTATAGACTTATATGGGTGCATATTTGTTTCTTTATTATCCAAAAGTATCTTGTTGTTATTATTTATAATGTTATTGTACCCTAATAAAGGGGGTATAGTCTACCCACTATACCACCATATTCCAACACCATTAGTCCGAAAACTATAGCGTATAGGGATTGGCACCTGAGGTAAAATATAAACTATAACTGAGACACCAATCAGTGGTGTCTAATTAAAGGATATTATGAATTTATATCATATATATTTATTCTTTTCAACTCTTTATGTAAGGTGGACATGATTTAGGTTTCTTTCAGAACATGGAATGGAACAATTTCTCAGGAGTTTCCTCCCCATATATGAAGAAATTCTTTGATTCCTAGGAATCGATTTATGTTCTTAGTTTTTAACTTTTTAATATTAAATTATGTCATGTTCTTTATTGAAAAATATGATTATGAGGCTTTATTGTTTTTTGGTTTTTATATATTGGTGGTAAAAAAGGGTTTTAGTTCATTTATCATTTTAGGAATGTAACATTCACCTATCATTTGCATGATTTCTTATGGTTGATTACACAAATTTTGGAAAGGGTCTGTTATTTAATGTACATAAAACCATTTATATTGTGTTTTCACATATAAATTTTTGGAATAATATTAGTTAATTAATCATATAAATGGCTTAAAGTATGTTAACATCTAAATAATATTCCTATTACAAATTATGAAGATTTTTTGTAAATAAATTATAACTATCAATACATTTAACTAATACTCTATTATGAAAGGTAATGGTTATAATAAATGGATAAAATTATATTAAATGATCAATTTAATTTATTATTTATTGTAATCAGTTAAATATAATTATAATTATAACTTATAAATCATTTTCTTCCATAACTTTTAATTGAAATTTCATTTAACTGGGCCTTGTTTATGAAAATTTTGGTTAAAAGAATATGGTAAATTGTGGTGCTTTTAATTCTAAATATATAATGTGAACATGTTAAAAAAACATTTTGACCTTCTGTATGAGATTTTCTGGCTTTTGAGACTACTTGAGTAATGATATTATTATTATATGAGATATAGTGAGTAGTGGAGCATTGTTCCAATTATCTACTTCCATAAAATGTGATATTTGATACTTTTAATGGGAATGTTTTATGATGTGTTTCCTATGTGGGGATGAAATTATATTGAGAGTGGGTAAAATGTGATAAATAGGGAGGTAGGTTTGTGATATCCTTATGATGGGGGTGTATAAGATAATGGGATATTATAAATGTTCTGACATGATGTTTGTTGATAGATTTGGAATTTTTATTCCATCTGACTATCCGTGACCCTTATGGGTTTATGGACGACCCAAGAGTAAGCCTGGTAGGATGTAATGGAACCTTTAAGTGACACCATTATGTCAAAGGGATTGACTGTATCATCGAGACATGTTGTATAGTGTTTCATTTCCACAGTTCTGTAGGAATGTGAGTTATTGATATCCCTCTAGTGGGTAGTTGGATTTAATATGATGTGTTTGCAATATATATATATATATATATATATATGTGTGTGTGTGTGTGTGTGTGAGAACCCTAAAGCATGTGTGCTAGTTTCTATGTTTTATTAAAGTGTTGAGATGTGGTCTAGGATACTAGTTATCCATGCATTGTGTCTGAGTTGCATGACACTTTCTTATTAGTGCTGAAGATAGATTTGGTATATGAGGATAAACCAAGGGAGGTTTTATCCAATTATTTTTGATTTCATATATATAATAATAATGGTAGATAATTTATGTTGATATTTATTCCTAAGAGGTGTTGTAAAATTCTTGGAATAGGTGTTTCATAACCACATTAGTTTTTATGAATTTTTTTCAATTTTATTTAATATATTTTGTATTCTTCATTTCATGAAACATTGAATATAACTTGTGTTATATGAAAGCGCTAAGGTATTATTAATTTATATGCAACACCAAGTTAATATTTCACTACATGTAACAATTAGATTATCTTTTGGTACATGAAACACTAGGTTTGGCTTGTGTTACACCCAATTTCAAGTTCCTTCGATAACTTAAATGACACGCAAGACATAGTTTTACCAAACTACAATAAACTATTAAAAATATTATTATAGTTTTAATATATTTTCCACCCATCCATTGGAATGTTGGTTATGAATACTATTAATTAAACTATGTAAATATATTTTACACATTTATATAAGAGGAATTATTTGGTAACCAATTAAAGAGAAATGAAAATAAATTCCATTTGATAATATGACAAATCCTTTGCTAGAAAACTAAAGTTATGAAATTAATCATGTTTTACCACAGTAAATTTACTAAAAAACTTTTTTATAAATTATTTTTAATTAAATATATATATATATTATATTCAATAAACTATTTAGTATTCATGATATATGTTTTATAGATAAGATATTAGTAAAAATCCAATTTTATGCATAAAGAAATATATTGTTTCTAAAAGGTTATTTTAACACCTTTTAATGAAGAACCTATTTTAAATATAATATTGAAACATTCATGAATATTATTTTACATAATAATATTAATTTTTTTAAAATTTTAAATATTTAAATTTAATTTGGGTAATTTTTTGTATTTTGCAGAGAAGTTTTATTTTTTGATGAATAGTGGAAAACACTAAATTTTAATACAAAAAACCATTTTCGTATAATTTATTTATATTGTTAAATTATATTTTTTTTAATTTTGTTTTATATTTTAATTTGGTCAATTATACCTATATTAATATACCTTAGGTAATTTTAATTAATTTTACATTGAAATTGGATATGAAAACATTTCAAGATTTTGAACATTTTCACTTTAAAACCCAATTATCTCGTCCCATTTGCAGGATTAATTTTAAATTAATTTCTACCAATTATTTTTTTAGTATTTGTGAAAATTAATTAATTGTTTTGAATGAAAATATTTTATAATTTATATTATGTTAATCTTATTTTTTTAACAGAAATATTAGTTAATGTAATTAAAATTAATTACAACGATTAAGGTAAAAACAAGTTTACTCAGTGGTTAAAATTAAACATAAGGGAAAAAATAACCTAGAAACATGTTCAAATGTAATTTTAGGTACATATTTCGACCATATACTCCATTTTATTGAATAGTTATCATTATTGGAAGAATTTTATATAAGGGAGACCTCTTAGTAGTGTTTAACTTTTATATTTACTAGAATTCCACTCCTCCACTATAAAAGAGAAATCACCCCGGTCATTTATTGACAACTAGAAAACCATTTTGATCTTCAAAAACCGTTACATATAAGATCTTAACTTCCCTCTTATTGTCCTATAATCCTCAAATCTGGCATAAATAAAACCAATTTTGTCCTTTGATTCAAGACAAAGAAAATTTACAAAAAAGTGGTAACATCCTTCAAAATGACTTTTGTTTTATTTCTATCTCCAACCAATAAATTCATATTATAAAATTTTATATAATAACCTCAGTATACTAAATATAATGAAATGTTTTTATGTTATGGTTATACCCTAAACCGATACACACTTCTATCAAATGTGATACTGAATCGTTGTTCGTGTGTACGGAATACTATCCCCTCACGAACTGATATCTTTCATTATTCCATTAACACCTTGGGAGGATGAGAATAGTTATGTAATTACTATTTATATTATATATATATATATATGATATATATGATTTATTTATTTTTCTTGTAATTATCATATAACACATAACTTCATTAATCCCATTTTATGGGAATACGATAACTTTGTTTGTGAACATGTGGACTACCTTCTCCTCAAAGTGATGTGATTCATTTACAATCCAATTGGAATGAATTAAGGAATACTTTAGAAAATTTATATGATATTTATATAATAAAAAATAAACTTAAATGATAATATATATTTGTATTTCATTTACTTAATTTCTTTTAATATGATTAGAAAATGGAAATAATATTCATGTTTACATAGGAACTATCATCTCCGTGAACGATGTATTCCATTTCTCATTTTATATATTATTAAAAATAATTATATAATGAATATATATAATATTTATATATTGTTTTAAATTTTCTAAATAAGTAAATCACGATCTAGGTAATAGTACCTTGAATAACAAGTCCAAACATATATGAAAAACAAAGTCGTTATTACCCGAAACAATACATTAACAAGGAATTGTCAATAAAAATATAATATAAAGTCAAATAAAATCATATATGGAATGATATATAATAATATTTTTCTATTTGAGATTTTTAATAAAATATTATTTATTATATAGGAGTTTTTAATGTGTAATAAGAAATTCAAAAGGTAAGGGTTTTCTCATCTCACTTTTTTTCTGTGAGATATTTGCAATATTCACCAATTCTTCCTGTTGTGTGGTGTATATAATGAACTATGAAAAGATATATCATGAATTTAATTTTTTTCATGAAATTAAAAATTTCAAATGATTTTATTCTTTCATGGATATCAGGATTTGTAAGTTACTCATGTAGTAAGGGGATTTCTATTCTAACTATTATTTTTGCGAGACTTATGCCTTATTCCCAACTCATTTTTTGTGTGTGGTGTATATAATAATGAAGAATGTATTATATGATCATTATAAATAAATTTATGAGTATTTACATCTCCATTTTATTTTCTCTATTTCATGTGGTTTTGTGGTTCAAAAGTTACCTAATCGGTACAATAATTTTCTCTCAATTTTCATTCTTTGAGACACGTGTTTTGTTATGAACCTCTATTCCTTTACAATTTGTCGATAATAAAATTTAAAATTTTATATCACGAATATAATTACCTTAGTTATATTTTAAGCTTCATGTAATTGTATTATTTCATGGGTATTAGGATAGATCGTTGTCAAGGTGGTAAGAGTTTATTTCTATAATCTTATCGTTTATCTGGATTGTTTATGATTATGCTCAAAATGGTTTCACATTGTTAACAATATCTCAAAAATTATCATGATTTTTATACTCTACTTAGTCATGATTAATTCATGTAATGTTACAATTTTTCCTGTATTTCATACTTAATATAATTTATAAAATGTTTTTAAGAAAATTATACTTTATTTCTCTCTTCGGCCGGAAATCCATTTTATTAAAAAACCTCGTTTTCTAAAAAAGTATTAAAAAATGGTTTTAAATAATATTTTAAGATAATTTTCTAGGAAAATAATTTTAATTTGTTAATGTTTTTAAATTGTTGGAAATTGTTTTCAAATATTCCTTTATAGGTTTTCGAGGTTGTTTTCAAAGAAAAAAGTTTTCAAAAATTATTGCTGTTCAAGAAGAATTTTAATTGATTTTGAAAGCTTCATTAATATTTTTTGAAAATTTTATTTTCAATGAAATAGAATTAAATGTTTTCTAATCATATATTATAATTTTTCAAATATATTCTAATGAAAAAGGCTTTAAATTTTTGTTTTTCCCAAAAATGGGTTTTCAAAGAAAAAAAGGATATTTTCATCAAGAAATATTTCAAATGATTTTAAATATTTCTTAACATGTTTTCAAAATGGTATTCAATGAAAATGATTGTAATTTTTTTTGTAATATTTTATGTTATTTTCAAAGAAATCTAAATTTCGTTAATAAATTCTCCAATTGATCTTTCCAAATAGTTCTCCATCTAATATGAAAACATTTCATAATGTTTATGTTTTTCTAGGTATAGTATTCTGGGATACCATTATTTTTATTTATTTGAATGATTAATTTATAAATTGACTTTTTCTAAACTCATTTCTATTCTATGAGTTATACCATGATGAATTTATTATGAAACCATCCTCTGTTGATGAGTTATTCTATAATTATGAAACCTATCATTTTTCTATAGGTTATGGTATTATGACATGTTTATGATACCCACCTATTTTTATGGGTCATGATATGATGAATGATTTTTATCTTGCAGCACATGTTTGTATGATTTCATTATGTAATAGGTGGGAATTATATCTCCCACTAATAAAGGGGGTAAATATTTATATCTCATGAGATATATGGGGTTGGAATGAGGAGTAAATTCAGTTTAGCATGATAGGCCTGGAATGAGGGGTGAACTCTGTTCAGTTTGACATGGATGGAATGAGGAGTGAACTCGGTTCAGTATGATTGATTTGGAATAACGAGTGAACTTGGTTAAGTAATATAGGGATGTAATTGGAAGTGAACCGGGTTAAGTAATACAGGGATGAAACAAGAAGTAAACACGATTCAATAATAAAGGGATGAAATGATAATTGAACCCGGTTCAGTAATACAAGGATGGAATGGGAATCGAATCCAATTCAGTAATACATGGATGGAATGGGGATTAGAACCAGTTTAGTAAAGTACATTTTCCACTATGATTGTTTTGGGAGTGAACCTCGACAACTATGATAGTTTGGGTAGTGAACCCATTACACTAAGATGCCCTTGGCAGTTATGATTGACTTCTATGGAAACCATTTTATATGTTTATGTGTCTCCTACAGCTCCATGTAATATTTCTATGTTATGATTTAATGGTTTATGATTTTGATTGCCTTATGATTCATATCTTTTGGACTACTAATATTTATGCAATAACTCATGTATATAATTTTTGATATACATGGAATTATCTTCTTATATTATTTTCATGTTATCATACAATTAGTCTTAAGTTATTATTACATATCTCCTTTATTTACCCCTTTTGAACATCTGAGATCACCCTTTATTATATTTCCTTTACCTAGGTTATAAATGAAGGTTTTAGGTAGGAGTACTAAATGGGAATATCTCTATGGGAAACATTGAATATCTCCCACAATGATAGAATATTGTGTTCCATGTATCCAAAATACACTAAACTATTATTTTCCTCAGGAACTTGCTTTTATATTGTGATGAATATTTATCTAAAATGATAAAATAACCTTGTATATTAATCCCATGTCACTATATAGGGTATCAAATGAAAGTTTAATCCCACATTTAGAGACTAGGATGAGAAAAATTTAGTGAGATATCTATGGATATTTCTAAGGATATGTTTAGAGATGTTTTTAAGGATAAACCTATGTTTTCATACATTTTAATGATTGTGTCATGATTTAGGGATCCTATAATTTTGTTGATGATAATATGGTCTTCTATAGTGATAAGTGTTTCTCGCTCAATTATTCTTTATCTTAGTCTGTAGTGGGAACTAGAATGAACTAGGTTAACATTAAATATTACAGATATTGAAAATAATGGGAAATATAAAAATCTATGTCCTAAGTGGAAATATCATGAACATAATCAAGGTGGTGGTATGAGTATTGGTTATACTATGAAAGATAAAGAGACCGAAAAAACATGTGAAAGGTATCAGATGTTATAACAATATATTTTATATTAAAGGAAATAATTATAATTATATTGAGGTTGAGGAACCTTAATAAATGATTCATATTTCATTTTTGATAAATGGGTTATTAAGGAATAAGATGTTGATACCTAAGTATTGGTTTAATAATAAATATGGATGATTGAATTGTTTGTGTTTTGGAAATTAAGGATTATTTTATATGAATCATGAAATATATATGTATTTTTTGAAAATTTTAAATTAAGAATTTAAAATGTTATGTTGAATGGTTCTGATGACATTGAAAATTGATTTAATAGAAAGGGGATATTTTTATTTAGGGAAGTTAACCCTTAATGTGTTCCTGGGGATGGGAAATTGATATTTAGTATGGATAAAGAGATGATGATATGGATAAAGGAAATTGGATAGTATTTATGACCTCAAAACTGATAAATTATTTGGAGATAATGTTGTTTATGATATCATTTATGAAATTAAAAACAATTTTTAATTTAATGTATATATACAATGACATATTGAATAAGAAATCATGAATATTTTCAATAATGATTTATATTAATTGATTTTATCATATCTCTTAAAGAGAATACATGATGATGTAATTCACTAGTTTGGAATTGAACAACCATGACCTACTTTATGATATATAGGGGATCAATTTTAATAAAAACATGAGGAATTTAGTGACCTTATTTCTATATATTTTTATTTTCATATTTCAGAAGTTATAAAATGTTGAATATTTATGGAATGGTTTTAATAAAACTTCAGAAAATGTTTTAGTGATAAAATGGTTTTCTCACCATATGAGGATCTATGTATATTTTATAACCTGTTCTAACCATTTTGGAGTAAGAGAAGAAGTGTAAATTGGTCAAGACAAATCAAAAGTGGAGATTTTTCAAATGAAATGGAATAAAATAAATTAAGTGTATATCCTTGTGAAAATTATTCAAATTTATGAAAAGGTTCTTAAAATAATTTTTTCCCATTATCTTCATTTTGGATGATATTAGTGTCATTTTTCATGACTCTTTGATATATGGATTTGTGACCATTAACACTCTTCTGATGATGTTCTCTATCACTAACTATATGGTTAATCTATCAAAAACTCTATAAGGCATCGTTCTCCTCCCATTCACAACATAGGTTTCTCCTTGAAGTCGTTATAGAGTTTGGTGTATTTCTCCCTATCTTGGGCCTTCCCCCTCTTCCTCCCTATATTATCTAAGAGTTCTTCCCTTTCCCCCTTCTCTAATCTCTCATTGTGTTAGAGATCTCTTTTTATGGATTTGTCTTTGTTTTGGTGCTATATGGATGGGTCTTTTTCACTTTTTTTGTTCCTTTTATTGATGATTATCTCATAGGGTGTTGTCCTTATCAATGGTTGTTCATCATTGAATCCCAAGGACGCTACAACACATCCCTAACATTGTGTTCCACTGCAAAATTCCATGTTGTATTTGGTATATCAGTAATCCCATGGATTTAGGCTATGTGGTTCTTGATTGATGTTTTTACATTGCTCCAAAGTTATCTCTCCCTTGTTTCCAGATTCTAGTTTCTGTCTCATCGATGATACCAATGTTTAAATCCCCTGACTGTTCAAAGAGATGCTCTAACCTATAATCACTTTCTCCTCTCTAGGTTGGATTTGAAGTTTTGGGTTTAAAATACTTTTGGGATGAGGGGTTTGGATGATAATGGGGATCTCTCATGTTTTAAGATGGTTTTCCACTATGATGTTATTATGGTTTTCTTTATCTTTGTTTAGTGTGTCTTTCATATAATGATTCGGCGTTGTCATGGTTTCAATTTTTTTTCTGGTTTATTTTTTTCCATGTATGGTTTTGGTGGTGATCATTAGTGTTGTTCACTGTGGTATCATGTGGATGGGTTTGTGTTTGATGTGATGAGATTTGATGGGTTGGATGTTTCTAGTTCACTAGGGGATGATGATGACAACTTGATGATAATGGTTTATAGTGTATATGTTTGACTTTTGTGGGCTCCGACGACTATTTTGACGTTCGAAAAGTGACGACGTCGGTAGGTTTCATGACGATTATTGGAGGTGACATTAATTCAGCTGAAATTGCTGATCCTCAATCGTGATTTCCTTTGGGTTTGTGGTATTATTTTGTTTTTTGTTTTTTGAATATTGAATTAGGAAACCTTTGTGTTTGAATCCCACTGGTTACCGCTCAACCATAAACCGGGTGCTTCGAAAATCGAATCAAATATAAATTTTAAGTCTATCAATTTCCATCAGATCTTTATTGTTATTTTTCTCTTCAATGTTAATGTTTTCACTTTCCACCCAAGTTATCCCATGTGGTAACCTAGTTATGAGTTACCTTGGGTAACCATTATGTTTCAAACTTTCTCTTTTTAAACAAAGTTTTTGTACTAATTTTTACGATGTTGGTTTCTATTAAATGGACCTTAAAATATTAATCTTTTGATAAACCATATGAATTTCATTGAAGAAAATAATTCAAATGGTTGTATAACATTACACCCTAAGTTTTTATGAATTATTATTTTTCAATTTAATTTAATATTTTTGATATTTTTCATTTCAGTAAAAACATAATATAACTTTTATCATATGACATTACTAAGTTATTATTTCTTTATATACAAAACTAAGTTGATCTTTCACAAAAAAAAGCACATATATTATATTTTTTGTATACACAAAAATATGTTATTCTTTTCTTACACAAAATTCTGAGTTCCTTAGATAACTTGAATGACACACAAGACCTAGTTTTTTATACTACAATTTACTAGTAATAATGATATTAGAATATTATTATAGTTGTCACTGAGAAATTGGAATGGTGGTTATGAATAAAATTAATTAAATTATTAATATATGGCTTACACATGTTTATAAGATTAATTATTTTTTATAAATTAAATATAAATTAAAATAAAACCCTTCTGAAAAAATAAGAAATCTTTTGTTGGAAAACTATATTTATAAAATTAAGGATATTTGACCACAATAAATTTATTAAAACAATTTTAATAAATTATTTTAATGATATATAAAAAATATATTTAGTCAACTATTTATTTTTTAATTTAGGTGTTTTCTATACAATAGATAATAATAAATTCAATTTTTCCCATACCGATATAAATTCTTTATAAAAGATAATTTTACCACTTTTTAATGAAGACAATATTTGAAATCTTTTTTTAAAAAATTCAAGGATTTTATTTGAAAAAATTAAATATATTTTTGAAATATAAATATCAAAATTTACTTTGGGTAATTTTTTGGGTTTTTATGAGATGTTTCATTTTTTTTAAAAATAGTGAAAAACACTGATTTTTAATTAAAAACTGAATTTTCATCTAAATTATTTATATTTTTAAATTATATTTTAAATCACTTTTAAATTATAATAATAATAATAATAATAATAATTCTATTAATACAATTTATTTAATTATAATCAATTAAATAATTATATTGGATATAAAAACATTTCTAAATTTTGAGCAATTTCTCTTTAAAAACCCATTGTATCGCCCCGTTTGTGGGATTAGGTTTAAATTAATTTTTGGAACTTTTGTGTTTAGATTTTGAAAAAAAGATTCCATATTGTAAATTAGAATAACTTATAATTTCTATTAAGTTTAGCTATGTTTTCCCCAAAAATATTACTGAAATTAGTTAAAATTAATTACTATGACTGAGGTAAAAATGAGCATACTTAGTGGTTCAACGTTAGCTGAAGGGGCCAAATAACCTAGAAACATGTAAAAAATAAATTTTATGGAAAACTTTCTACCATATAGTCTCTTTTATAAAAACATGGGCCATTATAGGAAAAAATTGATGAAATGAATACCTTTGAATAATATTAACATTTTTGTATTTACAAAATTGCCACTCCTTTTCTATTATAAAAGGATAATCACCCCTCATTTATTCAAACATATCAAGACATTTTTCTTGGAAAAAACATAGAAAAATAGTCTTCAAAATTACCTAATAACATCCTAGAATCCATAATTTGGGATGAAATTATAGAAAGTTAGTACTTTGCTGCAAAACAAAAGGAATTTCCCAAAGAAGATGTAACATCCTTGAACAAAAACATTTGTTTTATTTCATTGTACCCCACATAAATTATTAATATTACCTGATTATATAATATCATAATTAAAATAAATATTATGATATTTTTTTTATGTTTAGGGTTATACCTAAACCTACACAAACTTCCATCAAATGCGATACACAATCATCATTCATGTGCACGACAGACTACCGCATGAACTAATTTCATTCATTCTTCCATTACCACCATTAAATGTTGGGATAAATGATGGAATTAATATTTATATATTATATATGTGATATTTATGATGTTTTTTATTCTTAAATTAATATTTAATAAAAAACACCTTCATTATTTCCATTTTGTGGGAATATGATAAGTTTACTTGTGGACGTCTGGACCACCACCTCCTCAAAGCGATGTTATTAATTCAAAATCTACATGGAATGTATTAAAAATGGGTTTAGTAAATGTATATGACATGTGATAAAAAATAGTTCTACATAAATTTTAATATATATAGACATATATTTCATTTACTTTCATTCTTTAATTACGATAAGAAAATGGAAACATCGTTCATGCATTCATATGACCTACTATATAATGAATAGTGTATCCTATTTTATGTTTCCATATTTTATAGATTATTATAAATATATATACTTAATATATATGATATTTATATATTTTTTTCATTATGGAAATAAGTAAATCATGATACAATAATAATGATGAAGAATAATAAGTTAAAAAATCTATGAAAAACAAAGTGGTCATTACCTGAAATATAACATTAATATGAAATTTTTAATAAAAGGGTAATATTAAGCCACAATAAAATCATTTATTTTATGATATAAAAGAATATGGTTATGGGTTAGATGTATTAAAAACATATATTTATTTTAAAGGCGTTTTTTATGTGCATGAAGGGAGTCAAGACTTAAGGTAAGGGTTTTATCATCTCACTTTTATTTATGTGAGATATATGATATATTCACAACTTATTCAAGTTGTGTGATTTATATACTTACCTATGAAATGTTATATCATGAATTTATTATATTTAATGATATTAGGAAATTCAATTTTTTTTATTCTTTCATATGTCTCATGATCAAAGAATTTACTCAAGTAGTAAGGGGATTTCTAGTCTCACTTTTATTTTCATAAGCCTCATGCCTTATTCACCACTCCTTTATTTTATGTGGTGTATATACTTCTCATGAATTTATTGTATCATAAATGTATAATTTTTTTTATTAAAGTATCCATTTAATTATCTCTATATAATGGGGTTTTATTTTTCAATAGGTACCAAATCTGTAAGGTAATTTTGTCTCAATTTTCCTTTTTTGAGACACATGTTTTGTTATTCACCAATCTTCTTTTTCAAGGTGTATATAATTCCATTTAAAATGTTATATAATTAATATAAATACTATCATGATATTTCACACTTCTTTTAATGTTATTTTTTTATGGGTATTAGTATTAAATGTTTCAAAGGTGCTAAGATTTTATTACTACAATCTCACAGTATATCAGGATTATTTATTATTATGCTTCTATTGATGAAATATTATGATCTATATATCAAGAATTATTATTAATTTTATTATCCAATGGTTATTCATGATATATCCAAGTAATGATACAATTTTCTCACTCTTTTCTACTTAATAAAATTAAGAAATTGTTTTTATGAAAATTCCTCATTATTTCTTTCTTCGTTAAAAAATCACATTTATTCAAAAACCATGTTTTAAAAAAAATAAAAAATGATTTTAAATTATATATTAAGATAATTTTCAAGGAAATGGTTTTTAATTTTTTCATGTTTTAAAATTGTTTAAAATTATTTTCAAAGCATTCTTTATGTTTTTTCAAGGTTATTTTCAATGAAAAAGGTTCTAACTTTGTTTATGTCCACGAAGTGTTTTAAATGATTTTTAAAAATTCTTGTATATGTTTTGGGAAGGTTATTTTCAAAGAAAATGATTTTAATTATTCAAAACATTAAATTATATGTTTTCAATGATTGTTTCAAAGGAAAATGTTTTTTAAAAATATTGTATGTTCGAAAATTCATTTTTCAAAGAAAAAATGATATTTTCTTAAAAAACAGTTAAATGTTTTTAAATAATAATTCTTATTTTTTCAAATTGGTTTTAAATGGAATGGATTTTGAAAATGATTTATGTCTTGTTTTAAATTATTTCCTAAGATAGTTCATTTTCCTTCAGAAATTCTCCAACAGATCTTTGAAAATCATTATCCATCAAATATGACAAAGATTGATATTATTTAGAATTTAGTAGGGATTCCTTGTAGGAAACTTGAGTTACTGAGAACCTTTAAAAAGGGTTAAACATGACACTTCTTTACCATGTTTAATTCATTGTATTTTGTTTAAAATATATTCTATGTGGGTTGGTCTAACTTAATATTAGCCATATGGAGGTATTATTGGAGTTTGAGTTAATGTGGATGTCTTTAAATGACATTTGTGACATGTTGATGAGAGTATATGAAGGAATATATAGTATATGATGATTGATTTTAGAAGTTTCATGAATCCTATGCTATGGTCTTTATGTCAAATAAAATTGCACAATTCTTTCTTTTTATGGATTTGGAGTGTGGTTAGATCTTTTTGGGACATACATGTTTTGGTCCCTACAATCCCATTGGGGTTATGATCTTAATAGGTTACAATTTTTTTTAGTGTGTTCTAGGTCTACTTAGTTTTTTCCAACATTATAAATTGAGATCATGGGTCATTGATGTGATTAGTGGATAATCTGATATGAAATTATGGTGGAAATATTTGAGTTGATTTTTATGTGAGAAAATTGGAAGTTGATATAAAACCCTGATGTTTTGACATATTCTGGTTATAGAAAGAGTTTCTTTGTGTAATGCACAGGTGTAGGTTATAATGAGAGGTAAATGCATTGTGGTATGACTGATGTGTGAGATGTTATATCATTGTGTGATGATAAACTAATCATGGGGTCTTGAGGAATTTGTTGATGTTGATAAAAATAGTTCATGTGAGGTGTGAGTTATGACCATTTGTGAAAAAATGCAAGTAGTAGTGTGAGGACCATTAGTTTTTGTGAAACATTGAGTTTCTTGGTGTATTTGAAAATAAACCAAATAGTTCTTTAACTATAATGAGCTAGGCACTGATGTCATTATGAGTTTATAGCTGGTCGAGGTAGGGCCTATAATGTAATATAATGAGAGTGTCACATGATAGGGAATAAGGTTGTGGGCCTTGAGTTAGATACATTAGGATGAGGTGTACATTGTAAATTTGTATATAGTTTTAGAAAGTAGTTACATATGGAACCATGATGTTAATATAGTATAGAGAAGAGTTTGAGATGAGGATTTATTTACATAATATGAGTGGGGATTGATGATTCTAGTGATTGGATGATGGTGGATATCAGATAGGATCATTATTGTAGATTAAAAATAAGGATGTTATATGGTGGGGTTCACATCGTAAAAATTTTGAGTGAGAAATGATAGCTTTGATAAAATTTCAGAAAACATCACATGTGACTTATTAGTAACCCATACTGAAGGTGGTTTAGGTTTTATAACATCATTTTTTATAATAATCCAAGTTATGTGTATAAAATAGAAGTTCCTCGAGTAATATTGTCAGTTGATAAATTTTTGTGGAGTAAGTATAATTAGATATTTGAAAACATCTAAATATGGGATAATGTTAAAGTGGAATGACTAGGTATGAATATCAAGAAGCAATTTGTGGAGATAATTGGAATGTGGGACAATATTTATCCAAGGTAACATGCCAACATGTTTATTGAAAAAGTCCTTATGTCATCAACTTTCTTAAGAGTGAGATTGTGGATCGAGATAAGGGTATACATGTGAGAAATTGACAGGTATAAGATAGTGTCATCAAACATTTAATTGAGTTGATGGTAATTTTGGGACATCATTAATGCTTCTCGAAGTGGGGAATAATGGCGGACTTGGTTATAATAATAAAAACCACAATGTATGGTCTTCTATGTTTTTTAGTAGGTAGATTATTTAGGTGCAGTTTTGGAATAATCATAACCAACAATAGATTTATATTTTGGTTCATGGATTAGGGCTTAGGGACTGGATGGTTTATGAAGTATAAATGAGGTGAATTAGTTAGTTTTTTCTCAAGATTCTTCATATAAAGGTGATTTTTAACACAGCCTACCATCCATAGATCAATGGATAGTCCAAATAAAAGGTTTAGATCTTGTAAGATATGATGTTATCATGTGTTATGGGTTTTAGGTGTTCTTGGGTCGACCGAAAACCTTTAGTGTCATACACCTTTTTGTTGGTAGGATTTTTGAGAGGTTGCTATGATCAGTACCAGTGTCATGAAGGAGACTGTTTCTTCTGGAAAATGGGATGACCTCGTTTGTTTAATGTTCAAACATTCCAATTGGTTTCTAATGGGTTTATTCATATAACTGGAAACATCCAATGATTCTATATCCATTTGGACATACTTTCCAAAGGTAGGTGGTCATTAGTTATGGAGCGACCAGGCTTAATAATTTTCATTGTTCAAGAGAATGAGAGTTTAGACTCATCACACCATTTTGGGGGGAATTATTGTCTACTCCAGGACTCTCTTATAGATTTGATTAATGTTCGTGAATCCTTATTAATTTACCAAGTATTAAAATGAGCTTTCCTTTAGATCTGACAATCAATGATTGATATGTATGAGATTTAGAGATTCTTTTATATGTATTTGAGGTTATTCATCGATAAATAATCATCCGTATTTATTATAGATTCTTATTCAATGGTATCCTTCAACACATTATATAAAAATCTCTTGGTCATTATGATAACCATACTGGTTTTGAAGCCAATCAGTGGGGAACTTGAAGTTTATTGTCGTTCAGAAAGACATGGATTATTTTTGAGTTGGGATCGTACCCGCAGATGGGCTACCTACGTATCCATGTTATAAAAACGAATCAGAACCCACATAGTTCGAGTGAAGACATATGAGGGTTATGTATTATTAATGGCTCAAAGAGAGATGTCATAATTAATTTTACACTCTAAGGTCACGTGAGTCATAATCGGTGTGAGAAACAAGAGGTATTAGTAAAACCTAACGATTGTGCCATGAAAGATGCAATCATAAGAAATGATGTGGGGATTACATATGTATGATAGCCCAAGTAAATGAGGATTAGGATTTAGTTTTGGAAAGAACCACATGAACAAAGTCCATAATGGTATATGTGAATTATGGAGATTTAAATACATAACTTAGGGATTACTCCTGAGAAGGATGCCCAAATTAGAGAGGGACTAATGATTTTGTTTTATTCCTGAGAAGAATCCCAAGTCAAAATAAATTGAGTATGGGGCTTACTCATTAAAAGGAGTCCCAGGTTAAGAGGACTTGAGATCTGGGGCTTACTCCTTAAAAGGAGTCCTAGTTTAGGAGAAATTATGATTGGGGATTACTCCTAAGGAGGATGCCCAGATTAGGGAACTTGGGGCTTACTCCTAAGGAGGATGTCCTGATTAGGGAACTTGGGGCTTACTCCTAAGGAGGATTCCCAGATTAAGGAACTTGGGGCATACTCCTAAGGAGGATGCCCAGATTAAAGATCTTCTCATCTTAAAGGTTGAGGTAGAATGAATGAAATCTCTAACCTTAGTGACATAAAGTTATGTAAATCATGAGGTTTTGAGAGATGTTCCTGATAATTCCTTTCAGATAAGGAATCCAACAAAGTAACCATTCCATAAATGGATTTGAAGAGGGTTTTGACGGTTTTCCATGAAGAGGAAAGGTGGATATGAAGAAAAGAATTGAATTTGCAGGGGGCACCCAAAAAGAGGCAGGCACTCAAGTCCTGTTTGCACACGCAAGTCTTAGTCGAGTAATTATACTTGCGCGACACAGGTGTACTTGGGCGACGGTTAACCCATAAGGTAATACTTGGGTGAGACTTGGCTCAAGCCCTTAGTATTATCCCTAGAGGCTTCCAAAAGGGTGGCGTATAAGTTCTGTTAAAGGGATAAGGCGGCGCACAAGTGTGGTCGTTTCCCTTAAGGGTGGACATTTAGGCGCGCAAGTGTTGATGAATTCCAACACTTAGTCCTTCTTCCTCCTCTTTAGATATTTTATACTAGGTAATAAATTACCTTAGAAGTGTTTGGAAGACTTCAAGAAGAGACTAGGGCTCCGAGAGCTTAAATATGACTTTTGGATTTTCTTGTCCTCGAAATGGGGGGCCCACAGGGGGTATTTATATGCCATTGAGGACCATGGGTGAAAAAATAATAGGGTGCGCAAGTGAATTGTGCGACCCATATGTGGCACGCAAGTCTACTTGCATGACCATAAGAAAACTTGTGCGACCCATTTTTAAAGAGTTCCTTGTTCATGCCTTTGTCAATTTTTTATGTTCTTTAAATGATGAACTCTTTGTGCTTAAGGTATTACTCTTTTTCATTCGTTAGACTTTGTGAAGGAAAGGAGCGTCAAAAAAAGTCCCCCATCAGAGTTGGATCCGAAGAAGGAAAGAGGATTTGACTCTGAGGAAAACGAGAAACAAGGTACTGCGGCGTGCAAGTAGTCAGCACGCATGTATGCTTCTGGAGCGCAGGGTCCGGCGCGCAGGGGTGTGTCCTTGCCTATAAATATACGTTCCACTCTCGCATAAAGCACCTGGCTTTCAACGCTTCTCGCTCTCGGCACGCAAGTATCTTTCGTCATGAAATTGACTTGGTTTTCCGCTCGTTCGCACTTCTATTCGTGTCTCGTTTCTGCAGTGAGTTTCTAACTTGCGCGCCAGTACTAGCACGGTTAAACTTGCGCGACGAACTTGGAATTGCGCGCAAATATGGGACTTGCGCACCTCAATTCCTTAGCCTTTTTTTTCAAATTTCTTCAAAAAGTTTATAAAAATTCAACTTACTTAAAAGTTAATTATCTAATGTTTATACAGATTCAATGGCTCCGAAAAAAATTGTATCGGATGATAAGTTGGCTAGAAAGTGGATTGATGACATGATGAACATCGTTTGCCACGATTACTATGATATCTACAACAACACTCTCCCAGATTTGGCCAAGTACTTGAAGAGGTATCATCTTAATTTTACACAGAGCATTTACCTGCCTCTGAATGGACATGGTCATCTACAAGGAGTCAATATTCCAGAGCCAAAGAACTATCTCCCGCATTCTTGTTTTCACACTTACACCAATTTTTCTTCAGCAAATATCTCAGTTGGAGGATCATTTTTAAATACTGGAATTGTGTATAAGGCATACATAATGCATCACAGTCTTTGTGTACCAAATATGAAATTTCATACGCTCAAGATGCATCCACACTGTTATCCCTCTATTTCAGTTATGCTATGCATTAAGAGCAACAACAATGGTGTGAACTTTGAAAATTTTCCTCCATGCCATTTACTTGTGGGTATGAAAATGAAACACTATGGGCTGATATGTTTTCTGCTGCTGGTTGGTGGAGAGAAGACTATCATGACATTATAAACAATATCTGAAAAGATTACTCTCTCCAAATGGCTCTTTACTTCCAATGCTCCATTCTAAAATCCATGTATCCATCTTCCAAGTCTCATGGACAGAAATAGAGTCACTGTTTGATCAGTAGAAAATTTTCTCAAACCGCACTGAAGAACACTTTTTTACAATTGTTCCAAGAAGAGATAGTATCATTGTGTCTCTTATTGTATCCAGTTGAATGAATGAATTCTAGGTGGCTACTGATGAAGTTTAGGATACCGTAAATCAAATGAAGAGTTATGTTGGAAGCCTCTTGTAATTACTGAAAAATAGAAGAGACTCTCATCTATGGACATCCTTCTAACTCTTGTGCATCAACGAAAAAAACTTTCATCTTCAATCATTTGTGCGTACATTCTTTTACTACCTGCTTAAAATTTTTACCTAAGACAATGGGCCTAGTTAGCATAGTTTGATTTTTGCTAGGACTATAAAAATAACCCTAAAAACTTTGAATCTTTTTATTTCTCAATATTACATAAATCATAAAAAATGTATGTTTAGTGAGCTGGGACTTGACTTTTGTTCAGAGTTCCCTTGTCTTTTGTTGGAAGTTTAAAGTCTTGCATGTCGGACATAAAAAGGATAATGTTTAAGGTCGAATAGCTTTGACCGAATGGATAAAGGATTAATATTGACTAAATTCCTTGATAATTTATCTAAAAAAATATTTCCACATTCAAGTATGGGGGAAAACATGTAAACTATGACTTAAGAAATTTTGAATCTGAGGAATGATATGAAAAAATTGCTAAAAGGCATTAGAAGAAGTATTTCCTAAGAGTGGCCCTGCATAATTCAACCCCCTAATGGGTTTGTCAAAAAGTGGTAAATTCACTCTTAGAAGAGAGGTACTTGAATATGGAGAGGATATTCCCAATAAATATTGTCAAAGAAATGGATAAATGTCACTCCTATGAAGGTCTCACCCAATGTAGAAGGAGATAAATCAGATTCGATGAGGCCCAATCGATGAAGTGTACGAATATGGATGAGGTTGACTCCTGAACCATTATTAATAAAAAATCATCAGATGTCTATATCATTGACCTTTCCAGATAAATACAAAGGTCTAATATGTCCATGCACAACAACATCTTCATCTTCATCTGTAAAAGATATCACTGCATGACATTCTGCAGGATTATTCTCTACATGGAAGACTTCAGCTGCAACAATTTCAGTTTTGAATTTCTGAGGACTTGAAAAAGCCTCATTGAGTGCCTCCTGAAGATCCTTTGATAGATTCAAGGCATACAGAATTGATAACATGGCTGGTACTTGGGCCAAATGTTTCAAGAAATCATACTTTTGGTCCAAAGGTCTGCACTTCCCAACAAGAACACGTGATTTCGCAGGTGCCTTAGAAGTTGATGATTTGGAAGTAGATGCATCTTGTATCGGTGTAGGAGTTGGAAATACTCCTGGCTTTGAAAGATTAGACCGACTAGGTCTATTTAATTTCTGAGAGGAATAAGGTGTAACTTCTAACCGATCTTCCAAAATAACTGTGCTTGGATTGAATCTACCATGTGTGGAAGAACTTTCTTGTTCTTGTTGAGCCAGCTAAAGGGCTTGGCCATGATTTTCTACTGTATATACAGTTCTAAAAGGGGTAGGATTGAAATAGTGGCTTCTTGAATATCAACATCTTCCTCTGTATCATAGACCTCTAGAACTCCCTCTAATTCCTCTGTATGATACAGGGAACATTGGCTCATCATGATTGAAACTGTGACTGGAATAATGATCTGTGAATTGGATCATGTTAACAGAACCACAGATCAACTCTTTATCTGAGGAAGACCCTGCTTGATTAGCCAGTTTAGGTTGTGCCATTTGGTGGGGCGGTGCCCATGCTTTTGAAGTAGATGGCCTAAAATCTGCCAAAGTCAAAGACAACTTGGGCTTCGATACGATCTCATCTTCTTCTACATGCTCTTATTTCTTCAAATTATGTCACTTATTTAAGGATTTCCCTTCTTATGAAGGGGGTTTTGTAGTGGAATTCATAGCAGAAGAAAAAATTCGTTTCTTCAATTGCATTCGTAAAATGGCATGAGTTCGGTTGATCGTTTTCCCGACCATCAAATCATCATATGTCTGCACATTTTTGCTTTTGACTTCTTTCCACTCGCCTTCTTCCTCTGGATTTTTAGCAGTAACACATGATGCCTGTGCTGAAGAACCTTTTAGTTTTACCTGTCCCGAGTCCTCCATCTTTTGTAAGAGGTCTTTGAAGACAAAACACTCCTGAATGGGATTCCCCAACATATGATGAAATGGGAAATAGTTAGGAAGGTCTTCATCTCCTACCTTGTTCGGCATTTTAGGCCTTGTCAACTGAACAAAATTGTTTTTCAGCACCAAGATGAAGTAACCATGAACCTTTTCATTTTGGGAAGAATAAACTTTGTTCTTTAACTCCTCAAATTGTTTCCATCTTTGATCTCTTTGATCATCTTGATGAAATGACCTTTTTTTTGACGCTCAGGAGGTGTATCCCTTCGATATGATGAAATTTTTCAAGTGGAAGTAGTTACAGGTGCTTGTTTAAGTGTGATTGTAACAGTCTCTGCTTTACCCATTCTCCTAGCTGGAGCAAATGGAATTACATGAGTTTTATCCTTATTCTTTATAAGAGAATATTAGATCTGCTGAGTGATCTAAGTAAGGTCTCGAAACCCTCCTATGTATTTCGCAGGGATCAACGGTGTGCGTAATTCATCATGCAAATTTGCCACACAGATTGCCAAAAATTCTTGTTGAGGGAGTTCTAAGCTTAAGGAATATGTTTATCCCTTCTAGTGAGCAATGAAATCCAAAACTCTTTCATTCTCCCTTTTCTTACAATTTTTAAGATCAAACACTATTGTCTTTGGCAATGTTGACCTGAATTGAAGAAGTAATCGTTGACGGAGATCTTCCCACCTGAAAATTGACTGGGATTGCAAGCTTGTATACTAGACAAAGGCCTTCCCTTGTAAGGACTGTACAAAACACCTGAGCTTAACTGCTTCTTGTTGTTGAGGATTTTCCATCATTGGATCACAAAAAGAAATAAAATTTGTTAAGTATTGTTCTGGATCTCCCGAACCATTAAAAATTCGGAATGTGTACTTGCAAAATTTGATGGGGGAGGAATTGCATCCACCCATTCAGGGTAAACTCTCTTTTCTGGTTGAATTTGTCCATGTTTTCCCTTCATAGCTTCAAACCGAGATGTTAATGACTCAATGTTAGTCATTAACTTTTGAGAAACATTAGGTTGAGATTGTACCTGAGAAGGTTCAATAACTGGAGCTTGGAAAGGTGTGGTGACTGGTACTGCAACCGATGGTAGCACTACCGGTTGTTATTGTGCATGACCCATATGATTATACCTGTGCGGGTGTACTTGTAAAGAAGGATATTCTTGATCCATCTCATTAGCTGCAATAAATTCCCTAGACTGACTGACTCCAGCACGCTTAGGAGGAAGACCACCTTGATGTAGTTTTGCATTCAACCTCCTTAACTCCTTCATTTCTTCCTCTTGTTGTTCAAACCTTTTCTCTAGTGAGAGTGATTGGCCTTCTCTAGAGGTAGGGTGGAATGTACCCTGAATATTTTCTTTCCCCTTGTTGGACACCTTTAGGAGAGGGGGGAGTTGGTTATTCGAAGGAATACCTAGATTATGGGTAAGCCTTTGATTTCATCTATGCACACCTTCTTCATTTACTACTGTGTGCATAGCCTATTGATCAGGAACTTCTTCATCTGATCCCTCTGAGTGAGCCTCATGTTATGGGGGATCGGTGACAATGGCATGGATGAAATTTATTGATGCATAACACATTGCATCCCTTATTTCTTCATTTCTGCGATACTGTCTTCTCCCATGTTCTTGATGAGACATTGCCTTTTGTTGAGTTGATCCCTGAGGAACTTCTTAATGAACCGTAATTTGGAGGGAATCTCCTGATAATTCGGCTCTGTGTTTCTCTTGTGTCTTCTTCCCTAATCGAGTGAAGAATGAATTTCGCTGAGGAAGAGATTGAGGATTTGAAAAAGTCCCTAGTCCGGTGGACTAGGGTTGTTCCTGTTGTTCCTACTCAACCCCTTGAATGTTATTTATTGATTCTGAGGGTTGGGTTAAAAGATTCCCCAGTCTGGCAAGTTGTGGTGGCTCTTGAGCTGCTAAATCGGAGACTTTCTTAAAAGCTCTCCTAATTTTAGTACACTTCAGTCTGGAAATTATCTGGATGCATCAACCTGCATCCACTCAAATAACCTGGCTCAAATGACCATTGGATGATTTCAGAAACTTATGTCACCTGATGATGCGCATGATCTAAACGGGAAGCATGTTCTATATTCTCATTTTCCTGATGCAAGAGTAATTCAACAACTTGTTCTCTGTATGCCTGACTTTGGGAAGAACTAGTTTAGGCTTGTTCCTGATCAAGCCTTTGATTACACACAATACCAATTGGTTGTGGCCGGCCATGGGCCATAACATTTCATGAGACCATTTTTGGCAGGATTTGTTGACTGGAGAGTACAGCAAAATGCAGTGCTCCATGAACACCCCATCCTCTGATATGAATACCAGATGGGGCATTAGCAATTAACTGGATCAAACTTTTTAGTGCGCCAAGTCATGAACGTTTAAGGGTTCTTTACTTCTTTTCATCCTTTGGATATCGGGAAATTGAGAGAGATTCCAAATCAATTTGGTGTTGTAACCCTTCTATTATCTAGACATTATTTTTATATTCATCAGAAGATTATATTTTTTTAAGTGAAAAAGAGATTTCGACATGTTGAGACGAATATCATGAATACAATCTTCCATCAACATTTCTGGAATATCATACTGAGAGTCAGCCAAAGGCCAAAACATGGCTGGTACTTCACCTTTTGCCAGTTGTTTTCTCATATTCAACACTTCCTCGTTATCATTCAATGAATATTATTCTACCTGATTAGACCAAAGTTGGTGCTTCTTTGTTGCTTCATCAGATTCAGCAAGATTGTTAGAAAATTCATTAATCAAACTAGAAGATGAATGACCCAGGGGTGGTTCGGCGAATGAACTACACCCCGAGCTAACTTCTGATTGAGAAATTATTTCACCTGCTAGTGGTAAATCAACGGACATGAATGGATTCCCATTTTCAAGTGCCTCAAGATAATAGGAATTTCTTGTTACTACATTTTCCTTTTAAGAATTTTCCAGGAAATGCGAATTACTACTACAGAGAGGATTTTTGCAGCTAAATTCCTCATCAAGGGGAGGACCACCATGGTGGGTTACAGCAAAATATGAAACCTTTTGCTCCTTGATATTCTAGCCACGTTAAGGGTTATCGTGTCTCTCATCTGAAGATGATAATTTGAGATCGACCGAACTATCATGAAGCAAGCCTTCATGAGGAAGTGTCTAATGAAGACATTCCGAATTATTGTTCCCACTATTGGGAAATGAGATAATAGAATCTTGAGTTACAATAGATAATTGTCTGAGGGCTTCAAGAACTCCAGCATCGATCAAGGCCTTATTACAGATTGGATCTTGATTTCATGAATGTGTTTAACGGGTATTATTCTTAGATGTCTTCTTACTCATTTTGGGAACAACTTGTTGACGAAAGTGGTTATTATGGGCAGGTGTGTGTGCCTGCTCAGGAGAAATAGTCAGGTTAGGCTGATTATCTCCATTCAAATCAGGTGTGTGTGTCCGACTTGATAGTCCGTATGACATGGGGGAGTATTCCCCACAACCCTCTTGGACTGTAACAAATGTGTTTATCTATTCCAAAGTGATATGTTGATGAGTCACTCCACTGGTAGGGATAGATTTTTATTTCTTTCCCTGTGATGCTGCTGAAGTTGTTATAATAATCTGACAGACATCCAGAATATGGGCAAGGATTTGCTTCTACTCTTTCACCATTGTTAAAATGTGCTTGGTGACTTCAGCTACTAGAACAAGAATATAATTCCATTTCGTGCTTGGAGTAGGTGTGTATTTCTACTCCTGTTCTCCTTTTCCTATCAGTGAATTCTGACAGTACTTATGTGTGGGGGAAGAGAGTTGAGTCTGCTCCAAATTTTTCGTTAGAGCTTTCTGACTGACTTCTCCAAGTGCTACCAAACGAGACTATTGACAGGAATGATGAACATTGGCAGGTGTATGTTCCTACTATTTATTCTTCGTCAAGTATGGTTGATCAATTTCCTTCAATACTGGCAGACGAGACTGCTGAAATAATTGTTGATTATAAACAAGTGTATGTCCCTGCTTATCAATTTACACCATATTAGATTGGAGAGCTTCTTTGGTTGTAGCCAGAGGAGCCTAATGACTAGATAATGAGTTATAAATAGGTGTATACGTCTGCCTATAATACTCCGCCAGAATTTCCTGGCGGGATTGGTGTGTTACTGCCAGATGAGTCTGCTGGCCAGTAACATCAGGACAGACGAGTGTATATGCCTGCTCGTTGTTTTCCATCAGGCTGGCTTGATGGACTTCTCCGAAGGGGGAAGAAGTAAATACCTACTCTATGTTGACCGGATTTCTCCTTTGATGATTTGTATTGTGTACTTGGGTCTAAGGAACCTGAGCCGAACCCCTAAAGGCAGTACCCTCATCATGTTGAGGACGCACTGCCGCACGATTCTTGCAGTGATTATTGATGGGAGCCCACGGGAAGGACTCATGTCTTATTGAATTAAGGCCTTGAGTGACCTTCTCATGCAACTACCCATAATATCAGAGGTATTGGTGATTGCATTCCGGGGATAACAACCCAAAACGGTTGGATACGGTGGTTGGCACCACCTGCTTCTTGATCACTGGTCATCGCTGTCCGGACAACCAGGGTGAATTATTGACTTGGAGGGATTTTCAAGCGGCCTCCAGAGTCTAAATGGTACCATGTTGATGGTATTCATTAAACATTGCATTTGAAACCCAGTGTTGAAGACGCTGAGTAAGGGAAGTCATCCTTAGAGCGGACGAGGATCCAGCAGGAGTAGTAGTCAGGGTATTCATAGGTGTGAACATTAGAGAAGCCATTTCTGTAATGTGGAGAGATCTTGGAAAGGGGTTCCTATTTGATATAACAGACATAATCAAGATAATTTCGGCCACTACATCTTCTGTATGAGCGCATATGTTATTGATTTCTTTGTTGGCCCTCACATTGAGTTAAATAGGGGCCTAGTAAATAATTAAAACATTATTTAACTTGGTTAAGGATTCACATCGGGTTCACCATTTTTGTTTCTTCTAGAAATGGGGATGACCTCATTTGTTTAAGGTGCAAACATTCCAATCAGTTTCTAACGGGTTTATTCGTAGAACTGGAAACTTCCAATGATTCTATATTGGACCTACTTTCCAAAGGTAGGTTCTCATCAGTTATGGACTGATGAGGCCTAAGAATTTGCAATGGTCGAGAGGATGGGACGTCAGACTCATTACACATTTTTAGGGGAATTATTTTCAACTATAGGACTCTCTTATAGATTTGAGTTATGTTCGATATTCCTTATTAATTTACCAAGTATGAAAATGAGCTTTCCTTTAGTTCTGATAATCAATGATTGATATGTAAGAGATGTAGAGAATCTTTTATATGTATTTAAGGTTCTTCATCGATAGAAAATAATTCGTATTTATTAGGGATTCTTAATCAATGGTATCTTTCAACACATTATATAGAAATATCTTGGTCATTATTATGACCATACTGTTTTTAAAGACACTCAGTGGGGCACTTGATGTTTATTGTCATTCAGAAGGACAATGATTATTTTAGAGTTGGGATCGTACCCGCAGATGGGCTACCTACGTATCCTTGATAGAAAAAGGAATCAAAACCCACGTAGTTCTAGTGAAGAAGTATGAGGGTTATACATGATTAATGGCTCAAAGAGATATGTCATAATGACTTTTACACTCTAAGCTCACGTGAGTCATACTCGGTGTGAGAAATAAGAGGTATTAGTAAAACCTGATGATTGTGCCATGAAAGATGTAATCATAAGAAATGATGTGGGGCTTACGTACGTATGACTTCCCAAGTAAATGATGATTCATACTTAGTTTAGGAAAGAAGCCCAGGAACAAGGTCCATAAAGGTATATGTGCTCTATGGAGATTTAAAAACTCAACTTAGGGATTACTCCTGAGAAGGATGCCCAAATTATAAAGGGACTAATGATTAGGTTTTATTCCTGAGAAGGAAGCCCAAGTCAAAAGAAATTAAGTATGGGAATTACTCCTGAAAAGGATGCCCAGGTTAAGAGGACATGAGATCAGGGGATTACCCCTGAAAAGGAGGCCCATGTTAGGGAACTTGGGGCTTAATCCTAAGAAGGAGGCTCAGATTAGGGAACTTAGGGCTTACTCCTGAGAAGGATTCCCATATTAGGGAACTTGGGGATTACTCCTGAGAAGGAGGCCCATGAACATGTGATTGGGGCTTACTCCTCAAAAGGAGGTCCGGATTAGGGAACTTCTCATCTTTAAGGATGAGGTTGAATGAAGGAAATCTCTAACCTTAGTGACATAAAGTTATGTAAATCACGAGGTTTTGAGAGATGTTCCACATAATTCATTTCAGATAAAGAAGCCAACAAAGGAACCATGCCATAAATGGATTTGAAGAGGGTTTTAAAGGCTAAATCTTGAAAAGGAGAGGTGTATTTGAAGAAAAGATTTGAATTGGCAGGGGGACAGAAAAAAGAGGCAGACACGCAAGTTCGGTTTGGGCACACAAGTCCTAGACGCGCAATTATACTTGCGCGACATAGGTGTACTTGGGAGTCGGTTAACCCATTAGGTAATACTTGGGCGAGACTTGGCTCAAGCCCTTAGTATTTCCCCTAGAGGATTCTATAAGGGTGGTGCACAAGTTCTGTTAAAGGGATAAGGCGGCACCCAAGTGTAGCCATTTCCCTTAAGGGATGAACATTTAAACGCGCAAGTGTTGATTAATTCCAACACTTAGAACTTCTTCCCCATCTTTAGATCTTCTATTCATGGTAAGAAATTACCTTAGAAGTGTTCAAAAGACTTCAAGTAGAGACTAGGGCGCCGAGAGCTTAAATCTGACTTTAGGATTTTTTTTCTTCCCCGAAATGGGGGCCCCACAGGGGTTATTTATAGTCCATTAAGGACCTTGGGAGAAAAAATAATAGGGCGCACAAGTGACTTGCGTGACCCATATGTGGTGTGAAATTCTACTTGCGTGACCATAAGAAAACTTTTTCATCCCACGTTTTAAGAGTTCCTTGTTCATGCCTTTGTCAATTTTTAATGTTCTTCAAAGGATGAATCTATTTGTGCTTAAGGTATTCCCCTTTTTCATTATTTAGACTCTGTGATGGAAAGGATCGCAAACAGGTTCTTCTGTGAATGAGGATGACCTCGTTTGTTTATGGATAAAACATTCCAATCGGTTTCTAACGGGTTTATTCATAGAACCGAAAACATCCAATGATTCTATATCCATTTTTACCTAATTTCCAAAGGTAGATGATCATTAGTTATGGACTGATAAGGCTTAAGAATTTGCATTGGTTGAGAGGATGGGAGGTCAGACTCATCACACCTTCTTGGGGGGAATTATTGTCTACTCCAGGACTCTATTATAAATTTGAGTTATGTTTGTGAATCCTTATTAATTTACCAAGTATGAAAATTATTTTTCATTTATATCTGACAGTCAATGATTGATATGTATGAGATGTAGAAAATATTTTATAAGTATTTTATGTTCTTCATCGATAGAGAATCATCCGAATTTATTAGAGATTATTAGTCAATGGTATCCTTCAACACATTATATAGAAATCTCTTGGTCATTATGATAACCATTCTAGTTTGAAATCCACTCAGTGGGGAACTTGAAGTTTATTATCGTTCAGAAGGACAAGGATTATTTTAGAGTTGGGATCGTACCCGCAGATGGGATACCTACATATCCTTATTAAAAAAAAGAATCATAACCCATGTAGTTTGAATGAATAAGTATGAGGGTTATGTATGATTAATGTCTCAAAGAGATATGATATAATTTCTTTTACAATCTAAGATCATGTGAGTCATACTCGGTGTGAGAAAGAAGAGGTATTAGTAAAACCTGACGATTGGGCCACGAAAGATGCAATCATAAGAAATGGCGTGGGGATTACCTATGTATAGCATCCCAAGTAAATGAGGATTATGACTTAGTTTTGGAAGGAAGCCCAGGAATAATATCCATAAAGGTATATGTGATTTATGGAGATTTGAATACATAACTTAGGGATTACTCTTAAGAAGGATGCCCAAATTAGAGAGGGACTAATGATTGGGGTTTATTCCTAAGATGGAAGCTATAGTCAAAAGAAATTAAGTCAGAGGCTTACTCTTGAAAAGGAGGCCCAGGTTAAGAGGACTTGAGATATGGGGCTTACTCCTGAAAAGGAGGCCCAGTTGAAGAGAAATTATGATTGGGGATTACTCCTAAGAAGGATGCCCAGATGAGGGAATTTGGGGATTACTCCTAAAGTGGATTCCCAGATTAGGGAACTTGGGGCTTACTCCTAAGGAGGATGTCCAAATTAAAGATCTTCTCATCATAAAGGATGAGGTTGAATGAATGGAATCTCTAACCTTAGTGACATAAAGTTATGTAAATCATGAGGTTTTGTGAGATGTTCCAAATAATTCCTTTCAGATAAGGAAGATAACAATGAAACCATGCCATAAATGGCTTTGAAGAGGGTTTTGAAGGTTTTCCTTGAAGAGGAAAGGTGGATTTGAATAAAAGAGTTGAATCAGTAGGGGGCACCCAAAAAAAGGCAGGCGTGCAAGTCCCGGTCGCGCAAGTATACTTGCACGACACGGGTGTACTTGGGTGATAGTTAACCCATAAGGTAATACTCAGGCGAGACATGTCTCAATCCCTTAGTATTATCCCTAGAGGCTTCCAAAAGGGTGGCGCGTAAGTTCTGTTAAAGGGATAAGGCAGCGCACAAGTGTGGCCATTTCCCTTAAGGGATGGACATTTATGCATGCAAGTGTTGATGAATTCCAACACTTAGGCCTTCTTACCCCTATTTAGATCTTCCATTCTAGGTAAGAAATTACCTTATAAGTGTTTGAAAGACTTCAAGCAGAGACTAGGGCGCTGAGAGATTAAATATGACTTTTGGATTTTTTTCGTCTCCTAAATGGGTACCCACAGGGGGTATTTATAGACCATTGAGGACCTTGGGTGAAAAAAGAATTGGGAGCACAAGTGACTTAGGCGACCCATATGTGGTGCACAAGTCTACTTGCATGACCATAAGAAAACTTGCACGACCCATGTTTAAAGAGTTCCTTGTTCATGCCTTTGTCAATTTTTGATTTTCTTCAAAGGATGAATCTCATTGTGCTTAAGGTATTCCCCCTTTTCATTCGTTAGACACTGTTATGGAAAAGTGCGTCAACAAAGAATTTAGGGTGTAGTCGATTGATCTAGAAATGGATACAGTCTACATGAAGTTGGTAGAGATATTGTGAAAACTAGTGATGCTTTATTTTGGGGTTAGGAATGTGTTGTTGGGTTGAATTTTTTTGGGATCTTGTGTATTTTTGACATGATTCATGGAGTGATCCCGAGTTTATGATATAATTTTGGGTGAAGAACCTATTTTTTCATGTGATTTGGGGTGAACACATTTCGTTGTATGAATTCTAGAGTGAATAATGTGTCGAATTATAGTGAAGTATCAATTTAGGGAATCCACCTATGGGAAAAAAGGAACTTTATGTCTTGGATTATGGGTATTATCCACACCTTAAATGTTCGGTCCTTAATAAGTTATTGAGCTTAGATCTGGAACACTTTTAAGGAGTGTCCAATTGGTATAGTTGAAGGTAGTGAACATAATTACTATAACAAGATAATTCCTTTAGTACTTATGTAGAAAAATCATTGATGCATCTAGGAGGAGACATGGGTGTGTGAGTTAAGTCTTCATGATCAACAGCCGATGTTATTTTCTAGCATTTCTTGTTAATGTTTGAGATATTATCCCAAGTAAAGAATAATTTAAAGTGTAGAGGTTTTAAAACCCATAACTTTTTATTATGTTCATAACCATGTAACGTTTTTTGAAATATTTGTATTTTTCTTTTTTGTATGTGTTATAAGGGATGGGAGGGAACCGTGAAAGCTTCGAGGAGAAATAGGTTTGTTTGGAGAACCTTCATGGTGTGAAGAATTACTTTACTCCCTCAAAATTGATGGAATATGGGAGGAGCCCACTATATCGAAAACTCATAGCATGAAACATGTCTTCATGTCGTGAAACCATATTGTGGTGTTTTAATGTTTTTTTGGGGTGTTTTAAAATATGAGTTGTTACTCAATCTCAGATAGTACATTGATGATAAACCCCTTCTTCTTCTCCCATTCAAGGAAGATATATCCACTATTTATTTTCTAAATTGAGAATCATTAGTTTTGATCAAGATCTAGTAGCGAGTCAACTCATAAACCTCTACTTTTTATTATTATCTATTACTATACTGAATGTTTACACCATTTATTTGCATTTTACCCTATTTTCAATGGTATAATTCTCCATTATTTATTTGTACTATTTTATCCCAAATCAAATTCATTTATTCAGTGAGGGGAAATCCACATGTATAAGGTAGTTATAAGCATTCCTTAAAGTATTTACCTATTTATTTTTGTATTCATTATGTAGTCATGATGACATATATATACATTCCACATAAAATTTTAAATTTAATATTATTATCCATAAATCATGAAATTAAAACTCTAAATAATCTTCAAGCTTCCCATTGTTGAGTATATCATAACACTGGCCACTAGCGGGGTATGTATAACATTAAAAAGTGTGTTATAAATGAAATAGGTGCACCTAAGTGTTCATTAGAATTGATTTGTGATCCTGTGAGTGTTATCGAGAATTTAGCCACATATAGGGTGTGATTGACTTGGAAATTATTGTTTGATAATTTATAGGGGTTACCCTTGGTTTTTTTGTGACTTAAGTGAATGGTCGTTTATATGACTGGGATACCAGGTACGTTCTATAGTATCCAGTGACCATATTTATTTTTCATGACTAGATATGATTGAAGTAATGGATGTATGAGTATTTTCCGCTTAGGTATTGACTTGATATAATTAAATGGGATGTAAAATGTGTGACCCTAGTGGTTCTTGAGAATGAGGCATGTTTTGTATTAAATTAAATTAATTTCTTAACGAGTTTCATGTGTTCTTGAATTATGGTAAATGTATGGAATTCTTTTGGGTGAATCAACTTTGGTTTGATGAAGACGTATCATACTTTGGAATACCTTGGGTTCAATCCCATTTTTCTCAATGTTGATTTCTAATGATTTGGAAGTCCTTGGAGTGAATCCCCTAAATTTCAGTGATGATACCATATTCTTAAGAATACATTGGATTATTCACTTTGGGTTTAACAATGACACCTGATACGTCATAATTCCTTGGTGTGATTCCTCATTGGGTTCGGTAATAATGATTGATAACTAAAACTCCTATAATGAACCCCTTGGTTTTTGAATTATTGCCTAAATATCTTGAAAAAATATGATTAAACTCAAGGGGTTTTTGTTTAAACATGATAATATATGTTGGATAGAGACATCAAAATTAGGCCATAGTAGGTGTAGCTAATTTTGGTTTTCACTTTAGAAACCAAGGATCGATGGTGATTTTATAAATTTATTCAGTGAAGTTATTATTTTTTATAATCATTACGTTCTATATTTATTAGAATGGATATTCTTATAAACACCATTTGTGGTGGCCTATAGACTTATACTCACACCTTATTTGGGCTTTTGATTGGTACCTCAGAAGACTTTTATGGTTTTAGGACCGGACAATATAAAGAACCCAGTGATTGTTGTTGGATTTGGGATTCTTTTATAGAACATGGGAGATTGGGTATGAGATATGAATTAGGAAAATATTTGGATGATTTTACCAAATTTTCCTTTTAGTTTTTTTATGTATATTAATTTTCCTTTTTTATGACTACTTGACTTGTATATAGTTCATTTTTATATAGAATGGGTTGTGTTTTTTTATTTATCACCACTTTCCTTGCTGTTTTTTGATACTTTATTATCTTGATGTATCTTATTTTTATTATCTACAATATTATTGTACTATGATAAAGGGTGTATAGTCTGTCAACTAAACCACCTTTGACCCCCATTGTTGTTCGGTAGTCTATGTTATATGGGGAGTCATTATTGAGGTTAATTAGTGATTATGAATGAGATACCAGTGAGTTGTATCTATCAAGGGGATGTTATAGTGATAAAATAAATACATAATAGTAAATAACATTGATACATAAACTCACCCTAGATGCATGATGGGCTTACTTTTTTAAAAATTATCCCAGTGTTGGGATCCCCTATGAGACATAATGGTGTGATAAATAATGGTAGTTAGACTATTCCCTAAAATAAATTAGGGTACTTAATTCAGTGGATTTACATGATGTATGAAATGTATATTTCATCTAATTTTAAGTTCAAGGAAATGGTAAAGGAAAAAATGGACATTTCTATAACACTTGAGGTTTATTCCATGACAAATTATGATATATAAGGTCAATTTTTGCAGATATATACGGATAAACTATGATGGTTGATATATATAGATCCAATGAATAATGGTCCTAGACTTAGTAAAATTTTATGGATGATACAATGAGATTAGTTATATATAATAGTTCTTTTGGTGATACATAATAGCCATGTCATGTGTAAGGGTCATACTTAAGGGTCCCAATGTTTTCCAAAATATTTTTCTGAGTAATGTTTTGTAGATTTTTAGTAAATTATTATTTATTTATTTAATAAGTATAAATGGGGCGGTATAAGTCAATTTTGGTGAAAAAAGTGACTTTTACCTTATTCTGGATTGTCTCTCATTCCTCTCTTCTTGAGAAATATTCCTCTATTATTTTTGGCTCATTTTTTTCTGTTGTAGGTAGTTTCCTTATGTATGGATAACCATCATAGATTTTTTATTATTTATTTCTATAAATATTTATTCATATTCTATTGGCTATTCACTAAATAGATGATTTTGTTATATTACCAGATTTTAACTAATTTAGGCAATAACAGCTAGTGTTCCTTGATGAGTGGATCCCAACATACTCAAGGTTAGGGGTGGATAACTATTTACTATGTTATATATTTGTTAATTATTTTGTGATAATTAGGTGAGGGTTTGGTTAATTATATAACTTGGTAAAACACCACCAGTGATTCTTGTTATTGATAAGATATACCTAGGGGTAGTTTTAAGTGAGAAATTATGAGTATTTCCTAGTAGGGATTGTTCAACTATATTACATGGATTTAAGAATGATGGATCAAGATGTTGTAATTTTACTTTAGGATTAAGAGATGGAGGTGGATCCTTGGGAATGTTATGGTTGTAACATTTGTGACCATGGGCTATGTTCATCAATGAAAATAACGAAACATAGGGTTTTATTGTTTGATATGTTTTGTGTTGATAATTACCACTAGTGGTGATGAGGGTTCTGCGGCAAGATGTAAATTAGTGTTAACTGTGGTGTGTACATAATATATTGATCATTCTCCTCACTATGGGGATGATGTTATTGGGGTTGTGTACACATAGTACAAGGACTGTGAGGTAGTTTTGTGTACTCATTTTGGGTGTAACCTCTTTAGATTAAGCAATATTGGGGAGATGGTGTTGACCGATAGTATGGAGGTGGAAATACTACATAGTTATCCATGGTTGGTGGTGTGTGAGTCCACCATATTCTCATTGTATATATGGGATATGTTAGTACATATGAACTATACCTGGAATATGATAGTTGTTGTTATGCATTGGGTTTCATCAATCCATTAAACTAGTAGTTCATAAAGGTTTGAGAAAACTATGGTTCTAATGATACGGTTTGTGGATGTACCATTGGGTAATAGTGATTGATTTTTGATAGTTACTCAATTTAATGTGGAATTAGTTGGATGGATGAGATCACTTCCCATATGAGAGACTGTGGATGCATCATTCCTCTCCGACACATGTCGAGGTTGGTAAAGGCTCAGTTGAGTTTTGTTGATCATGAATGGAGAATGTTGTATGGTGTGTTTTGGTTTCCCTTTATAATAATTTTCATACATTGGAATATGTATGGATATTATCTAGAGAGACTATTGGTTGAGGTCTAGTTATTCCATACTGATATATTTCCCAAGCCCACTTATATGTTTAAATTATTAATAGTTCTTAGATTATGTACAGTTAAACAATCATCTTTAGGAATCTATTAGAGATGGTTACGTAGATAGTGTAAGGGATGGACTCTTGAATTTTATAGACAATTTGGGTTGTTCCTCGATGCTAGTTTGGTGATATTTTTGGTTACATTTTATTATACATTTATGATTAGGACAAGGTATATCTTTTTTATTTTTGTTTGATAATTCTAGCATTATAGACAAAATTACATAATATAGTATGTTATAATATTAGTTCTTTTATTCATATGTAGATCTTATTTTTTTTGTGCTTATATAGTTAATTTATTAAGAGAGCATAGTCTCCCCACTATCACCCCACAGACCTAATCTACTATTTGAGAGCCTTTAGTGTTTGTCCAAAAATTACAAAGGTATGTGGTAGCACAATTTGATTACAATAGAGTGATATAATATTTTAATATTACATAGAGATCAATGAATGATCACATGTAGCATTTCAAAGATATTAGACCCCCAAAAATAGTGGAGAAATAAAAACTATATATTTTCTAGGTATTTATTTCTAATATAATTTTTTTCAACATATCTAGAATTAAATTCCATTCATTTAACATCTCTACCATAATATAACAATTAAAAATGATTTAAATAAATACACATCAATAATAACATATGATAATGTCAATGTGGCTTACCTAGATTTCACATGAACTTTCTCCATGTAAAATAAGAAAAAGAAAAATACAATACTATACAAATCATAACTTAAATTATAACAACAATAAAAATAACAGAAGCAATTATACTCTTACATTGACTATACTCGGTAGAAGTAAGACAAAAAGTCATAATTGTTTTGACAATCTGGCCAAAATGAACACTAATAAGAATCAAATAAACATAGAATTACAATTTAAGCATTTGTAGAAAATAATAATTCTAATATATATATATATATATAATAATTTATATTCTATAAGATTTATAATTTACATACCTATTATTTTTTGAATCACTAAGATATTTAATTTCGAATATTGATTTCAATTTCATTTTATCTACGGTGATTAATTTTATATTACCACTAAAGAGACAAATATCATTGATATAAATTTGTAATTAGATCATGGAGTTTTTTAAAAATTAAAAATAAACACATGCATTAAAATTACATATACTAAATTCACATTACAATACAAAAGAATCAAACTTCATAGATAATTGAATAGAGTCTTTATTTAAACTATATAAAGTCTTATTAACTAATTCAACCTAAAATGATTCGAATTCATATGAAAATACTATTGGGATACATGAATTAAATATTCTCAACAAGATCACTATGAATGAAAGTAGTTTAAAAATCTTGTTTCACATGTGAAGATCAAGGTATGAAATAAAATATATTAGCAGTCTAATAGTGTAATGTTTAACTATATGAAATGAAAATTTAGAATAATCAATACCTTTTCTTTAAATTAATTCATTTGGTTCCAATCTATCCTTGTTTTTTATTTTACTCTCTGTAGTTTTATCATATTCCCTATTAAAGATCCACTTACAACAAATAACCCCCATAGTAGGTGGATTATTCATAATTAAGAATTTATATTTGTTTTTCATTAAATACATCACATAATGTATGAGAGAGATCTATTTATTATAATCTCTATCATTAAAAACCAGTATATATGTATATGGTTTCTCAATTTCAAGATCTTAGAAAAAATGGAAGGAAAAAAAGGAAAATCAATGTGTAAAAACCTCGACGTAGTTAAAATAAATATTTTCCATATAACATTAGAGAGATTATCATATTTAATATGATTAGGTGGATAAGTATTTAAGACACTATCATAGTGAATATGGTATTGAGTTATAGGGTTATAAGTGTATTGATGAATCTCTATAGGAGACTCAAAACTACATAAAGGTTCACCAAAAACATCAATGGTTGATAATAAATTTGAGATATATTGGATTATCTACCCATGTTTTATAACCCTTTACCAACAAAATATAACTTATGAAAATACACTTAATAGACCATGGCTTGAGTTTATCAGTTTTGACAAGGGCATAGTAAGTATAGACAACCACACTTAAATTTTCATTGACTGAGGTTGAATTGATTTATATTTGTTATAGAGTCTTAAGATAATTGTATTTGTATGGGTAGTAATTTTTAAGGTATAATATCATAGTGGGCACCTTAACCTAAAAAGGATTTAGGTAGGCTCGAGCATTACCATTTTTATGAACCCATCAAGAATAGTGTATTTAATGTGCTTAGATTGACCATTTGGTTCAGGAGTATAAATAATTGTAGTGTTCTTAAAGATAACATTAAACTAAAATAATTTAATATAAATATTTTATATGTACTAAATAAAATTATTAGTACTAATGTACATAAACTATTTCATCGTTTTTTTTCAAGGGACTTTCAAGTTTTAAATATTTTAAAAACATTGAATTTATTTCAAATAATATAAATTAAATAATTATTATAAAATTATATTTTAAACCAAATGAAATATGAGCTTCCACCATGAGAGGCAGTCCTATCCAAACACAAAAAATCAGAGTTTAAATACTTATGCAGGCAACTAGCCTTGAAGATGAATTTCAAAAAAGATGACTCTGTTGGTCTTTCTAAGAGAAAAAAACTTCTAGAATTTTAATTTACTTGGTTTAAATTTGTTAAAAATTCCATGTTTATATAAATCCTAAAATACATGTTAACCTATAAGCTCTACACCATATTCCAAAGAATATTACTATCACTATTAGTGACATTTTAACTTTTATCTTCCAAGAATCAGTCTTTCCATGATGAAACCTGAGCATTGAATACATAAATATTAAATCATTTTAGATTAATATTAAAAGAATATCAGAATAATAGACACCCCAAAACCATAAAGGTTTTGTTTAATTAATGACTAATAAAATAATAAACATACTTCATGAAGGATCTCCAATATCTCCAAAATATTTCTTCTCACATAGTACCCTTATTAAACATATCCTACATAAACCTTTTTCATATCCAAGGAAAATGATAATTAAATAAATGTTGAGATTAAATTCACAATGAGGATAAATATGGTAGATATTAAATTGAAATTATATTTGATTATAAGATAATAAAAATGGTAAAAAATAATGATAATAAATTGAAAAAAGTCAAACCCAATCAGCCATAGATCATAAATCATGAGTTATGGAATAGAAAATTTTCATAACAAAAGTCGTGAGTCATAATTGTGTGGAATCATCAAAAATAAATTCACGAAACATGAGAGTATATCATAAGAATAATAATATTTTATAATAATGTATCGTAATCATAAGCATATAAAGTCACCTTATTAATCATGGATCACTACTAAGACAACCATAACATATTAAACAGAGTTTTATAGTGGATTGAGTTCATTTACCATTCCATTTTAAATAATGTTGGAAAGAGGCCCTTATTAGACTAGTTTTACTCCCCATTCCCTTACATATTATATGTTTAGAGATCAACATTTACCCAATACATAATAGGGATATATAATTTTGGGACCAACCATTAAGTAATAAATTCCATACATATGTGTTCTATAAAATCCTAAAAACATCCTTTTTCACCACTTCCTAATTAACCCATGCATGAGATGATGTTTTCATAAAAATTTATTGATCACATATTATAATCTATATATAGAATGGTAATGGATGAAATCATTAGATCATATCCTTAGCGAATCATAATATTCCTTAAATAATGTTCACAAGGTGGAAAAATTCTTTTATAAAAGCATTGGAAATATTCTACGAAAACAAGAGAAAACATAAATTTCTTTTTGAAACATTGAAAAATAAAAATGAAAATAATAGAAACATTATTTTGATTATAAAATAATAGAAACTTTTAGAAAAATCTTGATAATTAATATGGGAATTATTATAGGAAAATTTATTCTTTTAGTAAAGGTTATATAAGATTATTGTCAATATTTTGTAAAAAGTCAATTATAACCCATATAGAAAAAATTGTAAAAACTAATTTTTAAACTTTTAAATTATAAAAAATATGTTTTAGAATCACTTTAAATACTAACTGGAGAATATAAATGAACATTTTTAAATATTTTAATGAATAAGGACATCAAAGAAATATATTCTAGATGTAAAATTAGAAATATAGTCATATTTGTTTAAAAATATTTTCAGTATTTTGATAAAATAACACTAAAAACTATAAATAATAAAAGAAAACCATAGAAATAAATAGGATAAAAAAATATATTGGAATTAAAAGATATAGATAAAATATGATTTCTTCAATAGAGATTTAAATTTGAACAATCCTGATTAAAAGATAGATTTCTACATAAACCCTTACCTTATGCCTGACTGGATTTGTACAAAACCGAAACTAATTCATAATAAATTTTTATTTAATATATATATATAATAAATATTTTCATACTAATGTTATTTTATATCATTCCCTTATAATTTCAAATATCACATTTATTAACTATTCTTTATTAGAATCAATATTTGGATGTCAACTCTTCAATTTTTTCATGCGTTTTTTAGTTTGAATGTTACGGAACCTAAACATTATTAATGGTTCAATGACTTCTATAATATTAATAATTTCATAAATTTAATATTAATTCATAATATACACTTCTATAAAAATCCATGTAAGATGGTGTTGAAAAAATAATTACATCTCATCGGGGAGGCATCAGTCAGCACGTAATCATGGGTGATGCTTTCATTCTTCAATAGAATGAAAAAAGGTAAATAATTATTTTACATTCTAGAATAATAAATAATTCATAAATATCATATTTATTAAATAAATACATCAACATAAGTATCCATGTGTGGTGGTGATGAAAAGTTAAACACATCAATTCATAGAGACTGTAGTCTGTACGTACACATGGGTGAATATTTCATTTTCCTTTGGATGGAAAGTAGATAGAAATTTTTATACAATTAAATTTAAAAAATTAATTATAGCAATTATACACATGTTATTATAATTTTATGATAATAGACTATTTAAATGTGTTGTAAAAAAATTAAACATGAAATTTATAGGTAATGGTTATTACCTCTTTATTGAGTATGTTCATTTTTATTATACGTTATGCCTTCATATGACAATATTTTTTTTGTGATCGAGAAAACTATGACATGGGTAGGAAATTTTTTACTTGATTTGGGTAGGACTTGGTCAACTTAGAGGTCATAAAATTTATGAATAAGTAATAAGATGAAGTTTTATTTTATAATTTAGGGGAGTAATATCCTCGTAAATATTAATAATTTTATAATTTAATAAAGCCACTCACAAGTGAAAGTGGATCCAAAACATCAAATTTTCTAAGATAAGGTTATGGAAGTTGAAATATAATCATATAAATAAATTTAATATAAGGGTTTATGATATATTTAATCCTTATCCCTTTATTATAACCCTATGAAATGATGTTTACCTTTACCGTAGTGGTAAACCTTCTTCCAAGGTAACTTATTTTGGTGACCAAAAATGAAATTAACCATATATTTTTTCTGGAAATGATTATTTCAAATATTTAATCCATTTTAAATGAATATATTTCTATGTGTGTAATAAATTAATTTCTATATCTTTACACAAAATGAGTAAAACCCATTTTGAGAAAGAAAAATTATTTTTAGTCATAAATTTTTTTATTCTCATTACATTCTTAGTAGAAACCATTATCTAAATGTTAATTTAATTTATTGAATATATTATCTAAAATTTTAGCTAATATCATTAATCAACACCGATTAATTTCATTTATTAACAGAATAAAATATTGCAGGTATAATTTTTTTTTCAAAAAAATTTATCTATTTTTAACATAATATGATTTTATATTCATTTATAAACATTTGATAATCAAAATAAGAACGATTTATCATTTTTATACATTTCTGAAAACATTATTTTCTATATTTTAAGGACTCGTAATTAAATAAATTATCTTTTAAATATAAAATATACAATAAAAAATATATTTTTAGTCCAAACTTATCTATTTAGCTAAGAATAAATATACTAACATTCAATATAATTTCTTAACTATTTCATGAATATGATTAATTTATTTTATTAACTTAACATTTTTCCCATTAATTTAACTATATTTTAATGAATCTCATTTTTCATTTTTAAAAGGAATTATTGACTTAAATTTCATATTGTGTGTATCAAAATCAATCATATATATCAAATTTATTAAGGGGAAATATATTAAATAAAATTTGGGTGGTATATTTCCTTTAAGACACACAACCCATTAAATTTTAATACTTCAATGATCGTATAATAACCTTTGAAGATCATAATTAAAATAGATTCCAATTTGAATGTAAATACATTGGGATTTGAAAAACCTAATGAAATTAGATTTCTATGTTGGTTAGGGACCCATATAACCTCAAATAGGGTAAAAATAGAACAATAATTTAGATTTAAAAGAACAAAACTTTTACTAAGTACTGAACACCTATTATTTTTAAGCAACACTACCTATCTTTAGATGCCATAAGTAACTCATAAAATGAATTCCTATCAAGAAACAAAAGGAAAGAATAACCTGAGATTAAAATCCACCCATCTGGTAGTGTATGGTTAGACACAATCATTACCTCAGTATTTTCATAGCCTATGTTGAAAAATAGGGAACAAAATTTAGAGCCCATGGGGTGTTAGCCGAGTGGTACCCGCTGGTTATACCCCTCATTCTCCATGGGAACTAGCGTAGGATCGATTACCACCAGGCTCAAACATCATTTTGTATTATGAATAGGGTGAAAAAATCCAATTCATAGATGGGTAACATAGCACACACTTGGGATGGTGGGGCCCCCCTCTAGGAGTCGGTGTTAGGAACACGCATTTTTGTACACGAGCCTCAGCCCAATTGGTGAGGACTCTTAAGTGCATCAAGGAAACCCAGGATCAAATCCAGGTGGATAGACAATTTTTTATTTATTATTGCAGTATTGTATTAGCACTGCAGTGGGACTGTGCAGTACTACAGCAGGCACTATTTGGCACTGTAGTAGCCGGAAATTTGCCCCCATTTGGGCCTTCAGGCCCCCGATTTGGTCCCTGAGTCCTTTAAGGCCTTCGGGCCACCCATGCCTTTGGACCAGTAAGGCCTTCGGGCCACCGTATGTTCAGATGAAAACTAGGAAACCTACAATGAACAAGATCTATAGGAGGATGATAAAGGAGCTTTCACCACAACAGAAGCTACACAGATTGCAAGAATGAAGTGGTATGTCATCTACAATCAGGACAAGCCTGTGCATGCATGGGATAGCCTAGCTGAATAGTCATGCGCAGGTGGAGAGCTGATTTCATGATGAAGATGTTGGGGAGGAGTTGTTCTATGTAGTTAGTCTGGGTTGTATATAATGTTTGAAGCCTACAGGCAATTAATTCCTCTAAGGCATTTAGGCCATGTAATACTTATGCCTACGGGCATTGTACGGGTTCCACCTCACCCCTTGAAAGGTGGATTATCAAAAAATCAAAAAAAATGAAGGACATCGGGCCATTGTATAGAGGGAACAATATTTAGAATATTTTCAAATATCACTAAATTGAGTTTTGGAAACTCAAGTAATAATATCCATGTTTCCTGTAATGGTAGAAAGTAAGATCTAAGGTCTTGGACTTAGAGTGCCTATCTATAGGCTGAATATGGTTCATTCAATTCTTTTTCCCTATACATTTGTTTTTATCATTAAACTATATCTTCTACTGATAGTAAAATCCTCTTACTCAGTCTTAACATTAGGATTACTACACAATCTATATGAAATCGTTGTAGATTTCACTTCCTCTAAAGTCAAATAATCCTAAAATAAACCATAACATTTATATTTATATTATATGATCTATCTATAGAAATCATAAATATTATATCTTAATCTTAATAAAATATTTTTACATTAATATTAGAAAAATCCTATATAATATTATGAAACTCTTCATGTTTTCCAGATTTAGATTTCTAGTATATATATTGTAGTTATACAGTTTATGTTCATTATTCATAAGTTCTATTAATGATGTTTCCATATATAATTTCTAATTTTTAAACTATATACCCGTAGTGTATATTTCATAAGAAACCACTAAAAAAACATTGTCATTAAAACATAGAATATTAGTACTATGGGATTTCATTAATAAATTAAAGGGTACTATTATAGTGGTGGTCATAGTATTTCATTCAATAAACTGACTAATATGAAGTTTATCAGGTCCATGAAACATATCATGGAGTCCCTCTTATATTGGCATCATTACCATCCCGATTCACCAATGGATAAATTTATTTTCACTATTAAATTTATTTATTCCCTAATTATTTGTTACTATGATCATATATAATAGGTTATGATACCAATTATTGAAGAAAACATTAAGGGTTATCCCTCATGTAATGACTAAGAACTTGTTATATGTTATTGATTTTCTATATGTTCTTTATTTTGATATTTGAAAGTTGAAAAATTACAAATTAATAAGTAAATATAGTGATGAAAATTCAGGATGAGAAACAGAGAAGTAATTAAAATAAATAAAGTAAAAGAAAAAATATTAAATACATTAGACCAGCTTAGTCTTACGTGAATGAAAAAAACACCACACTAATCAAGAATTTTATAAATGACCAGACAATGATGTTTATAAGAGAATTGGAAGCGATCTCCTCTTCATTGGGCTCCGAAGTAGAGCTACAGCTGTAAATAAAGGAAAATTTCTGAGAACTACATCATGTATCTGATCTCCAATGAAGATTTTCAGCACATTCTCCATGTACAGAACACGAATGTGGATGGAAAGGAGAATGTCAGGTTTGCACTCACCTCCATCAAAGGCATCGACCGTCAATTTTCCAATATTGTTTGCAAGAAATCTGATGTTGACATGATAAAAAGGTCTTGGGAGTTGACTGCTATAGAGCTAGATAACCTGATGACTATTGTGGAAAATACTTGACAATTAATATCCAAGACTGGTTTCTGAATAGGCAAAAGGATCATAAATATGGTATGTATTCTCAAGTGGTGTCCAATGGGCTAGAAAAAAAGCTGAGGGATGACCTGGAATGCTTGAAGAAGTTAAGTAACCACCATAGTCTATGTCACTTATGGGGGCTCCAAGTCCATGGGTAGCACACCAAGACAACTGGCCATAGAGGGAAGACCGTCAGTATCTCCAAGAAGTGCCGAGGGAAGTCTTGCTGCTTTAGAGTGTTTTTTTGGGATGATTTCTCAGTCGGTTTCATGAGTGGAGACTAGTGGTATGATGTCATAATATGGAATCTGTTTTCATTTATTAAAAAAATGATCCCCTTGGGCCCATAGTTTTTTCTTGTTGTTCTTCCTGTAAGGTTCTCACTTCTCCAAAAGGTGATTATATTTGAAAATAAAAAAAAATAGTTTGAAGGTATAAGATAATCATAAAATGATAAACAATAACTATATCTTAAAATAAATGAATCATAAGATCCTAAATAATACAATTTTTAGAAACAAGAACACCAACTATCCAGTTATACTTACAACTAATTATTTATAGTTTAATTAAACATAAAATAAAATATATTATAACTTAATGTCCTGTAAATAGAACACAAATTAAAAGAGAGAAATTTTTGAAATGTTTTGGATTATGATCTCTACTGGAATCCAAATCTATGATTGATTACGTACAAGAATAATAATGAAACAGATATGAATCATTAAGGATTAAAATTTATGGATTTTTTTATATAATTTAATTCACTTGACTTATTTTTTCCCTATAATAAAAATTGGATGAATGGAATAAATTGATTTATTTCCTCAAAGATATGAATAAATAGAAATAATGTTGTCCTGGTGCATAAAGAAACATGGAAATATCCTCTTAATAGGTGAATGATTTATATTAAATCAATCGTAACAAAATTTGTATAATGATACTAGTAATGAAACACATAGAATCACCAGATTAAATGTTGGGAAAACTATTTGATGTTAACATAAATGGTATATTAAAATTATACCAAAAATAAATGATCCATGTAAGAGTCACTTATAATAGGTATCGGCAACATTAGTTAAAAATAAGGATGTTCATGTTTGGTGATACAATTCACACATAATGTGAGAACCTAAAATAAAGTCTCCATGTAAATTTAAGAAACACTTACACCAAAATAAACAAAAAGCTAAAGGCTCCATATAGAAATAAAAAACACAAATCACATATTATTAAACTAGATATGTTATAATAATTAAATAATGATCATATAAAATAAAACAATGTAGACTATTAACTTATCATAAACAGATGAATATAAAAAAATAAACTAATAGGAAATTAGTTAATTTTTTAAGGAAACTATAGTATTAAAAAAAATATGAGTATGTGTGTTGAAATGTTGTTTAGAAATAGTAAGATAATATATCAATTTATGGGATATATGTCCCACAAAATATCTTAGATAATTCTATGATATTTTATATAAAACCATATTTTTTCCACAATACTAAGGATGATAGTCAGAGGACCTCTTGAGATGAACCTCAAGAATGGTAAATAAGGATTCCAAAAATATACTCATAAAAAGGGATCCATATTAGAGTTGATTTATATTTTCCATCTAAGAAACATAAATTTTTTATCTATGTGCATATTTTCAACATTCAAATAAGATAATGATGGAGATAACATAAGAAACATTACTATATATCGTCATATTGTAAAAAAATGTTATATTTTTGATGAGATATAGGTCAGTCTATATTGAAATCCATAAAATAGACTTCGAAGATTCTTCAAGAAAATTTAAGGGTTGTAATAAACCTAGATATTACATTGAATCTGGTTTATAGCACTGAAATACGTCACAATTTATAATATATTTCTTTAAATCATTCTATAATCCATTACAGTAAATTACTTGAGTCATTTTTTAGGTATGATATGCCCTGGAATTTCTAGTACAAGGTGTATCTTAAAAGGCTAAAAAAATCCTTTAAAAACATCATCATCATTTACGACTAATAGTTTAACTTTTATTTTATGCACCCCAAAGTTCAAAGAAAAAGGTATTTTTTTGTCTTTTTTATAACCTCTAAATTATAAGTCGATGATGAGAATCAACTATCTAACTTTCCTTAGTTTGATCCAATAATGATTTACTGCCAGAAGAAACAACAATTAATCTGAGTATGCAGTTATATAGAAGGATCATGGAATCTAAATCAAAATTAATATAATATTTTTGAATGTTTAAGTTATTTCACTATATTAAGAGAACACTTATTTCTATAGAAAATGGTTTTATACATCATTTTATTAAACTAGGTTGAGAGTTCCAGAAACTGAATTAAAGGACCATACCCTTATTATTGAATCATTATACCTTTATAGACAAAATTCATGTTAAAATACTTCAAATTACATGTAATATATCCCATCTATCTTTAAGACTTAATAGTAATAATAACACCAACATAAAATATTGGAATTAATAAAAAATTCTACAAAAAATATATTCATCTAGGGGTCAATCGATGTTAATAAAAATTCTATTTATTGCAAGAGTATGACTAGTTAAATATATAATGGATGGTGTAATAGACTATGTTCCAAATTTTAAATGTTTGACCCATTTTTGGCTTAAAAAATTCTAAGTGCTTCTCATATTCATTAAAAATAAAAATTTCAACTTCTTAAATGTTCCTTTTCAATGCATCACTAAGAAGGGTATTGGAAGTCCATTTTTTTTTACCAAAGTAGAAATAAATATACATTCAAAGTGTTACTTAGTATGTGTTTGAAATGGTTTTTATTCCATCCAAGTACTCTAAAATATTTCCAAAAATCTTTTAAAAAAATAACGCATGTGATAGTGTGTATTCATTACAAGTATTCCTATGGTTAAAATTCCCGGATTCCCCACAAAATTCTCAAAGTAATTCAATATTCCTATATTGTAAAACTTTTTTTCCAAAAGTAATATTCATTTGGTATGGGCATAATTATTCGGGATCTTGGATTCCCTAATTTCATTTTGGGAAATCCCTTTGAAGAAGAACTACTAACACTTAATAATGGTTGTAAACAATATTTCATGTAAGAACTATTTTTACTCCAAATCAAACTAGAATTTGATAACCACACTGAATATTCATTTAGTAGGAAATATTTAACAATCTTTCTTTCCCCAATATTAATTTTTCTTGGGGAAATAATAATACAAGGATTTATTACCTACTCAATTAATATATCCCATTTCCACTTATCTATATTCATAGAATTAAATAAATAAGAAGTTTGAAAAATATCATTACTTTGTACAATGGTTTTAATACCTCCAATGAAAAAACTCAAGGAAATAATGTTATTAATAGTAGTTATCGGCATACAATTATCAAATATTTCAGTATAATCTCGAGGATTTTCTTATTAGAAGTTGAAATAAGGTAATATATTATTAAATATGAAATATCTTAAAGGAATTGAATCCTATATATTAAACAAAGTCTAAAGAGTGATGGAGGTTGTGAAATTAGTCCTTTAAAAATTTTCATTAAATAAAAACTTTCCTGCTCATGTTTGTTTGGATTATTAATTTTTTATTTTTATTATGTAATGCTATAGAAATTATAATTATATAAATAATATGTCACAAAAGTATTTTATAGTGGTTTGGGGATAAAAATAGTATCACCTTTCTTACTCTACCAATACCCAAGAATGGTTTAATTATTTGTATTTAGATATTACATCCATGGAATATTTGATTCTTTTCATGTGGGTCTCACTACTGAGTACAAGAATCAACTTCTTAGTATATGGTACAAGATATTTTACCAAAATCTACCTTATAAGATTTTTATTGTTCCTCACTTCAAAAATAATTTTATAGGGCACCCCATAGTTATTATAGATAGTTTTCACATGGAATAGAAATATAAATAATGAATAATTGAGCATGGTTAAAAATGCTTAGTTGAAAACGCCAAAAAATGATATGACATGATTCTTTTTTCCAATAATGTGTATGTATTAAAAATGAATCTATGAAAATGACTTTACAATCACCATAAATGTAGAACAACACTAATAATATTACTTTTTATTTCATCATCTCGTTTAGTTATAACAAAAATTAGAATTGCATCACTATGAAAATAATCAACTATTCATAATTTTTCAAGTATTTAATTTACATGTTGTAACTTCTATAAAACCACTATGAGTACATATATAGTAATAAAATAACTCTAAAAATTAAAAAATCTTTTATTAGATAACAAATTCCAAAATAATCAAGTGAACATAACCAATTATTTTCTATCCTTGAAAATCGAATAAGCATTAAAGATTTCTTTTTTCAAAAATAAACTCAAAATAATCAACACAACATGTATCCAAAGATATATCCAAAAAAATTGATAATATTTTCAATTCTTCTATAAATAAAACTCAAAATTATATTTGGAAAAATAATTTAAATAATTATGGATTAGAAACTAAAATATACATTATGAAAATCAACATCTTCACTTCTTTATAACATTAGGATATTTTTATTCCTAAAATATAAATCATAAATACCCATTAAAATTCCTAAATTTATACATTGAAATAATTTTTTTTGAGAAATATATATTTATTATAAAAATAGAATCAAAATAATTTCCATAATTTTATCACTTGTAATATTTATTTAAATCTACATGATAATCAATATAGGTTCGCTCAGAAGAAAAATACCAATTCTGTATAGAATATTTCATCATTAAAATCCTCCAATTTAATCACATTTTAATATTTTTATAATCTCAACAATATAATGATACAATTAATTTGAAATTCCAGAAATATAAATTTTAAATATAATTAGTGTTTCAAAAATTATCTATAACAGATAATGAAAAATTATTTATTATAAAAAATGATTGATGATTCCTCGTGTGTATTTCTTATACTTAACATAATCTAAAAATATTTATGATAATACATAAAGGTATAATTTTGGTCACAATAATATGATAGGGTCATATCCTTTACAATTTTTTATATATGTAAGATTTTTATGTACATAAGAGAAACATCACTTCTTATAAATTGTTTTTTTACTTTTCCAAAAGTTGAAATTTTTTTCTATGTAAATATTCATTTTTAGTCACTTATGAAAACATATGCTATACCCCTTTAGATAGAAAATTATTTTTAAGTTACTTCAAATATTTAATATCCTTATCTTTATGAAAATAACCATTATTTAATATATTTACATTAATACATTTGATATATCATCATATGTATTATACTTCCTTTTTAAAAAATCCATACTTAATAAAAAAATTATCCAAGAACAGTACACCATATATTTTCTTATTATACTACACAAAAATGTACATAGAAAATATTCTTCAACATAGGATATTAGGAAATAAAAATATAAATTCAAAAATAAAAAACAATAATAAGATGAAATGATGACAATGAATAATAAATAAATAATGATAGGTAATCCAAATTATGAATTCATATATATCAATATGAGAGGGAATGTGTAATTATCAAAACATGTAAATAAAATAGGCAATGATCCACTCAAATTTCTTCCCCTTTTTATAATTATAAAACCTAAATTCACTATACCCATTTTCATAATGATGAGAAATATTATAAAATGTAGAGAAAATCATGTAAAAATAAACAAGATGAATATATCATCAGAAACATAGAATTGCAAATTTTTAAAAAATACTTCTATCCCATTTCTAAATAATTTAAAACAAACAATTACAATTGTCATGAATAGATAGAATTACAATTATACATCATAAATGAATATGAATTATAGAACAAACATAATAAATATTAAGCAGTATGAAACAAATGATAAAAAATCATTATTAATATAGAATGTAACTCTTTCTAGACTAAATTATAATTAATATATTTCTCAAGGAATATTTAAATAGTAACATAAACCCCCTTAATATATGTTTCTATTTTAAAAATACTTGATAGTGAATTTTAACCATGTGTAATCCTCTTTTATAAGAAAATTAACATCAATGAGCCCTGAAACATGTTATAAATGTTCAATGAATTGATAATACAATTTTATTGAAATAAATAATTAACAATTTTTTTATCCCATGATAGTAAAATAAAATAGTTAACACATGCTTAACATTACAGTAAACCCCTCTTAATCAAACTATTTTAACAAAATTAAATATATTGAATAAATTCATGGAAATAAATATGATATATTGAAAGAAGTTAATATAAATTGATTATCAGTTGTCAAGTATACTATATATAAGAAATAATGCATAATAATTAACTATTGGATCATTTCTTTCCTAAAATATAATACATAAATGACCAATAAAATCCAAATTTTCATTCCATGTTGTAAAAATAATTGTATAAAATCAATTTCCTAAAAAAATAAATTCAAAATAATCTCTATAATTTTAGTAATTAAAATATTAATTTAAACCTATATAATAATAGATCTAGGTTTGCTGTGAAGAAGAGTATCCAATCTAAAAAAAGATATATTCATTTAAATGGTCTAAGTAAATTATGTTTTAATCTATTCACAAATTATGTATGCATACAGTATAGTGAATTTTCGATTATAAAAATTTTAATTTTTAACATAAATAGAGGTTTTAAAATTATTTATCATAGATAATTATTAAACATTTATCATACCTGGTGATTAAAAATTCATCACGAAAATATCTTATACATAACATAATATCACCAAAATTTTGATAATACATAAAGGGAAAAAACTATTCATAATCAAATATAAGGGTTATCTATTTTACTAATGTTTTGAAATTTTAAATTTTTTCAATATGTAATGGTGAAATCACTTCTTACTATGTACATAAAGTTTACTACTTAGTCAAATTTATAAAATCAATTTTTATTTTTTAAAAAAGAATTTTTGTAATGAATATTAAAAATAATTGATTACTTTGACTTGATTATTTTTAATTGATTATTGTAGAATGGAGTCTAAGATGGTTAGAATTATCTATTAGTATATATATGTATTTAGGGATATTTTATTAATGTTACAATAACGGATGAAAATTTTGGAAATTTTTAAATATTTGATTATTCTTAAAGTCCTACAAATGTAGATTACTTTATTATTAAATTATAGGATAAATAAGAAGGAATCTAGATACTATTATACTACATTTAATATTATATTAATGTCCTTTTCAGAGCAATATTTTGTAGAATGACACATTCTCTAGAAGAAGAATCATCAACTATTAGTTTCTAGAGTTTGTATGTATGTACTAGATATAATTGTCAATGATATATTATTTCTATTTATGTTTCAAGTGAACACTTCTTGTAATATGTGAGCGGCTTTTCAAAAACCTAATGGGAGTGATGATGGGTAAAAGCCTTGTGAGGTAGATCCAGATAAAAGCTGTTGTACCTTCTATGAAATGTTATCTACTGTCAATCATTTATGAGATCCCTAAGAAAATAATTTGAGATACCTATGAATGGGATATAGATACAAATCATCAATCCTACTTTGAGTTTTAGTGGATTATAATTGGGGATACCTTTTACAGCCCCAAACTACTATAAAAATATCATGTGCCTTTCTCTTTATTTACTTGTAATTTATATTTTGTTATCTAGTTAACAGATAAAGGATGAATCTAATATAACATAAAGAGAGATGTTTTAATTTAATTAACTATCTAAAATAAATTGATTCACTAATATCTCATGTATTTGATTACTAAAATTCCATGAAATTAATTTATCAGTGTATGTAATTTAGAAAGCTGGTCATAGAATATATATAAAATGAATTTGTTTATAATATCAACAAAAACATTCTTCCAATTCAACTTTAACCATTACTTATTTTTAATGTAATTTTATCACCATCAAAAGTAGTTACCTTACCTTTACATTAATATCATCTTTTATCTTCTTTCATCATGATGTTTCTTAGGGAATATAATACCTATCTCATCTTAAACACTATGTTTTATAATTAAAATAATAAAATATAGGAAAATATATTTTTATGCCTTCCACCCTTTTGTCATGGATATCTCATACGTCTTAATGGTATTACACAAAAAAGTATATTTCCCTCACCCATTCGGTTTAAAAATATGAAGTAATATCCAGTTTATATAATCCATATGAAGAATCACTTATTTTTAATATTTTAGTTGGTGTTTCCCATTGACATCTGGTCTTTCTTCCATCTCTCACACAAATCTATATCTGACTTGAGAAAAAAAGATACCATTATTACAAAGTACCAGATTCCCATTGAAGTAATAAAAAGTTTATAATAAAATATTTCTGATGAATTATAAAAAATGAATCAAATTATTTATAGTTATTAGATACCATGAATCAAAAGAACAGTATGCCTTTGGAGTAAAAATACAATAAAACAAGAAGTGGAGAACATATATCTTAAACTGATATATGGTGTTGTATTTTATTAAAATATTTCTTGATGATTATGAGTCAAGGAACGACACAAATGATCTTACCAACTAGGTGTGTCAATGGGTTTTAGTGAATAACCCAAAAAATCCATGATGTAATTTCAAAACATGATAATATACCAATGTCACATATAACAAAGGAGGATGATAGAGGAGATAATTATGACATAAATAATATTGAATATTGCCTTCTTGAGGATCTCCTACCTGAAATAACTTTCAACAATACTTTATATAGGTTATGGAGATGATCTCTGAGGCATTAATTTACTTATACCCTTTATAAATGCATTAGTAAAAGCCTTCTAATATATCTCATGCAACTACTAGTAATCGTATGTCTGGAATAATTTCATCTTATTAAAATAATTAAAGTAATAGATTTTGTGTACGATATTTGAGTGTTAACATTTCATATTATAATACCTTATATGAACCACAACAATCTAAATTAATCAAACTATATGATTCATTATTCTAAGACTCGCCATTTATTATAATAAAATTGGAGAAAGAAATGTGCATACAATATCCTTATATCTTAATATAACCAAATTGTGTAATATAAGTCATTTCCTATGTATATTTTATAATCATAGACATAATATATTATAGAAAACTATATAAAAAATCTTTAAGGAATATTCTATTCAATCTTCCACTTGTATTAAATCTTATTAGACTGTTGTGCCATTTCACCTTATACCATATCATAGATGATTTCTAGTGAAACCAGATCCACTAAATTTTTTGAATTTTTTCCATTTATTAAAAATATATAATCAAATTCACTTTCTATCACATCATATGAAATAACATGTGATTATTTATCTAAATTTTTCTGATAAATTCTAAAATACTTTTATAGAAGCTCTCCGAATAACATAAACTCAATCCCCATTAGGATAACCAGAAAGGGAAACCCAATTATGATTTTTTGGCACTAAGAAATATTAATTACTATTAACATAAATCAATCTAAATAGAAACCTATATAAAATGATCAATGTTACTCATGATTAAAATGGATATGTTGTGATCTTCAGTAAAACATATATGTTACTACCTATATCTACCAGTTGTGTCATATATAAGAAAAAGATTTCATATGATCCCTTTGTCTAAAACAATAAGTGACTATAGGAAAAAAAGTATATCAATATCACATAACATCCTCATATATTATAGACTATCTATGTATAGACTAACCAAGTTGATGAACACAACACATGTCATTCATCTAGTTGATGATCACATCAGATATCCCTGATCCAAATAGGTAATCACATCCTATTTAGCTTATAAGTATGTACATATATTTCCCAAGTCTATTTCAATAAGGGGAACATATTTCATACTCATTATACAAGAGAAAAAATAAAATATTTTTTAGATTCCATTTTATGAAATTACTAGTAATATACCCAACCTCCCATTACACTACTATATAAAATATCTCTAGCCACAGGAGATGCCTCTGGGCATAGGACAAAAGACTATGGCCATTGGTTACAATGAAAATAAAATAGATATTGGGAACTATTGGACTTGTGATAATCCTAAGGGGTATATCATTGGACATAGAATATGGATATATTCTTACCCACAACCTGGGACATGGACCTGAGCTATGGATTTTGTTAGTGGACATTAGTGTTTTACATGGAAAGAGTTATAGAGACTTGGGCAGTGCCCTTAGACATAAAAATATTTCCAAAAGTTGTTCATGTCGATAAAGCTAGAGGAAACTAGATAGTACCTATATTTATAGGACAAATAGTTCTATCAAATAGCCAAAGGCCCATTCCCATAGTGGTATATACCCAACATCATGGTTAGTGCCCCTTGTAGTTGGAAATAAAAAATTTAAAAAATTAATGGCCTGTGGGTTTTGACCCTTCAGAATCTATCTTACATTACAATGAATTATAATAATATCTTGAAACCTATTGTATGTATATTAATAATAATTTTATGGGTTATATTAGAATATGTATAACAATAAGAAGGGGGTGAATAAGTGTTAGTGAATTTTAATCTAATTTGTATTTTAACATTTATCTTGTTTATATTTTACTTTTTCACCTGTTAAGGTGAATGAATTACTCTTATCATTTTACCTGGGATTGATTCATTCATGAGAAAAAACTGAACACAAACACCCAAAAAGGAAAAATTAATTTACAATGTTCACAACTCATTTTAAGATGAATATAATTTTTCCACCTTGATCATAGAACCCTATAAATTAATCCTATGAGTTACAAAGAGAAGGATATAAATTTGAGACTCAAATTTTCACATATCTTGACAATAATTCAGTTCATACAATACACAAATCCATCACCCATATTATTTTGATATTATTTTAAACAAAAACTATGCGTTTTGACAGTAATGATGAATTATGTCATGTTTTATATGTGCTTCCTCATTCTAATTCTTCTCCCATTTAATGGTAGTAATTATCTTATTCTATATGAGTGAGAAAAAATAAATAAAATATTCATTCCATTTTTATTATTTCCATTAATTACATCATGCTCAAATATTAAATTTCATACCACCTTCTTCTCCTATGAACTTCATGAAAAACTCAACCACTACTTCTACCTCTTCTTTTCACTTCACGACTTATTATATTACTTCAGCATATAAATACATTACACTAGTGATAATCTAATTATTCTCTTAATTTTTAACATAGAATATATTTATAAAATAATAGTGTTAAGAATATATCTTTCTGATAATAATTCATTACTCTCATAAGAAATAAAGTGGCAGACATCACTAACACCTTATTCTTCAACCTGAAAAAATATTTATGATAATAAACTATTATAGCATTGAAAAAATATCCTCTTTATTTATCACATAAAATTATTCAAAATTAAACATGAATATATAATTTAAGTTACCATAAATATTGGTAATTAAAATCTTCCTCACTTCCCACATCTTGTTTCCCTCCAAATCCACAATTCTTAGTTTCATTAAACTTCCACCAAAATCATTTCAATTGAAAGGATATTATAAATGTATAAATATTTAGGTTACTTTCATGATTATTATTTGAAACTATTCCTTCCATCAATAATAAATTTCATGAATTAACAACCTATAATTAATTGAACAAGTATAAATACACATGTATACATCATTAAAAATGTCTTCTTCATTCATGACTCAAATCTCACAGTCATTGATCTTAGAAACCATAGACACTATAATATTCTTATGTCCCTATGGTTTGTCTGAATTCAATATTTTGTATGAATATGAATTTTTAAAAATCCTAACATCCATTTACTGTATAACTACCCGTGACTTGATTGTTTGACCGTGATATATGATTGATTTAAAAAACACATTACCTGACATCATATATTTTTGTGAATATCTCATGCTTTAATGGCCTGGAGGCCTTCATTTTTATTTAATTTTTGATAATCCCATTTTTAAGGGTTTAAGGGGAACCCTTACATGTTATATAGGGTTATAAAAAAATTACATGACTCAAAGTCATTAGATGAATTCATCCCAAATAGACTACATAGAACTACCCCTCCACATCATATATCTTGATGTTAGTTCTCCAACTTCGCAAGGCTGGTCAAGTAGCTATCCTCTACAGAGTTTCACGGGCCCGGTACTAGTGGAAATTACAAACACTCTCATTCTTTCTATTCTGGTGATCTCTTCTCTAGAGAATGGTTCTGCTCTGAATCCTTATATGTTGCCTTGTTCCTTTGAAATCTTCCTGGTTGCATCTGTATTTCATGTGGCCTGAAGGTCTTGAGGGGGATAGAAAGCCCGGAGGTTTTCTGTAGGATTTGAGGTGGCCCTAAATCTTTACTACCCCAGAGACCTTGGGTGGTTTGAAGGCCTTGAATGACCCAAGGTCCAAACAGGTGAATAGTTCCAACTACTACAATACCAAATAGTACTTGATACAGTACCCATGAATAATCATCTACCTAGTTTTCAACTCAGGCCTCCTGGATGCACTTGAGGAGTCCTCACCAACCGGGTTGAGGCTCATGTGTGTCTCTACTTATTCATTACCTTTACATATAATGTATAATATCTTTATATTAAACTCTAGTTTAAAATCCAATTCAAGGATATGAGTACACAGATTCAACTACATAAGCTACATATACAGATTCACATATGTGGATCTGAAATCCTTTAATTAGTTTTTCAGACTTCCTCATTTTATATGTTCTAGATTTTTCCTTATTTAAACTTAAATGATATCTCATTTTTCATGGATAAAAATTAGTAATATCTGGATATATAATTCTTCAAAGATAATTTTAACAAGAATCATTTGAATTCACTGTATCCCTTTACCCATCATCCTTCTTATAATACAATAACAATTTCAAGACCAAATCTACATACTTGTCTTCAAGGATTATCAGATCTTAGCATTCTTGTTCTTAAATGTGGTTGATCATGTGATCAATCAATCTAAAATTCGTGACAATAATCAATCAATATATCACGTCTTCTCAATATAAATTTACATCTTCCTGTGGTAGATAAAAAATCCTTTATTTAGTAGGTCCATATTTCTTCACGTGGTTAGTCCAAATTACATCCTACGATCACTTAATCACATTAGATTCACCTACCTAGTGAGTTGTGGTCACTTCATCTATAATGATCAAATTTTGGAAATTTATTACCTTTAGGTGTTTGGTTGAACACACTCATGATGGCTTCATACACTTCATCAAGTAGTTTGACTTAGAATGGTCTGTTGTAATTATGTAATTCACAAGAAAATAACCAATGAGAAAACCAAAACTTTTATAATGATTGAAGAGGATATGTTAGCCTTGATCCAATGATGATAGATGATCTAGTCAAATAATCAATAATCCTTACATATATTTTTAAATGGGTGAACGGTTCTCATATCTCAACTTTTCCCACATTTGAGTTTAACAATATTGAGAGATTATTAATATTAAAACTCACTCTATTATAGGTAATTTAAGATCTCAAGGAAACCAAAGGTTTCCCTTAGCCTCCCTTTTCACCCCACGCATGAGAGGCTAAAATACCCTCATGCATGTATACCTACACCTATACACTATGCACATGATAAACATGACATTCACACACCCTGGACCTCATAATGCTCCTATAAATACAATTCTAGGATATTTACACCAATGATAGCTGGTCATGATTCCCATATTGAGTCATGTATAACTCATGTTTTGAATAAGTTAGGAGATGGAAAAATTTTCTAACTTCTTTGTAAATATTTTCTTTATAAAAATTGATCAATCCAATAATGCCAAATCACTAATTGTACAAATAATAATTTTTCCTCAATAATAAATTAATTTCCCATGTTCTTCCATGGTATGAACTAAAATTATCATATAAAATATTATATGAAACATTAAATTAAACATACAAGATGTATCTTCCAATATAAATTCAATTAACACAATGAGACATGATTATTGGTAACTTGTTGGTAATATCTTATCAACCTCTAATGTCTTCTTCTTCACTTCCACCGTATAAAAATTATTATGGTGGAAAAAAACAAAAATTGGTATCAATAATATACCCCTTTTTATTTTTTTTTTGTAAATAACTTATAAATGATATGTCAATATGCACCATTCATTCCTTCTCTGTGCCTTTGTTGGAACCAAGGTTTTTCATCAATGTGAATTGATGGTATTTTTTGTTTATTTTCAATCCAAAATGGTTTGTTAAAAGAGTTTTCAATAAAGGGGAGGTTTTTTTAAGAGTTCTTAGTGTTAAACTATGATCTAATGTTGGTGTTTTGGTAGATGAACGATTTTCTCACTAGTTAGAAAGTCTCACGATGAAATCAAATTGTTTAACAAAGTATCGTGAAAGTGAAGCGTTGATATTTTCATTTCAAAATATGAAAAATGTATAGTGTTTCATGAATTTTGTAATAAATTTTCCAAGAAAAGTTATGAACACCCACAAAATATAGAAGAGAGACTTATTATGTAATTCAGTTCTGTAGTAAATGTGACATCAAATCGTTGAATTTCTATAACTAAGAAAATTGTGTGATGCCAAAAAATGTATATGGGATTTTAAAATTTGTAGTTAGTTGTATAGAAAAGGTAATTTCAAATAGAAAACTATTGTGAACAATTAAAGGTGTCTAAAAGGTTGTTGGAGTGTTAGGAAGTTCCTTGAATGGAAAACATATTATATTAGTGAACAATGAACCCTTTTTTTTATGTCTGACTCTTAAAAAAAATATAGAGGCTACTATTTGAGAAATATTGGTAAAAATTTATTTATTCAATGAAGTATTAAAACTTTCATCAGTTGCATAGAGAATGCAACTTGATTATAATCACACCAAGTGAGTTATATATGGAACATTCAATTTCTGTGAATGTTTGTGTTTTTAAATAATGATAATGGTGTGGATAAAAATATAGACTTACATGGATAGAAGTTTCAAATTATGAAATTGCATGATAGATCGAGTTTTACCAAAAGATAGTGGGTTCATGAGGAAACATGTTTTTGGGAAAAATACATCCTTGAACACAGTTTCACTTCTGATTGGTTTATGGAATACATTGAAGCATCCTAGTTGGTCTATAATAATTTAAAAAATCTTCATAATATACTTGGATATGAAATTAACATTTAAGATGATAAACTAATTAAGACTTAACCCAGTGTATTGAGAAAGGGGGTGTTGATAGAATTTATATGAGGGATAAAGTGAATTCTTTCGAAGATTTTATAAATGTAGTGAACCATATATGATGTTTATGTGATAAAACATGATAATCCAGACAATAATTCTAATCATAGTGGATTTTGGTACAATCGAGACACAATCAGTGTATGATCCCTATTCAAGCCATTAGTAGTGATATGAGTAATAATTATTTTTATATTTTTAATTTCATATATCTATGTTGGGTGATTACTTCTAAGGACATTGATGATAGAGAATATTTAGATGATGAATTTCTTTCTCTTGTTACGAGAAAATTCAATATAGGAGAAAGGAAATTCAAAGGAAATCTTCCTTTGGAATTTTTTGGTGTGGTAAAGTAGGGAACATTATTGCATGATTCTCAAGAAAATTTGATTATAAATAAAGTGAGGTGTAAATTATGGAAAGGCCCCAAAGGTGTTTTCCATAAAAAGAAGACTTTGTATTAGGAAATAAATTTTAGTGGAATAGCTTCATTAGAAAAGAGGAACATGTCGATAGAGAAATTTTGGAGGAAGCTAAAATATAGTTTAACTCCAATTTAAAAGATAACATGTTGGATAATGTTTAAAAGTAAGAACATGTGAAGGATAAATAAAATCATCTAGATGGTTTCTAAAATTTCATGGTTAAACATGAGTGTGTTGTTGAGGGGATTAACATTCAATGAAATAAAAATTGAATGATTAGATATTTTTTGAACGAATTAACAATTTTTTTGGATCATATTGAGGTAGATATTGATTGATAGAAAGGAGAGGAAGAAAAACATTTGATGACTCATGAAAGATGAGGAGATACTTCTGAGTTAAAATTAAATATTGAAGAGAATAAAAAATTTATCTATGAAATTACTTAAATAATGGATGATAAATCTAATAAAATTGAGGCTCATGAAGAAGAATTTATTATGGTGATAAGTAATATGGAAACTATAGAAAAATTATGGTAACCTAAGATAAAACTAAAATATAGAAGTTTATGAGATAATGTACTTTTAGAAAGATTCTAACATGGATCCAAAGGTATATAGAATATTTTTTGTGATCAAAGTCCAAAATTTATGGGAAAACGTGGTGTTGGCTATGAAACTAAAACATAAAATATAAGAAAAATGATAGATAAAATTAGTGGAATGTAGAAATTTGATCACATATATGTCATCAAAAATGAACTTGAAGTTATAACTGAGATATATTTAAACCAACCAAAGAAGAGAGTTAATAATAATTCTCAATAATCAAGAGGTTATATCAAAATGAATATTTATATGAATGTAGGGGACTTGTGGAGGAAGAAAAGTGAAAGGATATTTACACTTACGAAATGTCAATTATATGGGTTTTTTCCCATATGATGTGTTACTATGATGTGTCTAGGATCTATTTTGGATGGTAAAGAAACATAAAATAAATAAAATAAAATACATCCATATCTTTCATTATATTAAATAAGTAATTTATATGGATATTTTTTTTATTGTTCTATCTTTTGAAAAAAATCATTCATTGCTGGCATAGAGTAAGTGGAAACAACAACTAATAAACTAAGAGATAAGTGAATACGGTTCAACTATGAAAAAATAACCTTAGAAAAAATTAATATTCTTTAGAATATGAGTAATAATATGATTTAACCATTTATGGAGAAAAGAAATGGGAGAGTCATTCTTATGACTATACTCAACTAGGCATCTCATGAAACAGAAAGAAGTAGATTTAGAAATCCCACTAGGTAGAGATCACACTAAAAGAAACAAATAATAATAGAGCCTTGATTTATGATAGTGGATAGTCATCCCACTTGATAGTGAATGAGAATTTATTATAAAATGTTAAGGAAAGAGTTTACAGAATGATGTAATTCAACAACAATAGTCCCTTAATGAATAAAGGAAGTTGAAATACATAATTGTCATGTGATAAGATGAATAAATAAAAGCTCCTAATATGGGCCATCTACTATATAATCACCTAAGTGTGTGTTAACTTTTTGACTTATATTTTTGATGAAATTTAATAAGAAGTGATTCCTTATTAGTGGAAAAGCATAAAATTCTGTAATAAAAGGATGGATTATGAATGGATATTTATACCGAGTGAAAAATAAAGACAAAAAATTCTTTATAAAAATTTAAGAGGAAAATAAAATTTTGTATATGATACTAGGTTATGTTAATGAAAATAGCATGGAAAACATTTCCAAGATGAGGGATGCAGTTTACATTCCCAATTTGAGTATGATCGGGAAAAGATATGTGATACTTTCATGGAAGGAAAAATGGTTTGAAATTATTGTTGTTCAAGGATAAAAGGGAACCATATATGCTTCCTATTGTGTACACATATGTGTTTTGTCTAATGAATGTGTCTCACACACATAGACCAAGTTACATCATTATTTTTTTATTATTATAACTGAATAACATGTGTGATGTCTATGTAGAGTAAATAAGAAGTGATTGAATTAATAAAGTGATACCTAAGAAGTTTTGGGAAAGAAACTTGTTAGCCGATCATGATATTATAGTTTAAAAAGTAATTAAATACACATAAATTTAATTTAAAAATTACCAACAAAACATGGGATCAATACTGAGGTGTCATCAGTGAGAACATCTAAAAAAACAAGATTGTTAAACAAAGAAATCCATAGGTGAAGAGTATGGACAAAACCACATTGATTTAGAGAAGCTTTTATATTCTCTATTGGAAAGTGGCTATTCAAGTTATGATGTTCATTAAAAACTAGAAATGTATGAGTGAAGGAGAAAAAATGATACCCTATGAAATATAAAATGGAAGGAAGCCCTCACTCATGAATTTCCATGTTTATGGAAGTAAATTTTTCATCTTAAATAAAAAAAGAAATAAAGGAATGTGTGGGGATATTGTGGATGATGTAATATTACAAGGATATTAACTAAAGAGTACAGATTATAAATTCCACAATAATAAGATTAGAAATTTTTTCAAGAGAAATGATATGAAGATAAATGTGGATAAAATTATGAATAATATGAGGTGATCAATTATTGAAATGATTGTAGATGAAGAAGAAGGTGGAAAAGTAACATGTTCAAATAAATAATTTATTGAAGGCTCACCTAAAATTCATAGTTCTTCAAATGATAAAGATTCATAAGTGGAATTAAAATAGAAACCATATTTAAATAAAAACAACCATAAACTCAAAGGGGAAGTATAAGAGTAGTAACATATCCATCCAACATTATTGGGAATTTGTTGGAACCTATAAAGAATAAGATAATGAGGAATATAGTGTTTTTATTTACTTTTAGTGGTTGAAAAAACCTTATTTTAATAAAAATAAAAGGATAAATCCATTAATATTGAATTATATCAGATTGATAAAACCTTGATGTCATATCTTACTATTATCTTATAAAATCACAATGTGATTGGAACAAAGTGGATAATAAAGAAAAATTTTGATGAGAAAGTAAATGTGATCAGAAACATGGTATGATTAAATTACAAAGGATTTAAAAATATTGAGAGTATTGATGTTAAGAAAACATTTACTTCATTATATATACTAGAGTCAATAAGGCTCATTTAAGACTTGGAATTTCAAAGTGGATATAAATTTAATCATAGTGATATCAAAACAACATTTTTAAATGAAGTTACTGAATAAGAAGTTTATATAGAATTAATAGTGGGATTTTCAATTGAAAATTAAGAAGGTATTTTTATTGAAGAAGACCCTATATGGTATAAATGAGTCACCACAAACATGGTATGATCAACTAGATTATTATTTCAAAAAGAATTAATTTAAAAGGGGAATTTCCAACCATAATCCCTATGTGATTAAATCCAAAGACGAAAACATTAATATCATTTGGTATATTGATGATATCTTATTTTGAAAAACCAAGGATGGATCAGAGGAATAATTTTATAATCACATGATATCATATTCGAAATTACAAATATTTTTAAACAAACTCACTTTTTATGGATGAGTTATTTAAATACTAGCTGATTTTTGAGGTTCTTGCTTTATTGAATTCATCTTTGGATTTTCAAAAAATCCAATGCTGTATATTATAGAAAAATAATTTTTTATTTATGGAATTTTTTTCTATGTTCTGTTTTTTTTTTCAATCTACAATAGGTTGTTCAAAGATTTTTCAAGAATACGGAGGTTGTATTCTGGGGTTTTCAGTGTTTCGGTGGGTGTTGGTGTGGGAGTTTTATTAAATGAATTAGATTCAATAAGGTGAGAATGTTTTTTGAAATATAATATTTTTTTCTCAAAGTTACAAGAAAGTGAATATTCATGTTTATTTATCAAAATATATAAAATTAAGCTGTTCAAAAAAATTTAAATGTCTTCTAGAAGATGGAAAATTGTGAACCCAAAAAATATAGATGGGAGAATCACAACGATAATGAGTTTATTTCTAAAGGTGATGAGAAATTGTTAAAGTTCTATGACCTTAGAAAGTTGTGTAAACCAAAAGAACACATATGGGAGTTTGAATATGAAAGGTACTTGTCTTCTAAAGGAGATATCAAACAGTTGAAGTTCAACAATACTAGAATGTTGCACACAAGATCTGGGGCATGAAAGATAGTTTTTTAAAGTCCAATCACATCTACAAATATACTAATATCCCCAAAATTTTTTTTTTTACATTTATGGAAGATCCAAAGTATCTAATTTAAAAAAGATTGGTATAAGGTCATTTCTTATGTGAAGAAGTATTGATTTCATTAGTTGTAAAAAGAAACTAACTTAGGTCTATTCAGGCCAAGTTATTTTCTCGAAGCCTTCATGTTCCGTGAAATTTACTGTCTGTGGAAAAGATAAAGTTGTGTGAAACTATATGTAAACACTTACACAGACACATGTGTCAAAAATTGATAGTTTCCTTAAATTTAAAGGATTTAAAAAATATATATGTTTGAAGAAAAAGTTATTTTTGGGGAAAAAAATTTAACTAAATTAGTTTTTCATGGGAATATTATGTGAAATGAATTGAAGTATAGTATTATTCTATTTTGATGAAAAACATCATCGATATCTACTCAGATAGGGATGATACTTATAATCTAATGAATATAGGAATACTTCATGTAAAGAAGAGAGAGAGGAGGAGTTTACAGATGACAACTAAGGGAGTCAGTTCATTATTCGTAAGATCTTATAATGGTAGTCAACTAGGTACATAGTGTCTATGGGTGAAAAATTTTAATCCACAAAATCTAGTGAATGTTAGAGGATTATTGTATGACCAATATAATATCAATGTATTCTCAATGGACATTTCCTTTGTGGTGAACCCAGTAAAATTGTTTCATTTGGTTTCTAATTCAATAAATGTGTGTTGGGTGATTGAAAAATTCCATTATATAGGTTGAATGAGTTCTTACCAACATAGGGATAAGGTCAGTTTAATTTTTTGAAAAATATAACACCTAGATTCATCCATCATCTCTCATTGCGTCTTGGGTTCTAACTCCCATATAAAAACTTAAATTAACATTGATATCCGCTATATTGGCAGTAAATACAAATTATAAGGTAAAGTGATATTAATTTATTCTTAAGAAAATTTCCATCAACCATTCCACTCTTTTCCATATTGATCCATGCTCAGTGTAGAAAACAAGAGATTTTTATTTCAAAAAAAATTATTTCACTAATAAAATAAAATAATACCAAAATAAATAAGAACACATAAACATTATTCAAGGGTTCCCAACTATTTTTTTGTCATTGAGAAGTTATAAATACAAATTCTAATAAAAGGTCTAATGAAATATATCCACCTAAACTTCTTGTATCCAAATGAATACAAAGATAATATCATTAAAAAACATAGAAGTGTTAACAATAACCTTGGAACTACATCAAAATTATATTCTAATGACATTTATTTAAATCAATTTCTCACCCTTAAAATTGTTAGTATCAGATTTTGGTAATCAATATTGGTAAAAGTTTAAAAAATAAATTTTCAATGATACTTACAATAATAAATTTCTAGAATATCAACATTTTAATGAAATAAATAATTATAGATTCTTATTCAAAATTCACACCTATCTCCCCTAGCCTTTATTTAGAAATATAATAATGAAAAAATTCAACATAAACATCATCTAGGATGATATTTAGTTTTGTTTTTCAAGAATACCAATAATGGGAGTGTTTTCTAAATATTTATGTGGGGGCAGTGTATAAGGACTAGGATACATGAATTTTCTATTCTAGAGTGATCCAAAAACATGAACTAGTCATGGTTCTCACAAGGTTTTTTGTATCACAATATCACTTTCCAAAGGGTGGGGAGACTTATAACATCGTTTTCAATAATATCAGGTCCTTGTGTAGAACATGATGATGGGATGTTAGCTCTTCCTTCTAGGGATTCCTTCTCAGAGCTCATCACCTAATATGAGTCTCCATTTCATAACTAATACATGTTAATTAATCTCATTACCATTGCCATATTTATCTAGACTATGATTAATTACACTGAAATCAATTATAATTGGATATCTACCATCAGTTTGGAGATGATGATGTAGAGAATTTGGGTATATTGGGGAATCAATAAAATTCTTCATCATTTTAAGTTAAGGGAATCCCATATGAGAGTAATATTAAGTAGGGAACTTGAGGCTTCCCATATCCTCTATGGAGACACTTATTCAATGGACATAAGACATCCTAGGGATCAATGAAAAAGGAATCCGATGATCATTAGATCGAGTAGAGGTTTTTATGAATTTAGTGGGGGCATAGATTTAGTTTTCCTTGGGGACAGAATTATAGGTTTAATGTCTTATGGGTATGGATAGTTCATAGTTTTATTGTCATATATGGATAGGTATGTCACAAGTTTAGTGTTGTGGGGATAGGTGGTTCACTTGGTTTGTGCCATGTGGGGACATGTATTTCAATGGTTTAGCGTCTTGTGGGGGCTGGTTTGTATAACTTTAATTTATTATTGGGATATATAGGTCACAAGTTTAAAATCCTATGGTGGTAGGTAGTTAACATGATTAATTCCTTGTGGGGATATATAGGTCACACCTTTATTTTCTTCTGTGGATAGGAAGGTCCTAATTTTAAAGTCATGTGGGGATTGGTAGGTCACAAGTTTAATGTATTTTAGGGATAGGTAGGTCACTAGTTTATGTATTGTGGAGATAGGTAGGTCACATGTTTAAAATATGATGCAGATAGGTTGGTTAGTAAAAAGTTATGTGTGGGTCATAGTGGGAAATGATAACAGTTTGAGTTTGTTATTTTCCATTGGGGAGGCATAAAGATTTAATGGTAATGTTGGGTGGTCAGGATTGAACCACAAGAAGGTATCTTATGAATGTTGATATGTGGAGATTTAACATCATGGAGGTTACATATGTAACCTATTAGAATACTGAGTTAAAAACAAACATATTTTGACGTAAGAGTTTATATCCATGTGACGAGGAATAGTTCTGCAGTTTAATGTCATTCAAAAAGGATGCTCGTGTCATGGAAGGAGTGACCACGAGGGATGGTGCAAGACTTAATCATATGGGCTACACATAGTGGGTTTTTAATTCCAATTAGTTTGGGGATTATGCATATTGAAGGCCTGAATGTTGGAGTTTCATCCCATTCTTGTAATACATGGAGAATCCAATCATTATCATACTAGGTAAGTCTATTGTTTAATGTCATGTGCTTAATATGTTTTCTTATATTCTAAAGTCATGTGAATAAGAGGTTATACTATGAATTTTTATTTCATGCATTTTAGACTTGGGATATACCTCTACCCAAGGAGACCATTTCGAAGTACGAGATAAGGCTTCAAAACTAATTGTCCCTTTGTAGAAAGGTAGACAGTTTCCCTTGATGGTTCCACCTTCATGGATTCCATGTCCACCACACTAGTGACTTTGGGTGGCATGTGTATAGACACTACTGGGATAGAGTGGAAAATGGGATTATGAAAATATGGTGACTATAATTAGGAGAATGATGTGGCATGAACCTCCAGGACATTCATGCCAGAAAAGGTCCAAATACGTGGTTTGGTTATACCGGTCATGAAAATGATTGATGTATGAAGAGACTAGTTTTAGGAAGGTATGTAATACATATGCAATCAATATTAATGAAGATGGATCAACTGAGTGGAGGCATCAGGTGGGAGCCAAATAGGTATGTTTCATGAAGGCCCTGGGTTTTATGAAGTTTTGGGGTTTCACAATAGTCATTGTTTCATGAAACTAGTATCCATTTCTCTTGATATAGTCATAGTTCCATTATGGAATTCTTCATGAAAGATGGTTGTTTTTAAAAACAAAAATATGTGTGGATGGGTTTCCTCTATTGAGAAATGGGTAGGATTTGATGATAGGACCCTCACTTGGGAGTTTGTGCCCAAAGACACCCAAGGAATGCCATTTGTGAAAGATGTGTACCTCTAGGAATCCATGAATTTGTTTTTGAGAAGATTGTTGTTTAGTGAATCTAGAGAATAAAGTGGAATTATAATGGGTGTGTCTCCCTTAATGTTGGATGGAGGGGGGTTTTATAGGATTTGTAGAGCTAGGAAGGTTATATTCATGAAATTGTATTCATGGGTTTTCTGTTTCATGAAATATGTAAACCACAGTGAAAAACATAAATTGTGGGAACATTAACTTCATTCATGTGGTTTATATTTTGAAGCATGTGTGATACCTTTATGAAGAACCATATATTAAAAAAAATCATTTTAACCATTATTAATCTAGTTCCTTCGGTGGATTCTAAGCTCATTTTGGCCCATATTCCCATCACAACACCCAATCTTTCTTCAATGTATTACTCATTAAGAATTGTTTAGCATACAAAAATTCCACCACTGTAGAATGTGATCCAATGCAGGAGATTACTGGAGGACTCTAAGGTGATATTATTGAAAATCAATGATCTGGGTTCCCTATTCAATAAACATAGTCATAATCGTTAGACTATAAATAAGAGGATAGTTCGAAGGGGGAAAGATTATATTTTCCTGAAAGATAGGACCATAATCTATTTTCTTGAAACTGATGATCTTCATCCATGTTTATTGATTCTAATACTTAGAATTCAGGAAACATAAAAAATATTGAAAACTAAACATCTATGATAACAAATATTCACACATTATTTATCCTTCATGAATAATTTTTGTTTGAACTATTACTTTATGAACATGCAATAATGTTTTTGAAAATTCCCTATAATTGAATTTGATGGTTCTAAACAAGTTTCTATTTGATAGAGATAGCTAGATAGAAACATTATGATCAGGGAGAGTTTTTGAACCATGTTGGAATATGAAACCCTCATTAAATATATTAAAGGGGTGAAATAAGAATATACACTCTTCCAAAGGATTCCATTGTTCATCTTTGTAAATGGATATACTATCATCATCCCTGACACTAACAAGGACACCCATGATTATTAATTAAAAATCTCCCTTAGGAAATATCTATTGAATAGGGATTCCTGGGGACATTGTACGATGGATCATGAATTAACCATCCTATAATTATTTTAGAATCATGTGAAAGACAGTAATGGAGGATATATTATTACAAAGGATTCCCTTCATCAGTACAAAAAATATCTTCATGTTTTTCTTGGTGGGAAATGTTCAAGGATGGGTAGAAGAGTGATATTTCACTAGGGAAATAATTTCATAGATTATTGAGTTTGGAAATAATGGGAAAGTTAGTCCTATGATAAATTTTTGGATGTGATAATTAATTTGAGATTATATGTAGAAGTTTGGTCTTTATAGTTATTAATCTCCCACAATTTGGAAAGGACGATGGATTTTCTCAGTTGGTGGTCACTAGGGACCATCACCTTCAATTTGTATCACAGGGTGGTGGGAATCTATTTGTGGGTCCTCTTATAGATGATGGGGATCCCCATTTAGGGGGAGATGTATAATGAGTTCCTCCCTATTGCGGACTTATGGTAGGAAAAAGATTAGATTTCATAGATATAAAGAGTGGTACTTTATTAGGTACAATGAGGAAGGAGAACAAGATAGTGATAAAGGATGTCCCTTTCGTACAGTGCATCACTTTTGTTCTATCTGAGCTTGCAGATAGGCTACCATGGATACCCCTACAGTGGCTGAAGGAATATATGCGAGGGAATGAGATCTCATACTGGAGGATCCTGGAGGAGATCTAGTGATATCTATATGTCTACAGTGTGAAGCCTATATCCCACCTATTTAGAATGGAAGGGTTCATTGTGGCTCTCATTTGGATATGGGTGATCCAGATACATGATGTGAACATGGGGGTGCAGCTGAGCATGCTCATTATAGTGGTGATTCTAGAAATCAGGCAGTACATTAACTTATCTATTATGGTATTAGCAATGCTATACAAGGACATGCAGTACATCATCTATTGTAAGATCCTTTTTCTTCTATATTTGTCATTCCACTTTCTATAATATTGGGTTACTATACACATGGGGGTATGTGTACCCAAACCCCATCTGTCCACCTAGCCCTAATTTTAAGCCATCAATACTGAACATCATAGGGAGTCAACCTCTTGTGCTGGGTTTAGTTGGGGTGCTTGCAAGGATTAGGTTGGAGGAGTATGCCATATTCCATTTATATCACCTCCCAACAAGGATGGTGATTAGCCACTAAATGAGGCTAATATTCATTGTTAATATATATATATATATATATTCATGTTATTTATTATTCATAAACACCATTTTAGTTCATTTTACACTTTGAATATCATTTCACATTATGATTGTAATACCTTCTTAAAATGCACTATTTTGTGGTACATTTTTGAACATCATTTAAAGTACCCAATGATTCATATGATTTTAAGGAATGTAATTATCCATATTTAAATTTGATATTTTTGGGAAATTGATATACACTTCAATATGATCATGTTTCATTTAGGTATCAATGGATAATTCATGGAAGAAGATGGGGATATTTTGTGATGAAAGGAAATAATTCTGGAGAAGTCAGACTGGACACCAGCCCACTGATGAGAATGTGGGGCCCAACATACAAACCCAATGAAGCCCAAATTTCGTGGGATACTATAATACATATAGAGTAACAAATACTTCTACAGGAGACAGTGATAATATGTCCTCCATTGTGGAAATTTAGGTGGCCCAAGTTATAGATAAAATCTGGTCCAGATTCTGCGGCCCAGAAAAATATCCCACTAATATAATCATATCTCCGAATATACAACTCCAAATGTGCCCAAATTTTACAGGAAGTTAGAAGACATACGGATATACATATTCTCTTTCTATGGAAAACTCTGATTCTACCCTCTAGAAGGTCCTACAAGTGCATCTTTTCAGTGGATGAAAGATGGATGCCACCTCGGGTCAAGTGTAGAAAATTCCAAGTTCCACAGGCTTTCCACCACTCTAGGCCTACCATAATCAAGTGGGATGATTTTAACTATTGGAGGCTAGGCCCAAGGCTTCCAAAATTCATATTTAAGTTAGTGGTGGTGGAGGATTTTTTGATCTTTGAGCTTTGTTTTCATCTTAATGTTATGCTGCCAATTTGTCTTTGTAACATTCTTCATTTACATGTAAGTTGTTTTAATTCATCCTAGTTTCTTAATAAAAGTTCTTATTCTACTCTTATTCTATTGTTCATAATCTCACTTTGATACCTTTTCCTAATGGTTTTAATTTATTCATACCAAATCTTGTGAAATTATTCACACAACGGTGGAGTGATCATTTTATTTTTATTGTTTTCTTTACTTATCCATTTCCTCCCTCATGAGTCTACTTTCCGCATCAATTGAAACCATAGAATCAATTGAGGTCTAACCCACTTATGGGTTGATCCAAGGGATTATCAAGGGGCGGGATTGGATGTTTTTTATCACCCCATTAATGTCTAATCACTTCTTTTAATTGAGATTTTTATTTGATGATTTTTAAACTGCATCGTCCTTGTTGAATTTAAGGTCACACACTTCAAGTGTTAATACGAACCTTTACCTTGAAGTGCTCAAAAAATTGATCCTTAAAGTGTATAGGTGATTAGTATTAAAGTGTGTAGGTATTAAACCATTATGTGAGGATGATTTTTGATCTTCTTAAATGAACCCATCTCAAATATTACAAATTTAAATAGTTTAAAAATAATTTCATCCCTTCCACCCCGAGCGATAACCTAGAAAAAACTCATTATTTTAAATTTTATTCAATTAAGTATATTATAGTTTATTTAAAACCCATATAAAATCAGCCCAAAGTTGGGCACTTCATATCCAGAAACAATCTATAGAATATATGTGCCTGTAGGTTACTTCTTAGGTCTCCGAGGATTCGATAACCCATGCTCAACTACAAGGACTGTTCTACCTTCATCTCTTGGGTAAATTTGAGCGTGAATAAAATTTTGGCACCATTTCTGGGGACCCAAGAAATTCATCTAAACACCCATTATATTCTCCCCCATTTCTTATTTTCTCATCCAAATACTCGTATCTTGTCCCTTTCTCATTTTTTTTCATTTGGCGCATGTCCGCCTACACCTGCGATCAATCAAACCATCTAGTTAGGGTGGATAGTTCTGGGGTTGGGGAGTCAATTACACCAAGGTAACTCTTTCCATTAGATCCTAATATTTATAATACTCCAGACTCAAAAATTGATCCCATTTCAATTGAAGGTCTTCAAAGATACCAACTCATAAACCCGGGTGGAAACCCAAATGGAAACCCAAATGAGGTAGCCCCAAACATGGGGAATGCAGTTGATCAAACCATGAATAACTACCTCACACCTTCATGGAACAATTCCCCCTCATGCATTGGACACAATTCCCTAGGAGATTCCTAAAACATCTTTAAACCTAATGTCCTAAACCACCTTCCCACATTCCATGGAATGGAGTCCGAGATGTCATACCTTCACATTAAGGAGTTCAAGGACATTGTAGAAACCATGTGTCCCCAACATCAACTAGAATCAGCTAAGATGAGGCTATTTTGTTTCATTAAAGGATCTAGCTAAAAATTGGATAAACAATTTGAGACGATCATCCATAAACTCTTGGGACCAACTACAAATAGAATTCTACAAAAAATAATTTCCCCACCAAAAAACAATTACACTTAAAATGAGTATCCAAATTTTTTTTGAAAAAGAGGGAGAGCCATTCTATGAAACATGGGAGAGGTTCAAAGACACTATAAACATGGTTCCACACCATGGTTTTCCTATTCCTGAATAAGTGAGAATTTTCTTTGAAGGGTTGGGTCCGGGGAACAAACAATTTATTAACATGATGTGTAATGGAACCGTTAAAAACAAATCCCCAAATGATGCTTACGAGTATCTAGAAATCCTTTCGGAACAAAACCAAACATGTGGAACTTCACCATATTATGAAAATAACCAAAGAACTACTGGAATTTATACACTTAGAGAAGAGAAAAGCCTTAGGGCTAAACTCGCAACACTGTCTAGGAAGGTTGAAGAGATAGACCTTAGGAATGTCTTTGAAATCCAATATGTAGACCCTGTTTGCACAATTTGTGACAAACATGACCATAACACAGACAAATTCCTAACCATCCCATCCATAAAGGATGTTCTTTTAGGAGGACCCCCAGCAGAAGTAATTTCCTTGAACTTTGAAATGCCTCAATACCAAAACAAGTTAAAACCAAGGTATAATGACCACCCAAGCTTCTGCTAGAAAGATAACCAACAACCTAGCCAACCACAGGGACAAAATCCATACCCCCAACAGAACTACAAAACCCATAACCAGTTCCAAACCCAACATACCCAATACCAACAGCCACCGGTCCATTTTCAACAAACCATCCCACCTTCAAAATATCCCCCTGAGATAAACCAATCTTTTCAAGAACCAACCCAAACTGTTCCACAAAGCCTACAAGAACAAATCTGCATAAAAATGGAAAGGACGAACTTGGAAGTCTATTCCCTTAAACAAGAACTTAAAACCATCAAAACTAGAAAGGAACCCATGCCTAATTAGGCGGTTCCATCCTCAACTTCAAGGGGAGAGTCATCTTGTACCCAAACAACTCATGAACAACTAAAAGCTGTGACTGTTTTAGGAAGTGGGAAATCAATTGAGAAACCTGAACAACTAATTTAGAACCCACATGAAGATTCAAACTTGGATAAAAAATCAAATGAACAAAATGATCAAACTGGAAAACACGATAACATTGTCAAAGAAACAACTCTTCAACAAACAACCCCACAACATGCACCATTTCGTCAACACATGAGGGGGAAAACCAAGCCTGAATTGAGTGAAACATTGAGGGAAATCTTCTCACAAGTCATGTTGGACATTCCCCTTCTCGATTCCATCTAAACCATACCTACCTACTCAAAGTACCTTAAGAAATTGCATGCTTTTAAAAGAAAAGTTTCACAAAAAAACCAAGTCCTTTTGGCTGCTAATGTGAGTACCACCATTCAAGGGACCATACCTCCTAAGTTGAAAGACCCAGGTTGCCCTTACATCAATGTTGAACGAGGAGAGAGAAAAGTTGTAAAGGCATTGTGTGACCTAGGTGCTAGTGTCAATCTCATCCCCTATGATGTGTAATGCCAGTTAGGCCTAGACTAACTCCAACCCACATCTGTCACACTTCATCTTTCTGATCGTAGCATTAGGGTTCCAAAGGGGATTTTAAAGGACGTTCTGGTTAAGGTTGAAAACTTCATCTTCCCTGCTGACTTCATTTTCCTTAACAACTATCCAAACTTATGAAATAAGGAACAAACCCCAATTATCCTTGGTCATCCCTTACGTGCTACAATCAACTCTATTATCCGAGTTCTAAATGGGAATATGACACTAACCATTGGAAATATGAGTCTAGACTTGAACATCTATAATGAAATATTGAAAATAGGGGATGATGAGGACATTCATGAAGTAAAAATGATAGGTAGAATTAATAATGAATCCATAGAACATCAAGGAATATATGATGGATGTTTAAGTCATGATGAGATTGATTTCATTTGTTCACATGAAGGAATTCTATCTCCTTGGATTGAATCATTTTCAAATTACTCTTATGATGAAGTGTTAGGTCCAACAATTAGTGAAACCTTTCAGGAAACCAATTTCATGGAGACCAATCAAAATTACTTCCCTAAATCTAATCAAGATAATCTATTATCTAAAACTTCTACATGTGGGGAATAAATCCTATCTAAAACTCCAGGAAACAAAATTGATATTGATCCAATGTCCCAATATTCTGCTGAAATTCCGAACTGACCTGAGCTTGAATTGAATGAACTTCCCGCTTCACTCAAGTATGCTTTCCTAGGGGACAATCGAACACATCCTATTGTCATTTATTCTTCTCTTGAATCCAATAATGAGAGGATTCTTTTAGATTTCCTTAGGAAATATAAGACATCCATTGGTTGGACCCTGTCTGATATTCTAGGGATTAGCCCACTTATTGGGACTCGTAGGATTGTTCTAGAATCTGATTCAAAGCCATGTCGTCAACCTCAATAGTGACTCAATCATAATCTCATGGAGGTAGTAAGGAATGAACTACTAAAATTGTTAAAATAGGTATCATATATCCCATATCTGAGAGTGAATGGGTGATCCCAATCCAAGTGGTTCCAAAAAAAGATGGAATCACAGTGATAACCAACGAGGATGGAGAGATTCTTCCAACATGGTTGAGTAGTGGATGGAGGGTCTGCATTGACTATAGGAATCTAAACTCATTCACTAAGAAAGACCATTTCCCCTTACCATTAATTGACCATGTCCTTGAGAGAGTGGAAGGTCATGCCTTCTACTATTTCTTAGATGGGTACTTGGGGTACAATCAGATTGAGTCCTCCCTAGAGGATCAAGGGAATACAACATTCACATGTCCATTCGACACCCTTTCTTTCAAACGCATACCCTCCGGGTTATGCAATGCTCTTGGAACCTTCCAGCGGTGCATGATGGGAATATTCTCAGACATGGTAGGAAATTTTCTTGAGGTCTTCATGGATGACTTATCTGTGTTTGGGGATACATGTGAGAGATGTCTGCAGAATGTGGATAGAGACTTGTCAAGTTGCGAAGAAAAGAATCTTGTCCTAAACTGGGAAAAATGACATTTCATGGTTAAAGAGAGACTAGTTCTAGGCCATCTGGTCTCAAGTAGGGGGATTGAAGTTGATAAATACAAGGTTGAAATCATTTGTCACCTTCCATCACCCAAAAACTTTCAAGGAAGTGAGGTCTTTCTTAGGAGATGCTGCTTTCTATAGAAGATTCATCAAGGACTTTAGTTTCATCTCCCATCAACTTTGTGCTCTCCTAGTAAAGGATTCTCCATTTTTTGGACAAAAAGCTGTGAGGGTTCATTCTCAACCCTCAAATCCTCTCTCACCACTCCTCCCATTATAAAATCTCCAAATTGGAACCTTCCTTCCAAACTTATGTGTTGTTCCAGTGACTTTGCTGTAGAAGCTATGTTAGGACAATGTTGTGATAAAACTCCTTATGTCATTTCTTTTGCATGAAAATACTTAAATGATGCCCAAATAAACTACACCACCACTGAAAAGAAGTTACTTGTTATTGTGTTAGCCTTAGAGAAGTTTAGGTCCTATCTCTTAGGACCCCCCATCACTGTGTTCACTGACCATTTTGCACTAAAATAACTCTTCCAAAAACAAGATGCTAAGGCTAGACTGATTAGGTGGGTCCTTCTCTTACAAAAATTTAACCTCAAAATCAAGGATAAAAAGGGCGTTGAAAGTTTTGTAGCTTATCACCTCTCTATGATTGAATTAAAAGACAACTCAAATCACCTTTCTATATCTAATTAATTCCTTCATGAACACCTATACTCTGTGAGTGACTTCCCTTGGGATGCCGACATAGCCAATTTCTTAGTTACAGGAGTCATTAAAAAAAAATTAGGGACTCAAGATTGAAGGAAATTCCATTATGACGTTATACACTATGTGTTTGATGATCCATTCCTCTATAAGTTCTTCCCTGGCCAAGTCATTAGGAGGTGTGTTCCAGAATCTGAACAAGAGTCCATATATAAATTCGGTCATAGTGAGGCATGTAGAGGTCACTTTTCCTCTAAGAAAACATCTCCTAAGATTCTTCAATGTGGTCTTTTCTGGCCCACCATCTCAAAGGACTCCTACACATTTTGTCAAAGCTTTCCAAGGTGTCAATAAGTAGGGTCCATCATAAAAAGGAATCAAATGCCACTCACTCCCATCTTAGTGGTTGAAATCTTTTATTGTTGGGGAATTAATTTCATGGGTCCCTTCCCAACTCTAGGGGATGTCTTTACATTATCTTAGCTATCTATTATGTCTCCAAATGGGTTGAGGCCATTCCTACCAAATCCAATGATCATCAAACTGTGATAATATTTCTCAAGGAAAAAATCTTCTCTAGATTTGGAATTCCTAGGGCTATCATTAGTGCTCACGGAACTCATTTTTTCAATCTTCCATTCTCGTCACTCATGGAAAAATATTGAATTTCTCACAAAGTTTCCACTACTTACCACCCACAGACCGATTGTCATGCTGAGTTAGAAAATCATGAAATCAAAAAAAAATTATTGAGAAAACTGTCAATCCTTCTAGGAAAGATTGGTCTTAGAAACTCTTGGATGCTATTTGGGCATATCATACAGCATACAAAACAATCCTAGGATTGTCTCCATATAGATTGGTTTATGGAAAAGCATGCCATTTACCTTTTGAAATTGACAATAAGGCCTTTTGGAAAATTAAGAAAATGGATTATGACCTCTCATTGGCTGAAACAAAAAAAAAATGATCTCAATGAACTGGAGGAACTAAGGATGGAGGCTTATGAAAATTCAAGGATCAATAAAGCTAGATTTCAAGACTACCAATCTAGGAATATCAAGGTCAAAAATTTTGAACCGGGGAAACATGTGCTCTGGTATAGTTCAAAACACCATCGACACCCAGGAAAGATGAGGTCCAGATGGTCAGGCCCATAAATAGTGCATAAGGTGTACCCCCATGGGGCTGTAGAAATTCAAGATCCCACTAATGGTCAAACCTTTAATGTTAATGGCCATTGAGTCAAATCATTCATTGAACCATTTCAAAAAACAGGAAGTTATTGAAGACTTGTGTGAACCAACCTTAGATGAGGAAAATAATTAAACTATTAGGGGTCCATGTTGGGATAACGAAGTTAAAAAAAAGCGATGCATGGGAGGCAACCCTTGGTTTTCAAGTTTCCTGTCATTTTGTTGTTTTAATCAAATTTATATTTTAAATAGGATTAATTAATCATTTTGATATTTAAAAAACAAAAATAGACTGTTGACCTATTCTTCTATTATGAGTATGGATGGGTATGAAAGGGGAGCACCATATTCATCCGTGTCAGGTGGTGTGATCCTTGAGTAATGCCTTACTGAGAAATTTAAAAAGAAGACAATGTATCATCAGTTTGTTTTATTTTAATGTGTTTGTAGGTTAAAATAAAAACACAAAAAAAATAAAAATAAAAAAACATAATAATAATAATAAGGGACACGCCGTGGGTCGTGGGTAAAACCCTGTCACAACCGGCTAAGCCGTGGGGAATCAAACCCGGGACCGAAGGGAGATAGGGGCACGCGCTTACCACTGACCTATGTCTTTTTGTGCTTCCTTATTCTAAAATTTTTATATATATACTTATATTTTACTTTTTTATTATATAAATATGTATATATATATATTGTTTTGTTTAATTTGTTTGTTTTTTTTCCTTTTCTACTAGGGAACTCTACAACTGACATGGATATCAAAGGATTAAAAGGGAGTAGCAAGAATTTCAACTTTAACCACCTGGTGACTTCATTCCAAGATCCTCATTTTCAATTTCCTTTTTGAAATTTCATTCTCTACCTCTACCCCCTTCTAAATTATCTTTTCTTTAAACAATGGGGACAGTGTTATTTTATGTTGGGTGGGGAGGATAAAATAAAAAATGATTTTGTGTCAAAAAAAATGAATGATTTGAAAAAAAAAGTGTAAATGGAAGGAAACATTCCTTTATCTTTGAACATGGTAATACACATTACACACTTTGAAACTGAATATCAAATAATTTAGCATGCCCTGATATTGATTTTAATCCTTGTATAATTTCATTATCATTGATTTTGGAAAGTGTGAATTTCCAAAGTGATATTTCATCGTTTATATTTTCATCCAAATAAAAAAAAGATCATAATGCACGCCCTTTGGATAATGGGGTATTATTTTGAGTTCATGGGGTCCTCCAAATAAATATCATAGGTTTGGTGATCATTTTAGTTTTAATATGATTATTCAATAAAAAAAATTAAAAAAAATTATAAATTTGCGCGTAGAGCAATGAAATGACCCAATGCGTGGCTTTTGGCACTTGGGGATCGTGACCCCATAGTTGTGTGGCCCAGAGTTAGTAATTTTATCTCTATTTTGGGTAATTTGAATTTGATTTTGACTGATTTAACTTCAGATGATGCTCGATTATGTGGGCTTCACTTGGTGCCCTATGTTCATTGAGCTTGAGATTCATCGGCAAAGTCTTGCTATAAGGGTTAACTCTTTTGAGTTCAACTTCCATTATCCTAGAAAAATTGAAAAAACAAAAAAAAAACAAAAAAAAACAAAAAAAATATAATACACAAAAAAATTGAATACTCATCTTAATATTGAAATGTGATTCCACCTAGTGCTTCCATCATTTCCCCCTTGAATAAAGATGATCCCCCATATCTATTGTGATACACAACACATCCTCATACTTAATTGATATTGGATGAAATATGATAATGAATTTGAACAAAGGAATGGGATTGGGATGGAGATTTGATTATAAAACTATCATGTATTAAAATATTTTTATGGGTTTCATGATTGTTTGGTATAGAAGTTATTGGTGATAATTTTGTATTAAAATGTTTTTGGAAAAGGGAATTAGAATTTCATATTATTGAGATATATTTTTCTCGGGACTAGAAAAACTCAAGTTGGGGTGTGTGATTATCCACTAAATTAGGCTAATATTCATTGTTAATATATATAATATCCATGTTATTTATTATTTATAAACACCATTTAAGTAAATTTTACACTTTGAACATCATTTCACATTATGATTGTAATACCTTCTTAAAATGCACAATTATGTGTTACATTTTTGAACAACATTTAAAGTTACCAATGATTCATCTGATCTTAAGGAATGTAATTATCCATATTTAAATTTTCTATTTTTTGTAAATTTATCTGAACTTCAATATGATCATGTTTCATTTAGGGATCAATGGATAATTCATGTAAGAAGATGGGAATATTTTGTGATGAAAGGAAACAATTCTGGAGAAGTCAGATTGGACACCAGCCCACTGATGAGAATGTGTGGCCCAACATACAAACCCAATGAAGCCCAAATTTAGTGGGATTATAGAATAAATATATAGGAACAAATAATTATTCAGGAGCCAATGATAATTCGGCGTCCATTGTGGTCAATTAGGAGGCCCAATTTAGAGATAAAATTATGGGCCAGATTCTGTGGCCCAGAAAACAACCCACTAATATAATCATATCTCCTAATATAAAACTCCAAATTGGTCCATATTTTACAGGAGGTTAGGAGACATCCTGGGATTAATTTTCTTATTCTATGTCCCACTCTAATGAGGCTATCTAGAAGGTCTAACAAGTGCGTCTGTTTGGTAGATGAAAGATGGATGCCACCTCGGGTCATGTGTAGAAAAGTCCAAGTTCCACAAGCTTTACACCACCCTAGGCCTACCATAATCATGTGGGATGATATGTACTATTGGAGGCTCGACCCAAGGCTTCCAAAATTCTTATTTAAGGAAGTGGTGGTGGAGTAGTGTTTGATCTTTGAGCTTTGTTTTCATCTTAATGTTATGCTACCAATTTGTCTTTGTAACGTTCTTCATTCACATGTAAGTTGTTTTAATTCATCATAGTTTCTTAATAAAAGTTCTTATTCTCCTCTTATTCTATTGTTCTTAATCTCACTTTGATATCGTTTCCTTATGGTGTGAATTTATTCACACCAAATCTTGTAAAATCATTCACAGAACGGTGGAGTGATCATTTTATTTTTATTGTTTTCTTTACCTCTCCATTTCCTCCATCATGAGTCTACTTTCCGCTTCCATTGAAACCATAAAATCAATGGAGGGCTAACCCACTTATGGGTTGATCCAAGGGATTATCTAGGGGATGTATTGGATGTTATTTATCATCCCATTAATTTCTAATCACTTCTTTTAATTGAGATTTTTATTTGATGATTTTTAAACTCCATCATCCTTGTTGAATTTAAGGCCACACACTTCAAGTGCTAATACAAACCTTTACCTTGAAGTGCTCAAAAAATTGATCCTTCAAGTGTATAGGTGATTAGTATTAATGTGTGTAGGTATTAAACCAGTAAGTTAGGATGTTGTTTGATCTTCTTAAATGAACCCATCTCAAATATTCGAAATTGAAATAGTTGAAAAAGAATTTCATCCAATCCACCCCGAGCGATAACCTAGGATCAACTCATTATTTTCAATTGAATTCAATTAATTATGTTAGAGTTCATTTAATACCCATCTAAAAGTATCCCCAAGTTGTCCACTTCATATCCAAAAACAATCCATAGAATTTATCTATCAATAGGTTACTTCTTAGATCTATGAGGATTCGAAAACCCAAGATAAACTACAAGGACCGTTCTACCTTCCACTCTTGGGTAAATTTGATCGTGAATCAGATGGTGATAGATAATGGTGTAGGGATGATATATCATCATTAATACCTCTTGTAATTATGATGTAGGGTATTATTTTAATGGGTAGATTTTTGGATGATCTACAAACTATATTCCTATAACAGTCTTCAAGGAAATTTCATTGCTACCAAAGGCTAACCCTGAAGGTCTTAACAAAAGTTTTATTAGATCTCCACCCTTTAGTTATTGGTTAAACATAGTGAATATATATATGTAGAAGATGGTAATGGGAGGAATGGTATTTAACTAAACAATTATCCATATAGGATCCTCTATGATTATGTATTGGTTTTGGAGGGTGCATACCTAGGAGAAAATTTGATGCAATGAGCCAGTCACATGGACACTGAAAAAAGGGTCCCACAATTGTGGTTCTGGGGGGAATGCTACTCAAAGAGGTTCATAAAGTGTAAAAGGATGAACCCAATTGATGAAGTGGTAGTTGAATATTTTTAGGGGAGTGTAGTGGATACTTTGAGACTCCCAACAAACTTCCCTCTGGAGGAAGCTACATCACCCTGTGTGGTCTTGAGGGAATATGATTTGGCTTTAGGGAAAAAGATGCTTCAAATAGAGATCCTTGATGATGTCATCATCCTCTATGCCTAGAGTGAATGTGAAATTTTCTGATATGTCAATCCTCTGGGAGTGTTATGGATTCATCTCCAGGATGAGGTGATCTATATTCTTAGGATAGTCTAGGCCATTGTGGGTTTCCAAGCTCCCTAAGTCAAGGTTTTGTATTACCTTCAGGAGATGGAAGATATGATCTACTATCGTGGTGTGGTGTTCCCACTAATGAACTAGTAGAGGATATTAATAGACAAGAATTCTCATCCACCCCTCTCCTAGGGTGAAGTGACAACAGTTGAAATCATCCATGAGGAATCAATTGAGGATGATTTATAGGGGAGTGATGCTTACCTAGGTTCCCCTAGGGATGGAGATCATGCTGTTGATGAGATAAATCTCTAGATATTTTCGACTATGTTTGATTGTTAATCATTTGGATATCATTATATTACCATATTTTATCTTATTTAGTAATCAACATGAACAATGGAATGGGAGATTCATAGTTAATATTCAGAGGATATTGAGAAGAACTCAGACACCACAATGGTGGGTGTGGTATCTTCCCCTAAAATTGTTTTCATTGGTTGTATGGCATCATTTTTTATGAAATTCCTATGAAATAGGAAGTTTCTTAATATCCTAAAGTGTCATCTGGTAATATTTGGTCATGCCATTTTCCTATTTGTATTAAGGATCCACACCATAGATGTCATTATAAATTATTTGTTTATTTTAAATAGATCTGAAATGTTTGGATTAGGATCATGATTCAATGTCTAAATATGAAATCCTTATGGACATTCCATCATAGGTAGGGAATTATGGGGACATCACTGACCTGCTATCAGGACTTTTTGATTCTTGTAAGACAATATTCTCACCATTTTCTCCTTCCAAAATTAATGTTTCTCTAACAAAATATCATAATAGTAGTGAAAATCATACTGGGGGACCAACTAGTAGTTCTAACACATGAACTAAAAGAACTTGTAGTTGATCCAGTGATAACTGATGCTATGGTCCCAAATTAGGAAACTGCGGAGGTCATCATGGATGAGCCTGCACTTGGTGCGGTGTATTCGATGGAATAGGAAAATGTTGAGATGGTTTCAATTATGGAGAATATATCTCTTATAGTACACCAAGTGGAGGTTGAAATGGATAAGGATATCATTGTGGTATTCCTAAAAATTTGATTTTTCAATTTATGAGGAAAATAACCCACTAGATATGGATCCTAGAACATCTGAGTGGATGCCTAATGAAGATCCTTCTGCAAATTTACATTCCGTATTACCCAAGTATGATATTTTACCCATTAAATAATTTAAAGAATTTATATTATACATTTCCAAGTATAATCGAGTTTTTCAATGCAAGAAATGGAAAAACATACGAGGATTCATTACCTACAACCCAGTGACTTATCATCCGCACCTAATGGGGTCCCTTTAAAAATATTTTTAAGTGTAGGTATAGGAAGGTTGGACAACCATGGTTTCCATGATATGGAATGATATTACCTCAAACAGTATAATTTAGTAGAGTGGAAAGTGTTAGACACTTCATGGTATATGGAGAAATATGAATATACTAAGGTGCACTAAGAAGCCTAATAAACATTTTCTTGGTTGTTAGGGGAGGCTCAACAAAAAATGGTTTTCATCACTACCATGGTAGAAAAAATAATCCTTCTAAGTGCACATATAGTCATAAATGAGTATAAAGTGGTGGAAGATTCATCCTTAGAAGTAAAGTGCGGGTATGAATATGATCAAGTATATATCCGAGTAGATGATGTTCACCCTATGGTTGAGGATGAGGAATAGGAGAAAGATAGGAATCAGCAGGCCCCAAAATACTTTTATTAGAGGCTATATGAGTTTGATTGCTCAAGTATTCTGGATGAGACTTAGGGGATTCCCACCACAATCTTTTTTAGTAAAGGAGAGGCTCTAGTGTGTGGATGAACACCCTTGTTTTCGATTGTTTTGAAATGATAGGGTTATCATGTAGCCTTAACTATGTATTCATTATCCTAGTAATATCTTGATAATATTAACAAGATTGGAAATAATAATCATCTAACCCGACTTGAATCCTACATAGTCAAAAACAAGAGTAAATAGAGGATTTCTCATTTCTATGATAATGTCGAATAAGGTTCAATGTGTCAAGGTAATAATGTTTCAACGACCAACTCTAGAATATTTACTCAGAGGGGATGTGATGTTTCACCATTTGGGTGTTTTATATTTATCATAATTGTGAAAGACATACAAGTGGATAATAGAAATGGTTTTAGAGTCCCACTTTAGTGAGAGAAATGTGGAGAGAGGTAATTTTCTCCCACTATAGTCCTACTCAAGGAGTGAAGGCAAGTGGTTTCAGGAATACCCTTGACCATGATCAAAACATGGGTTCCAAAATCATTCTGATGACGGTGAATCCTCCACAAGATGTACCTATGTTAGATGTGAGCCTATTCTAGTAATGTTCCATCCCCATAGGGATTTTATTCTCAGACTATGAAAGCGAATCCTTCGGGGCATGTACTGAAGTGAGAGGTGAGCCTATTTTGGCCATAATCTACTACAATAGGAGGCACGTCCAATCATATAGAGTGAATTTATGTTTAGATTAGGGGGGAAAATGTGATGATTGAGAATAAGGTTGTCGAAAAATATTTCAAAAACTCTTGAGTCTACCCATCATGTATTTTGCATATAGTTGGGGCTGTTTCAAATTTCAAAAAGGTGAAAAATATAGAGGGGTGAAAGTGGAAACCATCTAGGTTGAAAACATGATCAATATCTCCATTTGGTACTAGAGAGGTGACTAAGGGTTTCTCAGTTTTCATAGCTCAAAGTTACATAGCTTTATTCAAGAGGTGTTCCTTTTAAGGCCATTTATCCCGGACCAAGATCACCAGTTTATGATCACAAATCTTGGATTATATTGTGCTAATGTTTAAGGTCACACAACCTGGAACAAAATGTGATATGTTTTGAGGTCACACAGGTTGGACCATAACATATTATCCATATTTTGTTCTTTTAGAACAAATGTAGTGCCATGACCAATTTCTTTACCAAAATAGTGCTACTAGATAGAGAACCACTAGGGATTAGGCACATATCACTCTATGACAAAGGCTTCTAAATATAAACACGGGTGTAATGTGGTGGTAGTGGGTATACAATACCCTCATGTGGTTATAATAATATTTTCCTATAGATAAATATACCGGCGGAAAATAAGACCATCAGATGATGGAACCAATAACCCACCGTAGTAGAAAAAATCAACAATAATAAAAAAAAGCTGAGATACTGTAATTAGAATTAAAACTTCACAAGATACCATTTGTTGAACATGCACCCAAAATATATCATACAAGATAATAAATACATCATGGGGCATAAACCGTTGAGACCTCAAAAAATATATATGTAATCATGATGATACAAAAACAAAAACTAAAAAGGTAACTCTAGATGATGCCGGAAACCAAATTCCCATTTTATCAATCCTATACAAAACGTTTGATCACTATGATATATCTCCTGAGACAGAACCTTTACCTAATCAAAAAGGCATTACATCTACAGGGATCCCGAAGGGGCCATGTAAGGTGTGAGAATGATTATCAATAGGACACCACCAATGCATACCCACCTTACATCCTTGAATACATCGGTTCATACTAAAAAAATATTAAAAATAATATCACAAAAAATAAGATAACTTTATTCCTATATGCTCAATAGACATAAGGAAGGAATCACCCAATTTAGCCAATTTTTGTATAACTTTATGGGGGAGGATCATTAGCATAAATCCGAAGTCATCCTATAATGAAATTCAATAAAGGTGAACCCTCAGATTCATCCTCTAATAGGATAACCCTTCACCTCATTGCAACCAACATCTCATGTGAAACAATATTTGATGTTCTGAAGGCACACCCTGATCAAGTACTTGGTATCATAGACCTCTGCTCAAAATATACCATCAGCTCAAAGGATAACACCCCAAGGAATGACATTTTCCATCCTACCAAATATGTCCTCACCCAATGGCCTCAGTATATGATTATCCCCGGACCCCAAATGATGGTCTAAATACTATCATCATATGGTTTCTCACCACACACGTGGCTTTCTATGAAAATAACCTCTAACCATAATGATGTTCGACACCATCCTATGCATCATCTAACAAATATGTTTACCAATATGAGTGGTCAATAGAACCTTATAAACTTAGTCATATCTATGTTCACATGATTCCAAATGGTGTATCAGTCATTCATGATGATTGAGAATCACCATGGAAGTACCTTTGAAACATCAACCTCACACCTCATACCTCTGCGACTATGCCTCTCACTATGATGGCCAACACCATCCAAAATCACACGATCCATGCTCTTAACTTTTTAACCCCATCACCTAAACCTGATTACAATGTTTCTCAAACCATGATAAGTATTATTCATAGAATGTGTGCCTCTCCCAACCTGATGAACTAAGTCAGATAATTTGGATGGTCAAAACCATCTCAATCCTCAGGCTAAGCCCATCACGTTCCCTTGGAACCACAACATTTAATATAAAAAATTTATTTTAATAAATAATAAACCAACCCTATTATCACCAAGGTCCAAAGAATCTCCCTATGATCATGACATTTTTATTATTGAATGAGCATTCCCATAGGCAACTCATGGGTACCATTAATTAAATAAAATAAAACATTGAATTTATAGGGTATCGCTCAGACTGTGAAATAGAGAACCAAAGAATCCACCAAAAAACCTTTGAAATCATAGAATATGACAAGAAGAACATAACTTGTACTAAAAAAAACTCTCTAGTATGATATTAATCTCTAACATGATTATAATCATATGAAATCTATGTTTTAGATTAAGGCCCTGAAAATAGGTTAAACCGGATCGTATGGATTTAGTGCACTATAATATAAATGAAAATAAGAAAAGAGTATATAGGATTGATAGTATTTTTCATACTAATCTGTATCCAGTAATGGATCAATGATTATAGATCTGATAGTGGAGAAATGATGATACCCAATAGAGGGATGGAGAGGCCCAACTGAGTGGGTGTCCTCCTTCTGTGCATCAAAATAAGGGGGATAATCCCCCTGTAACTTATTTTAAAAAAATATCTATAGGAATTTATTGGATGTGGAAGTTCGATATTTTTACTATTCATGAATAAAATCATGAAATAAATCTTATAAAAGACATGTATATAATTACACACCGTTTAATTGGCATGTAGGATATTTTAGCATCCTGGGCCATCTACGCTTCCAATAGTGTTTTTCCGAACCCCTAGGACTTCCACCAAAAAATATAACACATATAAAAAGGTATTGGGTTTAAAAGAAATCCAAAAATGTGGTTATAAAGATAAATATAAACTTTTGGTCCGACCAGCAACTCAAAAATTCAAATTTACCAAAAAAAATCCATTGAAAATATCGAGACATTAAAATCTCCCCACCTTAAAATAAATCATCATTGAGCTAGATATCATTTCCTAAAGATATAACCCATCATATAGACCCCATTTTAAACACCCCGATCTACATATATCAAAATTAATAGGTCAAATCAGTCATGGTGGTCTCCACTATAGAATTTTCCAACCTCGGTCACTACCTGACCCAAAACACAAATAAACTGATGATCATCCAACCATCCCTAGACTCAAAAATGTCGCCATGATGCATCATCAATTATATGCCTTATCAGGTTATCATATCATACCCATGTTTGATATGAGACACATTATGTATCACATATCATTATATTACCACCTCATTCCCATGTAACACATGAAATCATTGAGCTCCTACATCCCAACAGATTCCCAAAATATGTCCCATTGCCTCACGAATAACATAATAACTTGCATCATACTGATTCCCATATTCCAAATAAAAATCATGGGAACCTTCATCGCATCGATTCCCCTAGATAATCTTGGTGCCACTGACACCATATATATAATATAAAGCATCTGACCCGATGCTAACCTACTGACAAATGCCTGGATAGTCCAAAAGTATATCGCACACACCAGGTTAACCCAAAACCTGACATTCCATACAATATGGTCTCTTCAAAAATAAATATAACCCTTGTCACACACATAGTTTAACTCAAACCCTTGCTGGCTCGCCTGCCTTCTCAGACCCAAAAAGCACTACAACATGCACCTGGACAGAATCCCAACTTCTTGAAGCCTAACCTCCCTATAGCGATTCACCATCCATAATCCACAGACCCCACTGATGGGTCCCAATGTCTCTTCCATGACCTCTGAGTGTAGCTAAATCTTGGCTACTCAATCCTAGTACAGATCTTGGTCCAAACTCAAAAACCAGAGTCCTCCCAAGTCCATGACTATCACCTACCCGAGAAGGATTCTTGTAGAACATCTCAAGATGCTCAAACTTTTTTCATGATCATCACTCATCTGAGGGGTGATCGCATTTTTTACGGACATGCCTAAGTGAATTCTCCTAGAATCAAACTGTCAATTACCCACACTAAGGTGGTCTGCTCGAGTCCTTAGACTGAAAGACCCATTGAGAATCATATCAGCCTCTCTTATTACTATATAAATCATCTTCTTTTAAATCACCTCACCCCAACACATATAATGAATATGATTATTTCATTTAATTTCCATCATATATTAGTTATTGGTTGACCAAATTTGAGAAGGTGGACATCCAGATGATGTTTACCTGAACATGGATGAAAATCCATATCCCATCTAATAAAATTCTCAATATCATAGTATTATAACCCTCTATACGGGGTGAAAATGAGACAAATATGTTTAATTAGCTGCATAGTCAATCATGGACATGTCTACCTGTTATAGGATTAAGAACTCATGAGCTCTCTCCGCCCTCAGTGTCTCTAGAAAGAAGTCATCAAAGAACTTGGCCTCAAAATAATTCCAAGACAGTACCTTATATATGAATTCCAGAACACTCATTTCCCACCAGTTCTTATCCCATTTTCTGAGCATGTATGTAGCTAGATTCATCCTCCATCTTGAGGATGTCTCATGCTACTCGAAGATCATCTACATCGACTCTATCTAGTTCTCAAATACCTTTGGTCTATCCTCATCCTAAAATTTTGGTGGGTGATATTACTAGAGCTCAAATAGTTGGTATTCCATCAAAGGATATGATCCTCGATCTCCCCTATCGATACCCTGAGTAACATCTTCCTAGCTTTCTATGAGCTGCTCGTCAGGCCATGACAGAAATCTATCAAATCTTGAGGTTGACCTCCCTATAACAGAACCTTTACCTAAGCCATTACCTTTGTCTCATGATCTTCCTAATGCTAAAAAGACTCATACCAAACCCCAAGGGTCTCAACCTATGATTTCCCCAGCAGCGGCAAATCACCACCCTCCTAGAACATCACCAGATCCCATTTAGGTGGATTCCTTATGAATATCAATATAATAGTAATAAATCTATAATAACTTTCATATAATGTAAATAGGGAAATAATAATGGGCAGTTTCGACTCAATATCATTACCCTCCCAATTGTAACCATGTCACATGACGTCCGACCTCTTGGACCCTTACCCACCCATATCAAATCTAGGTATCACATATAAATCCATCATTGTCGCCCCATGCCTACCCACATCTGAGTAAGGATTCATATATCAATCCATTACCAATCATATCATATCTTGGACCATTTATACATATATCATATATTACATACTTATTTCATTGGAACCATATGCATGGGTTGGCCGGGTATAATTCAACCAAATAGAGGCTTGGTAGGAAAACATTGCTTGGGTTTATTTTTTTCACTTTGAAAAACCCTACCCTACATAGGTAAAACTAGGTTCCCAATGAATATCATATTCAATTTAACATGACACACACACATATATTTGAATCATCCAATGTTCCTATTAAGAGATCATAATAAAAATTACCTATCTACATAGAGCCAAGGGTCCAAAATCCTCCCTTTTCATACAATCCCAAGGGTCACATGTCATAATAGATAAAAATCACACCCAAGTTAAACACATGAGGTTGAAACACTATCAACTGTAAAAAGAAAAAACCAGAACAACAATTTCCAACCCCTAGAAACTTGGTCCGCCCCTCATGCATGGGGCTGGAGGAACCCAAAAATGTGCTATAATCCCAGTTTTGAAAAAATACATAGGTCCAATTGTCCTTAATTGCACCTCCCAAAATTATAAAAGAATCCAAATAGTAATGAGTGTGTAAAGAGGTGACAATAGGGAGACTATACCCTCTAGTGGTGATAATAATAGTGGTCGATATATAAATATATCTACGAAAAAGAATTCCATTTGATGACGAGACCAGTAACCTTCCGTAGAGGAAGCAGAGAAATATAAATAATATTAAATAAGTTTAGATTCCATTTTTTGAATTAAAACATCATTTTATGTGATTTTAATAAACATAAATTTAAAGCAGGTCATACAAGATAATAAATAAAACTAGGAGGATCACCCGTGGATGACCTCCGTACGTACATATGAAAGCATGCTGATATATAAAAGAAATCTCAAAAGTTAACACCAATTGATACAGGAACCCAAGGTCATTTTCGATCCATCGCATGAAAATTGTACAATTAGTAAGACCCTTCTCATAATCCAAATCCATGACCTAATTCAAAATCCATAAAGTCTACACAAGTCCCAAAGGACCTGTGTAGGTTGTGAGAATGAATCTCAGCTAGCCACCTTGAATGTGTTCCAATCATACATCTATGAATATGACGGTGAATATAAAAAAATAAAATATCACATAACTTCACATAAAATAACATTCTTCTCATGTGATCAACAACCACATGGAAGAAATAAATTTCTTTGGCCATCACTGATGTAAGTGTAGTGGGGAGTATCCTTACCATAAAGCCCATGGAATCCTCTGACGAAAATATATATAGGTCTAACCTTAGGTTATACCACTAATATTACTATTAGACACCTTTAGCTAACCTATGTCTCATGTCCAAACAATATTAGATTCCCCAAAGGTACGCACCAATCAGATACTTGGTCCCACAGACCTCTACTCGAATGCTCATGTCGAATCGATGCTCGACATCCTAAGACACATTGTTGTCCATCCTCACAGATATGTCATGGCTCAATGGAATCAGTATATGGTGTGCCTCATCCCCCAACTAACGATCATAAAATATTCATCTAATGGGATCTCTCTATCCTCTTGGACTTATACAGGAAGAACCTCTAACCAAAATGATGGTCAACACCATCCTAAGATACATCTTTTGGAGGCCTCTCCCCATAAGAGTATTTAAAACCACCTCATAATTTGGGTTTTATATGTTTGCACACAACTCAAAATTGCATGTCATCCAATCATGGTGAGTGTAAATCACTAATAATGTACCTGAGACACCTCAAACTAGCACCTTATGCCCTGATGACTATGTTGTTCAATCTAATGGCCCACACCTTCCAAAATCATGTGATCTATTCACATAACCTAAAGACCCATCGCCTCAACCTAAAGACCATGTATCCCAACCCATAATCAGAATAAATCATAGAATATGAGCCTCACCAATAATAATTAACAAAGAATCCTCAACGAGATGGTCAACACCATCTCTGTCCTCAAGAAAAGCTCTTCATGTTTCTTTGGAACCCTAACATTTAATATAAATAAATTAATTTAATAAATAATCAATTTTACCTAATCTGATTAAGGTCCAAATCCCCATACTAGGGTCATTCCATTTTTTATTGATTAATAATTCCCTTAAACATCTCATGGATTTCTATAATTATTTAAAAGAAAACATTCAGTTTATTGGGTCTTGCTCAAAATACCCAATGGAACACCCAACAATCCACCAGAAAAACAGTCAAAAAATCAGGAAGAATGATAATAAACACCTACATTATACTCATAGATGCTCTCTAATTTGATATCATCCAATAGATAGATCCAAATTAGATGAAATCAATGTTTTAAATCAATTCCCTAAAAATATTATAAAATAGCTCGCATTGATTTAGCACACAGTGAAGATAGCGAAAATAAGATAAGAGGATATCAGATCGGAGGTCTAGGGGTAGAAAATCCATATCCCCTAATGGATTGAAAAGTATATCTTGTACATGAAAGAAATCAAGATACCTAAGAGATGGATTTAGAGGTGTTACTAAGCTGGTGACCTCCTAATGTGTGTCAAAATATGGGGGCCAAGCCCCCTTCCCCACTGTTTTAAAAAAATATTCCAAAAAATTTTACACAGAACATAAATATATAAATTATGTATAAATTTTGGGGTTTTAATGTTAATCCTAAAAAAATTATGAAATAAATTTATTTCATGTCGCGTATTTATTTTCACATTGTACAATTGGACTAAAATAACTTTTAGTATCCTGGCTCCTTGTCTCTTACTCTATTGTTTTTCCAAACCCTAGGAATTCCAATATAACACAAACTGAAACTAAAATAAGCTTTTGGGTAAAAAAACTCCCATAATGAGGTTCCAAAGATCATGAAAAATGGTTGGTCTGACCACCAACTCTAAAATTCAAATTGACACTGAAAATTCCCATTAAAAAATCCAGGAAGTTACATTCTCTGAACCATAACATAGATCATCACTAAGCTATAAATAATTAACTAGAGATGGTTGAAAACATACCAATTTTTTTTAAACACCTTGGTATACACTAGTCAAATGTCCTAGGTCAAATTCCACATATAGATCCCTTCCTTAGGATTTACCTACCCTAGTTTCTTCCAAACCCAAAACGAAAATAAACTGATGTCCACCAACCATCGCAAGACTCAAAATTCCTTTCATGATGGATCCTCACTCTAGGACCTTATCAAGTTCTCATATCATACACATATCACATCTGATATCATTCATGTAATGCATCTTATAATATTCCCACCTCATTTCCATGTTTCGCATAGAACCTATGAGGTCCTACATCTCATTAGATACCAAACATTATTCTTGGTTCCTCAAACCTCACATAAACAACCACATCATATCAATTCTTATATTGAAACATGCCTCAAGGAAATCTACTTCACATTGATTCCCATTGATAATATCAGTTCCATGCACCTCATATATATATATATATAACGCATACAAGATTATTCCAACCAACTCACTAGCACCTGGTTGGTCCAAAAGTACATCTTACACACCTCTTGCACCCAGAACATGACATAATATTAAAAATGGGCCATTACAAAATAAAAATAACCCTAGTCACTCCCACGATGTACCTCTAATAGTTATCTGCTCACCAGTCTTATTTGAACATGGTAGGTCAACAACATGAACGTAGCATGAAGCCCAAATTTATGATGCCTAACCTCCCTATGGTGTCGCACCAAAAAATGGTCACTAAACCCACATATGGGTCCCACTATCTTATCCATGACTTATACATGTATATGAATTCCATCTTTCCAGTCCCTGTACCACTCCAATTCCGACCTCAGAAACTCGAGTCTGCCCTGGTCTCTAACTAACAATGGTTTGAGACGGATTTTTATAAAACCTATAGAGATTCCCAACCTATCTGGATGCTTAGAATTCATTCAGCGACCAATCAGACTATGTTTTCACATGACCCAGCTGCCAGCACTATAATCAAACCATCAACGACCTACTCCAAGGTGGACTACTTGATTCCCCAACCAGAAATCCCTAATGAAAATCTTCTCAACCTAGCTTCCTACTATCTGGAGAATCACCATAAAAATCACCTAAAAACATCACCTAACTCAAATATGAGAAATCCATCAAATTCCACTTGACTATCGGTGCCTGGTTGACCATATCTAAGTATTATTCCGACCAAGGTGTTAACCTACAATTTTATGGTGTTACATAGCCTATCCTTTAAACACCTCACTCTTGTGTTGTCGCCACCCACCATACCAGGTGAAAGATAATACAACTCAGTGAAATTATGTGGATATTTCATTAAAAACATTTCTCTATATTGTAGGATTAATAACTCATGAGATCTATCCACCCTTAATGTCTCCGGAAAAAATTTCTCAATGAACCTGACCTCAAAATATTTCCCGACTTATCCATCGTGTCTGCCTTCCTAAACCTTAACATCCCACCAGTTCTTATTTGATCCACAAAGAATGTATATATCTTGGTATACCCTCCAACCTAGGTGTATCTAAAGATTCTAAAATAACATATATATTTAATTTATCCAATTCTAATCTACTCGTGGTCTTCCCTAACCTAGTAATACTGGTGGGTGATACAACTGGAACTCTCATGTAAGGTAATCCATAAAAGTCTCTATTCCTTGAGCCCCCCTATCAATACCCTAGATAACATGTACCAGTCACTCCTTGAATTACTCGTTAATCCATGACCCACAAATAATCAAGTATGGTATCTAACCCACCTACACTAGAGTCTATACCTTATAATATAGTTTTGAATCCTGATATTCTTGACACTATGATGACTCATCCCAACCCTCAAAGGTCTCAACATGTTCTCGCCCAAGTGGCACCAAATCACTTCCCTTTGAATGCTCTACTAGATCCCATATAGGTAGAATCCTTCAGAATAACACTCTAATATATAAAACCATAAGAATATATATTTTTATAACACAAAGAGGGAAAGAAGTAACTAGAATCACAAATTCACTACCCTTACTCTCCCCTATTGCAACCATATCCCACAACATCCAGCCTCTTGGAACCTTACCCGTCTAGATCAGAACCAGGTATCACATATAAATCTATACTCATGGCCCCTCACTTACCCACATCAGAGTGGAGCATAACATATCGATACCTGCCTCCTCTTATTAGATACGTTCCTATATATAAATATATCACATATTATATAAAAATTTCATTGGAACCACATCCCCTCATTGGACGAGTAGAATACCACCAATGAGAGGCTAGGAAGGTAAACACTTCTTAGCTTCCTTTTTTGACACTGTAAACAACCCAGCCCCTCTTAGTGGAAAAAAAGTTCCCGATGATGTTCACAATAAATTTATCATGGAACATGCACACACAGATACATACACACATGTATATATAAATCAACCTATGTGATAGTCAAGAAAACACAGTTAATTTTTTGTTCCCATACCAAGCTAGGGATCCAAAATGCTTCCTTTCCATACGTGGACAAGTTTCACATGACATAACAAATATAAATCGTACCCAAGTGTAAAAATTGAGGTGGAAATCATATCAAATGTAAAAAGGGAAAAGCATAACAATAATTTACATCCCATAGAATCTTTGTCCATCCTCCATAAATGGGGATGCATGCACCCAAACACAAGTTATAAACCTAATTATGGCAACATCCTTATCTCTATACTAACATTTCCTAAATAGTAAGACCTAAATAGAGGTTAAATAAACTCCAATGAAACCATTTTTAGCAGTCCATACCATTTTTTACCTGAAAAATGTTATGGGATGGAGGGACATGTGGCCTTGGGGTTTCCTAACCATACACCAAAGTCAACCAACAAGTAATGCGAATGTAAATATGTGATAGAGTGGAGAAATTAACCTCTGTTTATTATAATAATAAAGTTTTATAGATAAATATTTATATGGAAGAGAAAACTAGAAGGATACAAGACTAGTAACCTATCGTAGTAGAAGAGTGAAACAAAAATAATAATAAAAAAGATCAGATACCATTTTGAGAATTAAAATATCACAAGATACCATTTATAGTACATGCATCAAAATTTGGTTATACAAGGAAATAAAAAAAGAAAGGAGGATCACATGTGTATAACCTCAGCAATTATATATGTAATACTACTGATATAAAAAGGAAAAATAAAAAGGTAACCATAATTGATTTAGGAACCCATGGTATCTTTCAATCCATCCCATGCAAAAAGTCTTATCGCTAATATCTTGATCAAAATCCTAAAAAATTACCTAATCACTATTACAGAAAGTCTATATGGATCTAGAAGGTCCCTTGTAGTGTGTGAGATAGAAAATAAGTAGTCCACCACCAACATGTGCCTTACTCACATATGTGAATATGATGTTGAATAATAAAAAGAATTAAATCAGCATATCAAATTAAACAAAATAACATGCTTACCTTATGCTCAACATCCACAGGGATGATATCACCTACATCAACAATCATTACTATAAAAGTAGTGGGTTGTATCCTTAGCATAAATCCCATGGCATGCTATTATGAAAATAAATCTAGGTGAACACTTGGGTTCCACCTATAATAAGATCACCCATCACCTTGTACCAACTGGAATCTCATGTCCAAACAATATCATATGTTTTTAAGGCACAACCCAATCAAGTACCTAGTCCCACAAACCATTGTTCAAAATCTCCCCTAGGCTAGATGCCTCATGTCCTTAGGCATAATGATGTTTGTCCTACCAAATCAGTCCGAGCCCAATGGCCTCAGTATACATGGAGCCTCATTCCACAAAAAGTGGTCTCAACATCATTATCTAATGGCTCCTCACAGTCTACATGGATTTCACTAGAAATAACCGCCAACCATACTGATGGTCGATATCATCTTAATATACAACTAATAGTTTCATGTTTCCACATGTGTTGTCCACACTACATTATCATCTGAGTCCTATCTATTTATACATGAATCAAAACAGAACATCGACCAATCACAATGAGTATAAATCACCAATGAAGTCCCTAAGCCACATCAACTGGGAACATTGTTCCCCTGAGACCGTGTCCCTCAATTTAATGCACAACACAGTCCAACAATATATGATCCATTCCCCAAACCAAATGAATGACTTCTTCATCACAAAGACCAAGTCACCCAACATGTGATCAAAATCAATCATATAATTTAGGTCTCACCGAACATGAAAAACCAATTCACCTCATCCAGATGGTCAACCGAATCTCAATTCTCTAGAAAAACTCATCAAGATCCCTTCAAACCATACCATTTAATATAGTCAATTTAATTTTACAAATAATCATCATAGCCTAATCTTAGAAAGGTCTACATCATTGCACAATAATCATTAAATTTTTATTAAATAATGAAAATTGGAATAGGCATCTCATGGGTTCCATTAGTTATTTAAAAGTCAACATTAAATTTATAGGGTATCACTTGGACTACCTAATGGTATTCCAAAGAACACACACCCCAAAATACATATGAAATTATTGAGAACAATATGAACCACAAACCTTATATTATTAGATTCTCTCCCATATGATATTATCCTATAACTCAAGATGAATCAGAAGAAATCACTGTTTTAGATGAACACCCTAAAAATAAGGTAAAATGGATCTCAAAGATTTAATGCACCATATTGTGATAGAAAATTATAAAATAACATAAATTATCGAAGGTATTAACAAAAGAATATGTAGATAGAAATAGATCAATGATTAGAGTCTAGAAATCATAGAAATCCGGATCCCTAAAAGACAGAGGGAGAGGAACTACCAAGCGGGTGCCCTCATGTTGTGCATCTAAATAAGGGGGCTGATCCCCAATCCCATATATTTTAAAAATACTTACATGGAACATTACACACCATTTAAATATTCAATTTCCAAGTAAATTCTATGTTTTTATTGGTTGGTCCAAGAAAAATTAGGAAATAAATTTATTACATTTCATGTAATTGTCTTGCAGCTAATTTTAGCATCCTGGGTCTTCCACTATTCCTTGGTTATTTTCTAGAACCCCTTGGAGATCCAAAAAAATAAATAGAACGCACATAAAAAAATTTATTTAGTAAAACTAACTACCAAAATTAGGTTTCTAAGATCAAAAAATAATAGTTCATCTGACCACCAACTCAAAAATTAAAATTTATCTAGAAAGAAATCTACTATTTTTTTTGATGTCACAATATCCCTACATTAACATAGCTCACCCCCTGAGCTATAATGAATTACCCAAAGATTGTACCAAACACAGTCCTCATGTTTTAAACTCACTAATCCACCCTTGTCAAAAGTCACATGTCAATATTATTAAGGGGCTCCCAACATTAGGAGTTAATTAACTCAGTCGCCTCCCAACCCTAAACGAAAAAATATTGATTTTCCACCAACCATCCCAGAATCAAAATTCCTTCTATGATACATCATCACTCCTTCACCTTATCAGGTTCTCATATAATACATTTGTCACATGTGACACCCATCAAGTACCACATCTAATAAAATTACCACCATGTTCCCATGTCTCACACGACACCCATGAGGTCTCATATCTCATTATATGACCAAAATTAGTCTTGGTACGTCGCAATGCACATAAAAAACCTACATCATATTGATTTATAGATTCTAATGCACCTTTATGAAACCTTAATCACATCGATTCCCATAGATAATCATATTACAATGAACCCCATATATATATAACATATCCTAGATGATACCAATATATTAACCAGTGTTTGGTTAGTCCAAAAGTACAACATGAACACCTTGTTCAACCAAAACCATACATTCCAAACAAAATGGGCTAGGCCAGAAACCTGGGATTTTACCTCAAAAATGGGAAAAACCGTAACATGAAAGGTGAAAAAAAGATAAATTACATCACAAAAATGTCCATAAGACTAGTTTTAGACAATTTAAGGCTTGGATGCATGTACAATAAGGGTTGTATCTTGACCATGTGACAAAATTTCAACCAGGTCTCCTAAGCCCATGTGGGCCATGCTCAAAGTGGGAACCAAGTAATGGTAAGGATTTATTTAAATCGCATGTGAGGAAACTACACTAGTAAATAGTATTGGAGTTGAGAGTCCTGGAAATGAATAATTTATTAATCAATATGAATGGATGCATTGAGGGTAAAATCACAAGTGTCAAAATTTCAATAAAACAAGGAAAGGTGGAAAGGAAGTAAATTGGGACAATTGAGATTTGAACCATGAGAGATGGGTTGACCAATGGGTGATGAATGTTTTTTAACTTATTTAAAACACATGTCCCACAACCAAATTAGTCAAGGTTGGGGAAAAAATACAAGATTAACCATTAATCTTGTTCATACCTCGGTATCCACTATTTTTTAGAATAAATCCTCTTGGGTTTGGACACCAAGATAGAAGATGAGCCAAATTGGTAGGGAAACACTGCTTTTAGCAGATTCCATTAGGATTCAGAGGATGATGAGTATAAAAATTCGGGGAGGATCAATGTTTGAAGATGATTTGGTGAAATTTTGTAGTATAATTTCAATACTCTTTGTTTTATGACACCACATATCTAATAACAACGAGGGGGAACAATAATGGATTTGAGTCAAAAATGTTCTCAAGGATGGATGGTCCAAAGATAGGTTAGTGCCCAGATGGACGCATGATATAGGATTCAAATATATTTACGTAACCCATGAAACAAAATATGATTCAAGACTTATTTTGTTATTCTATGTGGAACTATAGGTGACCAAAACTAGAGGGGGGGGACTTTCTAGAGAGGGATATATGTATTACGTAAATTTACATCAGGTAATGGGTATGTGGAACATGTAGTTTAACATCTTGCGGTAAGGATGATAAACATGATGTTTAACATCTAATTTTAAGGATGAGGTCATTGATGTTTATGATCATGTAGATCTAAAAAATGGGTGGTAGGATGAAAATAATTTAAGGTCGTAATTCATTGAGCAATAAGAGATGCTTTCTAGAATTGTTGGTGTGGAATAAATAAGTGCTGACCCGATATGAAAGGGGTATGATTGTGGCCCCATACCACATTAATTATGAGTTACAAGATGCCCAGAGTTTACGTTCGTGGTGAATAAACAATAAGAGGTATGTTCATATTGCTGAAAATGGGTGGTACCAAGGGTAAAAGGTAAACCAAGGATATTTCTTATACTGCCCAAATATATATTGAATATCATAAACAACTTATAGCCATGATGTGTGAACCATAATGGATAAACATACCATTTTTAATGTTTGAATGCCAAAACCATGCATGGAGGAATCTATCCATTATTCTTAATCATTAGTGGGACATGCATAGTGAAGGAAATAAGGAAAGAAAAATAATCCCTCTCATCACATGGGAGTTTCTATTTTGAGGGGGGGAATCCATCGCAGGAAGGTCATAATATTATTGAATTGCTTTCTCAATGTGATCAAGATTATGAGGGGATAGAATTGAGTGTTCCAAAACATATCCAAACCCAAGGGAGGTGGAAATGAGGAAAATAGAGGCTTCTTAAAAATAGAACCTAGAAGGGGGGAAATCTATTACTAATGGAATGATTACTAACCCCATTAGAAACACATGTCTCCAAAAACATTCGATAACAAATGGGAAGAGTAGATACTATCTTGAACCTGGACCATGTTTGAAACATGGGAGCCTCCAAATATTTCTATAGATCATTTGGTTAATGTTCACAGGAAGAACGTGATCCAATTTTGTTCATGCACCATCATTGCTGTGGGGGATGGGGGGTTGTAACCCCCAAGGTTTTTTGAAATACTTTTTTTTTGAAATATATACAATCTTTTTATATTTTAAGTTACATAAGAAACTAAGTTTAGATTTCATTTCACATAATATTATGTTTGTCTTGTGTTAGACATTATTCTGAGTATACATTGGATTACTTGCAACACCATGTTTGAAATAAACAAGACATACTATTTAAATATTATTTAATATGATAGTTATCAACTAGCCACTAGAATGGTATGTATGAATAGGATTTACTAAATTACAAAAATACAGTTTAATTTTTTTATATAATTATTTTATTACCGATTAATTATAAATAAATATAAAACACTTTTGGAAATAAAAGGAAATATTTTTGTGAAAATATATTTTCATGAGGACAAGTGTGTTTTATATAAATAAATTAACTAAATCACTTTTGAATGACGATTTTGATTAATATTAGATATTATATTCAATAAAATTTTTAAAATATATCTTATATGTTTTCAAGATAATATATGTGAGTAAATTCAATTCTTTCATTAAAAAATATAATTTTCTAAAAAAGAAGTTTTGATACCTATTTATGGAGTATTTATTTTAAAAATAAAATTCTCCAATATTATAAAATGAATTTGATAAAATAGTCCTAATTTTTTAAATCCAAATATCAAAATTATCTTATTGGGATTTTGTTTTTCATTTTTCTGAAAAGATTCAATTTTTCAATGAATAGTGAAAATATTGAATTTCAATTGAAAAAGCCTTTTTATTTAATTTATTTATAAATTTAATTTATATTTTAAATTGGTTTTAATGTATGATTTGTAAAATTATACACATATTAATCCAATTTAGGTTATTATAAAAAAATTCATAATGAAATTGGTTATAAAAACAATATACCCTTTGGTCATTTTTGCTTAAAAAACCAGCTTTCTTGCCATGTTTGTGAGATTAATTTAAAATAAATTTTTTTCACATAAGTGAGTTGAATTTGGAAAAATAGATTCCATTTTTGGACTAATCATAATTTATAATTTCTAATAAGGTTAAATTATTTTTTTGACCAAATTGAATAGTGAATGTAGTGAAAATTAATTACCATGGTGAAAGTAAAAATGGGTTTACAAGGGATTAAACTTGATTGATAACAGTGGAATGACAAAAAATATTATATTAATTTTGTTGAATGAGTTTATTTATAATTTTTATAAAAAAAACTATCTTTAAAATTGATATTATTTTCCAATTTCATTTTAATATGAACCATATAATAAGTAATGTAATGAAAAAAACAAAAACAAACTTTCCATAATTTTAATATCTATAATGTTATGGGATAGGGACACAAACAACATTGTTTTTGTTATAGATATTATTTAAAAATATAAATGATATTTTTATTGTAATAATTTATCTTTAATTTCTTAGAGATGAATTAGAAACTAAAAAATCATAGGAAACACCAACAAAATAATTACTTAGTTATTATTTAACTAAAATAAATGATACCAAAAATATTGAAATTGAAGTAAATTAAAGGAATTATTATATTCCATTATATATTTAGATTCATATATCATTTTAAACAAATTTTTACTTTATATACTCAAATTTATCATTTTCTGATTTTTTTAAACAAAAAATAAATAAATAATATCAAAATTTACATTAATGTTATTTTATAATAGATGATATTCTATTGAATGATTTAGAATTAATAAAAAAAATATCTTATTCCATTTTATTTTTAAATTATAATAAATATATAATATATTCCATTAATATACCAATTTACATTTTAAAATGAACATATTGGCCCCTAAATAATAAAGCAATATTAGCATAGTTAATGTTAAATCAGTATTTTTTCTTGTTACATGTGATTGTATAAACAATAATTTCCAAACAAATTGGATTAATACTTAATAAATTATATATAATATTTATAAATAGTGAGTACAAATTATATAATATGTATAAATTTAATTTATTCATAAAGTATAAATTACATATATTTGAAAACCGTTTATTGTAGTGAACAACCATAATGGTAAAAATATAGATACTAGAAATTTAGAAAAATATGTTTAAAAGACATGTTTCAATGAAATATTATGGTGTTACGTGACTGTATCACACATACACACATTTAACTAACATAATTTATCAAGTTGAGGTAACACAGACCTCCTAATAGTGAATACTTATGGGGGTTTTAAAGAATATCAGCTATGCTAATCAATAAAAGGGAACTCACCCAACAAACTTATTCACAACTGTAATGGAATTTAGATAGACTAAGATATACTAAATCACTTCCCAAATTCGATATTCTAATATTATAATCCCTGATTTTCTCATAAATCAAACCAAGGAAGGCCTTTGGTGTAATCCAAAAGGAGACACATGAGGAATATGTAACATTCATCAACAACCATTTATCTATTATTTCATCCTCAGAATGGTAAATTATTTTTATAACTTTCTTACCTAATAAACATAATATCTTTTATATTCTAGAATTTTTATAATATTAAGTGTATGACCCATAACCACCAAAATTTCCATCAAATGGGTTATGAAATCATTGTTATTGTGTGTGATGGACTACCGCCTTACGAACTGATGTCTTTCATTTTTACATTAAAACCATTCATGGTTAAAAATAATGATGTAGATTATATTTATTTATTTTATTTTTTATATTTATGATATTATTACTCTTTTTTTAATATTATATAACATATACATTCATGATTTATAATTAGTGCTAATAAGATACCATTGGGTTTTTGTACGTCGAACTACCATCTTGCGGAGCATTGTGAATCATTAACGGTTTATATAGAATGTTTTAAAATAGTTTTATTAATAATATATGATAAATATATGATATAAAAAAATATTGGAATGATAATATACATATATATTATTTTATTTTATTTCTTTCAATATTAAATTGAAATGGAAAAAATATTCATGCGTACGTATGACCTACCATCTCCATGAATAGTGTATTTCATTTCCCATCACTAAATATTATGGATTAATCCAAATACATATATAATGAATATATATAGTAATTATATCTTGGTTTTCATTCGAGAGATTATGAAATTTTAATCAAAGTAATAGAACCAAAAATGAAACGTAAAAACATATACTTAAAACAAAATGGTTATTACCCTAAATGTAACTTTAACATGCAATTGTTGGGAAAAATGTAATAAATGATCATAATAAAATAATATACAACATGAAATTTGTATATAATTATGATTATTTAATATATTTACAATAAAATTATATTTATTATAAAGAGGTTCAAATGAGTGCGAAGGAATAAAAGAGTTATTGTAAGGGATTCATGTATCACTATTATTTTCATTGAGGCACATAATTCATTAACCAATTTTTTAATATATGTGGTTTATATACTATCCATGATTTTATTTTATAATTATTTTCATAAATTTTATTTTTTCTTACAAATAAATTTTAAGATATCTCTTTCATGGGTTTTATAGTTCAAATACTAACAGACTGGTGGGGTATTTTTATCTCAATTTTCCATATTTGAGATATAAATTATGTTATACACCTATATTACATTGTGAGGAATATATACAACCCATTTGACATGTATCAAGATGTATTTTTTATCCTCATGATATTTTAAGGTCCATTTTATATTTTTTCCTTCAAGGGAATTATTATTCAATGTTACCAAAGTGGTATTGATTTTATGTTACAAACTCTTTATTTATCAGGATTGTTTATCATTATGTCTCCAATGATGAAATAGTATTATAAAAATCCCATGAATTATAATAAATTTTCTTATAAAAGGGTTACTAATTATTTATTCATGTAATTTCACCATTTTCCCACTCTTTGGAACTTTAGATTAGGAAATGTTTTTTTAGGAAATCTGACTCTATTTCTCTCTTAGGTAAAAAATATATGTTATTTAAAAACAGTATGTTCTAAAAATGTTATCAAAATACTTTTAAAAAATATATTAAGGTCATTTTCCATGAACATAATTTTTAAATTGTTTTATGTTTTAAATATTGATTTAAATAACTCTAAAATATTACTTTATATGTTTTCAAGGTTATTTTCAAAGAAAAAGGTTTTCAACATTTTTTATGTTATCAAACCAGTCTTCAAATAGGAAAGGATATTTTTCTCAAGAAATATTTTAAATAATTTTTACCAAATCCTTTATAAGATTACAAAGAAGTTTTTAATAAAAATGATTCTCAAAATGTTTTATGTTTTAAAAGGTGTTTTTAATTATTTTTGAATCCCTTACAACTATCCATGTTTATATATAATAAAATTGTTTTCAAAATGATTTTTTCAAAGAGTAAATAATATTTTACTTAATAATTGTATTAAATGACTTTTATAAATACCTTTATATATTTTCAAATTTACTTTATGAAGAAATGGATTTTGAAAATGTTTTATGTTTTAAATAGTGATTTTCAATGAAAGGTTATTTTCCAAAAGAAATTTTCCATGTGATCATAAAAAAAATAATTCTCCATATAAGATGTCACCATTTTATAGAGTTTATTATTTAATGGGTATATCAATGAGGGACACCATTATTATTCTTTCATTTAATATGTATTTTTATGATGAAAAGTTTTTTTATGAAACCTCTTTCTCTTCTACTAGTTACACCAAGATAAATTGCTAATGAAACCGACAGGTTTTCATTGGTTATGATATAATGAATTGATTTTGAATTCTATATCTTTTCACAAGTTATGATATTATGAAATGTTTATAATCCAATTTTATTTCATGGGTTATGATATGATTAATAAATATGATATTGTGATATGCAAAAATATGATTTTTATTTATATAATAAGTGGGACCTATATCTCCCTCCAATTCATTGGGTAAGGATTTATATCTCATGAGTTAAAAAAGGATATAATGGGTAGTAAAACTAGTTCAATAATAATTAGATTGAATTGGGAGTGAACCTGAGTAGTAATAAAGTGCTAAAATGATGAGTGAACATGGTTAAGTAAAATAATTTTTCAGTTTTGAATGTATTGGTAGTGATCCTGGACAAATAATTAAATGTTTTTTTTATGATTATGTGTATTACATAAATCTATGTTTTATGCCAAATTTATTATCTCATTTATTATGTTAGTTGATTACCTTAGGATTCATGTCTTATAAACGGACAATATTTATTCCATGACTAATTTTTGTTATATTTAACATGCATGAAATTGTTTTCATATATTATGCTCATGTTCTCACACCCTTATGTTCATTTTATTCTTCTGTATCCCTCATATTTACCCTTATAGTGCATCTGAGCTTACCCCTTATTATGTCTCCTTTAAAAATGTAATGACTAATGGTTTTATGTAGGGTATGTCCATGAAGATTAATAAATGGGAAGATCATTATGGTAAACATTGAATATCTTTTAACAGATTAGAAGATTGTTATAGATGTTTCCAAAGGCACTAAACTATTATGGTCCTTATGAGTGTGTTTGTGTTATGTAATGAAACATCATCTAAAAATATGTAATATCTATGTATATTTTTCATAGGTTAACATAGTTGGTATCAAGGGAATTTTTTAGTTATCCATTGGAAATAATGATGAATAATCATTTTTGAGTCCCCTAGGGATATTTATAAGGATATGTATAGGGATGCCTCTAAGGATATGTCTAAGGATGAGTCAAAGGATAAAAAATGTAATTGAATTTTGGGGAAGGATAGTGTGTTTTTTTCTTAAAATAAATACTTATCTTGATATTAGAAGTGGGTGTGGATCATTTGCAAATGTTCCATGGGGTAATAACCTCAAAAACATCGTATTGAGCTAGAATAAATTGGGAAATACTACATGAAAACAGAACTTTCTTCACACTTAGTTTGACACTCTGGAGGATATTATTTAGACATTGAAAAATATATATGAACTGTCATGAAGTTTTTAAATAGATGATGATCATGGATGACCAAGGTTAAGACAAATTTGACATATATTCAAAATAAAGTGTAAAGAATTAAACATCTTATAAGTGATTTTAATGATTATATGGTTCTCCTCTATGATAATTATTGGTCACACTTTGATTTATAGTTTTATTCAATTGTGGAAACCAAAAGGAACTATGTTAATGTTGAACGTGATGGATTATTTGGTGATGAAATACCAAAGGGATGATGAATTAAGTAAATGAAATTGTAATTTTCTTTGTCTGTTTTAATGGAACATGATTAACAATGTATACCATAACCAGCTCTCAGACCCACAAAATAATAAAATTATAGAGGTTAATGAATGTTTAGGTAGTGGAGAATGTGGAGGAAATAATATATAGTTTCTTATGTATCTATAATGTAGTAAGAAACAACCACATTTATGTCTTAGAGAAACATGAAGATGTATTGACTGTGGAAAAGGACAGAAATAATGTTACTAAAAAGGTAAAATGAATAATTTAGTTAACAAAATTGATAAGAATATTTGTCTCCCTATGGTATTATCAGTGGATGAATTATCAAAATGTGGAATGTATGAGCATTATGATAATTGATGTCATAGGGGGAAAGCCTATAAAGAAATCATTAATGTGGTATGAGTAATGGTTATATTTTTTATGACTAAGAGACTAAAAATGACATGTGAAGGGAAATAAAAGTATAATAAAAAGCTGATAAGGATTAGTTAATTTTTTGAGAAATAAGTTAAATGATTTAAGTTTTTATTTATTGAAATTAAAGGATTACGAATCTTGAAATATGTAATTATTTTTCATTAATTTTTTTCAATAAGGATTTTATGGAATTTAATGAATGATTATAATAACCAAGAAATTTGATATGTTGAAAGGTAATATTTAATAGAAAACACATGATTAAGGGAATGTAACCCTAAAAAAGTTTATGATGTTGAGAAAATGCTGTTAGTTTAGATAATGAAATTATTTATATGTATAAATTAAATTCAATAATATTGATAACCTTAGAACTGATAAAGGATTAATTAAAAGAGTGGTTATGTTATAATTGATGAATATAAAACATTTTTGAATTTAAGGAATATATGAAATAATCTACGTATTATTTAAGGAATGAGGAATAATGTATTGTTTTAATTATATTTTAGGGTAATTCACGTTATTAACATGTTTTAATAGAATACATGATGAACGAATTCACATATTTGGTATGTGATAATCATGAGATAACTTATGATGTATTGTAGATCAATAGTAAAATAACTTTGATAATTTTAATTAATTTCATTATAAAGTTCTAGTTTTAATTTATTGAAAGGTTATAAGGTTAACTATTTATATAATTTTTTATGTTTAACTATGGATGAGGTTTAAGAGATTGATTTATTACATGACTATATGGAGGTTTATTCATATTGGAAAACCTATGATAACATTTTTTTTGTAATGATAAAAAATGATAGAAAAAATTAATTACCATTCTATTTATGGTTATTATGCTCAATTTGTGCGTGTGTAATAATAAATTAACCCTCATTTTTGGAGTAAGAGATGTTGTGGAAATTTATGAAGCCACAACGGAAGGGAGATATTTTTTATATGAAATGGAAGAAAATCAAGTAATTATAATTTCTTATTAAAATTATTCAACCATAGAAAAAGGATTTGAAATTTAATATTCATCAGTTATCTTCATTTTTATGATATCAATGAAGTTTTAAACCCAATTTCGGTTATGGTTTTTTTTCATTAACTTTATTTGGATCACCAACTTTCTTTTTATCAGTGTTATTTATCACTCTCTATAGTTATTTTCTCTTTTCTTTAATGTCCAAATCTTCACTTCCCACCTGTTTTCTCCTCAATGTAAACATAGATATGGGTTAATTTTTGTAACCATCTCATTTCTATCTTTACATTTTTATGGTATGTTTTATAATTCATTTGTATGAATTTTGATTCTAGGAAGTAATTTTATAAAGTTAAATCATTGATAACTGAGACAAATTTTGAGGGTGAAATTCAATTTAAGGCGATAGAATATAAATATTTAGATTTTGTGAAATATATATATTAAAAAAATTAATATTTTTATATTTCAGGATACATGAAAAACTAAGTTTATCTTATTTTACAGGTAATACTTAGTTTTTATTGTATTATACTCAATTCTGATTAGCATCCGTTTAAAGCAAAATAGATTTTAAATGAAACATTGAATTCTATTTCAAAATTATTTAATATAATAATAATCAAATTTTAATTGGAATGGTGGGAATGAATAATATAAAAATAAATTATGAAATTATTCTATACATTTGTTTTTATAATTCTATGGTGACCGATTAATTAGAGATGAAAACTAAACCCTTGGAACATAAATGGAAATATTTTTTCTGAAAATTAATTTTCATGCGCACTATTGCATTTTATATAAATAAAAAAACCAAATTATTTTTGGTTAATTAATTTAATTAAATATATATGATATTAGATAAAAATTTTAACATTAATTTTATATGTTTTCTTGACAAGAGATGATAATAAATCAAATTTAGTGCTTTAAACTATATTTTTCAATAAATAATGTTTTATCACCTTTTTTATAGTGAACTTATTTTATAAAAAAATATTTCCGATTTTAGAAAAGGAATCTTATAAAATAATCCTCACTTTAAAAATCATAATATCAAAATTATATTAGGTTATTTTATGGGTTTTTTTTGAAAAAAATCATTTTTAATGAAATGTGAAAATACTAAATTATAATTGAAAATGACATTTTTATAATTAATTTATTATGTTTTTTTAAAATTTTTAATAGATAATTAGTTCAATTATACATCTATTAATCCAATATAGGTCATTTTAATCCATTTAATACTGAAATCAGTTACAAAAACTTCGTAATATATTGTTATTTTTTCTTTAAAGACCCACATTCTCATCACATTTGTAGGATTAATTTTAAATTAAAATTCTCCACCTATATGAGTTGAATTTGGGATAAAGGTTTCCATATTCAGAATAATCAAAATTTATAATTTAAAATATTTTCAACTTTATTTTTCATCGAAATGAAAAGTGAATGAAGTAAAAGTTTAATTACCATTGTTAACGTAAAAATGGGTTTACCAGGGGTTAAAATATAATGATAAGAGTGAAAATTATAGAAAATATTATTCTAATTTTTTTAGTGTTTTTATTTTCAATTTTTACATAATAGTATATGCAGTATTTCAATTTCATGGAACTTTATTTTGTATATGATTCATATAATAATTAAAGTAAATAAAACGACAAAAAGATACTTTTCTGAATTTTAATATCAATAATGATTTCATTTTGGGAAAAAATTGGTTATTTTATACACATTATTATGGTATATAAATGAATTTTTATCATAAAATTTCATGTTTTCTTTTTAGAGATGATTTTGTTAGTTAAAATGATAGTGAAATGCCCACATAGTTATTATTTAGATAAAATTTAAGAAAAATAAATGGAACAAAATAATTTAAAATTGAAGTAAATTTGATGAATTATTGTATTAGATTAATTTTTTATATGTGAATATCATTTTACACCTGTTTTAACTTAAAATGGTTTAATTAAATCATTATATTGATATTTTTAAATTCAAATTAAATAAATAATGTCAAAATTTACATTAATGATATTTTTTAATAAATGATATTCTATTGAATGCTTTCAAATTACTAAAAACAATATATTCCTAAAAGTTATTTTTAGATTCTAATAAATAAACAATATTTTATATTAATTTCCAAATTTAATTTTTTTTAATGATCATATTTACCCTCAAATAGGAAGAACACTATTAGCACAGTGAAGGTTAAAGGAGTGATTTTGCGCATTACATTAGCTTATTTTAAAAATAATCTCCAACATTCATAGGATTTAAATTTTTTAAATTAAAAATAATATTTATAATTAATGGGCCTAATTATCTGATATGTCTTACTTTAATTTAGTCTTAATGTATAAATTACCTAGGTTAGACAAACCTGTTACAATAGTAAAAAAACCAAAATTGTAAAACATAGGATATGTTGATGTTAAGGAAAAAACATTTAAAACATGTGTTTCAATTTTTTGTGTTGGTATGTATAGATTATATCATCCTAAAAACATTTATTTATTGTATTTGGATCGACATGAGGTAATACTGACATCCTAATAGTGAATAGTTTTGATTATTTACAAGAATGCCACTCATCCTTAACTATAAAAGGGAACTCACTTTACCCACTTCTTAACAACACTGAAGCATTCTAGCTTGAAAAATATATTCCCAAATAACTTAATTACATATCTACTATCATCCTAGAAGCCTTAATTTGGTATAAATCCAACCAGGGAAGGCCTTTAGTGCAAAAAATAGGAGATACACAAAGATGAGTTGACATTCATTGATGAACTTTTTTTTATTTCTTAGTCAAACTAATTCAATTTTTATACCATTATTATGAAATAAAATATGTATATTGAATAAAATTTAATGTTTTTATGTTATGTTTATGACCAAAAACAACCCAAATTTCCACCAAATGGGATACAAAATCATTCTTCATGTGTACAGTGGAGTATCACCTCACAAACTAATGTCGTTTTTTCATTTCCATCTTTCTTGGTTGGAAATAATGATGAAAATAATATTTATACATTTTATGAAAGATCTTATCATACTTATGGAACTATTATATAATACATACTATCATTCTTTCCATTTTTTGGAAATATGATAACGTCGTTCATGAGTACGACAGACTACCACCACGCGAAGTAATGGGATTCATTCAAGATTTTCATGGAATATATTAAGAATATATTTAATATAAATATGAAATATATTTTACTGAAAAATGATACTATAATTTTAATATGCATTTTTATAATTTACATTTCTTTCTTTTAATATGACAGGAAAATAGAAATATCATTCTTGCGTACGTACTACCTACCGTCTCAATGAACGGTGTATTTAATTTTACTATCACTAAGTATTATAGATTACTATAAAGAAATATATAATGAATATATATTATATTTATAAAGTGCAATAAAATCAGGATATTCTGAAATCATTATCTATATAACTGAACCAAAAATGATAAGTCATAACTTATATGAAAAACATTAAAGTTATTACCCAAAATTTAACATTAAAATTGAATTATTAATAAATGGATAATAAATGGATATTATAATACAGTATATGGTATGATATATACATGTATGATAATTTAGTAGATTTATAAAAAAATTATATTCAATATAAATGAGTTTCTAATGTGTACAGTGGAATTCAAGGATTAAGGTATGAGATTCCCGTCTCACTTTTATTTTCTGTGAGACACATGCTATATTTAACACCTCTTTCTTCTATTTGGTGTATATAATTCCCATGAAATAATTTTATTATGATTTTAAAAGTATTAATTTTTGTTTGAATATCCATTAGAGTATCTCTCTTTCAATGTTTTTACGATTCAAAAGTTAACAAATTGATAAGGCATTTTTCCACAATTTTCCTCCTCTGAGATGTACATTATGTTATGCATTAATATTATTTTATGAGGTCTATATACAACCCATTATACATTTAATATAAAAAATTTATTAATCCTCATGATATTTTAGGTTTAATTACATGTTATTCCTTCATGAGTATTATGATTTAATGTACCAAAAGTGGTAAAGATTTTATGTTACAATCTTATCATTTATCGAGATTGTTTATGGTTAAGTATCCAATGTTGAAATATCTTTATCTAAATCACAATAATTTTAAATAATTTTAGTATCCCTTGGATATTCATGATATATCAAATTAATTTAATCATTTTCCACTCATTTGTACTTAAGAAAATTAGGAAAATGTTTTAATGAAATCTAACTTTATTTCTATCTTCCATCAGATACCAGTGTTATTTAAAAGAAATATTTTCCTAAATTCATTTAAAAATGTTTTCAATGATATTATAATATTATTTTCATCAAATAGTACATTGAAAATGTTTTATTATTCAAAAATTGTTTTAAATGATTTCCCTTCTTCATTTATAGGATTTCAAGGTTATGTTAAAAAAAATTTCAAAATGTTTTTTGTTTTAAAAAGGGGTTTTCAAAGAAGAAATGATATTTTTCTCAAGAAATTTTTAAAATTAATTTTAAAAAAATTAATTAATAATTTTTCAATGTTTTATTCAAAGAAAATGATTTTTAAAATGTTTTATGCCTTTAAATAGTTATTTAAATGACTTTTAAATCTTCTTTTATATTTTTTCAAGGTTATTTTTAAATAAAAATTTTTTCAAAATTTTTCTATGTTTTAAAAATATTTTTTCAAATAGTAAATAGGTATTATACTAAAGAAATAGTGTAAATGATTTTTTTAAAAATCATTTATATTTTTTCAAACATGTTTTAAAAGAAATGAATATTTAAAATGTTTTATATTTTCAAAAGATATTTTTAATGAAAGGTTATTTTCCTTAAGAAATGTTCCATGTGATCAGTCAAAATCCTTATCCATATAAGGTGACATAATTTGATAGATTTTACTCTTTACTAGGAATATATTTTAAGGAAACCATTCTTATTCATCCATTTAATGGTTTAGGTTTAGGATGAATGGTTTTTTATCAAAATCTTTTCTCTTCCATTTGTTATACCATGATAAAATGATTAATAAAACCATTAATTTTCAGGGGTTATGCTATGATAGAATTATTATGAAACTTGTTATTTTTAATATTTTATTATAAGATGGAATTTTTAGGATTCCCTTTTAATTTCATGGGTTATGATATGTTGATGTTTTATTATCTCATGGCATATATAAATTTGGTTTTTTATTATGTTACGGGTGGTCCCTATATCTCCCAACAATGAACTAGAAAATATTTATATCTCATGGGTTAGATGGAATGGGATAGGGAATAAACCTAGTTCTGTAATATATGTCTAGAAATAGGAGTGAACTCGGTTCAGTATTATGGTGATGGAATAAGGATATAACTCAGTTCAATGAAGAATATTTTTTGATGTGATGGTCTTGGTAATGAGGCTTGAGTAATAAGGAAATGATTTTCAATTATTATGTATATGAAAAAAATCTATGTTTTATGACAACATTAGGCTCTCATGGATCTTGTTCTTTGATTACAGTGTGATTTATGTTTTATGAATTTCCAATATTTATGTCATGACTCATGTTTATGATATTTACAATGCATGGTATGTTTTCATATGTTATGCTCATATTCCCATACACTTATGTTCTTGTTATACTTATGTATCTCCTTGGTTTACCCTTACTAAGAATTTGAGATCACCCTTTCTTATGTTTACATTCCCAAGTTTATGAAAGAAGGTTTTATATAGGGCATTCCTATTTAGAGTGTTAAATGGGAAGATCTTTCTCGAAAAAATTAAAGATCTTTCACCAGATTAGAAGATTGTGTTCCATGTTTCAAAAGGCACTAAACTATTATAGTATTTGGGTTTTTTCTTGTGTAATGTAATTTATATTAATCTAAAAAGCTGTATTATCCATCTATTATAATTCAGGGTTGTAATAGTGGTTCACAATAAAATTTATTGGAAAATGAGGATCTATATTTGGAATGAATCAAAGTTGGTAAGTGGGGAAGAGGGGCTTCCTGGGAAAGTACTAAACATCTTGGGAGATATCTTGTCCTTTTCTCAAACATAATAAATGTATGAATAAATGAATTGGAATTGAGTGCGATCTTGAGGGGAAAGTTCATGTATTAAATTATTGGTCAGGCTAGACCTAATATATGATGTTTGAGCATCCATATATATCCCATAAAATGGTGTGGGAATCATGTTGTATGTAGTCCCAAATCATGATGTTTTAGGTGATAGACACTGGATTGGGAAACCTCTCCAGCACATGATATAGATATCACATAGTTTCATATCATGTTATCAGGATGTGAACAATGCTATTTAACATCACGTGGTGAGGATGTTGAAGATGCAGTTTAACTTCATAAGGTGAGGATGGGGTCATTAAAATTTAATGTCGTATAGATTTGATCATGGGGTTGTGTTGTTTTAAATATTTTGATGGGTATTTTACCTTTAATTTTTATCATGTGACTAGTATGTAGGGCAGAATAATTTAGAGCTGTACACCTCAGAATGTAACAGTTCATGTGAAGTAATTATTGAGGAAACTTGTGTTTATGGGCGGTGTGATGTGATCCCCATCCATGTTGACTAGTGAGTATGCACCATTAGAGAAGAAATTATTGATAACGTAATCCCCTTTACATTTGGGATAATTATTTAGTGTATTATTTTAAGGTATCATTAGTTTCCTAAGACTATAACCATGTCAGCCTATAAGAATTAAATGATGTGAACTTTCTTGTTAAATTCCGATGAAACTCAATTTTGGTGCCTTTCTAGGTAATGGAATGCTTGGATAATATTTTCTTTGAGAGATTTCAACATGGAAAAGTGTACCTCTACCCTATTTTGGATTATCTTTTGATCGTAAAACACTATATGGTGTGATGGTAGTTTTACCTCTATAGGTAAAACTTCCAATATTCTATACAGTATGGTGTATTGGGTTGCTTGAGTGGTATTATGTACCATCATACTGTAAGTCCCAATGGATTTAAAAGATTTTCATTTAAGAATAAATTTAGTTTTTTTATATTTATTTATAAGAAACACCATTCTAGGCTTATGCTACACAAATACTGAATTAACATGTATTAGACGCCTGACCGAGTTTTAATGGCGCACCTATTTTCAGACAAAATGTTAATACTTTTATCAATTTAATTATTAAAAATGAAATTAATTTTTTAATTTAAAATTCCAAAAGTATATTAGGTTGAATTTGTTTTATTTTTCTAAGAAGTGTCATTTTTTGATGAATAGTGAAAAAATACAACATTTTATTTGAAAACTGCCATTTTTTTAGAATAATTATTAATGATAAATTATTTTATTAATATAATTTAAAGTAAAAATTGATCAACTTTAAATATATATTAATCCAAATTATATTATTAGAATCATTTTTATATTTAATTTTGATATAATGAATTAATGTACTTTTGAACAATATCACTTTAAAAACTCACTTTCTCGCTACATCTAGGGGATTTGTTTTAAATTTTGTTTTTCCACTTATGTGAATTGAATTTTAAAAAATGGAAATAAACTATATTAATAAATATAATATTTTGAGTCGAATAATTTTAACTTAGTTTTTGAACAAAAATATTTGTAAAAGTAATTAAAATTTGGTACAATGATTAAGGTAAAATCATGATTAACAGGGGACTAAACATTAAACATATGGGCCAAAATGGCCTAGAAAATTTTAAAAATGCCATTTTATTATAATATTTCAAACATATACCTTCTGTGATTGAATTGTATGTTCTATTGGGATACCATTTCATGAGAGTGATGCAAATAATATGTTAAGTAATGAAAAATATAAAAACGAACCTTCCTAAACTTAAACATTTATAAAGCTTTAAGTTATGAAGTAAGCTACATAGTTTCGGCTAGAAACCTTTTTTTTAAAGGTAAATACGTTTTTATATCAGGGTAATTTAACATTAATTTATATAGATTATATAATTATATTTCACTCTTAAAAATCCTTGATGCATGGATTATTTAGTTAATAATTATATAAGATAAATGAAAAAAACACATTAAAATTAATGTAAATTTAATAAATTTTTTTGATTAATTTATCATGTTTAATTTTTTTCACTCAATATATTTCATTTCCAATATTTTTTTTAATATTTTTTAAAACAAATTAAATAAATAATGTTGAGATTTATATTAATGTTATTTTATAATAAATGATATTTTGTTAAATGATTTAAAATTAATAAAAATCATATCTTCTGAAAAGTGATTTTTTCTGTTAATAAATACAAAATAAATTCTACTAATAGAACAAATTATCTATTATAATTTATATATTGACCCATATATAATAAAAAATTTCGCATAAAAGTCCGGGTTAGAGAAGTGTTTTTGCACTTTAGATGCGCTTGGTTTAAAATTAATTTCCCAAACACATGTAATTATTATTTTTTAGATTTCACATAATAATATATAATTAAGTTGGTCTATATTTTATAATAAATTTATCCTTAATTTATTTTTAATGGTTAAATTACGTAGGTTATAAATGTAGTTACTTTAATAAAAATTAGAATGATAAATTTAGGGGAAACATAAATGTTAAGGGAGACCACCCATTAGTATATACCTTTTTTATTTATAAGAATACTACTACTCCTTCACTATAAAATGATATTAACTCTTCCCCTTCCTCACACCTCTCAAAAAACTTTGGATTATCCAAAATATGATAAAATAGTTTCCAAACAAACCTAAACTAAATATAGAAGCATAAAATTGGGAATAAATAAAACCAAGGAATGCATTTGGTGCATACCAATAGGAGTTACCCTAAAAAGGAGGTAATATTATTCAATGTGAATTTATGTTTCATTTGTTATCCACACTTCCATTTTTTCATATTCAATGATTATAAAATAAAAAAATTATCCTAAAAATTATTATATGTTTTTTTGTTAAGGGTTAGACCTACACCTACACAAAATTCCATTAAATGGGTAACGAACATACCAATTATATGTTTGGTGAATTACCACCCCATGAAACGATGTAGTTCGTTTTTTATTTTCCATCTCTCATGGTTGGGAATTATTATAGAAACCATATTTATGAATGATATATGTGATATTTATGTTTTATTAAAACTTATTTAATTTTTATATAACACATAACTTAATGTATTCCATTTTGTGTAAATACAATAACATCTTTTGTGCATGTTTGGACTACCTTCTCCTCAAAGAGATGAGATACGTTTATAAATTACATGTAATGTATTAAACAAGATTTTAATTAAACATATTTGAAATAAATGCAATCTATAGGAAATTAATGACATAATTATACTTATTTAAATATAATATTTCGTTTTCTTTATTACCTTATTACACACTGAAAAAGTGATAATGCGTTCATGGACTTGTGGACTACCTCCTCCTCATGGCAATGTAATTCCTCTTACATCACAAGAAATATATTTATAATTATATATTATTAATTTGAGTGGTATATGTTATATCATTATCATTACATATATATAATTTTTAATTACCTTCTTTTCGAAATGGCCATTGATAAATGTGAATGTTACTAATGCGTACATGCGACCTACTGTCTCCATGACCGTAACATTGATTTATTTTTCAAAACCATTTTCGAGATTCATTTTAAATCAACGATTGATGTATAAATATTATAATTTTTTCATTATAATTATTATTTAAATGTTTATATAATGAGGCATTCAACCATAGACAACCTACCAAAGTCATTTTTGACACATGAACAGAATTCTGTCAAAACACACGATATAATATTAATTGTTTATGTTATTTTATAAGACATTGTAATCAGAGAAGTAAATGAAATAATAATATTGAAAAATGTTATGAATAATTTAAAAAATAACAAATTTTTATTATTCCGGAATATAAATACAAACGTGACAAATTGGACTCAGGGTAAGGGATTCTTATCTCATTTTTTTAATTGAGGCATAAAACATGTTCACCACTTATTTATTTTATATGGATAATTTTCTTCCCTTTGAAATTTTATTTCATGAATATACTTATTCTCATGATAGGATAAGTTTCATTTAATGGTATAAATTCTTTGAGATTATGATTCAAATGTTTAAAAATGGTTTGTGACACTTTGGAATGTTTAAAAACCATTTTCCTCAAGAATTTTTTTAATGATATTTAAATTCTTTTTCAATTCATTAAAATCAACAATAATTGTTGTTACAAATCTCCAATGGTGAATTATTTAAATATATATATATTATTCAAAATAGATATTTTATAAGGAACATAGCTCATAAATAAAATCGACTATTCAATACATGAGGAATGATTTGGATATGTTTGATATGGGTGGGGACTAGTTATATATAGTCCCTTGATGCATCGGTAGTCTCATGAGACAAACTAGTTTCCAAATTAAATGTGTTTCTACCTAATATGCTAAATTTTCTTGTGAATGGAAATGATGTTAAAGGTACCATTTACATATTAACCAAGGAACCCATTAACTAATAATTTCCTTTATTCTAATTCAACTATCATTATCCTTTGTGTTATTTCTTTTAATTTTTTATGGATGTATTTCATTCCCAATATATTATTTAAATAGAATTTGTATCATTTATCTACCATTCCATACTGATTATTCCTTATCCAATTATTAAAATGAAATACATTCATAGTTATTTACCTTTCCATGTTTATTTATTTATATTGATTCATTATTTATTCCCCTTTATCTATCCCTACCACGCATCTGATATCACACTTATTATGTTTTCATTCACGATGTCATGAAGAGGGATCCTCTGAAGGAGTTTCCTGTATTTTTAGCTTTTATTTTTTATTTTTTATTTCCATTCCCATAATAATATGGGTATTATGTATGTAATATTGTTTTCCAAAACTGTTAAACTATTAAGTCCCATGGGAGATAGATCGTTTATATATGCTAATGTAATAAATTAATGCACCAGATCTAGGATTCTAGGGTTGGTGCGTTATAGGTGTTATACGAGGATGTTTATAAGAAACCTTGGAAACAATATTTAGAATCATAGATTCATGAAAATATCCCTAATACAGACTTTGGGGATATGTATAGAATAATAGTCCAGATAAACCATGTTTATCATTATGACATTAGATACATAAATTATTTCATTTTATGTTGATTATTTTACTAGTTTTGGGAATATATATTGTTTTTCATAATTATATGATCTAACCTAGTGTATTTAATCATTTAGAAATAATTCATTGGAGAAGGAATGTGAAACTCACTATTTAATGTTATCTAAAGAGTAATAAGGATGCCATAATTTACCAGGAAAGTTCAGTCAGAGGAAAAACCTCTGACCATTTATTTAAGGATGCCATAATTTATGGGATTAACACAATCATTCAAAGGAAATTGGTCTCCCAAGCACTCTCGTCATATGAGGACATAGTATCATGTGGTAATGTTATACATAAGGTATTATCTAATTCTTTCGGTTTCAAATAGAAGCACAAGAAAAATAGGATAATTTGGAAAAATATAAAAAAAGGGGGCATGGGAAAGAAGTATTTTCCCAATTGTAAATTTTTTGGAAAAAATCAATCTGATCCTTGCTTAAAATGAATTGGAGTTAGATAAAAGTGTGGAGACAAAGGAAACCTTGATTTTTATTTCAAGGATAATAAAAAGGTTTCCAATGTAAAATGATTAAACTACTAAGATATGGGATACTACACAAATTAGTTTCTCAAGTGTCAAATAAATATACCTAAAATATGCTAATAGGTCATTGTCAAGATTTTGTTACCACCATAGATGAGGATTAACAATTAATATGAATGTATTTATACTCAAGAATTTAATAATTTGAGTATTTTATCATCAATTTACTGGTAATTATAATTATAAAATATATAATTGTTGTACTAAATCACATTATTATTAAGTATTTAGAAGTGTGTGTTGATCGATACCGATATCCAAGAAAACTGATTTGGTAGCATGTTAATCATTTTTGGAAAAAACATGGTTAATGGAAAGATAAAACATAATATGTTTCTAATACTGTGATAATGTTTTTTGAATAAATAGATGATTAATATGGATAAATTAGTTTTATATTATAGACTAATGTGGAACTAATTAATGATTTGTTGATAATGTGGCTTATTATATCATTAATGTGGTTTACAACACTCTTTGGTTTAAAGAATATATCTGATAACATGAGTCTTACTTATGGAAAAAGTAATAATATGAATTTATATTAATGACATAGGGTAATTAAAGTAGTTACCATGTTACAAGAAAATACATAATGATAGTATTCACATGTTTAGTGTGTGATGATTGAGGTCCACTTCATTTTGTTTTGATAAGTTCCTTTTTGAAATTGAGTGACCTTTTTCTAATGTTTTTAACCATAATGATTGGAAGGTTTATAAGGATAACCATTTATGGAATCTTTGAAGTTGACACTTGAATTAATTTTTATAAGTTAATGTATTACTTAACCAGATGATAAAAAGTGTGATAATAAATGAAGCAGAAATTGTTTAAGGAAAAACTAAAGGATAATATTGTGTTTAGTAAACAGAATCATATATTTATTAATATTTTTAGCATGAAAGAATTTATATAATCTAGGATAATTATATTAATAAAAAACATTTATCATAATAACTTCATTTTTTGTTGAACCTATGGTATCTTAAATCATCATAGATTTCTGGATTTATGGCCCCCAACTTCACATTGATAATTCAATTTTTTGATAGATGACCTCAATCAATCATGATAAATATTTTTACTTTTACTCCAATTATAAATTTACACTAGAAAATAATGTTCTCATACATAAAATCCTAGTTATATGTTAATCCATTTTACCTTTTTACTCCATATTATATCTTATGTATAGGATATGTTTTTAAGCCCTGTGAAGATGTGGGATTTCAATAAAGGAAATTTCAAATATGAAACCTAAGATTTACAAGATTAAATTTATATTTCATTGATGTAATTTTACTAAGGTGGGGATAGTGTGACACCCCATTCCATTATAATATTTTCATCTAGAATTAATTTTAGTGTCATTTTGATTTATTTATACACAACACCGTGTTAAGTTAATGCCACCCACAACACATAGTTTGCTTGCGTTACATGCAAGACCATGTTTTACCATATTTTAATGGCACACCTATTAAAAGGAAAAATTTTAACACTTTTATAAGATTTATTTTTCGAAGTAAAATAATATTTTTAATTATTAATGTCAAAATTATATTAAGATGAATTTTTTTTGTTTTTTTGAGAAGTTTAATTTTCTTATGAATAATAAAAAATACTGCATCTTAGTTTAAATCCGCCATCAAATTTGAATAATTATTATTGTTAAATTATATTTTTCATTTTTATTAAAGTGAAAATAGATCAATTGTAGATATATTAATCCAATTGAGGTCATTTTAATCTTTTTCAATTTAAATTAGATATAAAGGATTAATGAAATTTTGAACATTTTCACTTAAAAACACGCTTCTTAATCCCATCTGCAGGATTATATTAAAATGTAACGTTACCACTAATGTGAATTGAATTTGGAAAAATGGAAATAAATAGATTTAATAAGTATAATCTTTTAATTCTAGTAATATTAAATTTGTTTCTTTATAAAATACTATAATAAAAGTAATAAAAATAATTAATATGGATTATTGTAAAATTAAGCTTAACAAGTGACTAAAAATTAAACTTAAGAGCCCAAATGACATATAAACATGTAAAAAATCCATTTTTTTTACAAATAGTTTGACCATATAACCTATTTTATAGAATTATATGATTTCTTAGGATACGATTTCATGATAGTGACACATGTAATAAGTTAACTATAGAAAATGACCACAATGGAATATTCATCACCTTTACAATTTATAAAGATTTAGAGATGATATAATTATATGGAATATTTAGTTAATAATTACATTAAAAACTTATCAAATGCTTTCACATGGAATATTTAGTTAATAAATAGATGATTAGAATGATGTAAAAAACAAAGAAATTAAAGTAAATATAATGAATTATTGTGTTATATTATTTCTTTAGATGAATATATCATGTTAACAATATTTGAGCATAAAATATCTGAATTAAAATATATTTTTATATTTTTTAAATTAAAATTGAATATATATTGTCAAAATTGAAATTAATTTTATTTTATAATATACGATATTTTTTCAAATGATGTAATATTAATGAAAATCCTATATTCTACTAGATTATTTTTAAGTGTTTGTAAATGAAAAGTATGGTCCTTTAATGGGACATTGATCTTTTATAATTAACATATCAACCCATATATAGTAAACACATTACAAGCACGAATCGAGTTAAAGGAGTGTTTTTGCAGGTAACAAGTTCTTGGATTAAAATTAACTTCCAACACACATAATATTTTTATTTTTTAAATTAGATATCGTATTTATAATTCAGTTGCTCTATATATTCTAATAAACTAGAACTTAATTTAGTCTTCATGGTTAAATTACTTTGTTGATACCACATAAGAAAACAAAAAGACTATGAAAATTACTCCGGATATTTCAGATATCAAGGCAAGGTTCCAAAAGTTCAAAAGGAAAATCAAAACACTCCCAAAGAACTATGAAACTGAACTATGCGGTGGAGTTGCACGACTGACCTACGTGGTAGAGTTGCGAGATAGAATATGTATTTGCACCTACGAAGAGTACCTGTGCAACAATGCTACGTGACAGAGCTGCGCGAGCAACATTTCTTTGACCAGGCACAATTAGTGCCTATAAATAGTGCCCTTGGGCTCCCCACTTCAGAAATGAAAAAATTAAGAGACTCTCTGAAGCTCCCATTGCATATCTCTCTTTCTTAGATCCTTCAAATTTTCTCTAGTAGCTTTCTAAACCATGAGAGAAGAGATAATTAAATGGGATAAGAATGTTTTGAAAGTCTTTTTTACAAATTTTACAAAGGTTTCGTCCTCCTATATAAAACATATTCTTTAGTCATCATTCATACCTGCGCGCCTTACCTGCGCGGTATACCAACGCGGTACATCTACATGGGGTAGCTACGCGACATATCATTGTGGGGTACCTACGGGGAATATTTACATGATGAACCTATATGACCAAATCAAGTAGCATTTTTAATGCTATTCATGGCAGGGTATCTCCTTCCTTGGGTCCCTTATCTGAAAGGGACTAAGTTGAGGCCTCTACAAAAACCACTTGACTTGTCAATCCTTTAGGAAAGAAACATTAGTGTGTCTCCTATTTGGGTTTGTATATCCACACTCAGAGGTTTCCCACATTTATTTCACAATGGGGTTATGATTCATGAAGTGTTTGTGAGTTTGTATATTAACAGTCACATAGACCTTTCTCTCAGAAATAGTGCAGGGAAGTTACCAGTTTTGAGAATGATGGTTTGGGTTCTATCCCCCCCTTCTCATCTCTAGGACTCGAAACCTCATTTCTATGGTAGGGAAGGTACAATTCACACTTACTTTTCCATGAAAGCAAAGGATTAGTCTCCCTCTCCTACCAGGATCAATTTTATGGCAGCAATCCTGGTATTATCCCCGCAACTTTACCATATCCTCCTTACATTGGACCCTTGTCCAATGAAAATAGAACACAGGGAAGGCTCGTCACCTCGCCCTCTTCCATCAGCGGAGGAGTAAAAGTGTGAAGTGTCATTGTTGAATCTTTCAAATCCTCTTGTTTCTCACACCGAGCATGACTCATGTGGGCTTAGAGATACATGATGGTAACAACATGTGCACAAACACTCATTTAAATAAACTACGAGATCTCTGATTCCAATCATAATTGGGATACATTGGAAGTCTTCTCAGGGCCTAAAATCATTGGACATCCTCCTTAGGAATCCAACACTAATTCCTTTAATCCGGTCATCCTTTTCAAGAATAATCCCCAAATTAAACCCCTCAAGTCATCAAGGAATCCTTTTCAGGAAGTAATCCTAAACTCATTCTCTCGTAAAAGACTACACTCTCCTATGAGAATTATCAAACTATGTGGTATTTGATTCCCATCCCTATGGGATACGTAGGAATCCTCCTTGAGGTTCAAACCAAAACTTCAAATAAACCTTGTTCTCCTTGGGATATATTCCCTACATGGTCTGATCTTACTTGGAAACCCATATCCTTTCCCAGTTCCTTGGGCTGCTTAAGCATAAGTACCACACTATGTATTGACCAAGAACCTTTTTCCTAGAATTCCATATCACATGACCTTAAAAGTTATGATTTTCCCTATTAAGTGGAACCGAACTACGAGGGTTCTGATAAATTTCACAAGGATACATAGGTAGCTCATTTTATGGGCACGATCACAAAATCAAAACCATACTTTCATCCCCCTGAGTAGAAATAAAATTCCAGAGTGCCCCACTGAGTGGATTAAAAACTAGATTCATCACAAACGATGAGTAAAAGAATCTCTAAATAGTATATTAGAGGATACAATGGATGGAAAACCTCAAATACATAAAAATATTTCTATTAATGAAGAACCTTTAATGCATATTGATGAATCTAAAATTTACCCATGTTAATAAGTGATTGTGAATTCTAAGGGATACATATAAAATACATTGTAAATTAATAAGGATTCATTAAAATATCTTAAATTTACAAATAGAGTCCATGAATAGACTATAATTCCCCCCAAAAGGGTGTGATGAGTCCGACTTCCCATATTATCGACCAATACACATTCTTAAGAACCAGAAAGTTCAAAATTAAGTAATTCCTACCTTTGGATTGAAGGTACTCTTTGGATAAAGAACTGTTGTAAGTTTCTAGTTCCATGAATAAATCCAATGGAAACTTCCTGGAAACAGTGATTCTTAAAACTTGAACACACGTTTCAAGGAACTACGAAACAAAAATGGTGAACCCGATATGAATCCTTAACCAAGTTAATAATGTTATCCACCTATTAGGACTCTATAAATTGATAAAGTAAGTCCAAAAAAGGAATTAATCATGCATGTATACATCTAAAAAGATGTGGTTTTAATAGATCTTGTTGTTGTATTCAAGTTTTCCATATAACTCCCTTCAATCCAAATAATGGCTTTCACCAAGACAACACCTGTGAACTTCTCGACCGCTACTCAATTTGGATCTCCATCTATGGGAAGGAAGTACTCACCATCCCAAAATCTTAAAATCTGAGTCTCTAATTTGTTAGTAAGGGAATATCACCATCATGGTACAATCCTGACATTGGAGGCTGCTCGATAGGCCCTCCAGGTCAACAACAATCCTCGATAATCTAGCCAACGACGACCGATGATCAAGAAGCAAATTGTGCCAACTATCATCTCCAGCCATTTCAGGACTTTATCATGAGAACGCAATTATCAATCCTTCCCATACTATAAAAAGGTTGATCAAGAGGTCACTCAAGGCCTCAATTCAACAATGTATAATTCCTTCATAAGGACTCCCACTAGTAGTTGCCGCCAGAATCGTGTGGTAGTAAACCCCCAACAAGATGGGGGTGTTGCCTCTGGAAGTTTGTACTAGGTCTCTCAGACTCAGGCATGAAAGAAGAACCAGCAGAGACAACGTCCGGTTAACATGGAGCAGGTTCTCACCTTTGTCTCCACCAGAGAAGTCCATCAATTTAACTTGATGGAAAACAACGAGCTGGCACAAACCCCTTTCCGACTTATTCTGCTGCTCATCTGACTCATCTGATAGAAACCCACCGATCCCACCAGATAAACATGGTGGAGTACCATGAACAGGAACATACACCTATTTACATATTATCATCCAGTCAACAGGCTCATCTGATTTCATTTAAAGAAGTTCACCAATCTAATGTTCTGGCAACTTGTAAAAAGGAACATACACCTACTTACAATCACAAATTCTTTCAGCGGTCTCATCTGCCATTATTGAAGGAAGTCCATCAAACATACTTGACATGAAATAGATAGCAGGCACATACACCTACCAATGTTCATCAAGCCATCCAATAGTCTCGTATTGTATCACCCAGAGAAGTTAGTCGGAAATATCTGACGACAAATCTGGGGCAGACCCAACTTTTGCCCCCCATGCATGAGTGTTGTCAATACCCATTTACTGAAAAAGGAGGACCGGAGTAGGCACATACACCTACTCCCAATATAGAATGGATGTATATTCCTGTTCCGGTTGCATAAGTCACCAAACATATTCTATCAATGGTGAATGGGAAGACGCAAATCTCTGTCCATATTCTGGAAACGTGCCAGTATATTTTGACTACTTCTACAGTATCAGGGGAATAAACACATAAATCTATCCCCACACATGGGATGACACATCATCATACCATCCAAGAGTAGATACAAACCTCTACTCTAGTACAATATGGTCCTAGGGAATACTCCCCATATCATATAGAAAAAAAATTGGGAACATACACCCTTTCCAATTAGAGGTAATCGGTCTGTTCTGGTAACCACTCCAGGGCAGGCACATACACATTCCCATGATAATCAGTTTTCCCAACAAGTGGCCCCAACTAAGTATAAGATAACATACAAGAAAAAGACCCTCCAAATTGTTTTGGAAAATCACAAGTTAAGATGCAATGTGGATCCTCCTAATACTGGAGTTCTTGAAGACCTTAGGCATTTATCTGTTGTTGCTCAAGATCCTATCCTCTCATTACCAAATTATGGGATTGGTCATTTCAATTTTGAAGTTCCTCTTAAAACACTTCAACAAGAAGGATTTCTTCATGAAAATTCAGTCAATCCAGAGTGCCTATCTATGGATGAGTTTCACGACAACCCTATGTGTGTCCAGAAGTCCAAGGAGCAAGAAGATTTATCCCTTGCTGTAATCCATCATGGTGATCCTCCCCATGATGGAATTCACTGTGAAATTCCTCTCTGTAGTAGTATTTCACATTTTCAAGACAATTCCATAATTGAAAATGTAGCAATGAGAAAGCCCTCTTATCTTGAGGCACTTAAAAATACAAACCCAGTCATGTCCGATTCCTTGTTATTTACAACTGAAACACTTTCTCAACGAGAAGACATATTAAGGGAACGATCATTCTCTAAACCTCCTTTAGGACATTTTTCTTCTAATACAGAGCATCCACTCTGGTCAGATCAAGTGGAGAAAACTCTTGTGAAATATGATAAAGATGTGTTAAACATGAAGAAACAATTAGCTAAAGGAGAAATACCAGTGATGTTCTGGCCATTGGAAAAATCTCTGTATAACATTCCAAAATTGATAACAGAATATTTAATTCATGACATTTATGTCAACTAATGGAAAACTCTTCATCGTTTGAAAACAAAAGTCTTGCGATATGATGAATATCAAAATCATGTAATGGTAATAGAAGGGTTGTGGTGCAAAATTGGCTTGTCATCTCTCTGAGTTTCTCAATATCCAAAGGTTAAAAAACAGTAGAGAACCCTTCAACATGAATCTCTCAATCCTCTAAAGTGGCTATGCTAGTAAATTTATGATTCCCCATCTAGTGTTCATATCAGAGGATGGGGTGTATATGGAGTGTTGCATTTCACTGCACTCCAAAATCAGCAAAGTCCATAAAAAGTGGTCTCATGCAATTTTATTGTCCATGGTCAGCCACAATCAATAGGTTTTGTATGTAATAAAATTCATGCTCAAGAGCATGCCTCAACTAGTTCTCATCAGAACCAGGACCAATGAAAAGAATTTGTTGAGCTAATTTTACATCATGCTTCTGACAATCTTGAACATGAATCTCGTTTAGAAGATTTCAGGCGTCAAAGGATGCAAATGTCTGAAATAGCACAAAAATCTTCTAAAATAGGTGATTTAAGTGTTTCTCAGATGATGTACCCAGCTAATATCTGAACCAAAATTTGAAAAATCAGAAGAGAAGGTGCACGAATTTCATCCACATCAGTTCAAGAATAAACCCATATTACAAGGCTTGGGGATCATTTAATTCAACCTTCAAATTCACTAAACAATGTTCAAATATTTGAAGAAGAAGAACAACAACTGACCCAACCTGCAGGGTAGGAGGATTTTTTATATCTGCAATCCCCTCCTCAACGTAAGTCAGTTTTCTTTAAATTAGAGAAGAATCCACAAGGAAAGCGGAAAACTGAACTATCCAAGGATTCCCTTTGGGTTACTATCCACCAAATAGTTCCAGGGAATTAATCATATAGGAGAAAGAAGTCTCGTGGAAGACACAAAGGGAGGAGATCTTGCAGAAACATCGACAGAATTCCATCAATGCATTATGATGAATTCCCTAAGACCTTAGGGTCATGTAATCTCATAAGCCTATGGTCCATGTAATCTCTACGCCTTTGGGAATTGTAGGGGTTCCCCCTCATCCCTTCAAAGCAGGGTTATCAAAAATCAATAATGATGAAGGCCTTCGGGCCATTCGGGCTATTAACACCATTGTAGAAGATCATCCAGAAAATAAGTCATCTTCTGGGGAATCAAAAGATGAATTTCTTGTCCACAGAATGGTACATACCGAGGAAAATGGAGAAGGTGTGTGTGCCCAATATTAGATGATTACCCAGAATCTAGTTATGCCTTTAACTAACTAACTCCACCCCCTCTCCAGAAGGCATCTAACAAGGGGAAAAGAAAAAAGTCAGATTGCATCTCACTTTTCCACTGGATAAGGTCATTATCTTTAACATGAAGAGATATTTTCACAACAAGAAGAATAAATGAAGGAGTTGAAAAGACTCAACACATAGTTACTTCAAAACAACATTTATGCTAGACTTACTCCCAAGGGAAGTCTTTAACATGAAAATCAAGTAAGATCTCCTCAGCAAAAAGGATTTTTTGTATATAAAGATGGGGGTAATAAATTCCCTCCATTGGGTACACAATCAAGGTAGGACCATATACATCTTGAGAGGCCTATTTCCATAGGTTATCCAAGACAGATATCAACACTACCATCAGTGGTTTTACTGGTCGCTGCACCAGTTCAAGCTCCAGTTTCTATACCTACATAGATTCCAGCTCATTTGAATGTTCCCCAAATGCTTATGAACAAAATTGAGGCATTTATGGCTCTATTGTAAGCTATGAAGGAATGACGTGCACCAATTCAACTGGAAAAGAGATATTAACCTTAATGGGTGGATGAAATTCCTCCCCCACCAAATTTTTTGAATACCACATTCTGAATATTTAATGGTTTCGAAGATCCAGAACATCACTTAACACTTTTTTTCTCATTATGATTCCATGATGGGAACTTCTCAACAACAAGAACCAGTTAATCTTAGGTTATTTTTGCAGCCAATACAAGGTCCAACTTTTGTCTAGTATACAAGGTTGTAATCTTGATCAATTACTAGATGGGAAGATCTCCATCAAAAATTCCATCTCAAATTTAGCTCAATGCTATCAAATACAACTGTTATTGATATTTCCAATTGTAAAAAAGAGAAATGGAATAGTTTCATATTTCACTACATGTTGGAAAGAATTAACATATTCCTTAAGCCTAGCACCCCCTCAAGAAGAATTGCTACCAATTTGGGTGGAAAATCTGCATGATGAATTACTCACACCATTGATCCCTATGAAATACATAGGAGGGTTTCATGACCTTACTTAAATCTCTCAACATATAGAAGACTCTATTATAGATACTAAGGCTAAAACTTGTGTAATTCCGTCAGCTATGGGGAGGAGGATAGGAAAGGCAGAAGCTGCTACAGTCACCCTCAAACGGGCACCTGTACCTGCTTCTACTTCAAGACCCTCATTATACCGAAGGGATCCACCTCCCGAGCATCAACAACAAGGACTGCATCATCAAGATATTCAAAGAGATCAGAGGTGTAAACTGTTTGAGGAATTAAAGAATAATTTTTTTTCTTTCATGAACAAATAGTTCTTGGTTACTTAATCTCATCTATAGAAAACAATTTGGTTCAGTTTCCAAGGCTGATAAATCCAAATAAAGATGAAGATGAAGATCATCTTAATTATTGTCCCTTTAATCATATATTGGGACACCCCATTCAAGAGTGAATTGTTTTTAAGACCTTATGAAAAATATGGTAGACTCTAGAAAAGTAAAATTGAAAAGTTCATCAGCTCAAGTAGCATGTGTTACTACTACTGATCTAGAGGAAGAGGTCGAATGTGAATAGGTCAAAAGTAAAAGTGTGAAAAAATATGATGATTGGATGATCAGAGAAACATTCAACCAAACTCATGCCATTTTAGGAACATATTTTAAACAACCAATTGTGTCTTCTTCCACTCCTACCACAAAAAAACCATCTTCATCAGAAGGAAATTACTCAAAGAAGAGAAGCGATCATAAAGACAAAGAGCATCCAGAAGAAGATGATATCATTTCAAGGCCAATGTTGCCCTTGACCCTGGTAGATTTTATGCCATATTTTTCAAAATCACGGGCACTTACCTGCCAAACTGTACAACCATAATTAACCTATCATGAATAATTGATATTTGGTTCTGTTAATGTTATCCATTTAATAGATTCTTATGCCAATGGTGATGCTGATTATAGTGATCGAGAATTCCTTGTACCTAATTAGGGAACAAGAGGAAGGGACCACAGACAAGGATACAGAGGAATATGTGGGAATTCTAGAAACCACCATTTTAACTCTACCCCTTCTTGAACCATATATGCAGCAGAAACTCGTGGAATACCCTTCAGTAGGCTCAACAGGAATAAGGAGTTTCTTCCTTGAAGGACAGGTTTATTTCTGACATAATTATTTTGGATGACCTATTAGAAGCCACAACGTCTTATTCTCAGAAAATAAATAGACCTAGTATTTTTAATTTACCAAGGCCAGCAGTATTTCTAGCTTCTTCTCTAACATAGAGTATATCTACAGCAGAAGCATCAACATCCAAAGCACATGAAAAATCACATTTCCATGCTTGGAAATGGAGAACTATGGACCAAAAGTATGATGTATTGAAATAATTGCTCGAAGTATCGGGCAATTTTTCAATTATGGATTATTTGAATCTGTCAAATGATCTTCGTGAGGCACTCATTGAGGCTTTGTTAGGTCCTCAAGAGGTTGAAACCGAAGTTTCTACTGCTGAGGTTTACCATATAGAGATTGATCCAACAGAATGTAATGTAGTAATATCTTTTACAGATGAAGATGGAGATGATGTTTCGCATGGGAATAATGGACCTTTGTATTTGTCTGGGAAGGTCAATGACATAGAAATTCAACGAGCCTTCACTGATAATGGCTCAGGGGTCAACCTCAATCCTGTTCGTACACTTCATTGATTGGGCCTAACTAACTCTTTCTTATCTCCATTGAATTTAATATTGTAAGGATATGAAAATAATGAACAAGAACATATGGGTGATATTACAATCATAACTCACTTTGGATATTTTGTTTCTAATTCAGATTTCATGGTTGTTCGTACAGACACAACCTTCAATATTCTTCTTAGAAGGCCTTGGTTGCATCAACATGCATCCATACCTTCTTCATACCACCAATGTTTGAAATAATATTTCAATGGTCAAATCATAACATTGTATAGTGATAAGGATCCATTAAAAACATGTAAATCTCAATACATTGAGGCAGAGTTTTATCACACAAAAGGAACAAAGCCCATGACAAAGGATATAAAAAGAGTTAATGCTCTAAATGGACTAGAATAGATCCCGGCCAATCCATTCATACATTTGAGTACATATTATGTTTTACCCATCAATCAAATTGAAATGGTAAAATGAAATATAAATACTTGTACAGTATCTTCTATAATGTCCATTGTGGCAACTGAGCCTGATAACATGGGAGAAATTATTGAGACACCAAGCAATGATGGAAGCCTGAGTGGAGATGCTTTCATCGCATCTTCTAAACTATAAATAGTGTCTGCTTCATCAACTAGAGTAGAATAGATAGTGGTAATGCTTGAGAAATATAATGATGTTGATTCTAAATACATCAATCCCTCTTTATTACCACAGGAAGACCCTTTATCACCAGTAATATCAGATATGGTGTCCATTTCTTTGGGATGTTCAAATATTTATTTCTGCCCTAACCCTAGAAGTTTGTCCACATTATCTACAATGAAAGTGGAAACAGAAGAGGTAATACATAATGAACAAGAAGAGGAAGATCTCAGGGATGCACCTCTAGCATTCGATGAGGGTGTCTCTATCAATGTGGATAAACTTAGAGAAATAAAGCTAGGTACAGAAGAAGATCCAGGCCCCACTCTAATTAGTGCGGCTGTGACCTCTGAAGAAAAAGTGGTGTATAATTCCTTTCTAATGCAACATTGGGATATATTTTCTTGGAATTATACAGAAATACCAAGTCTTAATCCTGATGTAGCCACTCATCATGTGTGTTTTCCAGAAGAACATCATGGATTTAAGCAAATCGCAAGGAGAACACACCAAATCATGCCTCTAAAATTGATTCTGAAGTTGATAAGATTATAGAGTATAACTTTTTTAGGGAAGTTTAGTATCCCAAATGGATGGCCAATATTTTCATAGTGAAAAAAATAATGGGAAAATTAGAGTCTGCATTGATTTTAGAGATCTCAACCAGCATTTTCCTAAAGATGATTTTCTAGTCCGGATTATAGAACTTCTAATTGATGAAACAACTGGATATGAAACTCTTTCCTTCAGGGATTGATACTTTGGGTATAATAAAATACGAATGGTCCCAGAGGATGAAGAATGTAGAGACCCAAATCTTGACATACATGGACATTACATTACTTTTTCAAAATACTTATTACATAACAAAAACCAACACTCAAGGACCGTAATAGTTTAGTGTCTTTGGAAACTTGGAATATAAACTTCTAATAATGTTGAAATATCTTCAACATATCCTATAACGATCTTCCCCTTTTTTCCTTACCTAAAACCTTTCTTTTAATCCTGGGGGAAAAGAAAACATAAAATGGGTGAGCTCAAATGCTCAGTAAGGGTAAGCATGGAGAAAATAAAACAAACCACATACATTTGAACTTAAAAAGATGAACATAAAGTTTAAACATCAAGATCTTGAGAAATGACCTAAAAAATGGTAGTACGTAAGGCATATATCATAATAGAACATCAATAATTATAAAATAGCATGGGAATAAAACTTGTAATTGTGGAAAAACATTAAGAACATGATATGATTTCCATAGTAGCCAAGGAATTGCTGCCAAGACCACTTTCGTGGACAGAGTCCCTTACTGAACTGGGTTTACTTTCCGTTCCAGCCCTGTATTACTGAACTGGATTTACTTGCTGTTCCAACCATGTCTATCTCATGAGATATAAATCTTTACCCAATTTATTGGAGGGAGATATAGGTCCCACCCATCTCATAATGAAATCATTCTTACGTGTGCCACAACATGAACATAAATCATTCATCATTACCCAATGAATAAAATGGGTTTCATAAACATCATCCCATCATAACATAATCCATATAATAAAATGGATATAATTTCATCATAAGATAAGTGAAACCATGTAAATAATTGAGACATTATACTTGAAACATACACATATGAAACAATGCTATCTTATATGGAAAATGGTTTTGATAAAACACTTGAAATGAATTCTTGAGGAAAATATCCTTTCTTCTTCAAAATCATTTTCTTTTCACAAAATGACATGAAATTTTAAAAGAAAAGGATTTTGTTGAAAATAGTCATGAAATATAGTAGATTAAGCTTCATGAAAATAAGGCGTTATAAAACCGTTAAAATCGGTTCATGACGTATAAGTTAAAAAAAACATTCTCCTCGTACTTTTGTTGGAAAAGTCGAAACGTTCCTCGTATGGTAAAAAAAGAAAGATTCTTCACATACCATGCAGTAAAAGTCAAAAATGGGTAAAACGGACTTCAACCATACATAGAAACACTTTTAGAAAACATGGACATAGATGATAATAATATTCCTAGTAAATACTTATGAACAAACAATCATGGATAAGAACGAGATTCAAAAGGTTATCTCATACCTTATGTCCAATATGCTTCGTATGTATCCGAAACTCCTATATAATGATTTAAATAATGTCATTGACTTATTAAATATTCCTATTAATTGTTATGATATCATATATGGTTTACTTATGACTTTATATTACAAATTCTTTTGAAAATTCCATGTTAAAGCACCATTTTGGGTAAAATCGTTTCATTTATCGTACGTGTTTTGACTTGTTGTTCTTGACATTATTACTTATATCATGATTTACTTAATTATAGAATTTAAAACATGATTTATATATAATATATATTCAGAATATAAATATATATGATATATCGATATATGGAATGAAATAGACTGTTCATGGAGACGGTAGGGCGTACGTACGTATGAACGCTGTTTTCGTTTCCTTATTGAATTGAATGGAATTAAGTAAATGAAATATATATGTACATAAATACAGTATCATTATTATTTAATATCTTTCACAATTATTCATTATATATATACTTTATAATTATACTTTAATGGTTAATCATGGAAAATGAATCTCATCGCGTTCGTGGCGACGGTAGTCCGTACGTACGCACGGGCGATGATATCGTTCCCATAATTATTTAATAGAATTGGAGTGAATGATATAATTTATCAGAATCAGTATGATTTTATTATAACCATATATAGTTATTCTTTACACCATTATAACCATCCAAGTAAGGTGGTGGTGGAAAAAAAGATTACACCACGACGTGGAGACAGTATTCCGTACGTACGCACGCGCGATGATTTCGTTTTCACTAAGATGGATAGAAGGTGAAATGGGGTTGTTTCATATTTATAATAACATATAAGTATATTAGTTATACTAATGTTATTAAAATATAATGAAACAACTAAAGAAGATGTGGTTGAAGAACAATGAAACTTGAAAGAATCGGTAGAAGAGATTACCTCTTCTTCGACACACCTCTTTTAAACATCTTCTTAGGGCACTAGGGTTGGTCTTTTGAGAAGACCAGAACCTCTATGATATAACTAGATAGGTTTATAAGAGGAATTGGTAGGTTTTTTCCGAGCTTCAAGGCTCAAATGGGTGTGAGGAGAAGTGGGAAGGGGTGCCCTTTTTATAAGGGAGGAGAGGGGCACCTTTGGAAACATAAGAAATATTAATTTATAATAAATTCAACCCCACTTATAAACCTCCAAAAATGACTAAAATACAAATATTAGATGATATAGGGTTGTAATATCATCACCCAATAAAATATAGACATGTTGGGAAGTTATTTTAAACATTATCAACTTGAATTATCATTATTTAATCTATTTAAAATGTTTTGTGGTAATACGATTTTAATTTATAAATTGTTATAAATTATTACATATGTGTTGTTAATTGTATAAAATTGGATAATTTTTGAAATTTTAGACCATATAAATTTTAATATATAATTTTTTAATATTTTTGTGATTTTTAAACAATTTTATATTATGTTATTTTTATAAAATAACAATAGTGTCAATTTTGACACTATTCATTTATTTGAATTTAACTAAAATACACGATGAAGATATGTTCGAAATAAAATATTTAATAGATTCATAACATGTCATATTTGTCTAGAAAATTCGTGGATCACAATAAATAGTTCATATATTTTTTATTTTAATATTTTTAAAACCATTTATTTGATATTTCTCTTAATAAAATAATTACTACATCTTTTTTTTATAATTATTTAATATACTTATTTGTTGCATAAAAATAAAAATTAAAATACTATAATGATTATAAACATCATATATTTCATTATAATACTTTTACTCGAATTTATAATCTTAAAATAACAACATGTAAATTGTTATATTTATTAAATTATGAAGGTGACAACTTTGGAATCATTTAAAATAAAATAATATAAGTGTCATAATCGCCTTTATAAGGATCCAAATGGTCAAAAATTAGACCAGTGTATGATTAGAGTTTATATATACACTACCAATAAGTTTTCTTCAGATTTTTGGGCCTTTTGATATGTATTACTATTTCAATAAAAACTATATTATTGATTTTTCACTAAATAAACAATTTCTGCATCATTAATGTATAAGATAATAAGATAATTAAATAACTCTTAAAAATTACAAATAAATTACCATGATAAAGAAAAACATTTTAGATTTAAAATGAGTATTTATAACTGAATTTATATTCTACATAACATTATATTAAAAATACTTTAATTATAAAAGTTTGAGTGAGACATATTTCACATTCCTTTAAATAAAATAAACTAAAGGTCTTAATCAAATACAAGTGGGTTCTATTAGATTGAATTTCGACCCAATTATTATTTAGGAAAAAATATAATCATACAATTATATTAATACAAGTGTTAGGGTAATTTTATAATATTATATTTACCCTTAATTACCCGATTTACTTTTCACTATGGTTAATAAAATTTACCGTAGTTACTATTCATAGTGCCTAAAAATAAAAAAGTAGCTTATTAAGATAATTTGGACCTAATGATTACAAATATGGAATCTATTTTTCCAAATTCAGATCACAGAAGTTGTAGAAATTTATATAAAATTAATCTCGCTGTTAAGAAAACGAGTTTTAAAAGTTAAAATATTGCAAAAGATTGAAATGATTTTACCTATTAATTCAATGTAAAATCGATGATAATGACTTATGTTATATTAAATGGTAAAAATATATTCTATTTTTAATTTAAAAAAATTCAATATGATAATTTAACCATATAAATTATACGATGAAAAAAATTGTTTTTAATTAAAATATAGCGTATTTTTACTATTCATTAAAATATGAAAGTTATCAGAATAATATTAAAAATTTATCCAAAGTAAATTTTTATATCCTGATTCCAAAGAATAATTTTATTATTTAAAATTGAACTTTTATACATATCAGAAACTAGATTTAAAGTGGGTGCGCCATCAATAGGCGGCAAAACTGCATTTTTTGAAAAATACTTATTTTACTCGAAAAATTTATTTTGTTCTCACACGATGTTCTAGAAAATGTTTATGATGAATAATATTGTTATAACATTCAAAATTTAGTAAATAATACTCATAACTGCTAGTTCATAATAATATTATAACAATATATCGTTGTTTAGTGAAACTCGGTATTGCATACAACACACGCTATCGAAGAAGGCCGCGATTACGTGTAATGCAAGCCAAGTCAGGGTTGCGTGTAGTGCAAGACTCCTTTTGTTGTCTCATATAACAAAATCCAACCATATTAAATTTATACGTTGAATATATATATATATATACACACACAAACTCAATGTTGCGTAGAATAACTATTATCAAACGAAATTGAAATTGTGTGTAACAAGATCCAAGAATAGTGTTGTATATACAGCAAGCTAATACGGTGTTGCGTATAGTACAAGATAATTTTAGTGTAGCGTACAACACAAGACATCAACGAAATTAAAAGAATATGTTTCATAAAATCTTGGGGTGTTACATTCTACCCCCCTTAAAATGAATTTCGCCCTCAAAATTCTTCGGCGTTATAAATGGTTTTTTACACGAGAGTTTCTTTCATAGAAACCCACATATAAAAAAGGAATACCAAAAATTATCTTTAAAAATTATATTATGAAGCATAACGGTTACAAAAATTAACTAATCACTGGGTTTCCACACTGGAAAACATAGGTGAAATTATGGATATAAAAGATAAATCTAACCATCAAGTTCTATTGGAGAGTGGTAGAGAACATGGCTATGAAAAATCCAACAATCACAAAGCCATAAATTTGTTTTTATCTAAGGTACCATTGGATTCATTGGATATGAGGACACTAGGAAAACATTTTGGGGTTTTCAAGATCATTTCCCTAAAGTTGATGAATTAAAAGAAATACTTACATGATTTTGGCACAATCTCACTGTTGTTCATGACTTGAACAATTTCCACTTCATCTCTTAAAGAAATGAATTTGAATTTGTTATTCGTGAAGTGTTAACAGATCATGCGATAGAATGATAGGTCATTCAATCTATCTCAAACATACGGTTAGAAATATTTATATACATAAGTCCATATTATGGTGAGATTAACCGTATATGGTTCCAAAAATGGACTTATACATCATCTATCATACCTATTAATAAAATAAAACTAGTTTATACTAACCAAGGACTTCCTTTAGGCCAGTGGTAGGTGATAATGGCCTGTCGCACTTCAGTTGTGGGTTTGATTCCTACAGCCTTGTCTGACATGACGGGTTGCCACCCGTCCTGCAGGTTATCCTTTTTTCTAAAACAATAATATTATAACATTACAAAAATTATATCGAAAAAAATTTCTAGCCTTAAACAATACTATCTTATGACTAACTTAATTCATTCCAATCTTTAGGCTTATCCAAAATACTTCTGTCCAAGCTCATAGTATAAAGAAAACAATTACTAGAAATGTCATCTACCGAGCAAGTGAATAGCATCATTTATCCCTCATATATCACAAGATATATATTATTGGTCACATTCCAAATATGTGAATACCTTAATCATGTATTCTATTGCAAAATGAATACCCATTGAACATTAGTGAAAATAAGAATTCTTTAAAAAGTTAACTCCTTCAACATACCAAAATCAGAAAATATCTATATACTCAAACCATGATATAGCATTGTCCTTATATCATTCATGAGCTCATTTCATTATTTCTTTATCCCTTCATTATGTGCATATCATATTCTTCCCAAAAATATCTGAATAACCTTTCATGGTTACCAGTACCATTCAATATATACTTCCAAATACTTTTGGAAAAAAATAGTGTAACAATCCTTAGATGATTCTTTATTCCATAGTACCATTAAATTACCTCTACAACATAACTCTTGAAAAAAATACAATCATTCCACTACCTTCTTAAACCACTGACTGAGCTTCATCATTTTATTCCTCAACACTTCTTTCATCTCATATATCATTTGTAGTCTCTTCATCATCATCCACATAAATACTACCCATACGACCTTGCTGATTCTCTTACTGAGATCTTCCTTTAGGGAATTGGTTTTCATAATACCCATAAATTCCACATTTAAAACATTTAACCATTGTTGATGCCTTAGAAATACTATTATCCTTGTCCATAGTGTTAACTGGACCTTTTCCTTTGAAATTACTAGCCTTTTGTCCTTTTTTTCCACACCCAAAGCATCCTCCAGTTCCTTTGAAACATTTTCCTTGATGCCTCTTCCGATATGATTTAAATGAGGGTAATTGAGCTTTCTTTCCTCCATGATCATCATGAAACTTCATCTTTCTCTTATTATATGATTCAGGAAACTTACCAAAGTTGAGAATATTCATCATATTATGAGATCACTGATTAGGCATAATAATGATATGTGGACTTCCAGATCCAATTTCATTTGGTTGCTCATGAAGAATATCATTCCATTGTCCATAATATCCTCTATTATCGTGAATCTTCCTGTTTCCAGCCATTTTCTAAAACCCTGAAAGAATAGTTTGAGTGGAAAAAATCATACTAGGAATACAACATAATAAAGGTGGTGTACCTTAAATATCTAACATCCTAGGTTTAATTATAAGATCATTACTATAATTCTAAGACTATAACCTATACTTATACTTAGCCTTAGGGACATACCAAGACATACCATAGAAATATCTCTAGGGATCACACTAAAGTTTTCTCATCCTAGTTTCCAAAGGTTAACTAAAACTTTCCTCTGATACCAACTGTAGAGACCCAAAGCTTGACGTACATGAAAATTACATTACTTTTACTAAATACATAATACATAACAAAAACCAACACTCAAGGACCGTAATAGTTTAGTGTCTTTGGAAACATGGAATATAAACTTCTAATCATGTTGAAAGATCTTCAACATCTCCCATAACAATCTTCCCCTTTTTGTTTCCTTACCTAAAACCTTTATTTTAATCCTGGGGGAAAAGAAAACATAGAAAGTGTGATCTCAAATGCTCAGTAAGGGTAAGCATGGAGAAAATAAAACAAACCATATACATTTGAACTTAAAAACATGAACATAATGTTTAAACATCAAGATCTTGAGCAATGACATAAAACATGGCAGTACGTAAGGCATAGATCATAATGGAACATCAATCATGATAAAATAGCATGGGAATAAAACTTATAATTGTGGAAAAACATTAAGAACATGATATGATTTCCATAGTATTCAAGGCATTGCTGTGAAGACCATCTTAGTGACAAAGTCCCTTACTAAACCGGGTTTATTTTCCGTTCCAGCCCTGTATTACTGAACTGGATTTACTTTCCGTTCTATCCATGTCTATCTCATGAGATATAAATCTTTACCTAATGCATTGGAGGGAGATATAGGTCCCACCTATCTCATAATGAAATAATTCTTACGTGTGCCACAACATGAACATAAATCATTCATCATTACCAAAAGAATAAAATGGGATTCATAAACATTATCCTATCATAACATAATCCATATAAAAAATGGATATAATTTCATCATAAGAAAAGTGAAACCATGTAAATCTGTAATGGCCCAGACCTCTCCGGCCCATTCCTTTGTCAAAAAAGGGCCATGAAGTTTCTGGAGGGTAAAATGGAATTTTCCCACACTTTCCAGAATATTGAAACTACACGCCTTGTAGTTTGAGTACACGTCGTGTACACCCTTTCCGGGTATACCCCGTGTTGAAGGTTGTGTCCTTGCCATGTGAAATAAATGGGTACACACCGTGTGTCCAATACTACACGTCGCGTAGTCTCTCTCTCCGAGTACGTGTTACCATGTGTTGACCAGTCAATGGTCGTGTGCCGTGTTGGATCCATGTGAAATAAATGATTACACTCCATGTGTCCAAACTACACGCTGTGTATTCCTTCCCTGCGTATGTGTTACCCTCAAACCATGTGTTGACCAGTCAACGGCCGCAGAGCCTTTTTGGAAGCCGCGTGGAGACCGTGTGAAATAACCGAGTACACGTCGTGTACCACAAAGTTCACACCGTGTACTTTTTCTTTTCTCACCTATAAAATGAGGGGTCCCCTCCTCCTTTTCAACTCACCCCTCTCCTCCCCTTTCCTCTGAGCATAGTTCTCCCAAGAGACTCGAAGGTTCTTTCTTCCATGACTTCTTCGTCCGAGCTCCGATTTACGTTCCGTTAGCGGTCACGGGATCGTAACAACGAGGTGGAACTTCCGAGATTGGATATGTTGTATCTCCTTAGTCCTTTCCCATCTGAATTCCACCCGAGGAGGCTTTTCCAGGACCCGAAAGAAGTGACTGATGCCGACAGACGTCTTTTAAGGTTGATTCGGGGGAGCGTTGCGATCGGAACCTGTTGAGGTAGGGATCTTACCTCAGTCTCTCTAATTTATGCGTCATGCGTGGTGGTTATCCTCTTGTTTTCATGAGAAACATTTGAACCATTAAATAAATATAATAACTTGTAAAAAAATGGGGATAGGGAAGTTGTTATGTTTATCTTTATTTATCCTGTGATATTATGTTGTGAATTGAATAAGCTTATGCCTACTGAAAATTACGGTAGTTGGGGCCTTTGCTTACGCAATTAAATGTTGCCCTATCTTTCTAGACGGTTTTTTGGATGGAAACTTTGTGGAACATGGAAATTGGTTAATCACGTAAAGTTGGTTGTTTAAAATCTGGAACCCTTGTGTGATCACCCCGGTTAAACAAAATGGAATAATGAACATGTGGGTTTTGGATTGGTTACTGGTGTGTGAAAGGGAGGGGTGAATCCTGGGTTGTTGCAAATAGAACAGGCAGCAGGACTGCGATAAATGATGTTAAAGGGGCGATAATGTGGCACGAACCTTGTTTTGTGGGTTGTTGTGGATCAGGTGGGAAGCGGGGCTGTGATAAATGGTATAAAAGGGATAATGATGTACGGTGCGGTTTTGGTTATGGTGGTTGGAAGAAGGGCTGTAGGGTTGGGTTTTAATTTGAACGAACTATGGGTTGTGAATAATAAATAAAAGCGGAAGAGTTAATGAATGGTGGGTCATGGTAATGGAACGAGATTAATAATCAATGGGTAGGTTCATTGTTAAGAAGGAATTCGTTGTGTTGCTTGTGTTTTCCTGACTTGATTTGTGGATGGCAGGGATATGTTTTAAAAACGATCGATGTGGTTGGTTGTGGATAGTTTCCCAGTAGTTAAGGAACTAAATAAATTGATTCTGCTGAAACGTGAAAACCTAAATGGGGTTGGGGTTGTTTGTTTTATGCATTCTTTGTGGTAGCAGTGCCGAGGCATGTTCCCAGTTTCTCTGTTTAAAATCCATAGGTTGGTTTGAGTGTTTGGTATATATATATATATATATATATATCTTTTGTGTTTTATCGCACCCCACCCATGTTGAGATCTTAGTGCTGAACACTCCCATTTCATTGGAGAGGGTGTTTTTCCCCTAGTTACTAGATCCTTCTTGCTCCTTCTCCCCTAGGCTATGATGGCTTGAGGCGACCGTACACCTAAGACTCTTCGGGTAGGTTTCGTTTGGGGTAGTTTTAGCCCAAGACTCTTCGGTAAGGTTCTACTGTTTCCCAAGAATCTTGGAGATGAGGCCCATGTGTGTGCGGGCGGGATACGTGGTTGTGAGGCCCAGGTGTGTGCGGGTGGGATGTGTGGTTGTGAGGCCCAATTGTGTGCGGGCAGGATGTGTGGTTTGTGAGGCCCAGGTGTGTGCGGGCGGGATACGTGGTTGTGAGGCCCTTGTGTGTGTGGGCGGGATGCGTAGTTGTGAGGCCCAGGTGTGTGCGAGCGGGATGTGTGGTTTGTGAGGCCCACGTGTGTGCGGGCGGGATGTGTGGTTTGTGAGGCCCATGTCTGTGCGGGCAGGGAGAGTGTGGCAGCATCATGACGTTCGTCGTTAGAAAGAGCATCTAACTAAAGGGAAATGGTGCAGGGTACCCAATAATCTTGTTTCTTATATACTACTACCTATTGTGATCGTGTTTTTGGTGAGTGTGGCCGATGAGGTTGGGTAGATATAATTCCTTGCTAGGTTTCTTCTTTTGTTCTCACGGGACATTAGGATGTCTCCCCACTTGTGCACGAGAGCTTTAGGTTTCCCTACTGAGTATACTTGTATGCTCACCCTATGTTTACTTTCAGGTTTCCAGGAGGACTACCAGGGCTGTGCGGGACCCTACTAGTCAGACATTTAGAGTTATTGTAGTTGTTGTACTCTTGTTTTCTTTTGGTATTGTACTTCGATCTTTCTTGTACTTTCACCTTGTTATAAAATTGTTTAAACATTTATGTAGGCTTGGATTGGGTTTATTTTTATACACTTGTTCTTTTCCTTTTTGGTGGTTTACTTGTCCTATTTCCCGATATTAAAAATAATAAAAAGGGTAATGCCTCCCATATTTGTGAAAACTCATACCCTTGGTGCTAGTCGCCAACCCGGGGCCTACTAGAGGCGGGACTCGGGGGTCATTATCTCCCTTTCACCATTGCCAGCTCAAGAGGGGCATCTTTGGTGGGAGGGGGTCGTGACAGAATGGTATCAGAGGTGATGGTTGAGAGATAGGATGGTGTCTGGAGTTAGGCACAGTGAGGATTGCATGGGATGTTAGGACGACAATGTTAGTTAATCTTGGCGCGTGACATAGGCCAGGGAAGACTGGCTAGGACACGAGATTTTAGGGCCCCCCGTGATCCGATGCAAGGACTCCGAGCGTACCAAACGACCATGTGAGGCTACATTGATTGCAGGGTAGAGACCCTAGGGAAGGTACATGCATCATCATGATAGTGTTTTACTTGATTTTGGTGTTCTGGGAAAGAAATTGAAATATAATGATAAAATAAAACCTTGAGTTTTTCCTTACTATTTGGGCTTAGGTGATCCTTGTTTACCGTACATCTATGGCACTTGGACGTCATCCCCGGGTGGCTCAGACGGCCGAGGTCCAGCAGATTAAGGCTGCTAAATAGTTGGGGATTGACTAAGATGAGGGAGATAGCCAGTGGCAGAAGAATCTCGGTTCTTTCCAGTGAAATACCCACCAGAAGTACGAGGGCAGTACTTAGGATACGGAGACAGAGGGGTGGATTGAGGAGCTAGGGTTGCTTTTACCTAGATTCGTGCTCCGAGGGAGTACTGGGTTCACATATTAGTCAGTCACCTGAGATGTGTTGCGCGACAGTGGTGGACACTCTACCTCGGAGAGAGGATAGAGGCAGAGGTTCCATGGGCTGACTTTCAGAAGGAATTTCGAGAGGAATTCCTTTCTTCCATGATCAAGGCAGAGAAGCGGCAGGAGTTACTCTCCTTTCAGCAGGGGAGTATGTTAGTATGAGAGTTGGGGATCAAGTTCAAGGATCTCCTATTCTTTTCTCCAGATCTCTTTCCGGATGAGGTGTCTCGAGCGAGACGTTTGGAGGAAGCGCTTCGTCCTTCACTCCAGTATGCTATCACCCACTTCACCCTTCTGACATACTTGGTGGTATAGAAGATGGTAGAGGTTGTAGAGAGGATTCACTCGTTGGGAGGTGCACCACGAGAGGGGATCCTTCCGGGCTCGTTGAAGGGGAAGGTAGTTAGTAGCAGGTCTCATGCGACATGACCTTCTAGGTTCAGGCCAGTGGGGAGCAGGCCACAGCTATTCCAGTTCAGATCTTCGGGTCCTCGTCCCTTTTTCACGAGCCCAGGACCGAAGTGTTTTTCTTGTGGAGGTTTCGGGCACGTTCAGAGTCGGTGCCAGACCCGAGCTCAGTACGGTGGAGGTGGGAAGGTTTAGCGTGCACCTCAGTAGCACTAGTTACTTGCGAGGCCCTTCCAGCAGCAGCAGGACCATGCTCCTCCGAGGAAAGACTTTGCGGGAGGAGGCCGACCTCAGGGTGCTCCTCAGGGACCTCGACCAAGGCGTGGTTGGGGAGGTGGATGACATCAGAGAGGCAGAGAAGCTGGGCGTGGACAGTTGCATGCATTAGAGTTGACAGCTCTAGCAGGACCAGAGGTGGTGAGAGGTACGATTTCTTTGTTCAACACTCTTGTTTATTCTTTGTTCGATTTGGGAGCTTCACACTCCTTTGTTGTACCTGATCTAGCCCATGCTTTGGCACTAGACATAGAGAGACTTTCCATACCACTGGTGCTGAGTACACCAGTTGGAGGCCAAACCAGGGTATCTTGTGTTTGTCAGAGATGTGGGCTGACGTTGGGACCACATCAATCTAGTGGAGACCTTATTCTGTTATAGATTCAGCCATACGATGTCATCCGAGGCATCGACTAGTTGTTTTCTGTTAGTGCCATTATCGACTAATTCTGGAGATGAGTCGTGTTCTTCGATGTGGATGGGCAGCGCGAATCTTTTGTTGGTGAGAGGAGCTATCGGGTGGGAAGCCGGCATGTGAAGCCTCCCCTTTCCTTGTTAGGTGGGTTATCAGTGGTTCCAGCTGATACATAGATGATGGAAGTCCCGGAGGTTGTTGGGGAGTTCCTCGATGTTTTTCCTGAGGAGATTGTAACTCTACCCCCCCCCCCCCCCCTCGATGTGTCGTTGAGTTCAGGATAGTCTTACAGCCTGGTGCCCGTCCGATTTCAATGACCCCTTATCGGTTAGCACCTTCAGAGTTGCAGGAGTTGCGGATTCAGATTGATGATCTAATGGAGAAGGGTTTTGTTCGACCCAGTGTATCGCCATGGGGTGCTCTAGTTTTGTTCGTGAAGAAGGCAGATTGTGGTCTCAGGCTATGCATAGACTACCGAAGGTTGAACCAGGTAACGGTCAAGAACCGTTACCCCCTTCCAAGTATAGATGATCTCTTCGACCAACTGAGGGGAGCAGGTTGGTATTATAATATTGATCTATGATCTGGATATCATCAGCTGAGGGTAAAGGATTGTGAAATCTCAAAGACGGCTTTCAGGTGTAGGTATGGGCACTTCAAGTTTTCAGTAATGTCGTTTGGAGTTATGAATGCACCGGCTGTGTTCATGGGGCTTATGAACTTTGTCTCCTAAGAGTTTCTACACCGGTTCATCGTTGTGTTTATCGATGACATCCTGATCTACTCAAAATCAGAGGAGGAGCACGTTGAGCATCTCAGGAGAGTCTTGGAAGTCCTTTGACACCACCATCTCTACGGGAAATTGTCGAAGTGTAAGTTCTTGACGCAATAAGTACACATCGTTGGGAACGTAGTGTCTCAGCGTGGAGTGTTAGTGGACCCGTCGAAGGTGGAGGCAGTTGTTTCTTGGGAAACACCCAAGAGCATGGATGAAGTTCGTAGTTTCATGGAGTTAACAGGTTACTATCAGAGGTTTTTTCGGACTTCTCTCGAGTTTCTTCTCCATTGACAACATTTACTAGGAAAATCCAGGTCTTCCTATATAGCGAGCAATTCCAGAAGTCTTTCGACTACCTGAAGGAGAAGTTAGTCAGTGCTCCCGTACTCAGGTTTCTAGAGGAAGGGTTGTTGTATGAGGTGTTTTTTGATGCTTCTGGCCTTGTTCTGGGGTGCGTGCTGATGCAGAAGAAGGGAGTGATCTGTTATGGGTCAAGAAAGTTACACCCTCACGAGCGTAACTATGCCACCCGTGACCTAGAGCTTGCAGCAGTAGTGTTCGCACTGAAGTTGTGGCTACATTACCTCTTTGGGGTGCGCTTTGTAGTCTTCTCAGATCACAAGATCTTGCGTTATATCTTCTCCCAGTGTGACCTGAACTTACAGCAGCGGAGATGGGTCGAGTTTGTCCAAGACTATGACTTTGAGATCTCTTACGCTGAAGGTAAGGGCAACGTTTTGTCTGATGCCCTAAGCAGGAAGTCGCATCAAGAAGTGGTTCGGGAGTCCGCTGATGCTTGGAAGGCGATGGGAGAGTTGGCTGCCTTGCACTTGGATGCCAGGGTAGAAGGTGTTAGGGGCTGTTTGTTTCAGATGACGGTGCAGTCCTCCTTGTTGCAGCAGGTGGAAGAGTCTCAGTGGGGTGACTCTGAGGCGGAAGTGATGTGGGATCGTGTCGATCAGGGGAACCTCCAGAAGGATGGTCCGATGACATCCGACATCAGATGCTTTTCTATGGAAGGTTGTTTGTTCTGGAGGCAATGCGTGAGGTAGTTCTCCGTGAGTTCCATAGCTCAGCCTTGGTGGTACATCTAGGAGATTCAAAAATGTACCGAGGCCTGAGGGAACTGTTTTGGTGGCCCAGGGTGAAACAGGCAATGGTAGAGTTTGTGGCTAAATTCCTAGTGTGTCAGCAAGAGAAGGCTGAACACCGTGTTCCTAGTGGTTTTTTGCATCCTTTAGATGTCCCCGAGTGGAAGTGGGATGACATCTCAATGGACTTCATCACAGTACTACCCAGAGCTTAGGGTGGTTATGATGCTATCTGGGTAGTGGTGGATCGTCTGACGAAAGGAGCTCACTTCTTAGAAATTAAGGATTCATGCCCAGTGAGTAACTTAGCACAGAGGTATGTAGATGAGGTTGTGCGGTTGCATGGAGTCCCGAAGACTATCGTCTCATATCAGGATACTCGGTTTACCTCACGAGTCTAGAGGGGGTTACAGCATGCTTTTGGCACCCAGATACGCCTTAACAATGCTTTCCACCCCCAGACCGATGGGCAGACAGAGCGGACTATCCAGATATTGGAGGACATGCTACGAGCATTCGTTCTAGATTTCAGAGGATCATGGGTACGACACTTACCTTTAGTAGAGTTTTCCTACAAAAATACCTTCCAATCTACTATTGGCATGGAACCGTTTGAGGCTTTGTATGGAAGACCATGTCGTTCATCCATTTGTTGGGTAGTGGTTGGTGAGATAGGTTCTCTTGGGCTAGAGGTAGTGCATAGCACCACAGAGAATGTTCAGCTTGTACGTGAGAGGATGAAAGCGGCTCGGGACCGACAGAAGTCTTATGCTGATCGTCGGAGGAGGACCTTGGAGTTCGAGGTGGGGGATCATGTGTTCTTGATGGTTTCCCCGCGATGGGGGAAGTGGAGGTTTTGGAAAGGGAGCAAGCTCTCACCTAGGTTCATCGGACCTTTTGAGGTGCTGAGGTGAGTCAGCGAGGTGGAATATCAGCTGGCCCTTCCACCTTAGTTGGAGAAGGTTCATGACGTCTTCCACGTATCCCAGCTTCACCGGTACTTACACGACGACTCCCACGTTATCCACAGGGGAGAGTTAGATATGGGAGATGACGTGACCTTTGAGTAACGACCAGTCATAATCGAGTATCGTAAAGAGAAGGTGCTCTGTGGAAGAACCATTCCGTTGGTTCGTGTGTTGTGGAGGCATGGCGGCCTCGAGGAGGGCACTTGGTAGCAGGAGACCCAGATGCACGCTCAGTACCCGGAGTTGTTTTGACTTGTGTTTTCACTTGTTCTTCTGAGCTTTGTGTTGAGTTGTACTCTGTACCTTTGATATATGGAATGTTGGCTTGTCAGTTGTGAGACCTCTTTCCTTGTTCTCTGGAAGTGTGTAGCATGTACGGGTGTGTGGGGAAAGGGAAAAACATGACTCTTAATCGAGACACATTAAAGAGGATGTGATTGAACCCATGTGGGCGAGTCAGTGCCACCTAAAGCGGATAATATCTCGACATATAAGAAGGAATGTTTTCCCAAACCACGTGTTCGGGCAATGTGTGGGATGTACGGTGTTAGGGGCAGTGTAAGTTGGAAAATCCTAATGTATGAAAGTGGGAAGACCCAATCCTCAATCGAGAAGCATTAATGAGGATGCGATTAAACCCGTGAAGGTGAGTCAGTGCTGCCTAAAGCAGATAATATCTCTTCATAGAAGAAGGAATTCCTAACACATATGATTAGGGTTGTTTGTTGGGTTCCTGTTATAACGAGAACCCTAATAGGTATCTTGTTGGGTTCCTCAGGGTTGGTTTTTGAATTCTCGGGGATGAGAATGTTTTAAGAGGTATCTGATGTAATGTCATGGACCTCTCCGGCCCATTCCTTTGTCAAAAAAAGGGCCACGAATTGTTCTGGAGGGTAAAATGGAATTTTCACACACTTTCCAGAATTTTGAAACTACATGCCGTGTAGTTTGAGCACGCGCCGTGTACCCCCTTGCTGGGTATACCCCGTGTTGAAGGCTGTGTCCTTGCCGTGTGAAATAAATTGGTACACACCATGTGTCCAATACTACATGCCATGCAGTTTCTCTCTCTGAGTACGCGTTACCGTGTGTTGACCACTCAACGACAGTGTGCCATGTTGGAGCCATGTGAAATAAATGAGTACACGCCGTGTGTCCAAACTACACGCCGTGTAGTCCTTCCCCGTGTATGCGTTACCCTCAAACCGTGTGTTGACCATTGAACGGCCGCATAGCCGTGTTGGATGCCGCGTGGAGACCGTGTGAAATAACCGAGAACAAGTTGTGTACCATAAAGTACACGCCGTGTAGTTTTGCTTTTCGCGCCTATAAAAGGAGGGGTCCTCTCCTCCTTTTCAACTCACCCTTCTCCTCCCCTTTCCTCTGAGCAGAGTTCTCCCAAGAGACTCGAAGGTTCTTTCTTCCATAACTTCTTCTTCCGAGCTCCAATTTACGATCTGTCAGCAGCCACCGGATCGTAACAAAGAGGTGGAACTTCCGAGCTTGGATATGTTGTCTCTCATTTGGTCTTTCCATTATAACTTCCACCCGAGGAGGTTTTTATGGGTCCCGACAGAAGTGACGGACGCCGACGGACGTCTTCAAAGGTTGATCCGGGGGAGCGTTGCGATCGGAACCTGTTGAGGTAGGGATCTTACCTTTATCTCTCTAATTTATGCATCATGCGGGGTGGGTATCCTATTTTTTTCCTGAGAAACATTTGAACCATTAAATAAAGATAATAACTGGTAAAAAAAACGGGAATGGGGAAGTTGTTTTGTTTATCTTTATTTATCCTGTGATATTATGTTGTGAATTGAATAGGCTTATGCCTACTGAAAATCACAGTCGTTGGGGGCCTTTGCTTTCTCAATTAAATGTTGCCCTATCTTTCTAGACCATTTTGTGGAACGTGGAAATTGGTTAATCACGTAAAGTTGATTTTTTAAAATCTGGAACCCTTGTGTGATCACATCGGTTAATCAAAATGGAATAATGAACATGTGGGTTTTGGCTTGTTTACTGGTGTGTGAAAGGGAGGGGTGAATCTTGGGTTGTTACGAATAGAAAAAGAAGCATGACTGCGGTAAATGATATTAAAGGGGCGATGATGTGGCACGAACCTTGTTTTGTGGGTTGTTGTGGATCGGGTGGGCAGCGGGGCTGCGATAAATGGTATTAAAGGGATAATGATGTACGGTGCAGTTGTGGTTATGGTGGTTGGCAGCGGGGCTGCATGGTTGGGTTTTAATGTGAACGAACTATGGGTTGGTAATAATAAATAAAATTGGAAGATTTAATGAATGGTGGGTCATGGTAATGGAACGAGATTAATAATCAATGGGTTTGTTGGTTGTTAAGAAGGACTTGGTTGTGTTGCTTCTATTTTCCTGACTTGATTTGTGGATGGCAGGGATATATTTTATGAACGATCGATGTGGTTGGTTGTGGATAGTTTCCCAGTAGTTAAGGAACTAAATAAATTTATTCTTCTGAAATTTGAAAACTTAAATGGGGTTGGGGTTGTTTTTTGTATGCATTCTTCGCCGTAGCAGTGCTGAGGCACATGCTTAGTTTCTCTGTTTAGATGCCATAGGTTGGGCTGATTGTTTGGTATATATATATATCTGTATCTTTTGTCTTTTATCGCATCCCACCCATGTTGAGTGCTTAGTGCCGAACACTCCCATTTCATGGGAGAGGGTGTTTTTACCTTAGTTACTAGCTCCTTCCTACTCCTTCTCCCCTAGGCTATGATGGCTTGAGGTGACCTTACACCTAAGACTCTTCGGGTAGGTTTCGTTTGGGGTGGTTTTAGCCCAAGACTCTTCGTGCAGGTTCTACTGTTTCCCAAGAATATTTGGGATGAGGCCCAGGTTTGTGTGGGCGGGATACGTGGTTGTGAGGCCCAGGTGTGTGTGGGCGGGATGCGTGGTTGTGAGGCCCAGGTGTGTGCGGGTGGGATGTGTGGTTTGTGAGGCCCATGTGTGTGTGGGAGGGATCCGTGGTTGTGAGGCCCTGGTGTGTGGGGGCGGGATGCGTGGTTGTAAGGCCCAGGTGTGTGCAGGCGGGATGCGTGGTGGTGAGGCCCAGGTGTGTGCGGGCGGGATGCGTGGTTGTGAGGCCCAGGTGTGTGCGGGCGGGATGTGTGGTTTGTTGGGCCCAGGTGTGTGCGAGCGGGATGTGTGGTTTGTGAGGCCCAGGTGTGTGCGGGCGAGGAGAGTGTGGTAGCGTCAGGACGTTCATCATTAGGAAGAGCATCTAACTAAAGGGAAATGGTGTGGGTGACCCAATAATCTTGTTTCTTATATACTACTACCTGTTGTGATCGTGTTTTTGGTGAGTGTGGCTGGTGAGGTTGGGTGGATATAATTCCTTTCTAGGTTTATTCTGTTGTTCTCACGGGACATTAGGATGTCTCCCCACTTGTGCACGAGAGATTTAGGTTTCCCTACTGAGTATACTTGTATGCTCACCCTACTTTATCATTCAGGTTTCCAAGAGGACTACCAGGGCCGTGCGGGACCCTACTTGTCGGACAGTTGGAGTTTTTGCAGTTTCTGTACTCTTGTTTTCTTTTAGTATTGTACTTTGAGCTTTCTTGTACTTGCACCTATTTATAAAATTGTTTAAACATGCATCTGGGCTTCGTTTGGGTTTATTTATATAAACATGTTCTTTTCCTTTTTGGTGGTTGACTTGTCCTATTTCCCGATATTAAAAATAATAAAAATGGTAATGCCTCCCATATTTGTGAAAACTCATACCCTTGGTGCTAGTCGCCTACCCGGGGCCTACTGGAGGCGGGACTCGGGGGTCATTATCTCCCTTTCACCATTTCCAGCTCAAGAGGGGAATCTTTGGTGGGAGGGGGTGTTGAAAAAATTATAGATACATTATACTTGAATCATACACATATGAAATAATGACATCTTATATGAAAAATGGTTTTGATAAAACACTTGAAATGAATTTTTGAGGAAAATAACCTTTCTTATTCAAAATCATTTTCTTTTCACAAAATGCCATGGAATTTTAAAAGAAAAGGATTTTGGTGAAAATAGACATGAAATCTTGTAGAGTAAGCTTCATGAAAATAAGGCGTTATAAAACCGTAAAAATTTGTTCATGCAGTATAAGTTAAAAAAACATTCTCATCGTACTTTTGTCGGAAAAGTCAAAAAGTTCCTCGTATGGTAATCAAAAGAAGGATTATTTACATACCATGAAGTAAAAGTCAAAATGGGTAAAAAGGACTTCAAAAATACATAAAAACACTTTTAGAAAACATGGACATGGATGATAACAATAGCCCCAGTAAATACTTACGAATAATTAATCTCGGATAAGAACGAAATTGGAAAGGTTATCACTTACCTTATGTCCGATATGCTTTGTTTGTATCTGAAACTCATGTATAATAATTTAAATAATGTCATTGACTAATTACAGAATCATATTCATTGTTATGATATCATATATGGTTTACTTATGACTTTATATTACCCGTTCTTTTGTAAATTCCATGTTAAAGCACCATTTTGGGTAAAATTGATTCATTTATCGTACGTGTTTCGACTTGTTTTTCTTGATATTATTACTTATATCCTTATTTAATTAATTCCAGAATGTAAAAAATGATTTATATATAATATATATTCAGAATATAAACATATATGATAGATTGATAATTGGAATGAAATACACCGTTCATGGAGACGGTAGGCCGTACGTACGCATGAACAATGTTTTCGTTTCCTTATTGAATTGAATGGAAATAAGTAAATGAAATATATATGTACATAAATAAAGTATCATTATTATGTAATATATTTCATGATTATTTATTATATATATAGTTTATAATTATATTTTAATGCTTAATCATGGAAAATGAATCTCATCGCGTTCATGGAGACGATAGTCCGTACGTACGCACGAGCGATGATATCGTTCCCATAATTATTTAATAGAATTGGAGTGAATGATATAATATCTCAGAATCATTATTATGTTATTATAACTATATATAGTTATTATTTATACCATTATACCCATCCAAGTTAGGTGGTGGTGGAAAACTGATTACACCACGACGTGGAGACGGTATTTCGTACGTATGCACGCGCGGTGATTTCATTTTCCGTAGGATGGATAGAAGATGAAATGAGGATATTTCCTATTTATAATAACATATAAGTACATTAGTGATACTTATGTTATTAAAATATAATGAAACAACTAAATAATAAGAGGTTGAAGAAGAAATAAACTTGAAAGAATCGGTAGAAGAGATTATCTTTTCTTCGACGCACCTCCTTTAAAATTATTCTTAGGGCACTAGGGTTGGTCTTTTGAGTAGACCAGAACCTCTATGATATAACTAGATAGGTTGAGAAGAGGAATTGGTAGGGGTTGGCCGAGCTTCAAGGATCAAATGGGTGTGAGGAGAAGTGGGAAGGGGTGCCCTTTTTATAAGGGAGGAGAGGGGCACCTTTGGAAACATAAGAAATATTAATTTATAATAAATTCAAACCCACATATAAACCCCCAAAAATTTCTCAAATATGAATATTAGATGAGATAGGGTTTTAATATCATCAAAAAATTAAATTTACACATGTTGGGAATTTATTTTAAACATTATCAACTTGATTTATCCTTATTTAATCTATTTAATTTTAATTGTGGTAATAAAATTTTAATTTTTAAATTGTTATAAATTATAACTTATGTGTTGTGAATTGTGAAAAATTGGATACATTATGACATTTTAGACCATATAAATTTTAATTTATAATTTTTAAATATTTTTGTGAGTTTTAAACAATTTTATATTATGTTATTTTTATAAAATAAAAATAGTTTTAATTTTAACACTATTAAATTATTTGAATTTAAATAAAATCCAAACATAATATATGTTCAAAATAAAATATTTAATAGATTCATAACATGTAATATTGGTCTAGAATATTCTTGGATCACAGTAAATAGATCATACAGTATTTGTTTTAATATTTCTAAAACCATTTATTTGATATTTCTCTTAATAAAATAATTACTACATATTTTTTTATAATTATGTAATATACTTATTTGTTGCAAAAAAATTAAAAATAAAATACTATGATGAAGTTGTACCTCATATATTACATAATAATACTTTTACTCTAATTTATAATCTTAAAATCAGAACATGTAAATTGTTATATTTATTAAATTATGAAGGTGAAAACTTTGGAATCATTTAAAATAAAATAATATAAGTGTCATAATCGCTTTTATAAGGATCCAAATGGTTAGAAATTCGTTAATTGGATGATTAGGGTTTATATATACACTACCAATAAGTTTTGTTCTGATTTTTGGGCCTTTTTATATGTATTACTATTTCAATAAAAAACTATATTATTGATTTTTCACTAAATAATCAATTTCGGCATCATTAATGTATAAGATAATAAGGTAATTAAATAAATCTTAAAAATTACAAATAAATTACCATGATAAATAAAAACATTTTAGATTTAAAATGAGTATTTATAACCGAATTTATATTCTGTATATGCTTTTATTAAAAATAATTTATTTATTAATGTTTGAGTGAGACATATTTCACTTTCCTTTAAATAAAATAAACTAATGGTTTTAATCAGATACAAGTGGGTTCCATTAGATTCAATTTCGACCCAAGTATTATTTATCACAAAATATAATCGTCCAATTATATTAAGACAAGTGTTAGGGTAATTTTATAATATTATATTTACCCTTAATTACCCGATTTACCTTTCACTATGGTAAATAAAATTTACCGTAGTTACTATTCATAATGCCTAAAAATAAAAAGTATCTTATTAACATAATTTGGACCTACTGATTCCAAATATGGAATCCATTTATCCAAATTCAAATCATAGAAGTTGCATAAATTAATTTAAAATTAATGCCACTGTTAAGAAAATGAGTTTTAAAAGTTAAAATATTGCAAAAGATTGAAATGATTTTACCTATGAATTCAATGTAAAATCGATGATAATGACTTAAATTATATTAAATGGTAAAAATATATTCTATTTTTACTTTAAAACCATTAAATATGATAATTTAACGTTATAAATTATTACAAAGAAAAATATTTTTTTAATTAAAATATAGAGTGTTTTTACTATTCATTAAAATATGAAAGTTATCAGAATAATATTAAAAATATATCCAATGTAAATTTTTATATCCTGGTTCCAAAGAATAATTTTATTTTGTCAAATTGAACTTATAAACATATCAAAAACTATATTTAATGTGGGTGCGCCATCAAAAGGCGGTAAAACTGCATTTTTTGAAAAATACTTATTTTACTCGAAAAATTTATTTTGTTCTCACACAATGTTCTAGAAAATGTGTAAGATGAATAATAATGTTATAACATTCAAAATTTAGTTAATAATATTCATAACTTCTATTTCATAATAATATTATAACAATATATCGTTGTTTAGTGAAACCTGGTATTGCGTACAACACACGCTATCGAAGAAGGCCGTGATTGCGTATAATGCAAGACAAGTCAGGGTTGCATGTAGTGAAAGACTAATTTGTTTTCTAGTATAATATAAACCAACCATATTTAATTAATACATTTAATATATATATATATATATACACTCAATGTTGCGTAGAATAAATACTATCAACCGAACTTGAAATTTGGTGTACCACGATCGAAGAATAGTTTTGTGTATACTACAAGCTAATACGGTGTTGCATATAGTACAATATAATTTTGGTGTAGAGTAAAACACAAGACATCAATGAAAACAAAAGAATATTTTTCATAAAATCTTGGGGTGTTACAAAGAATCTACATCCTTTAGAGCCCCTCGAGGCGTGTTTTTCTCTCGGGTAATTCCCTTTGTCTTAATGAATGTAGGTGCCACATACCAACCTTCCATGAACCATATCTTCAGAACCTTCTTAGGGAAATTTATTGAATGTTATGTGGATTATATGGTTGTCAAATATAGAAAACATTCCAATCACCTGGCTAATTTGGAAACCATATTCAATAAATTTTGGCAACACAGTTTGAAGATGAACCCCTTGAAATGTGCTTTCGGTGTATCCTCCAGAAAATTCATTGGCTTCATTGTATTCCATCGTGGTATCAAAGTTGATCCTCAGAAAAAAATCAATCCTTGGTATGTCACCTTGTCGATATTTTAAAGAATTAAGAGAACTCCAAGGACACTTGGCCTATATTCGACACTTCCTTGCCAATTTGACAGGTAATGGTTTTCCCTTGACCAGATTAATGAAGAAGGGAGTTACCTACCAATGGACTAATGATTTCCAAGAAGCATTTGATATCCTCAAGAATTACTTCTTTGAGTCCACCAGTATTAATGCCACCTGTTGAAGGAATACCATTATTTCTCTATGTGACAGCTTTAGAGTGATCACTAGGTGCCTTCCTCGCTCAAAATATTGATGATGGGAATGAAAAGAGAATTTACTATCGTAGTCGTACTTTACTTGATGCGGAAACTCGATATTCATGTATTGAAAAGTGCTACCTGAAATTAATTTTTGTTTTTCAAAAATTAAGGCACTACCTGCAACATCATGAGGTCTAATTGGTGTCTCATAATAATCCACTCAAATTTATCCTCAGTAGTCCTATGCATACAGGACATATGGAACTGTGGGCAGTTATTTTTTTACAATTTGATATCCAGTTTGTTCCTCAAAAGTAAATAAAAAGGCCAATATCTGGCTAATTTCCTTGTTGAGCATCTATCAGTGGAAGATACATCTTTTAAGACTGAACTTCCTTATGAAGAGGTCTTCTCTATTCAAGGTAATTCCCCAACATGGGAAAAGTATATTGATGGTGCTTCTAGAAGTCCAACAGGTAAGATAATGGAAAACCCTAAACTCAAAAAAGTTGGATTAGGAATTGTCTTTATTTCCCTAGAAAAGGTAGTATTGAATTATTCTTTCCTATTATCAGAAGGTGGTACCAACAATGAAGCAAAATATCAAGCTCTCATTGCATGTTTGAAATTGTCCCAACATGTGAAAATAGATTATTTAAAGGTAAAAGGTGATTCATAATTGGTAATTAAGAAAATCAATGGGGAATATTCAATCCAAAAAGAAGAATTAATTTCTTTGGGTGATTACATCATAGGGTTAATGGATAAATTTCCCTTATAGATGACTTTGTCTTATGTCCCGTGATCCCAAATTGCTCAATCAGATGCACTGGTTAATGAAACTACAGCCTTGGAAGATCCAAATCGTCAGGAGACAATTATCAGCATAACCCATCGCCATGTGGTCTCACATTTTGTTCAAACCAGAATGGCAGAAATTAATGAAATTTTCTGTATTTCAAAACCAAATGGTCATACCATGGGATCGATAAAATCCATCATTGAATATCGTCAAAATGGGGTACTTCCACCAGATAGGGCTGAGAAGGAACAAATCCAGTGATGAGCAGCCAATTGTACTCTTTATGATAGTCCATACCACAAAAATATCCTTTACAAGCAAAGCTTGGATGGAATTATCTTCATATGTATTGATGGAGAAGAGACTACATCTGTCATGAAAGATGTAAATTCACAAGCATGTGGTGCCCACAAATCACGGAACAAACATTCTAATCAAATTTGAATTACTGAATATTTTTTGCCTTCAATGATGCAGGATTGTACAGATTTTACTAAAAAATGTCATCCCTACCATGTTCATGCCAACTTCATTCATCAACCCACAGAGTTTATACATACAACTAAATAGTCCTGGGCATTTTCCACGTGAGTAATGGATTTATTAGGGCCTTATCCTCCAGCCACGACTAAGAAGTTCAAGTATATTCTAACTACTACTGAATTCTTCTCTAAATGGGATGATGCAATACCTCTCAAGGAAGTCAGAGAAAAAATCATTGTTAGTTTTTTTAAAACTAATATCATCACCATATTTTGTATCCTCCGTACTATTTTTATGTAAACTGGTACTAATTTTTGTTCTGCTGAAGTAAAAAAGTTGTATCTGGAACAGAATATCAAGTCTAACCATTTATCTTGATATTATGCGGTAGCCAATGGACGGATAGAGGCCCTCAATAAGAACTTATCATATATTCTCTAGAAGATAGTGGATAAAGATAAGAAATCATGGCCTGATAATATTTTGAATGCTTTATGGGATTATCGGAGTACTACCCGCACTACTACCCATAAAACTCCTTATTCATTGGTATATGGAACTGAATCATTTTTTCCAATTGAAATGCAATATCCGTAACTTAGAGCTTCAATCTGTTATAAGTTTTCTTCATATGAGAGGTCTTAAAAATGGTTCAATAAGTTTTAAGGATTAGACGAGAAATGATTCCATACTTTGCATCATTTAGAAGTCTATCATAACAGAATAGCGTTAGATTTTAACAAGAAAATTCACCTCCATTCATTTCTTCAATGAGAATTGGTATTTTTTCTTAGGACTCCAATGATACTAGGGAAGAAACCTCCAAAACATGAGCCAAATTTTGAAGGACCTTATTTCATACATAAGGTGTATTCAAATGGAGCATATGCCTTAATCTTAATGGATGGGGAGCTTTATACAAATCCCTCCAATGCGAAATTCTTGAAGAAATACATTGTGTAGTAGTGCACATTAGTCCTCACTACAAGACATTAAACTGCACAGTGAAATGTCCTTAATGTAAGACATAAAAAGTCATAGCCCACATGTCGTAGTTGTAAGACATTAAACTACATAACATCTATAAGTGTCCATGCTTCATGAAATTAAAACGCGTAACATCTTCATCCCTGTTGCATGACGTTAAACTTCAGGACATCATTTGTACAACTAACATTCTCTCTATTTAACATTATGAGATTCCATAAGAAAATATCATTGATGTAATCACTACTCGTTAGTAGTACATGAGTCCCTCTCTTTCCTATGTCTGAGTCAGATCGGCATAGGGACCATGTTTCAAGAACTACTTATGGCTTGATTCTCATATTCAATGGGATACGTAGAGACACTTAAATCTCTAATTTTGGGCCCAGGAACAATCACAAAATATTATTATTTTATTTTCTCCTCTTATATATGAATCAGATCTATACAGAGTGTTTCCTTAATATATATGATTTGGTCCTTATCCCATTTTATGTATTAAGATTTAAATTTCTATCAGATCGTGTCAAAATCCCATATTCTTCTTGTCAATCTCAATTAGCGTGAGGAATGATTGTTTAAAGAACAACGTACGACTAGATTTTCCTCTATTTTGAGATATGGAGAGATGCCTAGATCTCCAATCTTGGGCCTAGTTAGGATAAAAAACCCCTTTAATTCTTGTATAACAATCAAATATGTATAAAAGATGTTTTATGAATTATGTATAACTTGATCCTTTCCCCAGCAAGACATATTGTGACACTTGGGTGTTATCCCTCAACCTAGTTAAAATATGTGTTTTCCTTTCATATCTATTCATTGTCTTCCTTACCACATGATATTAAACTGTATAGAAATATGACACCCCAATTCTTCATCTGGGTTACCTTTGTATTATAAAAGAGACCATTACTACTCCTTGTTTCTCACAGCGAACATATGTCATCTGAGCATAGGAATTGTATAAGGTGCTTATTTATTTAAGTAACGTGTTTTAATTCCTTATTGGGGTGAAACTGTCCTCATTGCACGACATTAAACTGCACATCATAATATCAATTCAGAAGAAACAAAGAATGTTTCCATTTTACATATGAGTTAGATCTATGTAATGGATGTCAAACACATGGCCAATACTGGTTCAAATATTTCTTTTATGCATTAAACATAAGACCTTTCAATATTTCATACTCTTAATTTTGAGTAAATTTAGATCTTCAAAATATTTCTTTCAGTTTTTTGGTGATAGGGTTTCTAATACCTGAGATCTCTTTTTCCTGACTTTGCAGCACATGCCCTTAGGTAGCCTTGCATGAGTTTACTACATAATAGGCATGCCAGTCAAAATATTCAACTATTTGTCTATGCAGAGTATTCCCTAGTTGGATCTATATAATACAACCCCCATAACAGGTTTTTCAAATAATGGTAACTTTGTTCATGGTTATAGTGTCTCTTTCCCCTTTAATATTTGATGACATTATAAAAGAATCTTTATTTTAAAACCGTTATTCAATTATACATGTCCCATTATCTTTCTCAAAATATGAATGTCTTAAAGACCATGGATTACACATTTCCCTCAACATTTGTCCAATACAATATGAAATAACCTTGAAATCACTTGGCCATATATTATATATTGTTTCCATTTCTGGTCCTAGTTGTATGACCTAAAACTACAGACACCATATCTCCTACATTTGGGTCAAAACATCACTAATGGCTTATTCATCCGATTATTTGGACACTCTTGGTTGGAAATACCCTTTCAATATTCAGGTACCTTTCTCTATAAATCAAACACTGTGCTTTGGAAAATATGAATATCAATTAATGTTCTTCGGCTATTAGAAATAGAACATTAAACTTATAAGAGCTCTTTTGTTTGACTATGAAGTACGTGCCCTTAGGTGGCCTTGCAAAAGTTTCCTACATAATAGCACTGTTAGTCAAAAGATACCAATATTTGGCTATGCAGCATATTCCCCAATTGGCCCTACATAAGATATCCCGCAAACGAGTTTTTTAAATAATGGTAACTTCATTCTGGGAAAAGAATTCCTCTAATGATTTTATCTCATTTCCCATATAATTCCTCAGTTTCAGAAATTCTCAAATCAACGTTTACAATTTTCTCTTCCATACTTGAATATGATAGTATGTTTCAAAACAAATTATCAAGAAATGGGGAGACTTGTCTCATTACTTTGGTCATAACTAAAGACCTTAAATTAAAGCATTAAAACATCCTCACTGCTTGACTTAAAACTGCATAGTACAACGTCCTCACTGCACGACTTAAAACTACATAGTTCAACGTCTTCACCACATGACTTAAAACTGCACAGTATGATATCAGAAATTCCCCCTTTCTGATAAATTTTAACCATTACTCATACACCAAATTTTTATTGAATGGGTTTTTCTATTCCTGACTTATGTCGGTCTAAATAACCCTTTTCTCTTTCTTAAAATTTCTTTCCTTGGGAAAACCCCTCACTGTGGTCTTCAGTTACCCGAATCTTATTTTTCCCTTATCTATCAACAAAAAAATGTTAAAATTCAATGAACTATTTTTCCTAACTATGCAGTATGTGAACTAAGGTGGCCTTGCATTAGTTTCTTACATAACAGGCACTTCAGTCAAAAGATGCTACTATTTGCATATGCAACATATGTCTCAATTGGCCCTGCATAATACAGCTCTAATAACTTGTTTTTTAAATAATGGTGACTTCATTCCTAGAAAAGAAACCTCTTATGTTGATATAGGTTTTAAATTTGGTGACCATAAAAGTCATTGCTCAAGATTCCCCTTGGAAATATTTAATGAATATTAAAGATATTTTTAGCCATAATATTTTCTTTGGGATCTAATTCAATGTTTATGGTCAAATCTATTCGAACCTAAATATTATCCCATTATAGTCTAACATGCATGACTCTAAACTGCTAAACAACAAAAGACTTGGTACTCATTAGATTGAGAACCCGCAAAGGGAACTCTGAACAAAAGTCGAGTCCCAGCTTACCAAATGTGCATCTTTGTATGATGTAGATAATATTGAGCAATAAAAGGGTTTAAAGATATGGAATATGTGGGGTTAACCATATAAACCAATAGACAATAAAACTATTCTCATTTGGGCCATCAACTTAATAAGAAAATTTTGAGCACACCATTCATGCCATTATAATAATGATTGTTTAACATAAAGGAGTAATTACCATTATTTACCTTTAATATTGAAATGATGTAAAAAAGGAATGAAGAGGTGTATGATTGAAGACAAAAGTTCTCTTATTCATATAAAATTAGAGGGCCATCCATAAACTGGAGCCTCTCTATCATGTTTTAGAATAAATTATCAATATGACTTTTCATTTGTTGGACCGCTTCATAAGCATTAGCTTCTACTTGTTGAAGTTTAGACAGCTGAGCAATTCCCACTGCCTCTTCCTAAAGAAGTGCTTCCTTAGCAGCTGAAATGGCAGTTATCCCCTCTAGTTGGGTTTCTCCCAATGTTTGATTCAACTACACATGTTTTTTGTGAACAATATCCAGTTGCTGTTGAAGATATAACGACTCCTTCATGGATTCTTTAATTTTTTGGCTAATTTCAATTGATTTTTGTTATGATTTGCCTCTGACTCTATCACTGCAGCTTGAAAGCCCTCAATGTTGATAAGTCATTTTGACACTTCAAATTTTTTTCGCAACTTCTGATCCTACTCTCGCCAGTGAATGACATCTTTCATAGCATCATGGATTGGTCTGTAATTAATTCCACCAAATTCAAATACACAAAACAATGCTGGGTGTTTGAAAAAATGGGACAACAATTCATTTAAAGGATTCTCAGAAATTATGCTCCAGATATGCCACCATATCTTCTTACGTTCCATGATAAGAGCATCTTTCATCTCTAACTCTAAATCTGAGTAACTACCATGAGGTAAAATATACTCTGGAAACATATCACTTAAAGAGATGCCTTGTTATACATCTCTTTGAAAAGTAGAAGCTTCACCTTCTGTTCTAGGATCTGGAAACCCTAAATGATAAATCTAGATCATTGTCAGTTTTAAATGGAAGAAATATATATGATTCATATAGTTTATTATATTTACCAAATAATAAGTCAGCTACTTGATTGTATTCATCTCTTGTATTATCAGCTTCAGTGATTTGAACATATGTTTCTTATGAATGGACATTTCTTTGAATATTTTCAGTTTTTTATATTGGAAGGATCTGCAACATCTCTTGATGGAGGATCCTCTAGAAGTATTTATCCAGCTCCAACAAAAGGATAGAGGGGGTTATACTATTTTTAAAGAGCCTTTGCGACATTTTCTACAGATAAAGCCGCATAAGGTGAACATTGATATAAAGAATAATATAAAGATGAATAAATAAATATGTAAAATGAAATAATAAAGACTTAAGTTCTTGAAATTCCTCAAGAAAATCCTGAAATTCCATGATGGAACATGGAATATCAATATTGGGATTAAGGGCTTTCACCATTTTAATATATGAAGCTTGGAATATAATAACATCCTTTCCATTTAAGGCATCCAACCAATGTTGGTTGATGCCTAAATTGGCTCTGCTAATATTCTTTTCCATCGATTCTTCAATTGGTATAACAACATCAGGCCTTTCCAAGGGTGGTTCAACATCAGAATTTGTCTCAGATTACCTAGGGTATTTATTCATTTCTTCTGAAGCAATAAGAATATCAATGTTGATTATTTTAGGATCCATTAAAAAAAGTAACTAAGGAATTTATTTACTCTTACCATGGATTTCCTATCTCTAAGTAGAGACATGAGTAGGTATATCTGAATATTTTGATGATTTATCTACTAAAATTACAGATTCTTCAACGTGAAATTGGGTTTCTACTAGGGTTTCTTTTTCTGGCCTCGAAGAATCAACTCTTAATCCATTGAGAGAGGAGAGATACATATATCCTATAAGAGGATTAAATGTGGTTACAATAGTATATTGAGAAAATTATATTCCCTAAGAATAGTATTAATACTTACTCCTTTGCTGAACACTACAGATCAATCAAATTGCTCTCTTGCATTTTTGTTCAAATGATTGGGGAGAGATTGAAACACTGCATTTAGCAGGAGATGCTTGAGGTAATGGTTGGTGATTATCTATTAACATTACCCTAGTCAGGATTCTTGCTCCTGGAGAAAGTTCTGGTGACCTGGGTGGATCATTCGTTGCGTCAACATAAGATCCTGCAAGACCATACTTAGGTGATTCGAAAATTGGTCCAGAACTTCCTTCTCTACATTCAAGCTGCAAAAATATATATTCATAATGATTAATTATGTTAAATGGTAAATCATAGTTTAGACAAATGAAAAAAGGAAATACATTCTTCATGTTAACATAAATATACCACTCTTCCTCAGAGTCGATAATTACCCCTTCATGTACTCCTAAGTGAAACATATGAGATACTCATTTAGAGGCAGGGATTTATTCATCAGTTGAATATATAAAAGCCTCCAAATCCATAATATACTTTTCTACTTCAGACAAGTTATTGCTAGAATTGAAATCATAAGTTTCTTTGATGTCACCAATATCTGGTATTCGAATGCCATGCTAGAGAAATGCCCATGCATCCATAAGATCACGAGTTAAACCCTCCAAATGATGAATGGAGGAAGGTATCACATAATTCAATCATGGTATGGTTTATTGTGGAAGATATTTAATGCCTTCAGAATGGTGATCTTCTTCAGGCCTCCTTTCAACATAATGATCAATAGATGGAACATGAATCTCTATTTGATAGCAGTGACTAGGTCAACTTGCCGTTAGAGGTATTGCTTCTATAGACCTGGTATTCCTAGAATACCTCCCGTGAAGATGTTTTGAGGTCTCTAAAACCTATAAAACTTCTATATCATCTCTGGCCTTGGAATTATTACAACGATTTCTACACGAAATAGTCATTGTTTCCGCCACTCGATATATTCCTTTTTGTCGAAGACCCTTGAGGATATGAAGAGGCCCAAGGTTTGGCATACCCAATCTCCATCCCAATTTATAAATATGGTGTAGGTATCATAATTAACAGTTTGGATACCTCTAAATCTGTTAGGATCCCTAATTGTCGCGCAACCATTGGGTGTTTCTCCTATCTGACATAAGTGTGTGGGAAAGTGTTTGATTGATGAAGGCATCTGAACTGACGAGCAAACCTATAGGGGATATAAGACTCGTAGATAATTTCACCATCAATCCTGGTTGATAATACTCCATCCCTGAATGCCATCATATAAGATCTCAGCTCACAATTATTTACATTAACATCATCAATAAATGCTCCAACTGGTGGTTTACAAAAAGGAAAGAAGGCAAATTCTCCTAAGACCTTTTATACATTTAGCACCACATCAGGTCTCCTGTTTAGAGGCTGTATACCTGAAACATTCTGTAAAAATGGGGTGAATCGACCATGGGGAACTCTAACTGAATTCAAGAGTGGGTGATGAAAAGTGTGTTGTAATCCCGCCCCACAACAATTGGAAGGGCCCTATAATTCTAAATAGACCCTTCTTATTCTATAAATGCCCTAAGAGATGGTAAATTCTTTCTAATACAGGGGTTTCTAACCCAATCTACTTCCCTTCTACAAATTTATCTGCAATGATAAAAGTACCTGATCTTACACTACCCCCAGATTCATGGACTAGAAGCAAATAAAAGATTTTCCAGATAGGAAGGATGGTAGTTATGCATACTTTTGAATCTATATCAGGTTTCAATTTATAGCCCCAGTGTTTATAGTCACCCCTTTCCAGCGTAGGCCGATATGTGCCTAAACTGCCACCGATTATCTATAGAAGGACAAACAGTAGGATGTCCACGAGTTGGACCTTTCTATATTGTTGGTTCTAAGAAGGCTTCCATCCACATTCTGGATTAGATATATTTCTTGTCTTTTGGTAAATTATTCACTATCTTAAATAATTCATGGGACAATGGTGGTGTTCTAGTTTCATATCCCCATGTTGTAGCAGGTGGAATGAATTCCTCATACATTTGAAAAAGAATGGGAAACCCGACAATTTGGAAAATATCCTAGAGACTAATACCAACATCACCATGCATCAAATGAAAGGAATTCATTTGTGGACTCTAATGGCTATGTAATTTAGGAATGAAATAATTTTTATAAACATAATTTTTTCCTATCCAGAAATCTTCGTAGATATGAACATTTGATAACTCTTTCCTAAATGTTTCACTAGTCCAACATACCTAGAATGCCCACATCCACTTGGGTTTGACACCTCCTACAGAATGAAGATCCTAGTTTTCCTTCCAACAATTAGATTGATGTGTTTGAGAATCCCAAAAATTGGAATCATAGAAATGTGTTCTAGGCTCTATAACACGATCCTTCATATCGGGAGTGCAACCACTATGATGAAGGATGAAACTAATAGGGACTATTCCTTCTTGTATTGGAACCCATTGCACTAATATTAATACAATTACTGTTGGAGTATTGAAGAAACCAATTCTTTGGAAAGTACTTCATAATAGATGGAACAAGGGAATCTTGCAAAAGCCCATTCCCATACTAGGGTAACTATGGACTTTGTGGATAATCATAATGGTACAGAATTAAAACATTCCACAACCCCGAAAGTGTACCTTCAACAACATCACAGTATTCTGGTCCAATGATCTTCATCATTTCATTTTGTCGTGCCTTAGATTCTTCAGTATGGGTCATCAAATGAGTCATTCTTTTCTACAAAAAAATTACCAAACCTCTACTATTAGGTTGGAATTTTAAAAGAGATAAATCAAAAATTTGGCAAAGGACACTATTCGTGTAGGTCCTTCGGCGAGGTATGTTGCATAGGTCCTTCAATGAAGTCCCTCACACAAGTCACTCAATAAAGAAACTAGCATAACTCCATTTATGAACTCCTTCATCTTAGCTCCATTGATTAAATAATTTTACCTTGAAAATTTCCAAGAAATTAGGCAAGAGAACAACGTGATGGGGCTGAGCGAACGAAATACACAACGAGAGCTGTCAAAATCTGAAAAGATCAGGTGAAAAAAATCAAAAAGGAAGAGACCTATTTATAAAAACCTATGAACAACGTGCCAGGACTATGTGTAACATTTGTGCAGGATATCTGTGCGGGGTACCTACACGGAAAGTCTGCTCTATTCAGTAATTGATCTATAGTCTTTTTCACCAAAAATTCACCTTAGTACTCGACCCTCTTTCTATTTTCAAATCCAATCCTGAGGGGAGATTTTTTTTATACCACATAAGAAAACGAAAAGAATATGGAGATAACTCTAGATATTTCATATCTCAAGTCATGGTTCCAAAAGTTCAAAAGGAAAATAAAAAAACTCCTAAAGAACTGGGCAAATGAACTATGCGGCAGAGCTGTGCGACTGACCTATGTGACAGAATATGTTTGTGCACCTTCCCAGAGTTCTTGTGCAATGAAGATGCATTATGGAGCTATGCGAGCAACATTTCTTTAACCAGGCCCCATCCGTGCCTATAAATAAAGACCTTGGGCCCCCTATTTCAGAACTAAAAAAATTGAAGAGACTCTCTGAAGCTCCCATTGTGTAAATCATTCTCTTAGATCCATGAAATTGTCTCAGGTAGCTCTCTAAACCAAGATAGATGGGATAATAGAATGGGATAATCATGTTTTGAAAGTCTTTTTATAAATTTTACATTGGTTTGGTCCTACAATGTAAGACATATTCTTCAGTCATCATTCATACATGTGTGCCATACCTGCATGGTATACCTATGTGGTACATCAACGCAAGGTACCTATGCGGCTTATCAACGTAGGGTACCTACGTGGAATATTTACATGAGGGTCCTATGCGACCAACTCAAGTACCATTTTTAAATCTATTCATGACAGGGTATCTCCTTCCTTGGTTTCCTTATGTTAAGGAGACTAAGTTGAAGCCTCCACCAAAAGCTCCTGACTTGTCAATACTTTGGGAAAGGTACGTTAGTGTGTCTCCTATTTGGGTTTGTATCTCCAAAGTTAGAGGTTTACCAGATTTGTTTCATAATGGGGTTAGGATTCATAAAGTGTCTGTGAGTTTGTATATCCATAGTCACACAGACCTTTCTCCTAGAAACAGTGCTGGGAAGTTCCTAGTTTTGAGAATGTGTGTTTGGGTTATGCCCTCTTCTTATCATCTCTATGACTCGGAACCTCGGATCTCTAGTAGGGAAGGTACATTTCACACATACTTTGCCGTGCAAGAAAAAGAGAATATTCCCTCTCCTACCAGGAACAATTTTAGGGCAGCCATCTTGGTATAATCCCCTCACCTTCATCCCTTCCTCCTTATATTGGACACTTTTCCAATGTTAATAGAACAGATTGAAGGCTCGTCTCCTAACCATCTTCCATCAGCAGAGGATAAAAATTGCGAAGTGTCATTGTTGAATTTTTCACATCCTCTTATTTCTCACACCGAGGATGGATCACGTGGGATTAGAGATATATGAATGTTACAAAATGTTCACAAACACTCATTTAAATGAACTATGAGAACTCTGATTCTATTCTTAATCGGGATACGTATGAATCATTCTAAGGGCCCAAGCTCCTTGGATATCCTCATCAGGAATCCAACCCTAATACCCTTAATCTGGGCATCCTCCTCAAGAAGAAGCCCCCAACCCCCATATCATCAAGCATCCTTTTCAGGAAAGTAATCCCAAACTCATTCTCTCTCAAATAACCATACTCTCCTATGAGACTTATCAATCTATGTGGGATTTTATTCCCATTCATTTGGGATATGTTGGAAGCCTCCATAAAGTTCAAACCCAACTCATCTAATCAAACTTGTTCTCTTAGGGCTATATTCCCAATAGGGTTTGATATTACATGGAAACCCATATCCTTTCCAAGTTCCTTGGCCTGCATCACCATAAGTCCCACACAATGTTTTGACCAAGAAAATTTTTCTTAGAGGTCCTTATCACATGAACAAAAAAGGTATGATGTGTCCTATTAAGTGGCACCAAACTACAATGGTTCTGATTACTTTCACAAGGATATATAGGTATATAATTTTATGGGCATGGTCCCAAAATCAAATCCAAACCTTCATCTCCCTAGGTGACAATAAAATTCCATAGTGCCCCACTGAGTGGCTTAAAAACCTGTATCATCACAAACTATGAGTAAAAGAATCTCTAAAAAGTATATTAGAGGATACCCTTGATGAAAATCCTCAAATACATAAAGATATTTCAATTAATTAAGATCCTTGAATGCATACTGATGATTCAAAATTTTACACATGTTATTAAGTGATTGAGAATTCCAAGGGATACTAACGACATACATGGTAAATTAGAAATGATTCATGAAAATATCTAAAATTTACAAATAGGGTCTCATAGTAGATAATAATTCCCCCCAAAAGTGTGTGATGAGTCCAACCTCACATCCTCTCGACCAATGTACATTCTTAAATATTGTAATGTTGAAACATAACGAATGCATTCCTTTGAAGAGTAGGTCCTCTTTGGATAATGAACTATTAGAGGTTTCTGGTTCCATTAATAAAACCAATGGAAACTACCTGTAAATAGTGATTATTAAAACTAGAACACACGTTTCAAGGAACTATGAAATATACTTTTTTTAGAAAACTAGTTACTTTAATAAAAACAAAAAAGACTAAATTGGGGGAAATAATGATGTTACAGAAAAAAATTAACAAAATTTATTTATTGTTATGTGTTGGAGGTTTTTATCCACCATAATTTACAATTAATCAATTATTTATCCATTTTAGAGGAACATGATGTACGGGAGACCTCCCAATAAAGTATGCATTTTGGTATTTAAAAAAATTCCACTCCTCCTCCACTATAAAAGGAATTCAATCTTCCCCTTTCACAAATATCTCAAGACATTTTCACATCCAAAAATTTCTCAAATAGTCTCCCAAAACCCCTCTCATAATCATATAATCCTTGAATTGTGTAGAATAATACCATGTAATCCCTTTGGTGAAAACCAAAAGAAGTTACCCTAAAAAGTGGTAACATTTTTCAATGTGATTTTATGTTTTATTTGTTCCTCCACCCATCCAGTTCTTATTATTAAATGATTATATAATAAAAAAGGCATCATAAATATACTTTTATGTTTTTATTGTATTGGTTTTAATAATACCTAAACAAACATTCTTGAAATGTTCAATGAACATACCATTTGTGTGTATAGCGAATTATCACCCCACGAAACACTATTGTTCATTTTTTTCCATTACAGCTTATCATAGTAGGAAATTGGGATTGAAAAACTATTTTTATAAGATATATGTGATATTTAATATTTCTTAATACATATATAATTTTTATATAACACATTCCTTAATAATTTCTATTTTTGGTAGATAAGGTAACATCAGCTGTGGAGGTGTGGATTACCACCTTCTCAAAGCGATGAGATACGTTCATACATTATATGGAATTTATTAAAGACAGTTTTATTTAAAAATATGTGACATAAGTTACACATATATGACATTAATGACATAATTAATCTTATTTAAATATAATATATTATTCTCTTTATTACCTTTTCACACAGTAAAAATGTGATAACATTGTTTTTGGATGTTTGGAGTACCACCCCCTTGAAGCGATGTGATTACATTTACATCACAATAATTATATATATTATTATATATTAATAAATAAAATGATATATATGATATAATTATAATTATAGGAAGATAATTTTTACTTACCTTCTTTAGGTAATGACCATTGAAATATGGGCACGTTACTCATGCGTACATATGACCTACCTTCTCTATGATTGTAACATTGATTAATTAATCATAACCACCATTAATGAAGGGTTTTAAAATAATAATGGATGTATTAATATGATAATTATGTCATGATTATTATTCTATATATTTTTATATAACCCCTATGACCATTGTCAACCTACCAAAGTTGTATTGGATACATGGACCAAATTCGGTTAAACACCCGACATAAACCTAATTATTTAAGATGTTGTATAAAACCTTATAAAAATTAATGTAAAATTAATAATAAAATTCAAAAATGTTTTGAGGAAAGTAAAAAAATTAACATGTGTACATTATTCAGGAATATAAAGACACATATGACAAGTTGGACTCCTGGTAAGGGATTCGTATCTCACTTTTTCATCAATGAGGCATACACCATTTTAACCACTTATTTATATTGATGTTGTATATCATAGAATTTGACAATTTATATGAAGAATATACTTATTATCATGATATAAACAATTTTATTTAATGTTATACTTTTATGGGGATTATAATCCAAATGTTTCAAATTGGTATGTGACAGTTTGGAATGTTTAAATATTCTTTTCCTCAAGAATATTTTAAAGATGTGTCAATGTTATTTCCATTAATCAACATCAAAAACCCTTATTGTTACTTATCCTCCACTATGGAATTAATGATAATTCTATATCATTTAATCAATACAGATATTTGTTAAAGAATGTTGATTATAAATTGAATTGACTATTAGATAAATGGGGAATGTGTTGGATAGTTATGACTTGGGTGGGGACCATTTATAGATAGATCCTCGATGAATTAGTAGACTCATAAGGGGATAAAGTTGGATAAATTAGATGATGTTCTACAGGATATGTTAAATCATCTTGTGAAGGGTCTTAACAGTAAAGATACCATGTACCTTGGAAACATGACATCCAATAATTACACATTACTCTTATTTAGATTTAGTTATTATTTATCTGTGAGATTATTTCTTTGAAATTTTATATAGAAGTGGTTCATTCTAAATTTATTTTTTAAATGTCATGTGTTTCATTTATCTACCATGACATATTGATTATGCCTTATCTAGTTATTTAAATGGAATGTGTTATCAGTTATTTACCTTTTCATTTTTATTTATTTTTATTGATTGATTATTGATTTCTCTTTACAAACCCATACTAAGCATCCAAGATTACACTTATTATGTTTAGTTTCCTCTAGTAACGATGAGGAATCCTTTGAATGAGTTTCATAGATGATGATATTTTATTTTTTATGTTTTATTTTCTTTCCCAATGTAATATTAATATCATTTATGTAATTTTTCTTTCCAAAACTTCTAAACTATTAGATCCCTTGGGATCTAAGTCTTGTATCCATCATAATGTAATAAAGTAGTGCACCAACTCCAGGATTATGTGGTCGGGGTGTAACACATCCTATAAGACCAGAGGGAGTTATGGAGCTATCCACGAAAAATATTCTTGTTCTGAACTACAATCTCATGCAGGATGTCAGACAGGGGTTTTTTAATTCATTGATCTTCCCATTTTCTTGTGCATTGTAGTGGGAGGTATGATTTTAAGGAATGTTATACGTAGGTTAAAAATTATTTAGATCAGTATCTCAAAAGTTGGATCCATTTTCTTTGAGAATAGTGTTAGGAATATCAAACCTATGATTGTTGTGGAACTTCAAAAATCCAATCATGGACTAGGTCATGACCAATATAATGGGTATGTATTATAATAAATTTGAGAATACGTTTGTGGTATTTAGAATGACAATATACTATCAAGATATTGGTGATTGGTAGGGGACCTTGATATTGAGTAGCTAAACTGTTAAGGATAGGATTACATGTTGGTGTAGGGATGATCTGATGGATTTTATATGTAGATGACATAGATTTATGATTTATGGGGATTTTTTGTAAACTCGATGCAATCATGTACCCTAGGGGGGCCAAAATGTAACGAAATCTTCAGATATGGTGGGAGATCTTCAACACTTCATGATGGCCCCCACATGACCAGATGAAGACATATCATTGGACATAAAAAATATCATCTTACTAGATATAACAGTGAATGATTACTTCAAAACCATGTATGTGGAGTGTCTTTTCAATGATGGAGAAATATGCGAGAGTATATATCACTACACGTTGATATATTCACTCTCACTTAGCTTGATCTGGAAGGAGGGTTAGATGTAGGAGAAACTCAATGAAGGGAATCATCTATTTGAGTGACCTTCGACATGTAGTATATTTGAGGGCCATGTTGTAGTGGTGTCGGTGGCTATTGGGTTTACCTATAAGTATTATTCATTAATAGCGGTGAGGGAGATAACCTAAAACATCACCACATGAATGACTAAATAATTATAGTCAGGTTCCTCTAAGGATATAACAAGGACTACATTGGAATCATCTTGGATATTATGAGATTGAGGAATATGGGTCCTCTTTTTCTAGGATATTAACTAGCCCATTTTCCCAGCAGTTTACCCAAATAAAGGGATTAGATCTTATTTTCTAATGACATAGTCACCTTTGATCATCTTGATGAATAGTTCTATGTATCCCTTTATATACAACCATTAAAAATCAATATTAACGGCCAACACATTGTCAGTGGTGAGAGCCCAATACTCAAAATCGTTATTGGTGAAACCCTATGACAAAAGTAAATGGTATGGTAGGATGACATGTGTCAGAGTGATGATGATGATTACTAGACCAGCCCAATTGAGTATAGGGTTATTTAGGATTTTCCAGGCCATGATATGGGAAGAAACATCAAAATGAATATGATAATATGGTTCTATATAATCAACAATCATGATGTCCTTGTCTAGGAAGTCCACAGCAGCAAGTGATTCTTCTGGAGTTGGGTGTGAAGTAGAGAAATCAGATAGTTATTATCCCTAGATATCCATATAAGATAAAATGATTTTAACCTACTATAAATTCACTACCCAACATGAAAAATCACCAGTTAAAATAGAGAAAGTGATAATTTATTTCAATAGTTAGACATTGGATACCAACTTTCTTCCATGGAAGTATAGGTAATTTCAAAATTTATGAACTTAAAATACAAGGTCTAGAAATATCTTTTTGGTGGGAAAATATCTTGTCTCCGTGTTGAGTAGTTTGTTGTTCTGTTAATACAAGTTTTTTCCCACCCTCGTTATTGTTTTTGAGGTATTAGAGCACCAATATACCACTCTATAGAAACCACATAAAGGACCGTATTATTGAAAGGGATGATAGGAATCAAGACTAGAGTATGTAGCATATACTACTTGATTTTAAAGAACATGTTCTAATAATGGTCATCCCCTTGCTATATGGTTCATTTTTTATGAGTCTTGATAAGGGTCTTCACTTTCTGGCTAGGTTGCTACTAAATATCATGATATAGGCTAGGTGTCCAATGACACCACACAATTCCCCAAGGTTTCATGTTGGAGGAATATCATTGATGGATCTAAATATAAGGGGATTGATATGAATTCTGTTATATCTAACAATAAATCTAAGAAAAGTTTTATAGGTTACCCTGAATGAGCACTTTAGGCGATTTATATTTAGATGATGGAAGTAGAGAAATTTGAATGATTCCTCAACGTCCTTGATATGGTCATGAATCTAGTGGTATTTGACCACCAAATAATCGACATAACACTCTTCCAGTGTCCAGAGGATAAGTTTAATGACATGGTTAATGGAATACTAGTTGGTTTACCCAACATTCTGTAAACCTAATGGAATCACTAGGAGCTAAAACATTTATTGTGGTAATATGAATTTAGTGGATTATTCATCCTCATGGGACATACAGATTTGATTTTAATTGGAGTACCCTTCCATGAAGAATAAATATAGGAAGTTGTATGTAGAATCAATTAGTAGTTATTTCAATAGTATATGGAAATTATCCTTTTGAATGTAGCATTTGAGGTCTTAGAAGACGATACAAAATTTGATTTTCCAATTATTTTTTCATAACGAGAACAATATTAACCAACCACTTTGGGTACTGGAATTCCATGAAGAAGAATGATTTGACCAAAATTTCAATATCTTTATTTTTCATGGAACCATGATAAGTGTTTATCTTCCTAGAAGGTTGTTTATATCAATGGTAAACCCTTAATAGTCTAAGTCAATGGACAGACACATGGTTATTTAGGCATTGATTTTACTTATAGTTTAAAGAGAACACATCATGGTTATACTTCAAGAAATCTATATAGAATTCATATTATTTTTGGGAAATGACCATGATGATTAGAATCATCCCAGGGCCTCCCTTTATTCCAAAATTAAACTGATTTAATTCAGTGATAGTGGTTTAGAATCCTTCCTCAAATGTGGGAGGGGCATCTTCAAGGTCCTTTTTATTAGCTGAAGCTTGAGTTTTTGCGGGAGGTACTGAGTCCTCTGGGTATGGGATTTGTGGAGTGGAACCACATTATACCCTAGTAGGGTTATGATCCTTCGGGTGGGATTATTTATTTATTAACTCTATGCAAGAAAAAACTATCATGATATATTTCCATATAGTTTTAAACTATGGGGTCCAAATCTAATGTGGAAACATTGATTATGTATTGAATCTTATCGATCCATTCATACTTTTCTGATCATTCGATATTATTATGGGCCGATGGCCAAGGGGAGGAAATTTTAGTACATAGTAGGAGTATGATTTCATGGTTTCAACTTTACCTATCTAGTATAGGAATATGAGGTGGTCTTCATTTAATTCTTATTTATAGGGGACATGAAATCATTCTAGAGCACCTTGGTAGTAATCTTTTACAGATTAAGATGTAATATGGAGCTATATTTAGAGTCTATTAAAGGATTTGCTGAAGAAGATGTCACATCCTTGGGAAAATTGACCTGATTAACCCCGTCTTTCAAAATTTGTTTTCCCTCCATCTGGTAATAGCTAGAGTCCAGGTAGTGGGATTCACATTATTTAATAGGATAAGCGTCAATTGGGATGAACCTTACATGAACAATGAGGGATTATGTAAGGAATTGATGAAATTAAGACGGAACTCCTAAATATAGGTGAAGCTATGGCCATCCCAAGGAAGTACTGTTGGTTGTATCCTTGGAGACAACCATGAACATATTGTTCAATACCAATTCACCGAACTTGGTCTCTAACCTTTTCTTACCAGGTTTATTTTTATCACTCTTTTCATATCCCAATATTATTGTGTTGGAGGGGTTCATATCGGTGTTTTTATGTCCCAAATTTTGGAGATGGTGGGTTGGGATTAGGTTTATCTTAGAATCAATGCCCACTAGGTAGTGAAAAAATTCCTTTCCATTAAACTGGCCTATGACATATATTGGTTGTATATTCGCTTGGATTATGGAACCCTCCTCATTATCATAAAAGAAGATAATTGCTTGAAACTACACATATTCTGCTTCATCTGCATGATTGGTGATAGTGGCGGCTATCTATGCCTCAAAATATGGATAGATTTTTAGGGACAGAAGTAGGGTGTCACACATCGTTTTTAATAGGAGGAGTTAAGGAAAAATATATATTCATGTCGGTATGCTGGAAAGGTACATCAAAACATCACATTTCATGTATAGTCTAATATTCATGTATGATGGAAGACTATATTTAGTTTGGATTGTAGTGGTAATATCTAGATGAGGGGTTGGGTCTCAGATAATGATTTTTATGTATCACTGTTGGTTATAAGGATTAGTATGAGCATTGGAAAGATGAGTTTGAGTCTTGGTCGGATGTGACCAATATTTAGAAATTGCAGTTAGGTTTCATGATCAACCATTATGGTTGGATGGGGGGGTTCAATCAATTATGCAGTAAGTTTTTGTTGTGCCTATTGTTCCCATGGAGATTCCTACAATATGGTTTTAGATGCATACATTTTACTTTATGGGTAATTGGGAAAGTATTATTTCTGATAGTAGGATGCATGCCCCTCCCTCGATGAAAAAATCCAGAGGTGCTTGAATGGGATGTGGGGAATCACTTATCACTAAAAATCATGCAATGATGTGCCAATATTACCCAATTAAGTAAGGAATATCTTATATCATCATCCATGAAATAACACATGTTTTGTCAGAATTCTGAATCACCTACCAATTGGGGGGGTAATAAGTCTCTAAGCATGAAAGGAGACTTTGGTACTTATGGAGGACTATGGTCAATATGTCATTTTTAATTACTGTTAATTTAGAACAAGGTAGGTTGTGATGTCAATAAGGGGTCCATAGTGAGTATGAAAATTATAGGTTACACTATCTTGCTTGTACATAAATACACAATGTTATGGGAATGATGAACTAACTTACTGGCTAGCCAATTATTTAACATCTACATGCCTCATATTGAAAACTATTCGCGGTAGTTCATGGCTTCTCCATCAATATTGATATTGGAAAAGGCAAGTTCCACCTATTTTATTATGTCAACCATCTTCAAAATTTCATGGTCTACTTGTTTTTATATTTATTCCTTAAGGATGAAACAGTCTTTGATGATGTGTATAAAGAATCTATGATAGGAAAAAATTTGGAATGATCTGTCCAGTTGGCCTATTGTGGTCTTAGATATTTTGGTAACTTTATAATTTTCGTTTCCAATATGTATACAATGTACCTTGGAACCTATGTATCATTAAAGGGGTATACCTTGCTCTTCGTATTTATAAAGGGAACCCACTGAAAGGTTTTCTTGATGTTTTGATCCACCTTTGGGTGTATCTCCCTCATCCCCTATTTTGTTGACTCAATTTCTATAGTCTTGAAAATGGATGATTTTAATGAAATTCACAATAGTAGTGGTTGGGGAGGATCACTCACCACCAATGGGTGGTCAATACTGATGGTTTTTTTATGTGAAATGGGGATTAAGTCTAGGGAAACATATTTCCCCTAACCCATAATCTTCATACGGGGAGACACATTACACATGATCCACTAGAGAATGGTGAAGATCTTAGTACATGTAATTTTGAACTTTTTTAAGTATCCATATATATTAGGGCGTTGTTCCACCAGATGTTCTAGGATTTTGACCTGATGGAATTATTGGTGAACAACCTCAGGGTGTTCTTCACTTATAGGATCGTGAAACTTGTGATATTAGATATTATGGTATGTATACTAGATATTATGGTTAAAGAATCTTCCTGATCATTAGTGAGGGATTTTGTGATGGTGAACTGCAAGTCTACGAGTGGCCAGAATAAGTCTGGAAGGAGATCATTTTACAGAATTTCCCCCAATATTATCTCCTACAACCCATTGTTCACAGGGTCATAATTCTCTTGATACCCAAATATATAATCAACGACAGTCAAAAAAATTATGGTCAAAGTGATGAGTATAACATATGTTTCTTTCATTCAGATAGGGGAAGCATCACACAAGACCACTTACCCTAAACCAATGAAATGTATTGAAGAAGTGGAGCTCGCTTCATGAGCATAACCATATAGAAATTGGTGTATTTGGAATTTTAATTATCAAGAATGTCACATAGATCATGCACCTATATATTATATGAATAATATCCTTGATATGAGGATTCTATACCAGACCCAAAAATCTCTCAAACGTTAAACGTGGAAGTTTACAGGATAGAAGCAGATGGCTAAAAAGACAGACGCACATAGAGTTTATGGAATGAAAACCATATTTCATCCAATTTTAATTATTCTAAAATGTTATTGGGGAACTTATGGATATATTTCTTGAGTAAAATCAATGTTAAATGATGGGATCCTTTCCCATATCTTATGGTGGAGGAAGTAAAATTTACATTTCATTTTCCATCATATCAGACTTCATAAGGATGATCATAATGTCTTTTCCCACAACCCGATCTATGGCTACATAAGAGCTTCAAAAACATGATTCTAAGAGGGCTGGATGAGTTTCTTCCACATATACGATGACTGGTACCATGGGTGTGACCCCTACGTTTGTTATCTTCCCTCTTTCCATGGAAAAGATCATCGGGTAATGGAAATTGTTATGTTCGGTGATGAAATAAAACTTTAAATTATTTATTTTTGTGTTTTCAAAATGAGAGATAATGGATCCCATGGTGGTTAGAGTCGACCCAACCAACTCGATGTGTGGGTGGGGTCTTGACACCAACCGGGTGATAATATTCCCTTGCACATTGGTTGTGAGAGTATAAGGTACACCGGTCGTGGTATGGTCCATATGAGCTATCATAGAGACCTCATAGAGGGAAGGGTTTGTGATCCTCTCCAAGAGATGGATACAATTACAAACAAGGTATATAAGATATGGGGAGAGGTTATCTTGGACATCAACCTATTGGACCAATTGATTATGGAAATGACGCTTATAGGTATGGGGTCTTCTAGGTTTCCCCTCAGTGGTTGTCACAGTAGGCGTAACTTGTTATTTTCCAACCTCCATTGAATAGGAGAGGGATCCATCAAATCATCACATGAGAAGGATTATAAAACAATTAATTTCATTGATGGGGGGGGGGATTCCCTCTACTTGAGCCTTATGGGTGGAAATGATTATATGATACCATGAAATCTAGATAATAGTGGTCCATATACCTATTTGGGATGACCCCTTCACATTCATATTTATGATCATGGGAATTTAAGATATTTTTTTGGAAGAGCTCAAAGGGAGAGATGGGGTGAGGGTGTCTGGGTGATAAATAATTGGTGAAATATGTGCAATAATAAAAAACATGTGGGACATCCCCACCATTCTTTCTTATACAACCATGCTTATTGCTCTAAGGTTATTGAAAATTTCTTGTAGCATGATATCTATAGGATATAAGAGTAAAATAATAAGTACATTTCTGTAAAATGTGGTGAAAAATAATGTCTATATGGTTCATCCAATATTGGGGAAGTAGATAATATTCATGACAACAAAGTCTTAGAACCGATAATCAGTAGTTTCTACACAATGCTCCAACCATGGGTTTGGGATTTTATTCATTTTTTGGGGTTATTGGTTTAATGTATTGTGGGGACACTGTCACATTTTTATGACCTGTGGGGAAATTTAGGTCATAGGTTCAGTGTGTTTTTTGGATACGTAGGTCACATGTTTAGTGTCTTTTGGGACATGTGGGGGCACATGTTCAATATATTATGTGGATAGATTGTCCACAAGATTAATTTCTTGTGGGGATAGTAGGGTCACAAGTTTAATGTCTTGCAGGGACAGACAGTTCATAGATTTAACATCCTTCAGGGAAAATTAGGTAATAGGTTCAATGTCTTTTGGATATAATTAGGTCCCATGTTTAACATCCTATTGGGACTAGTAGGTCATAGGTTAATTGTCTTGTCGAGATAGGTGGGTCACAGTTTTATGGTCTTTTGTAAATAGGTCTGTCACATGTTTATTGTCTTATGGGGGAAAGTTTTCCATATGTTTAACTTCTAGTAGGAATTGGTTTGTTGTTAAGATGTTATGTGTGGGATCTAGGGGTGGGGTGGTCACACTTTAAGGTTGTTTCGTAAAAGAAGGGAGATATAAAAATTTAATGGTAATGATGGTGGGGTGTCAAAATTGAACATTAGGGAGGTATCCTAAGTAAGTTGAGATGTTAGGATTGAAAACCCATGGAGGCATCCAATATAACATATTAGAAGACATGGATTGAAACCCAGGTAGTTCAATTCCATGGTTTAAGGCCATGTCATGGGTACTAGTCTATGCAGTTTAACATCATACAGTTATGACACTCGTGTCATGGAAGGAGAGACCATGATGGATGGTATGGGGCTTATGTGTATGGGTTACACAAAGTGGGTGGTTCATCGCAATTTGTGTGAGGATTACACATATGGGCATCCATAGTATTGGAGTTTCATCCCTTTTACATCATACACTATTGGGTATCCTATTTTTATCACATATGGGAAGTCTATAGTTTGACACCATGTTATTAGGATGTTTTCATACTATTTAATGTCATGTGACTAGGACTTTTTCAATATATTTTTAAAAAATGAATCTTCAATGCGGTATGAGACTAAACCTAGGGAGAATATTTTTTATTATGAGAGATGGTTTGAACACAAGTTTTACCCGTAAGGAATGTTAGGATGTTTCCCTTTATTTTTCCACCGTAGGGGATAATATGTTGACCGTACAAGTTCCTATGGGTGGATCATTTTGTAGAAGCTACTGTAATGGAGTAAAAAATTGGAATCTGAACATTAGGGTTCATATGATTAGTAGAAAGTGGTTTTTTGACCATCCGTGATGTTATTGGATAATAAGGGATGGATAGAAGGGTTGTTGATACTATTCGTGCCTATGATTGGGGCATGAGAATATCGATTTTAGGTAGGATTGGAAACCATAGGCACTCCACTTTATTAAAGTTGTATTAGATGAAAGGAGTCATCAGGTCGGAGCAAAGGTTGATGGTTTCATGAAGGATAAGGGTTTCAAGATTGATGATGGTTTCATGAAGGTGTTGGGTTTCAAAAAATCCAGGGCTTCATGAAACTATGTAACCCTTTCTATTGATAAATTCCCTATACCCATGAGCAAGGTTTCAAGAAATATGGGGGTCTCACGAAACCCAAAAATGTGGGAAGGGTTATCATCAATAGATAAATAGGAATGATTTTAGAAGAGGCCTCTGTATTTGGCATTTATGCCCAATGATTCTCATAAAAGGTTGTTCATGAGGGACGTGTACCTATAGGGATCCAATTCCCCTTTTACACATGATGGAGGAAGTTTGGTGAATTTAAAGCTTCAGGTGGAATTAAAATGACTATGTATCCTTTCATGTTGAATAGAGGGGGTATTTTAGGCATTTCATAGTTGATGATGACCATTTCATTAAATTTGTTCATGGGAGATCCATTTTTTAAAATATATAAACCTACAAAAATAGACATACGTATAGTGAAGATTATCATAATTCACACGGGTTATCTTTCATGATGTCTGATCTATCTTTAAGATATAATTTATGTTTGTGAAATAATTTTAACCATCAAAAATATAGTTCCTTCAGTGTATTTTGAGCCGATTTTGTCCAAATTTTCCTTTTCATGTCATGCATTCTTTCATGTATCTCACAATAGGAATTTTAAAGAATTAATCAGAATTATTATAGGATAGTATCTTCTTAAAAATATGTTTTCACCTGATGAAAACTAAAACACAATCTCATTTCCACCCACTAATAATTTATTCACTTTTAATCCCCTACATTACAAGAAGAAATATATAAAAAAAGTTCAAGGGTATATGGTGGCTCTTTTTTCTCCCTAATATGAACAAAAAGTTTGATATTATTTTCTCAACCATGTTGCTACATTCATCATGATTCCACATTTATTATTTAGATTTTATTTCGTTGTTGGTTCCATGTTATTATTCATATCATCATATTCTTTGTGTATATGCCATCTCCTTTCAATAGACTTCATGCTTGATTCATTCTCAATTATTTTAAATACTTATTATTGTGTTGTAAAAATAGAATATTTTTTTGTAGTGTGTCCTGACATAAAACATCTCCAATATAGAGCATCCTCAACATAATTGTTTTTATTTGTTGACTTCCTCTCATGAACTATTACTTATTCATGTAGAATTTATTCTTCTACTTTAGCATAATATTTTTCCTCTTCCAATTTTATTTCCTTCTACAAATATATTGGGATAATTACAAAAATATATTTGGGGTTATTGGAAGACATCTTGGAGTATCCACATGGAATATTATGAGTTTATTTCTTCTTATTTGACATTTTAATTGAGTTATAATTCTTGAACCTCATATCCTTTTTACCAAATGGTCGATCATATTTATTCTTCGAAATTTTCTTTAGATTATTCTTATTTGAGCCTTCTATTTTATTCTATTTCCTTCCCAAGGATGCTTATTATTTCTTTAAAAACCAATATGGTCTTATTTTATCATACAATTATGATACATTCTTATATAATAATGCACTATTTCTATAACCTATACATTTCCCAACATAATTGAAATATTCATATTCTTTGAAATAGTTCGAACCGAATAGATATTTCTTCATTTGTGGGTATTTTTTCGTCTAGGTATTTCATCCTTTTGGAATGGATTCTTTTGTGCCTTGTAATTTAAACTATTATACAAAAAATCTACTATAAGAGGACCAAATATGTTTCAGCATCATTATAGTCCCATTATCCTTGAAATCTTCTTCATACATTATTGATCTCTTGATTTTATATATTTTTTTCTTAGGATATACCAATTATATATTTTGATATTTATGGGGAACCATCACCCATAATTCTTATTTTATCCATGTTAGACATGGTGGTTTTATTTTTCTCACTTTTTGATATCCATACATTTTTATATTTTGAATTTGAACTTTCACTATTTATAGATGCATATTTAGAAAATTATTATAAATAATTATAGACAAAACCATCTTCTTTGAGTCTACATGTTAATGATCAATTGATTATGTAACGATATTCTCCACATAATAGGGGAAATTTGATAGAATAATCATCCTTTATGTATTTTATGCCAGAATATCCTCTTTCATTAATTCCATGTGATGATATTTTCATTATTTTTTAAAACATTTTCAAGGTATCCTCAAGCACTAGATTTACCATATCGAGAATAGTTCGTTCATCCCCAGTCTTTTTAATATTTTATTCAACTTCATTCTTAATCCTTTAAATTTATTTAATGTGTATTTTGATCTTTTCATGTAGCATTGTATCAAGATCCATGATTTTCTTGAATTTAATATCTAATTTTTCTTTTTTTATATCAATTATCTTTTTCATATTTTATTCTAATGTGTGGATCGTGTTATCAAAATATTATATGGACTAATATTTCCCACAGATTATTTTAATACACTCTTCTTTAAACATCGGTAATATCTCTTTATTCTCTTTATTCATATCATATTACTATTTAACTTGTATGGAGATATTTATGCATGATAAATCATTTTCTTGAAACACTTTCTTCATATTTTCTACCAATACTTATGGATGGGTGATTTATCCATACATGATTCCAAGGGTCCAAAAAATAATTGAAACTATTCATTAGGTAAGCCTTGCATCATATCCATTAAAGTATCTGAATTTTTTTTATTGATATATGATCACTTCCAATTGATTTTTATTTTTATAAACTATATTCCTATGAAATTTTATATATCTCATGATCAATTATATTACTAGGTTCTTTTGTGGTTGAGGGGATGAAAAAAACCATAGTGGTATAGTGAACCACAATTTATTATACATCAAAGATAGGTCTATCTTCTTTTTTACTATGTTATAGAGTAACTAAATTATTCTTATCATTTTTTAGGTGGAACATCTTTATCATCTTGCTGTTCTCTTTATTTTATTGTTAATTAAATTATTGGCAGAAACAAAATTTTAATTTTAAATAGATTTTTATTCTTATAAACTGAAAAAATTATATATCAAGAAAGAAATATCAAATATTCAATGAGAATAACATAAAATATTGAGAATCTATTCATATGCTAACTATTATCTCATAACATTTGAGGGTACAGTTTAGTATATGAAGCACACTAGGGGGGTGAACCTATGTTAGTGTGTTTTAATCCATTTTGAATTTTAACTATTATCCCTTTTTATTTACCTATATCACTTGATATAATGATTCGATTAATATTTTTTGTTTCTCCTCAACATAATTATTTCTTTGAGTACAACCAAACACACATAGAAACACACAAAAGGAATAAAAAAATTTAAAAGTTTCCCTACTTAATGTGATATGGTTACTCCTTGGTGTGAACTAGATTCCTCCACAATTAAATAACCCACAAAATTACTCTTATGAGTTACAATGAGAAGTTTATAACCTTGAGACCCATTTTTGCATGTTTCTTGACCATGATTTGGTACTCCTCATAAACAGGTGTATCCCACAACTTAAAATGTAATTTGTTTGAATAACAACAAGGTATTTGGATACAAATCATGAATTATACCATATTGAATATGTCATTCCTCTTTCTACTTATTCTTATTCTGTATCACTATAGCAAGTCCATTATTATGTTTTTATGTAAAAAAAATCATAAAACCTCTTCTTACTCTATTTATTTTTTCTAGTTATTTACATAAATATGTCATATTTAAAAACCCCCAATTATTATATGAACTTTATGGCCAAGATGGCCACTTATTATACTTATTGTAATCTATTGTTTGATTGTTTTTCTATTTTTATGTATGAAAATATTGTAATAGGTCTATTATTATTATATTTATTCAACAAAAAAATTTATTCATAAAAGAATAATGTCAGGACTCTCTTCTAATTTTCAAGAATAATTATTCTCACAAGAAATAATATTATTGAATATCTAAAACACTTTTCCTTTGACCTTTTGAATATATATGATAATAAACTATTGAAGTGTCAATAATATTTTACACTTTCATTCTAAAAAACATTATTAAAATTTTAATGTAAATAACTAATTTTAATTACCACAACTTCTTTAATACAAATACTTATAACTTTAGGTTTCTTTTGTTCCATAATATACACAATTCTATTTTTATTTAAACCTATATAGACACAAATTGAATTCCAAGACAATTATTAATGAAAAAAATATTGGTAAAAATATTGGTTATTATTTAAAAACTCTCCTTCTATACATTTTTAATTGAATTCATTTAGATCTTCTAATTGAGGGCATAAATATAAATTCACATGCATGCTACAACAAACATATATTCTTCATTTTTGAATCTAATCATGAAATAATATATTTTTGATTTTTTTGATCCTAACCATTAGGAAGATAGTTTGTGTGATTTTAAGATTGCACAGGAATATGAATTTATACAGATCATGAACTCATAATCTTGTATACCTGATTGGAACATAGTTGATTGACCGTGATAGATGATATCATTGAATACCACATTACCTAGAATCATAGGTTTTTGTGAATATATCTTTCTTATTTACCATTACAAATAAGGAAAATTATATTTACATAGAACTCATTTTGAAAATCCCATATATGGATATGAATCTATGGATTTTCCTACGTGGGGGACATTTTTAGATTCACATACATGGATATGAAATTCCTCAATTAACATCATGGAGTTCCCCTTCTATATTATTCATTCTTATTTATTTTAAAATTCATCTCTTCCTCATTTTTCCAATATCACAATTACCAATATTTTTATATATAATTCATTGAAGATTAGTGTACTATGCACCATCTTAATTGACTCTCCCATTTCCTCATCTCCATTCATATTATAAAATGAAAATTTAATGTAAATATCTTTATCTTGATCATTGGAACTTATCAGATCTTCCACTACATAATCTTCCATGAAATATGTTATTTGATCAATCAACCTACCGTACCCATGGTATCCCAACCTACCATGTACTCCCATGACCAATTAACTTCTTTAGCCAGTATATCAGCAATCCTTCAAGATATAGGGCTACATATATCCATGAAATTTGTCCACATTACTTCATGTGATCACTTTATTATGGTATCTTCAACTACCACGCGACTCATGGTTGCTTTGCTTTCCATGTGAAGCTCAAAGTAAATTATCATCTCTATATGACTTTTTAAACACAATTCAGGTAGCTTAAAACACATTATATGGTAAATTGAATTGGAATTATCACTTGGTATGGAGAACATGATATAAAAAATAACAAATGTGGGCAACCCTTTCAGTTGGATGAATATGATGAATGAAACTTGATCGAATGGGCCCAAATGATCCAATTACCTGATCCATAATCTATATATATTTATATTTAAGAAGGAGAACTCTTTCAACTTCACCAACCATCCCACATCAGAGTTTGTAATGGTTATGTTCTAATTAATATTATAACTTGTTATATTATTGGGAATTCAACATTGCAAGGGTGCTAGAGTTCACCCTTAGACTCTCGCACTATCCATTATGTGAGAGGATAAACTACACATGTTCTTGTACTCCTACCCATAAATATTATTCGCATAATATACCTATCATGTGTGAACCATACCCTCAAAAGAATCCTCTAAAGACACTTCAAGAATGACTCTAACTATGTAAGCCAGTTGGGATTCCCTTTAAGAGGCCTACTAATCTTGGTTGTTGAACTGGCATACGAGTTGGAAAATTTATTTGAACCCCTTTAATTATTTTCTTTTCAAAAGATTACAATACAAAAATTCAAAAACAAAAATTCATAAAATAATATTTTTCCTTTAATAATAAATCTACCTCCCATGTTCTTTAAAGTCAATAAATCTATTTTTCATACAAAATATGTCAATAAAAATCAAATACCAAACCAAAGATATATATGTTAATCTCATATAACATAATATAACAAGACACAATTATTGAGAGCTGTATGTAAACCTCCACGATTCTATTATTGAGATCCATCATATTGATGCTGGCTTATTATAAAATACAAATAACAAAAATTGGGATGAAAATAATTATTCAATATATTTTATTATATAATTTAAAATAACTATAATTCCTAAGGGTTAGGACCTATGGTCTTGGGATCCTATACTTAGGGAGGGAATTTACTTCCCTTCCTAACATAAGGTACTAGGTAGGGATACCCATGGATATAGGTTGAACACAACGATGGATAAGATTTTTAGTGGGCTTGCCCATGGCTATAGGAAACCCGATAATGTCAATAAAAGCAAGAATGGTTTCTTATATCTATAGATCAAATCAAATAACACCTATATATGATGGAATGTATTACAATGATTATATGATAAACCTATCATAACTTATCATAATTGTTCGAGGTGTTAAGTATAATGGGATTAATTCAATAATGCCTAAGGATATGGACTCGAATGCCTTCACATGCAATCCTTTCCCAGAGTAACCAGAAATTTCCAACTTCATTACATGGAAATTTTTTTATCATTGTGGGAAAGGCCTATAACCACGGTATCCCTACTCGTTGAAATTTTCCATAATCACTGATACTTAAGTCCACGAGTATCCATGATCATGGAAATAGGTTTTATAAGGTTTGACTTGTGACCATGGTACAGAATCTTCGATGCATACATGACTTTGAAATCAACCCTATAGATATGATAAATGTTTCCAATGGTTATAGAACAACCTATGAGCATAATTATTCAATCCATGGCTATAGAATCGTGAATATTGGGAAATTATATAGTAGTTTGATTGTATGTGAAAAAGTCATGCATAAGAAAGGTATGAAAGTATAAATATTATCATGTAAGGTATCTGACCAACCATGTGTAGGTAAGACTATAAATATAAAAAATGCTGCCCTATCATACCAAATTTACTCTGAATCATACACCATGTGGTATAATTCATCGGTTATCTAGTGGAAAACCCCTATTTTGTGCCTCGTGATCATATTCATATCCTGATATAAAAAATCATACACATAATAAATATTGTATTTTATCAAATCCTATAATACCTCTATGATGGAAATCACTTAAGGATAACTCAAAATAATAGATATAGAGGCTAGTAATTATTTCAATTCAAAAAATGTATATTATTTTATAAAGAAATATATATCCAACATGATATAAGGATAAAGTGATAATTTCATTTTATTTTTCATCAAACATATAATATTTTAAAAATAATTTAAGAATAATATACAAAAATATACATAAGAACCCATCTCATTATGTTATATATGATCAGATTCTAGATCCTATTGATGATTACTAAACCTCAAGGGATATGTCAAGCTCAATATATATTTATGTAATTACTGTTATATCTCTTCTATATCAGTCAAAAAAATTCATCTCGGTAAAAATAATTAGTGAGTAACCTATAAGAAGTAAGGTAGTTTAAATAATGGAGATACAATGGAATTACATTCCCAACATTCTACTCCTTGAACATATAAAAACTCCTTAACTCCACAACATTCAATTCCATAATTTTAATTACTTTCATTGTATACATATAACTCTTTTTATATAGATCATTATAATTGTATGAATCTATACATCAAACTTTTTCCCTTGAAATATTCTAAAATATAACATAACTCTTTACACTATTACTTTAATTACTGATCTCCTTCATAAAATTAAGGGGTACTCCCTTTGTTATGGTAACTAAATGAATATCTTTGTATATTTATTTACTGATATACCCTAAACTCTTTAGGATACCATGTGAAATTTTATTTTTAGTATAATAATATTTTATTTATTAAAATTAAAATTTTATAAGTCCAAATAATACTCCCCCTATCTCATCATATACTATATTTCTTCCAAAATACCCAGTTAAGAAGGAAAAACTCATTTGTGTTTAGGAAATAAAACTCACTTACATTTAGTAAAAAATTTAACAAATAAATTATTCTTCCTATATCTCTTATGTTATTTTATTTTTTGGATTTTCTTTGAAAGGGATATTTTATTAAATTCTATATTATTGGTGATGGAATCATATTCCCTTGTATTCTATTATAAAAATGTTATCTGAGACGAAGTTACTTTTATACATGTCTTATTTTCAAATATTTTATTATGTTGGATGAATCATAACCTCGGGTTATCAAAACATCAAAATCATTTATTAAACTAACATAATTATAATAATATCTCAAGAGAGAGTATAATTAGAAAAAAAATACAAACCCATTAATAAAAATTATTACAACATTGAAGTAGTTTTCACATCTATTTCCTTAATGTAGAAAATCCCATCCCGATTACTTGAAATCATACATCAAGTTTCATCCCGATTACTTGAAATCATACATCAAGTTTCATCACTTTTTAACTTCTATTAATTTAAAACAATTTTGAAAATTATAAATATTTTCATATACTCCTCATAAAAGGTAATTTAATTATTTAAAATTAACACATGAGGTGGAATCTACATGAGGATTATTACATCAATTTAATTATTATAGACTCTTCATTTTATAATGGATAGTTTTTCTTTAATTAAATCAACAACCTCACTTCATTTTCATTAGTTTAGTTTCTATTTTATATTCTGTTAGACCATATTTTTTATTTATTTGGAAAAAAATTATCCTTATCCATTTTCACCATCAATATAGAACTAAATATTAGTCTTATCATTTCCTTTTCATTAATCATCATCATATTTAGAATATCAAGTAAAAAATTATTGATCTTATTCATATTATAGTTCAAAATGAATGGTATTAATCTTTTCAATAGTTATTGTAGAATAAATTTAATATTGAGATCAATTAAATCGGTGAATCAAGCCTCTTGATTCATTAAAATACCTAATCATATTGAGCGACTCAGTTTATTCAAATGTTCCTTCTCTTATGTTTCACTAAAAGATAGTCTTTGAAGACTCATTCATATGAAGTCTTCGTTGTTGCTAATAAATTATTTTAAATTTTTTTATAATCTCATATGAATACATGTTCTCTTGTGAATATTTTACCATGGGTACCATAGTCACAACATGATATTAAAGACTTATTGTAATTTTTTTGTTTTTTATATTAATATATATCTATTTGTTGAATAGATTCACCAGTTGGGTTACTCATGAAGAGGGTTATCTGATACAAATAATTTTCCATCTATTGAAGAAATATTCTTATGTTCTAGTATTGGTTAATAAAATAATAAACAGTATGATTTTTTACATATAGATGATATATATAAAAGTTAATATTAAGGATAATGATAATTCCATTGTCTACAATAAAATATTTTATTAGATGTGCATACTATTTTATATTAATTTAGTACTATTTTTGTTTAAAATGTAATCCCAATAAAATAAATATCCATTTTTAACTCATCATATCCATTTTCAGACAATGATATATATTTCACTTAACAATGATCCAGGTTTAGTATTCCTCTCATGAAAAAAGTTATTTAGAAAAGTCATCACCCCAATATTATCATATATGACTCTAGGATAGTTGAGCAGACGTCACTTTACCTAATTGATTATAAGGATACCCAAAATCTATATCTAGTATCCTAACAGCTTGGATATATTATCTAAGTGTAACATAAATTTAACCATTGTATTTATTCACCTAAAACACAGGGATAACCATTTCAACCTTGAATAACACTATACAAACTATGGTCACTCTAATTTGACAGAACCAACCTGATTGCATGATTGAGGTCTTGATATATGTTTTATTTCAAAGGAATCTGACTCTTTATATTTTGAATGCTGATTTAATCCAACCATCATATCAAATTTTAAACATGACATGTTTTTTTCTTTGAATTATTTAGTTTTGAATCCAAATCCAACATGTTCAATATTTTTAACCATATTCACATGAAATACTTTACGTAACTCATAGATGGTGTAATAAGCCTAAACTAAAATACAACTATATTAATATATATATCCTAAGGCTTACTATACATAACTAATATGAAACTATTTATTTTAAATTTTTATAATTATGTGAAATCAACAATATCCAAATGAGTAATTCTGTTGTGACAGATACCCAACCATCACATTTATAGACAATCCATAAGCCTTCATTCTTCTGAGAATTATTACATAAATTCCCCCCATAAAGGAATAAATTACTCAAGATATCACTCAATTACATCATAATTCTAACACCTAATATTTAAAAATGATAATTAACTATGTATTTCACACCCAAAACTCAATTCATGACAATGTAAATTGTTTCTGATGAAAACTCCAACAACTTCCTCATCTATGCTCATTCTACAGTAACACCATACATGCCTATTTTAAAATGGTAGTAGATCATTGAGTTTTTGAACAGTGATTATATTTAATTCACATTGGTTTATAGGATGGGAGGTTAAGATCATCAAATGTTTTAGGTGGAAATTCTTTCCTACTTTGGGAGTCTCTTATAAATTTAATATTTGTTTATGAATCCTTTTAAAATCCCAATGTGGGACTGGTTTCCCTTGAGCCCATGAAATATACAAATATATTATGAGATTAAAATGTATATATATATATATAATGGTACCCATCAATATATTAACAATTATTATTGTTATGTTTTACTTCCTTGGTTGTGAAATCTAGAATTTATCACTATCTAGGTAGTCAGTAGGTGTTGTGGTGTTACAATAATTCCATATAAGTGGATTATTACATATTCCTATGAATGTAATTATAAACCATGTATTTATGTTCCATGTAATTATAAAAGTTCCACCTTTTAGGATTGTGTTAGACGGACTAAGGTGGAACCTTTTACGGCCATATATATATGAACACTTCAATGTAGTTTAAAGGAAAAGAGAGTGGAAAATTAGGCCGAAGATTCATAGTAATTGTTAGTGAGATACTTATTTATGGGATACCATTTCTATTTCATCATATCTATTGGTAAATAAATAATAGAATTAATGGATGGTGTATAAAACTAATAAGAGGATATAATGAGAAACCATGACTAGTATCTTTACTCAATGTATTTTGGAAACAAAGGGGAGAATATCATCTCTAGGTGTATATGACTACAAAAAGTTTAATATCCTAATTCAAGGTAATAATGAGTCGTCTTATTCTCATCACATAAAAGAAAAAGTTTTTTTTGAATAATAGTATTTTACCTTTAAGAGGTGTCCTACACAACCTGGTAAACAAGAATTGAAGTCCATGTAGTTCTGAGTTTCATAGTTTAAGGATTTATTTCATGGTCACTAAATACTTTTTGAGGTAATATAGTAAGGATATAAATTTTTACATCTAAATCATTAAAATTCAATGATTAACTATACCAATAAACCAATGTTATATATGCTCCTTGTGAGAAAAATACACAATAGAAGGTCAATAATATTGTGTGAGAGTGCACAACATGATATGGAGTAGGGCTTACACATTGGGATATCTTGATATTTCTAACCTTATAAGTGACTCAAGTGGAGGAATTAAGGTATTGCGATTAAACCTATTAGGACTCCCATAAAGAATGCCTATTCCATTAGAGGCTAAAAAATAGGGGATTTAGTAGGGCTTACAAAAGGGCTTACTTGAGACACCTAACCTAATATGTAACATAGGTTAAGGTAATAAGGGTTAGGTCCTACCCCTAATAGGAGTCCCATATATGATCGTCAATATACTATTTATTGGTAACTATATATGGAAAAAGGACTAGGGTTTTTGGGGATTATAACTTATAAGGGGCTCTTATATGGATGTTTACCCCCTTTTCTATTAATAACATAAAGTGGATGAAAGATGGGGGAGGTTGGGGCTTACATCTAGAAGGAGGACCATATATGAGAAAAATAAAATGTGTTTCTCAACAAGAGTTATATGTGATAGGGTTATGTGGCTATGAAAGGGTCCTGTGTTAATTGGGTGTCCTAGTATGAGACATGTGGAAGCCCATTCCATATTTGTAGAACTAGGGTGATGTGTTTCCCAAATATGAGATTAGGGAAATGTGATTATCCATAGTGAAGGCAGACGGAGTGAAAAACCAAATGAAAGGGGTTTTACCTAGTAATGTACCCTCGATGTGAGTCATTGGAAAAGTTATTCTCCCCAGTATGGGAACTAGAGAGTGAAACTTGGAATAGACTGATTCACTATGCCGCAGGCCTAGGAGATGGGTCACTTTAGTTGGGGTTCCCACGTGATGGAAAACTCAATTAGTAGAGACTAGATAAGTGTCCCTAGTTTGGGAAATTGATATATTTTATTCCCCAATGAGGGGTCCTACGAGATAGTTCGATCTAGTGATGGTTACAAGGATAATTATCTCTATCATTAAGGGAAAGGGTGAATGTATCTCTAAGCATGGTGGTACTGGAAGCGAGATGGATTGGAACTAATGTGTTCTGCATTCTGGTGTTTGTTCTAAAATGTAGTTAAAATTAATATTGGTGTTTAGAGGGATAAATGTGGTTATAATTGAATAGATCCTCAGTTACCAAGTGATTCTCCATAGTATAGATCCCCTAGAAGATGATTATGGTAGGTTTCTCCCAAGTATATGATCCACAGGATGACTAGGGTGCATGAGAATCCAGTGAGGGGGATCTAAAATGACTAGGTAAAAAGGATATCATATTTACCATAATCATCTAGATGTTGATCAGTGTGTTAAAAATTGAAGGTGATGGGGGGGGGGGTCTATTCATTATTATAGGGGGACTTCAAAACATAGACATTGGAGCACTAAAGTTGGGTACACGAACATGGGAGTGCACAGCTAGGCGTTTGGGAATGGGATCACACACCTACCCTTATGGGCTTGGATGAATGAATTTGATAATGATATGAGAGAGGGATACTTGATTACATATGATGTGGGTGTATGACCTTGAAAAAAAATAAAATTTTATTCTTATCAAATTTCCACCTTCAAATAACTATAAATTTTATCATTAAGTCCGTTTTAGCATTATGATTAGTCAAATGAAATCATATTCAATGAGATAAACCCCTAAATAAACAGTTTACCATATAATAGGGTTTTCAAAGGATAAAATGTACTTATAAGACCGTCAATATTTTGTTTTAAGGATTTTATATCAATTTGTTTTAGTAATTTTTAAAATGAAAGTGCTACTCTCAGAAGGCAGTTCTCACCACCATGTCATCAGATAGTGATAGGTTTTTTGGGAGTCTCCACCCCAGAGTGTATAAGAAATTTTATGTTACATAGAGATGTAAATATCATATTAATTGGGAATTGGCATATTTTTCTACTAAAGCATAACATGTGATGTCTTTGTGAGGACCATTTTCTATAATCTACATAAAAATGAATGGCACAATTTTCTCAGTGCCAACGTTAAGGTACATTTAAAATAAATCCTTTATCTAACCAAACATAAAACTCCTTAGATATATTTATTACAACTTATAAGATATTTAATTGATAGAAACTTATATTAATAACATAATAAAGTAATATCTATTAAAATTAAAGCTGCTAAAAATTTAAATAAATCACCAATTCATAAATTTAAAAATGAGATATTTTTATTCAATAATGTATAAATCAACAATTATAAACACCGTATAATTTAGTGATGATTTATAAACATGTAATAATTAATAAATATAAAAAATTTATATTTATTCATAATATGAAATGTTTCATGACATATATTATATGGAATTTATCTTTAAATAATATTACATGAAATATAAACATATTATATTTCAATTATTTTATATAAATAGTTTATATAATATAAATGTCACATATTATAATTTTTTTAAAAACTAATCATATAATTTATCAAAATATTTTTTGATAACATTTTAATAATATCTCATATAATAAATTTTAATTTGAATAACTAATACTAATGGACTATGAACAATTCATAATTTTAAAATTAACTCTTTTATATTTATCTATTTTTTGTAATTTATAAACCCTTTATAAATTACATTGATAATTTCTATATAAACCATTTATATATATATTATATGTCCTTCCATATAACATGATATGTTATTTTAATATTAATATTTAATTTTTTTCATTATTTAGGTAAAATAATATTTAAAAAACGATTATAAATAATTTATAATTCATCAATATGCAACGATATTTATAAATTAAATAAATATCCAAAAATAAATATTCCATAATTTATAAACAATTTATATAATGTAATAGATAATTCATAATTGAAATTATATAAAAATTTATTCTATTCATCAATAGTACATAACAATATAAATGGAATTATTAAGTAAGAGTGATCAATGGAAAAACATATACCGTTTAAGTTGCATCAGTCATAATTTATGACTAATAATCTTTTTGTTTTTTATGATATGTGGATGGTATATGGAACCTACTATGTTGTATACTACCAATAACATCAACATTTTATTTTTTAAAAGATTCTTTCTATAATAGTAGTACGATGAAGACTACATTATCACATAACCCAATGATATATCTCAGGCGTAGATTGTGTTATCACATTATATAATTTTATAACCCTACCATAGGTTACATTATCACATAATTTAGTTTCATGTTACTCGATCATAGATTACATTATCTCATTATATAATGTGGTGACACCAACACTGGTTATGTTATCATATTACATAATATACTGAAAGTAAATCATATTTTATGATTTAAAATATGGAAATAAATATGATTCTAAGCCATCATTTTTTGAAATAATTCATGAATCTAACTGAATAGAAAGGCATTGATAACACTGAAAAATTTCAAAGTAATGATTAATAATTATTCAAATTTGTATAAGAGGTTAGAAACCTTGATTCCGAATAACACCATTTCATAAAAATTGAAATTATAGAAAATTTGAAATGAAGAATGTGTGTCTGACATCGATATATGATGATGTTATTGTGTTCAAAGAATTATAGATGAAGATCTCTTATGGAAAAACTGAAAGGATATTCCATATGAGTTGTATCCAAAGGTTAAATAGAATCATTCAAATTCTTTTAGAAGAACCTTCCAATTCTCCCTGATTTGGTAGTTTCTTCTGTCACTAAGAATGAAAATAGAAGAATGCTTTGAGAGAGATTTAGTATCTACCAAAGGTTTATTGAGAATCTCCCATGAAAACCCTAGGATAAGAATCGTTTATATAGGCTATAAGGATTCTCCATGAGCCATTAATTTTATCATATGATACACAAATTCTTGAGAAAATTCCTTCATTTATATCTCATATAACTTTTGATAATAAACACTCCAAAATTGATTCAAATTATAGAACAAATAATCAAGGATATCATAAACATAATATTTTCACGTGTTAAAATATTAAATATATACTACATTTGGTTTGTCAAAACAGTGTAACATGAATTGTACTATATAATTCACTGGATTATTATTCATTATGACCTATAATATGATTTTCCTAGGCAGTGTTTATATGATATCCTTATATCAAAAAATAATATTCACCTAGAGGATTAAATAAAAATGAATATATATATATATATATATCATAATCCATGTCAAACTGTATTATAAAGTATGACATCACAAGGATTTTGGGAATATTCCCCTCAGATGATATTTTTTTTCAACTTTAATCAGTATCCTGCCTTTTACATCCTTTTTCATTACCATTTATTTCAATGAAAAAAGAAATGGAAAATATAGTTAACTCCAAGGACTCTAAAACTGAATAAAATGTTACAATGAAAAATTTAATGAAAAACCTAAATTCCAATGAACAACATGACCTTTTTTATAGGATGTTTCTTCCAGATAGTCCTTAGATAAATTTATTTGATTATTCAATCATAATTGAAGGAATTGTAGGTTCCTTCACATGTTATGTCACACCAATTGAAGTTTACAATCAATTTTAATTTTTGTGGAGGATGTTGATCATGAATTCTTATGTTTGATAACATTTATCCTATGAATAATAATATCTTGTAGGGGAAGGATGACTTTGATGAGACCCATATGATGTTAAAACCATGTTTACTACCTACATATTAGAGGTGATGATGAGTTTTCTTCATGAAGACCCATCTCGTGACTCTTACATGATTTTCTATTTGATAAATGAGCAACCTTTAGATATCAATACATTGATCCTTATACATTTGACCTTTGTGTCAGGAGTTTCCTTTACATATATTCTTATTCTTCCTTACAAATTGGTCCATTCATTCTAGGAGATACTTTTTTGTTTCAACCCTATAATCCTTCTGTATTGGTGCAATTATATTTGTAGTGTGATTTATATAACTCTCAACCATGTAATGAACATACTTATACCTTTTTAATTTGGTATAACCTTGCATATTGGCTTAATACCATTAAGCATCATCCCATTATATCATTAGGTATGGGATTGGTTTTTTTACTTTAATAAAATGAGTACATTATGGATACCATTTGATGTAATAAATTTCAATTGATTTGGTCATGGTATTCTATCTTTTTTGAGGTGTTAGTTCATTCCTTGAAAGAAAAACATTATTATTTCATTTTATTCTTAAACTATGAGGTATATTAAGTGTTTGGATTTCATCCATTTCATTTAAGAACTGGATAAAGTGATAGAGAACAAAAAGAATGCATTCATCACTACTATTGGATTTCCCTATATACTATCAGACCAAGCACAAGTATTTGGTTATTCAATTACATATTTATACCCAAGGAATATTCTAGTGATTATTATTTCTTACTTCTTTCATGGTGATCCATCATGAATTATGTTGATGAAACTAATCCCTTATGAAGCACATAGAGTTCCAATTGAATGGTAAATCTAACTGATACGTAGTCCTCTTTCCTCTTTTAGTTAATCCAGGTAGTTTTTGTTCTAATTTTAATTATTTTATGTTTTCTCACTATTTATCTACTATAATGTATGTTTTTTTGGTTTTATTATTAATAAAATATCACAATATGGTGGTGTTCATTCCATAATGTAGGACCAAAGTTATGTGAACCACTTTTATCACTATATCTATATGTATATACTTATTTACTATCCTTTTCACTAATCTTTAATCTCCATATCATTTATCCTACATAAATTCTTCATCGATAATTATGTTTTCAAATATTAATCTCATTACTATATTGGAAACCTGAACATATACAGGATAATGGTCATTGCATGAGTGAATATCCTTAAGATTTTTTTTTCAATAGTTGGTATCAGGGCCCACATATTCTATAATATAATTGAGTATGTATGATAATGATAAATTAAATTGTGAGGAATGATTTAACCAATAGTTTTTTAATATGAGAGAAAAATATAGCCTAATAATGATTTCAAGAAATACTTCATGGATAAAATAAACCTACCAATTTTAATTCACTCATGGAAACACTATGATAACCTACATTGATGTTTGACGAACCAATACACATCATTGAATTTTTGTGGGGATTTATCAGATTAAAAATTTATATTCCAAAACTACACTTTCTATTCTGGTGTAGTAAAGGAGTTGTGTGGGGTCGAACCCATAATGATCACTCGTAAGAAAGAAACCATTCCAATAAATCCCCTTGAAATGATCCCTCACATTTAGTCTTTAGGTTTTGGGTTTTCTAAAACATGATGTAACACCCCATGCTTCCATAGTACATTTCTCTTTGAATAATGCAATAGCTAACGTTGTACGCAACTCGAAGTTTTAGCACACCACTACCAATCAAACTACCCGTTATGAATAGTAATACCCAGTTTTTAAAATTTTACCAATTTTATTTTTCAAAATGGACTTCATTTTTTTATTTGGAATATCAAAATTAGCTGAGGGTGATGTTTTGGTATTTTTCTGAAAACATTCAATTTTTTATGAATAGTGAAAAGCGCTGCGTAATTTTTTAAAACCTAATTTTTATTTAAAAAATAATTTATTTTATTTAAATTATTTTAATTCAAAATAGATACATAAAATCTATATAATTTCAAGGTAATTCATTGGAGTAATTTTGTAATAATATTAGATGTATAAAAAATTATTGAACTTTTTTCGGTCTTTTACCAACCTTCTAGGAACATTTGAAAATTTGCATAAAACTATATTCTACCACTTCTAGGAATTGAATTTCAAAAATTAAAGAGACACGGTTGACATCAGTAAGTAAAATGTGGTTCTATAAGATGAAAATAATTTTTGGTGAATAGTAACTTTTGAATTTTAATTACCACAGTTAAAAGTAAATTAGGTAATTAATGGTAAACATGATATTATAATTACCCTAAAACATGTACTAATTCTTTAGAATAAGTTTATGTAGACAAAAATCAACTTTTGGAAAACAATATGATATGTTTGGTCACTTGGATTAGATTAGGACATTTATTTTTATTTTTATTTAAAGAAGAGTTAAAAGTGTTAAATTCAATGTTTAATAACTAATTTTTTTTAATATAGGTTTATACATAAGATAAATTAGACTATAAAGATTAACTATAAATATAACAAGATTTGATAAATAATTCTATTTTATTAATAATTTTTGGACATTAAATAATTAATGTTTTTTAGGGCAGAATGATGATGCAATAATTACATTGTTATTGAATGATTAAAATAATTGATATTATAAATATTAATATAAATATAAATTGAGACTTTTGATGTATTCCAATAATTTTATAGGTTAATATAGAATTTTAGGGATGATTATATAATATTATTTCTAAGTGATAATTCATTTTTCACTTTCACAAAAACAAAATAATAAATAGTGTCAAAATTGACATAAATGAGTTTTTTAAAAAAATAGTATATTTTTAATTGATATGATATTCCTAAAAATCGAAGGTCTAGAAAAAGGACATATATAATGATATATATATCAATAAATAACCACTTTGGGTTATTTTGGATTTTTATAGTATGTTTATTAACCATTAATTATAATAATACAAGAATACATGGTTAAAGTTAAACTATTTAACTTAGAGTTAAATCTAAACAATATGGTTAATATGGTGACCTAAACCTGTCTAAAACCTATTGTTTGATAGGTTTGTGACCCAAAACCACCATATAATACAAATAAATCCTTTTTTATCTATTAGAAACTGAAAATTATTTTATTATAAAATAGTATTTCAGGCGTTTCCTAAAGTTACCCTCACCTCTCTTATAAAAGGGAACTTCCCCTTCCCTTAATTACCCACCCCAAAACCCATTTGGATCGGCCAAAACATACCCAAATATCCACCCAACTACCCTCACTTCATCCTAGAGTCCTCCCTTTGATCATAAAGCTATCCTAAAGATCCCTTTTGATCAAATCAAAAGGAAGCACACAAAGAAGATGTAATAATTTCATCACCACTTTCAAAGTTACCTTCTTCTTCCACATCCTCTATCTTTGTTGTTTCCATACCAAAATAATAAATCCAGTACCTACTACATACTATGATGTTATTATAAATATGGTACAACCATATTCAGTATTCTTCCCATCCTATGAATGACCAAGTCACCATATGTGCGTACGTACGGCTTATCGTCTTCACATGGTGGTGTAGATGTTATTAAACATTTCAATATTTGTATGGGTATAATAATGAGTATAATTGATGTAAATAATAAATATAACATGTCAATTATTATATATATATGATACACCATCGAATTATATATGATTTCACCATCAATATAATGATATTGTCGCTCGTGTGTACGTACAGATTATTCTCTCCACGAACGTGATGAGATTCATTCCCCATTGTAACTATTCAAGAATAATTTTTATTTGATGATTAAAAATAATGTTTAAGAACTTAATATAATTTTGAATCTGGATCAAATACATCCTATCCATTACAAACATGGTCTATTTACCAAAACATATAAAGGAAACGAATCAGTTAACACCGAAACAATGATACTACTGAAATGTTATTAACAAAACAATATTAGATGATCATATATAATATCATATTTAGGTATATTATTATTGTATAATTTAATAACAATGAAGTAATTATTATAGAGGTATTTAACGTACCTTAGACCAAGGAAAGTACATGGTAAGTGTTAATTTTTCAATCTCTTTATTATCTGAGGTTATTTATACGTAAGTATCTTCTGGGACATATTTATCATCCACATTAAAGTGTATTTCAAAATATTTTTACTATTTCCTAGACTATGGGTGAAATTATTTTATACCCTTGTTTTAATTTTTTTAAAATGTTTATAAAGGAATATTTCCATCATTTTCCAAACAAGGTCCTTTATGAACTTTTCAAAAAAATTAAGGAAAGATTGTTTTTTATCTTATATGGTGAGTGAAACTATTTTCCACCATTATAACACCTTCGATGCTTCCCTTACAATCTTATAAGAATATTTTTTTAAAAAATAGTTTCTTTTATAATTATGTGACTTTTAAATTATTTCAAAATAGAAATAGATATTTCTTTCAAATAGTTTTGATTTCATCTATGTCAACATGTTTTGATGGATTTTACCTTTGTTTGAAGTTGAATTATTATGATAAAATAATCCATATTGTATTGAATGTTTTGTGATATGTTTGACTATGGATGTGCTATTTTTATACCATTCATGGTTTATGGTTAAAGTATTAACATTTAGTATACTGGTTTTAATACTAATGTTTACATTATGTTTCAAGCTTTTCATATGTGGAATGCATTGGACATAGTATGTGATGAGTGAAGCCCACTATAGATCCTCGATGCATTAGTAGGCCTCATGATAAAAACTACTGTCTTCATACAAGGCCTTTACAAAATATTATTTGTAGTCTTGGCATGAGGCCTTGACTATGTGGTTATGATGTAGGACATTATGCATTCTATAAATATAAAATTGGCTATTGATATTAAATGTGATTATCCGACTTGTAGAATATCCATGTGAATAAGTAAATGAAATTATTTGATTTATATTTTCCATATTATAATGAAGATTATGTTTAAAGTCTTGTGTTTTAGACTTATACATTTCTTTAAATGTTTATTCTTATTTATGATAGTTTCCTATTTATTTGTTATCCTTACTGATCATTTGATCTCACCCCTTTCAATGTTTTATTTTTCCTAGGATGGGAAGTAGTATATTATGACTAACCTGTAGGGATAGTCTAAGGGGGATGAATGTTTTAAAAGGAGACACAATTTTTTTTAATTCATAATGTAATGTAAATATTATATTTGTAACTAGTACTTTCAAGGCTTCTAACTGACAGGTCTTTTGAGATTTGATTCCTTGTGATCTTTCCAATGTAATTTAATAGTGCACAAACTCTAGGTAACTAGGATTGGGGCATTACAGTTTGTATCAGAGGAATTTTAATACAATCCTTGGAAGCTAGATTTAGAAAAAAAACTATGATTAAAGTACATTACCCTAAGATATAATTTGAGGATTAGTATAGAAAAACTTCCTAGAATTTTGGTAATGTAGAGATTTTGTGTATTTTCCAAGAAATACATCCATATATGGATATGGGCAGGTAGAGGTGGCTTTGGCACAGATATACCTATGAGTGAAAATTCTGAAAAGTAGTTTCGAGCTTAACCATTGGTATCCTGGTACACGACTACGAGCCTTGCTACACTCTTGGTTATGATACTCCCACAGGATATGCGTAGGATAATTCATATTTTATTTTCAAATAATTAAGAATGAATTATGAGTAAATACTTCCTAAAATATATTTTTTATGATTATTGTTTATTTTCATAAATTTTTCATTTTAAGTTAGGTATTTTAATATTTTGTAATTATGTATTGTGATTCATAATCTAATCTAGTGTTTTCTATTATTTATATATAGGCGTCTGGTGGAAGGAATGGAAACCAAATTAATGCACATACTCCTACTATGGATTTCCCTCATACTCAGGATAATTATAGTAGAGATGGTGATACAACCAGTGCTGAATATCTTATAACCATACTGAGATAACTCACTCAGGTTAGGAATAATAACCTTACCCGTATGGAGTACCCTAATCCACAACGTGGAGGATAAATGTTAGACTTCTTTATAAGGAAACAAACACCAAAATTAAATAGGACAACAAATCCATTTGTAGGTGAGCAGTGGATAAGTTCCTTAGAGAGAATATTTTATGCTTTGGGGAGTAGCGAAAAGAAAAAAGTTGTCACAAAAGTTTATCACCTCACAGGAGATGTAGATCAATGGTGGTCATTGATTTGAAAAAAAAGGAAGACGAAGAAGTATCAAATATGTAATTGAGGGAGTTTAAAGAGATTTTATAATCAAAATACTTTCCTTGTGACCATTGAGTGGATATGGAAAGACAATTTTTGAGTCTGAGGAAAAAGGAGGATGAGAATGTCACAATGTATGAGGTTAACTTCACAAGGTTATCAAGGCATACGAAAAATTATATAACCCAACGATTAAGATTGATCGATTCTTCGATAGGTTAAAATCATATCTCTATTGAGAATTAGTCTCACAATACTTTTCATCATATGAAGATATTGTCTCATGTGCTACCAATACTGAAAAGGAATTCTCTATGTCTTAAAACTTTAAAGAAATGTAGTAGAAGAAGAGATCTATTGAACACTCTATAAATTGAAATAAGGGCAAGAAGGAAATAGTTGAATTTCTATCCTGCAATAAATGTGGGAAGAAACACCCTTGTACTTTCCTAAAGGGAATGTGAGTCTGTTACAAGTGTGGTGAATAAGGCCTCCAAACTTGTGATTGCAAGGGAATGAAAGAGGTTGTCAATGATTAATGATACCATTGTTGATAAATGTGGCATTATGAAAATGAATGTCTTAAGCGCCAATGAGACTTACCTCAGAAAAGGGCAAGAGAGAAAAACCAAGCTTTTACGACAAATATTGCTAAGGTTGAAGCTCTGAATGATGTGGTGGCAAGTAATTTAATGGTTTCTTCAAATTTAGCCAATGCTTTATTTGATTCTGGATCATTGCATTGTTTCATATCTTCCCAGTTTGATATGAAAATTAGATATTTCTAATTTGATTTTACAAAGAAGTGGTCAGTCAAAACTCCTAAGGGAAGTATCATTGCAATAGTATTTTGTTAATATGTCCCCATTAGGGCATATAAATGTTCTTTATATATTGATCTGATCATTATACCCATGATGTAATTTGTTATAATCCTCAATATGGATTGGGTTTTAGACAATTATGTGTAAATTTAATGTAATAAGAAGGAGGTTACCATTTTCGATGATGATTTAGAGTACCTTATCTTTAGAGTAGAAACGTCACCACGTGATTCTTATCTTGATCCACCCCAGTAGCTCTACTAAATTCAATTATTGGGGATTAATATAATGAATTAACAATAGGTGGGGAAAATAATTCCCAAATAGAGGACGTACCTATTGTGAAAGAATATGTTGATGTGTTTACAGAGGATTTACATGGACATTCTCTCGAATGAGAAATTGAGTTTTCCATTGATTTAATTCCTAGTTCAAGGCTCGTTTCGAATACCCCTTATGGAATGACCACTGCAGAATTAGTTGAACTAAAGAAAAGACTAGAGGAATTGGGTAATAAAGGATTTATTCACAGTAGTGTTTCTCCATGGGGAGCCCATATAATTTGTGTTAATAAGAAATATGGATCTATGAGGTTGTACATTGACTACAGGAATATCAATGCTATAACAATGATGAACAAGTATTCCATACCTCACATTGATGATTTATTCTATCAACTTCATGGAGCTCAATATTTTTCAAAGACTGACCTTTTATCAGGATATCATCAGTTGTTCATGAAGAATGAATACATTCCAAGGATAGTATTTTGTAATAGGTATGGGCATTATGAGTTTACAGTAATGGCTTTTGGACTGACTAATGTGACCTTTGTCTCCATGGATCTAATGTATAGAGTTTCCAAGGAATACCTTGATGACTTTGTAGTGGTATTTATTGATGATAAATTGATTTACTCCAAAATATACAAATATCATGAAAATAAGTTGCGCACTATTCTGAAAACTCTTTGAAGAAATGAATTATATGGGATGTTTAGAAAGTGTAAATTCTGGCTTCAAGATATTTCTTTTCTTGTCCATATTGTCAATATGGATAGATTCTCTATTTATCCTTCTAAGACAAGAGAAATACAAGAATGGTCAGCACTGACGAGTATAACTAAGGTACACAGTTTAATTGGTTTATCAGGTTATTATCGGCATTTCATCCAGAATTATTCCTGATTGGGTAACCCATTATCCATTCTCACACGTAAAGGGGTTTGATTTGATTTGAAAAAATAGGGAGAAGAATGTTTTGACTATCTAAAAATAAGAGGAGTCAATTGTCCTATCTTGACACTACCATCGGGGAATGATGGGTTTTTTATTTATAGTGATGCTTCAAAGAAAGGACTTGGTTTTGTCTTATTGAGAATGATATAGTTATTTACTATGCATCAGAATATCTAAAAGTTCAGGAACAAAATTATCCCACTCATTATCTTGAGTTAGCTGCGGTAATATTTTCATTGAAGATATGGAGACACCATCTCTATGGTGAAAAATGTGAGTTATATACATATCACAAGAGTTTGAAGTATATTTTCTCAAAAAAAGAACTCAACATGTGGCAAAGAAAATGGCTTCAACTACTCAATGATTATGGTTGCACTATACACTACCACCCAGGGAAGGTAAATAAGGTGGCAGATGGTTTGAGCAGAAAGGATCATGGAGTTTTGAACAAGATGAGAGTTGAAATGGATCCTATGTTCATTGATCAAGTAAATATGGATATGGGAATAATCATGGAAGGTGAAACATCAATACTTTTTCAAATGGTTTCCAAACCATCTTTACTAGAAAATATTAAATTTTCTCAGACTGACGATGAAATGTTTTAAAAGAAAATTAAAGCTGTGAATGATGGGAGATTGACTGACCTCGTATGTGAAGATAAAATTTTGAAATTTGGGAAGAGACTTTGTGTTCCTGATATACCTCATCTAATAAGAGAATTATTGGATGATGCTCATACCTCCAATTTCTCTATACACCCTAGTAGCACTAAGATGTATAGAGATTTGAAAAACATTTCTAGTTGGACAACCTGAAGAGGGATATTGCTAATTATGTGTTAAGATGTATGGTTTTTCAATAGGTGAAGGCTAGAAGACAACACCCTAGAGGAGTCACGCAACCTCTTCCCATACCGTAGTGGCAATGGGATTATATTATGATGGAATTTTTCATGGGGCTACCAATGTCTCTTAGACGACATGATGAAATATGGGTCATTGTTGATCGTCTTAGCACGTTAGCACATTTTCTTTTTATAATAAAAGATTTACCACTTGAACTTTTAGCGAGACTATATATTAATGAGGTTGTAAGACTTGATGGAGTACCCCTAACAATTGTTTCTAATTGTGATCCCCGACTTACATCAATATTCTAGAAAAGTATTCAAAAGTCCCTAGATACTGAACTTCGTTAGAGCACTACCTACCACCCTCATACTGATGGACAATCAGAATGGACTATTAAAACCTTAGAAGACATGTTGAGATCTTGCTTACTTGTCACTCAAGGTTTGTGGGATTAGTATTTACCTATGGTAGAATATTTATATAACAATTCCTTCCAATCAAGTATTCATATGGAACAATATGAACTGTTATATGGAAATTGATATCACACACCAACTTGTTGGAATGATGTTAGTGAAAGAAACCTCGTAGGCCCAGAACTTGTTAACGAAACAATGTAAAAGATGAAGATTATCCAAACCCACATTAAAGCAGCTCAAAGTAGGCAAAGGAGTTATGCTGATTACTGATTGATGGATTTGGAATTTCAATTAGGCGATCATGTTTTCTTGAAGGTTTCAAAATGAAAGGGTGTTATACAATTTGGTAAGAAAATAGAATTAAGTCCCATGTATATCAGACCTTTCGAAATTATAAATCGAATTGGAGTGGTAGATTACCGTTTGGCAATGCCGCCAAGTCTCTCCAAAGTTTAGGATGTGTTCTGCATATCCCTATTGAGAAAATACAAGCCTGACTCTACACATGTACTCACTTATGAAGAAATAGAACTTGAACCTGATCTGTCTTATTGTGAAGAGCCTGTCAAGATTCTTGATACAATAGAACAAGTGTTCAGAAATCGAACGTCTTTTCTTGTAAAAGATGTATGGAGAAACCATAAGATGGAAGAGGCAATGTGAGAACCCAAGGAACATATGACGAAGAACAACCCGAATATTTTTATTTAGTAGTATTCTAGAAATTTCAAGGATGAAGTTATTTGAAGGGGAATAATGTAACACCCCAAGCTTTCACTCTATGTTTCTCTTTGAATAATGCAATAGCTTGCGCTGTATGCAACTTGAAGTTTCAGCACACCATGACCAATCAACGTAGTTTTTATGAATAGTAATACCCACTTTTTAAAAATTTATAAAATTTGTTTTTCAAAATGGACTTCATTTATGGATTCATAATATCAAAATTAGCTTAGGGTGAATTTTTTGTATTTTTCTGAAAACTTTCAATTTTTGATGAATAGTGAAAACGCTGCGTTATGGTTTAAAACTGAATTTTTATTTAAATAGTTATTTATATAATTTAAATTTATTTTACATAAAAATAGATACATAATACTTATATAAGTTCAATATAATTCATTGGAGTTATTTTATAATAATATTAGATATTTAATATTTTATTGAACTTTTTACCTTCTTTTACCCACCTTCTAGGAACATTTGCAAATTTGCATTAAACGTAATTTTACCACTTCTGGGAATTGAATTTCAAAAATCTGAGATACACAGTTAACATTAGTAAGTAAAATTTGGTCCAATAAGATCAAAATAATTTTTGGTGAATAGTAACTTTTGAATTTTATTTACCAACGTTAAAAGTAAATAGGGTAATTAAGGGTAAAAATGATATTATAATTACCCTAACACATGTCCTAATTCTATTAGATAAATGTATTTAGACTAAAATAAACCTTAGGAATAAAATATTGTCCTTTTGGTCCAGTTGGATTAGATAAGGACATTTATTATTATTTTATTAAAAGAAGAGTTAAAAGTGTTAAATTCAAAGATTAGCAACTAAAACATTTTCAATATAGGTTTATACATAAGATAAATTTGACTATATATATTAATTAGAAAGATAAAAAGCATTCCTACATAATTTTATTTTACTTAATTATTTTAGACATTAAATAATTAAATTTATTTACGATGAAATGATGATGGGGTAATTATCTTATAATTGAATGATTAAAATAATTAATATTGTAAATATTAATATAATTGTAAATTGAAACTTTTGATGTATTCAAAGAATTTTCTAAGTTAATTTGACATGTTAGGGTAGATTAAATAATGTTTTTTTGATATGATAATGTTTTTATGAATTTCACAAAAACAAAATACTAAATATTGTCAAAATTGACAAAATTGAGTTTTTAAAACAAATACTATATTATCAATTGATATAATATTCCTAAAAATATAAGGTTCAGCCAAAAAATTAGATAAGATTATATATATAAATAATAAACCACTTGGGGTTCTCTTTTCTTTTTATAGTAAGTTTATTAACCATTTATTATAATAATACAAGAATACATGGTAAAAGATAAACTATTTAACTATGAGTTAAATCTAAATCATAATTGTAATATGGTGAACTAAACCTATATAAAAACTATTAGTTGAGAGGTTTCGACCCATCCATACCTTATCCTCAAAATAAATCATTTTGGATCTATTAGAAACTGAAAATTATTTTATTATAGAGTAATATTTCAAGCTTTTCCTAAAGTGACCCTCACCTCTCTTATAAAAGGGTACTTCCCCTTCCCTTAATTTCACACCTCCAAAGAAAATTGGCTCAGCCAAAGCTTACCCAAATATCCTCCCAACTACCCCACTTAATCCTAGAGGTCTTCCTTTGATCATAGAGTCATCCTAAAGGTCCATTTTTATCAAATCAAAAGGAATCACCCGATGAAGAGGTAATAATTTTATCACCTATTTCAAAGTTATCTTCTTCTTCCATTTCATCTTTATTTGTTGTTTCCATACCAAAATAATAACTCTAGTACCTTATATATACATTGATGTTATTATAAATATGGTACAACCATATTCATTATTCTATTCATCCTATGAATGACAATGTCACCATATGTGCGTACGTTTAGATTACCGTCTCTATGTGGTGGTGTAGTTGTTATTCAACGCTTAATTATTTGGATGGGTATAATAATAATTATAATTGATGTAAATAATAAATATAACATGTTAATTATTCTGCATATTTTATATACCATCCAATTACATATTATTGCACTATCAATATAATGATATTGTATCTCATCCATACGTACTGATTACCATCTCCATGAACACAATGAGATTCATTACTCATTGTATCCATTTAAGAATAAATTTAAATAGATGATTAAATATAATGTTTAATAACTTAATGTAATTCTTTATATGAATCAAATTAATCTTATCCATAACAAATATGGCTTATGTAAAAACACATATTAAGGAAGACGAATCAGTTAACACCCGAAACAATGATACTACATAAATTTTATTAACAAAACAATATTATAAGATCATATATAATATCTTATTTATATATATGGTTCTTGTATAATTTAATAACAATGATTTAACTATTATACAGGAGTTTAACTAACCCTCGACCTAGGAAAAGTTCATGTTAAGGGTTAATTTTACAACCTCCTTATTATCTGAGGTTGTTTATACGTAAGTATCTACTTGGATCTCTTTATCATCCACATCCTTGTTTTTAAAAATTTATTTGAAAACATTTTTACCATTTCATAGACTCTGGGTTAAATTCATTTATACCCTTGTTTTACATTTTATAAAATGTTTATAATGGAGTCTTTCTGTCGTTTTCCAAACTAGTTCCTTTATGACCTTTTTTGACAAAATTAAGGAAAGATTTTTTTTATCTTATACGATGAGTGCGAATATTTTCCGCCATTAAAACACCTTCGAAGATTCCCTTACAATCTTAGAAGAATATTTTGAAACTAAATGTTTTCTTTTTATAATTATTTGACTTAAAATTTATTTCAAAATAGAAAGTGTTATTTCTCTCAAATAGTTTTGATTTTATCTATGTCAACATTATTTGATAGATTTTATATTTGTTTGAATTTTATTTATTATGATACAATATTCAATAATGTATCAATGGTTTTGTGATAGGTTTGACTATGTATGATCTATTTTTATACCATTCATGATTTATGTTTAAAGTATTAACATTTTGTATGCTAGTTTTAATACGAATGTTTATGTTATGTTTCAAACTTTTCGTATGAGGAATGAATTGGACTTAGTATGTGAAGGGTAGAGCACGCTATAGCTCCTCGATGCATCGGTAGGTCTCATGAGACAAACTAGTGTCCTGGAAAAAGGCCTTGACAAAATATTATTTGTATTCTTGGAACAAGGCCTTGAATATTTTTTTATGATGTCTGCATTTTGCATTCCATCATTATCAAATTGGATATTGATATTACATGTGATTATTTGTCTAGTAGAATATCCATGTGAATAAGTAAATGGAATTATTTAATTTAACATTTCCATATTATGCTGAAGTTTATGTTTAAAAGGCTTGTGCTTTAGTCTTAAACATTTTTTTAAATTTTTATGCTTATTTATGATAGTTTACGGTATATTTTTATCCTTACTAAGCATCTGACCTCACACATTTCAATTTTTTATTTTTCCCAGGATGCGAAGAAATATATTATGAATGACCTGTTGGGATAGTATAAGGGAGATGAATGTGTTAAAAGGAGACACAATGTTTTTGTTTTTTAATTCATAATGTAATCTGAAACTTGTATTTGTATCTAGTACTTCCAAGGCTACTAAACTGAATGGTCTTTCGAGATTTGATCCCTTGTGATCCTACCAATGTTATGTAATAATGCATTGAATCTAGGTAACTATATTATGGACGTTACACATGATATATTGGATTTAATTCAGATTAATAAGAAGTGATCACCATCAATTTCAGGGATCTTGGAAAATGATTATCCAAAATATAGCTTAGAATATTCCCATGGATTATGCTATGAAGCGATGAATGATTTAACAACTAGTTTCTGGCCAAACAAATTGGATCTACCAACGTTGAAACAATCCCTTGATCAGAGTATAGCGAAAAACCTAGTTACAATAGGATTATATTCTATGAATAATGCATTATTGGGTAATTTTCATTGGTTTCTCAGTTGCAACTGTTCTGGGATTATTCAATTTCACTTCCAACTATCAAGGATGTGTAAGTGATTGTGATGTAAAAATATTTTTAACATAATTACCAGACTCAGGGTTACTAATTTTTTACTCATGGATTCATAAGGATTAGAAACAAAATACTCGCGACCCCTAACCCTAAGAGGATTATACATGCATAGAAGTAATGATCAAATGAAATTTAACATAAAACATGCAATTCACAATAATTAAACTAATGATAAATAGGCAATCCAGAAATAATAATAAAAAATAATCAAGATTTAAACAATCATAATTAATGTAAATAATATCAAATGTTTACTTTTAGTGTAGAAATAATAGATAATTAGAAACTTCCAATTATGAATGATGAACAGTAACATAAATGGTAATCGAAACAAAAGTGGAATCCCAATAGACAATGAATGGATAAATAAAAAACAAAGAACTCCAAAGGATTGGAAAAAATAATGAAAGGATTGAATTAAAATAATGTTATAAGGGAAAAATAAGAAAATTATATAAGAAAAGAATAGATAAATCATAGGTCTGGGAACTCTCATTGTGTGGTGCCACTAAAAATTATAAATACACCAAATGATATATGACATATAACAAATTCATGTAATGTATTTTATTTAAGTTATATTTTCTTGGAATCTGCATGTTGTGTATGAATGATTTACATCACGTATTTGAGAACCAAAATTTCCTTTAGAAAATTGATTTGTATCATTGAATGGGTTGGCTCCGGGACATTTCATGTACTGAAAACTCTAAATTTAGTTTATTTGACTCACTTTCAAGGGGATTCAGATTTTGAAATATTTATGATGTGTAATGAATGTACAAATTTTGTATGAACTTAACATCATAAAATTTCTTCAAGGGATGGTAAGTGGCCCTAAAAAATTGTTTTGAATTATAACTAAACATCATGTATGATTTACAAGTCTTGTATTTTCTAATTCTCCTATATTTTAACCCGTTTTTATTTTATTCCATTATTTCTAATTTCTACAAAAAAACAACCCAAACCCATGTCAGTATTGAATAAATTATGAATAAACTATAAGTAAATGAATCGAAAATGTATATATAGATTTAAATTATAAAATTACCCTACACTTCAAAATTTCATATCCACATGAAAAATCATATCAATAGAGATTTTTTAAGAATAAAATTTTAAAATAAAATATATACATTATAACCAGGAAATAAAACTAAGCATAAGAAAAAATGTTAGTCATCCAAAATCAATCTTATAAAGAAAATCATTCATGCATCAGAGTTATGTTATTTATCCTTTTTTTATTCCTTTAATTAAAATTTAATAAATTTCCCTTAAATAATATACCCATTTTACAATTTACCTCTGAGTAAATTTTCCCTCATGACTCACGGTAAAATTTGAATGGAATTATGATCATACATTTAAAACATTTTCCTAACCATAGGATTCCATTGGTTCAAACGTATCTAATTCGTAATGAAAAATAAAAACCAATCATGAGGGATTTAGTAGTAGGCTTCACTTTTATATGATGTTTATGGAATGTGAAAAAAAATAAAAATAAAACTCAAAATTAGGGTAAACTCTAATGTATAATTTATCAAAATAATGAATACTTCAATAAAGTGACTCCTTTATGAAAAAATGTGTATATGATCCAATAGATCATGGTAGATCCATGAGTGTATCAAGTAAATATTAAAGATGTACCCTATTCCTTAATTTTTTCTTTATTTTCCAAAAATCATGTCTTGTCTTGGTCTCACATACAACCCCTAATGACATATGGTCCATTATTGGATTCATTGGTCGAGTAATGGTGAGTTTTAAACTTCCTAATACACATCCCAGAATTATTTTTTATATTTATTTTTTCAATGTAATATAAAAAGTGTAGAAAATAAAAAAACCATGGACCACTTAATATCAATGGGTAAAAGTGTCACTGTATGTATCCTCAATTCTAACATCTCATTTCTATAAGTAGTGAAAATTTCCCTGTAGTTCTTACAAGGATAATCATGCATTATACCAAGAGCGGTGTGGTAAGGGATAACCTTCTGGAAATACATCCATCATATTATGTTTATTCATTGATACTATAGAATAAATAACGAAATATGTACACGTGGGTCTCAGGAAATATTCTCTCATAAAAATTTACTCAATCATTTAAAAGTTTAATTGTTCAATAATTTCCTCAAAAATATCTCAATACATGTTATGATATGTTTATATGTCATATGTATCACTCAAGAAATATATTCATAATAGAATATGATCGTGTATGTTTAGAATTCTCTTGGGATTGTGAGTAAGAAAAAATAATAGGAAATCACTCAGGGATTAAAATCCAGTAATAAGTTAATCCAAAGCAACATTAAGAACCTAGAATTTGAAATAAATTACTCTACTCAACAATCACGATAAATCTAAATAGGAGTAAAAATGGTATAAAAAAATCTCCAACCAAACAATGTATTTTATATAAAATTGTGTAATGGGACTTCATATTTAAATCCTAAATTTAATAAAATAATATCTCTAAGATATGTGAAAATAAGAAATAATCATAGTGTATCAACAATACTACCCAAGAAAGAATCATCCACACTTCAAATGTGATTGTTTGAACACATTTTGTGAAATTGTTGTGGGAGAGATATTAATAACACCCAATAAGAAATTAAATTTAAATTCATATTTGTAATGTAAGGAATTGATAGCTCCCTCGGATGAATCTTATGACATGTGAAACATTTTGTATAGGGATTTTCGATTGGGATAATTGAAAAATAATGTGATAAAAAATACCATCACTTGATAAAAATTATTTAATAGGGTTAAAATAAGATGGAAGTATAAAAAATGTAAGGTCCACTAGTTTCAAGTAAGTAAAATCAGCTTAAATAAATTCAGTAATAGTGTATATTAAATTTTAGGGACACCCAACAAACAAAAATTCTCGTAAAATGAAAAATAGATCATAAGCACATGAATGAAATAATAAAATGGCTTTCCTTACATAAATTGTGAAAAATTACACTGTTATCCCTTTGGATAGATACCTGGATCAATAATTTCCATTCATCTGCTCAGTAGCCCACTGCCTACTATAGGAACTTGTGGTTGTGTCATTGAGCTCACGGGGATGCTTGGCTGGACTAACCATCTCAAAAGCCTACTGAGAATGAATCTCATTGGGAAAGAGTAGAATATTATGTTGTTATGGTGGGAATGGTGAAATAGGATGGTTCATCAACTAAATTCCAATATAAAGGTATATGTAGTTCTATTTATCCAAAAGAAACTATATATAAGGTCTTAGGTTGGATGGAGAAGGAGAGGAAGGTGCAGATATAGTCGGGCTAGTGGTGATGGTGGTAAAAATAGGGGTAGGGGAAGTGGTAGAGATGTTGGGGGTGTTAATAATGGAAGCTTCATTGACATAGGGGGAATTATTTGTAGCAGTGGTAATGGATAAGTCATGTATTGGTGAATCAGAGAATATATATGCTAGGAATGCACCTCATCATCATCCTTTAGATATCTAAGTTCCCACATGTAGATGCTTTCATCTTTCATCAATAGGGACATATTATGGAGAAAAAATAGGTTGATTCTATCCATAAGAATGAGGAAGGTGTGTGGATAGGTGGATTGAAGGCTTTAAGATGCATGGTCATACTAGTAATGAAGGTCCCTCCCATCAACGTACTTCGATTACTCCTCATCTGGGTCCTTTAGAATTTTCCAAACCTCCTATTCATATTAATAGTAGGGATGTCGTTAGGGGATGTGAGGATGAACGCATATATATGCCTGATAACCCCATGAGTATACGTTCAAGATGACTAGGCATAAGACAATTTCTGGAAAATAATCGGTAAGGCCACACCACTGAGTAGGGTGTTTTTCATCTTGAAAGGATCATAAATGCATTGTGCTTCGACCATCCCTGCCAAATTTCATGAAACATTATCCTTTTTAGTCATAAGTTGTAAATATTGAATTATCATAGAGGAAACAATGTTGGTGTAGTGGAAACCAAAGGGGATAAAAAAAATCTGCAATGGTGACCTTCCAAGGCCTACTGCTGATTCAGAATCTAACGGATTAAATGTCTAGCTAAAATGTGGCAAGTAACTCACCAAATAGGTCCCTAAATTTCACTTCACGGACCTCGATGATTGGAAATAAGTGAATTCATTCTATGAGGTCAAGGATGCCCTTGTGTATCTATATGCTCTCAAGCACAATGAATTCTGGCTTCTTGTTGGTCCTCATGGGTTTCCCTTATAGATGGAATAACCTAATCAGGTTCGCAAGTATGGAGAATAAGAGTCAATGGTGGATCTGTGGGTGAAAAACACCCTAAAACAACTGTATGATGAATGAAATCCATTATAAGCATAGGAAGAGGTGGATGAGGTGGTGGAAGGATTTGTGGGTGGTGGAAGAGATCCAACCTTACACTGCTTGGTTAGTTGAGGCATCACATCATTCTCGAGAACACATTTAGTGAGTTTAGTGTGGATAGATTTTGTGGATACAATATTGGAATAACTTTAGATCAAATATGAGATGAAGGGTAGAATAGTAAGGAGAAGAGATGTGAGGATAGAGGTGTGGTATGTGATCAACGGTGATAAAGGGAGGAGGTGAGGCGTTGGGAGAGGTGGATTTTGGGATATGGGTAATTTGTGCTATGAGAGAAGGAAAATGGGGGGGGGGATGTGAGGGGGTATGGTCATGAATGGAGGGCTTATGTAATATTAAATTCCCTTGAATGTTACACATAATTTATTCCATACATGATGTGAAAATGTTGACTTTTTTTCTATTTATGACCTTTGATATTTACATGTAATGTAATGGTTACATAGAATGTATTTCCCCTTCTCTACCCCTCCATGATCTATATCCTATTTAAATCCTCTAGTAAATCTAAACATTATTATGGAATAAACTAACCTATTCTAGCTAGTTAAACCTACATTGAGTTATCTCTTTGAAAGTGATTTATTTAGTGTTTAGATCTACACATGCTTTAACTTATATGATTTGAATAATAATGAAATGTTTCTTATTTGATATGTTCTTAAAAATAAAGGGTAAAAAATGGTTGTATGGTATTATTTATAAGAGTTGAAATGTAATTTGTCTTCTTGTGAGAACTGTTTCCCTTTTCAATTGAAGGTGTTTTCTTGTTGTTGTATTTACTGGTCACAAGACTATCTTTCTTATCCACAAGAGAAATGGATTGGAAAATAAACAAATCTTTTCTTTTGTTATAATCCTTCCCTGAATTGAACACAACCTGTTACTCACCAACTATGAACATAAATCTCCATTGGTTAAAATTAATTAGAGACTTTCTTAAGGTGAGAAATGGAAATCCTAATGAAAATATCTTCGTATTCTTACATGAATAGGATGAGAAAATCAGCAAGAAAAATTAATTTTATAACTTTCAATAAGAAAACCTCAAGAAATCATTAAGTGTTATTTACTAAAAGATCATAATGTTAGAGTACTAACCTAGTTTTTTTATTTCACCGATCTCCTGCATCTTTTAAACACTCATGGGAATGATATTGAAACTTGTACCTATATCGAAATTGACCATTTCAAAATTTCATGTTCATATGGTGCAAGGAATTTAGAAACATATAGGGTCGGTCATTTTGGAAGGCATCATATACTAGATGAATACAGAGTATTCTTTTTATCGGGATATGAATCCTACATCTTCCATCTTTCTTTTACATTTGACAATAACTTTATAAATCTTATATATGATGGTATTTGAGAAGTTAACTCTACAATGGGACTGTTGATGAATAATTGTTTTAGAATTTCAAGGGATTTTATATATTTTCCTTTGTTCATAGATTGTTTCAACCTTTCAGGAAATGAGATAGATGGACTATATGCTGGTGGTCCAATATAAAATTCATTCATTTTAGGATGTTCTTTTTTAGAGATTTTCTAGATGATTCTACTTTTATAGTGTTCCTCTGACCAATTTAATGATAATCTTTAGAATTCATTTTCTCATCTAATCATGGATACTGTAAGTCTATCAACATTACAATTATAAAAACTATAGATTTATCCTATTCCCTTTTATGTGATTTGATATTAATAGGTAAAGTACCCAATATTCGATCATATAATGTTTTAGAGTTCTTCCGCATTTGCTGATCCGGAGTGTGTAGGAAACTCTTGTGGCTTTTCATTTTACTTTCTTGGGTTATAATTTTTTGTATGATTTATACACAAATTAATTGATAATTTTTTAATTATTGGATTGGGTAGGTTTATAATATTTGGGTGGTATTAGTGAAGAGTATTTATGTTACTACTACTAAGCTAGTGGAAACTGCTGAGATCTAGGGAAAGGTTGTTCAAATTATATCTTTAGTTTAAGATATGGACATTGTGGTGGGCACCCTAGTGATATTTGATTCCTTTTATCATGTTTCCACTCCTTTATAGAAAATAACCTTAATAAGGTTCTGTTTTTTTCATAATCTAGCCTTTTATGATAGTTTTAATGTTGAAATTTTTTGGGCTCTTGAAACTATTGGTTTGTTGATTGTAATTAATTTAATTAAAATCTTGGAATTCATGTTTCTCTATTACTCCCCTATAGTATTGGAATGGGTTCCATACTCTACAAATATCATAATATTTTATCCCCATTACAAGTTAATAATGGTGTGGTGGTGAAGCATGAAGGTGAATGTTTTCAATATTCATTGTAAGATCCAGTACTTGGGCTACCGGGCATGTAGTGTCCTCCACCTGATGGATTTCATGATTTGGAATACCTTTATCACTTTTCCTCTGACTTCCAATGTGGGTGACTTCATAAAGAATGTTTTGAAACACTTTGGGTGTCTTAAGAAATATTCCACCATCATAAAAGGCATATACCTAGTAATTCCATCCAGTTGAAGTTATTGAAAAAATGTCAAAATATAAATCCACACATCATGTTCCTGATATGGGAAATTTATAATGAGTTCTTTAAAATATTCCCATGACTCCCAAGATGATTATCCATCTTTTTTTGGATATGTTTTTAATTTCAATACTCATATTTCACATTTGGATATTTGATAAATATGTGTACATGAATTTATTTTCTATATCATCCAACGTCATGATCGACTTGGGATCTTGGATTTTAATACATTTTGTAGCTAAGTCACATAAGGAGATAAGGAAGACACAAAGTATTGTTGTTTTTTATGAAATTTAATGGTTAAAAAATATATTTAAATCCTATAGGATGTTATAAATATTCTCATGGGGGTCTTCACAATGAAGGTCACTGAATTTCCCCATGTTCTGGATCATACGGATGAGTAAGGTATCTATTTTGAAAGTGTGAACCTAAATAGGCGAGTCTAGAATGCTGGGTAATGAATTGGTAATGGATGAGAATCTATAGTCCACAATGGTGGGTTCCTATAGCACTGGGTTTTCACCTTGTTCATTAGATGGTGCATACTAGGGGTTTTAAAGGTTTCGTGGCACAAGATCATTATGTTCAGCCACTATGAAGTGGTGGCATAATGTAATTATTCTATTGATAATAAGATCTAAAAGAAAAATTTATTGTGTATCTAGATGGAGCGAGTAAAGGTTATCTAGAATATAAACTCACTGATAAAAAAATATGGAGGTCATAGGGGAGCCTATAGGGGAAAAATATATAAATAAAGTAAAAAGGTGAAGCAAAAAAGAAAAATAGTTTGATGGGTGAGGTAATCCAAGGATTGATTAGAAGGCTACTGTTCCTAGGAAATATTTATCTCCATAAATGGTTCCAAAATTATATTTTCATAAATGTATCATTGAATTCATTCTTATGATGATCATATTAGAAATTTATAGTCCCAAAACTAAACTTACTAATAGGGAATATTAAATAAGAAATGTGGGGTCAAACCCTTAATTATCACAAGCAACTAACCGACCATTCAAAAAAAACTCGTTGAAAGGATTCATCAAATTCAATTTTCAAGAATGGGTTTTTATAAATCTAGCTAGTTTTTATTTCATTCATATGACTAAGAACATATTTAGTTCAATTTCAAGGATCTCAAAAGAATATAATCCTAAATATGGCTTAGTATAGTCTTATGACATAGGTTGTGAGGCGATGCAAGATTCATCAATTATTTTTTGTCAAACCAATTGGTTATACCTATGATTCAACTATACTTTGGTCTATATATTTCTAATAGTCTAAGTTAATTTCTCTTAACTACTATGTATATATCTTGTTAGGCTTATGGTTATGGCCTACTCAACTCCAACCAGGTCATGTTCGTTCAATTGCACCTCCCATGGTCAAGGTTCTATAATAGAATGTGATGAAAATTTATGTTAAACCTAATTACTAGTCATAGGGTTACTAGTTTTCATCTCATAGATTTATTATCATTTGAAACACCCCTACTATCAACCACTAACCCTAAGAGGATTATTCAATGCATGGACATAATGATCAATGGAAAATTAATATAAACATGCTACACATAATCATAAAATGAATAATAAATGGAAAACATATAATTAAGTACAAGAAAGAATCAATATTTAAATAATAAAATCAATGTCAATGCAATCAAGTATTTATTCATAATTCATATACAATGAATAAATAGAAATCATAAATGAATAATGGTGAACATTATCATAAATGATCATTAAAACCGAAATGGAAGCACAAACAGTGAAGGCTGAATGAAGAAAGAATGATGAAATGAAATTAATTAGGCAAAAAAACTAATATAATTAATTAAAATGTAGTTTTAAGGGATGTATATTAAAATTATAGAAGAAAACAAGAGATAACTCGTAGTTCTGTCCTTCATCTTTACACAAAGGCACTACAAAATATAAATAAGACCAAAGATAAACAACTCGTATTGAATTCAAATCGTGTATTTTTTATTTTGTGATATTTTCTCAACATCATCACATCATGTATGATTGTTTCATTTTGTGTATTTGAGATCCAAAATTTCGATGGAAAATCAGTTTGTATCATTGATCGAATTGTCTCTCGAAATTTTTATTTCATGAAAACTCTACACATCTTGTATTTGATTAACATTCATTGGGATTTTTATTTTTCAATATTCATTACATGTAAAAAATTTACACATAATGTATGAGATTTATATCATGTAATGTATTAATGGGGTGGTTTGTGGTTCTACAAGAATTATGTGAATGAGATATGCACATTGTTTATAATGTACATTGCGTGTAATTCTAATTTTTCCATTTTCATACTTTATTTATTTTAATCCATAATTCCCAATTCCTATGAAAAAAACTCGTTCATTACCAAATAAAATATGAAAAAACATAAGGTGAATTCATCCAATATTTGAATATAAATCTAACTTATCAATGTTCCTCTAGGTATTTTAATGAAATCCCATTGTTTTTTTACCCTATCACTGATGATAAATTTTTTTAAGTTGTTGTTTATGAAACATATTCTCCTATAATTTTGTAGAAACCATAAGAATTATATATAAAAACTTAATTGATAGTAAATATTCATAATAATCATAAAACATATACCTTTATGATGCTTACTTTACAACATTTCATAGTTATATTGACGAGTTTAAAAATGTTATGCTAGATTTATCGAAAGTTAATGTTAGTGTTTGTCTTAAAGACCAAAAAATTATATTTTTTATATAGTTGGATAGTTTTCATGAATTTCATACTGATTCAATAATGTAAGTTAGAGACTATTTATCTTTATTGGATGTTAAATATACAATGATTTCATGAGAATTATGTGGTAATCCTATGGTTTTGATTGAGGGTGAGGGTTCATCTATTTGGGATTTCTCTGAGTTTTGAGGATATAAAAAATAGAAAAGGTAAGAAGATTAGAAATAATTATATCAATTATTTGGATAATAAATCTACTTCAATGAATAGAAATTTTTCCTACTACTATTATGAGAAACCGAGGTATGATTGAATTAAATTTCCTAAATTGAAATCTGGAAAGAATTTTAAGTTAACTGAAGATCACTCACCATTATCCTATATAGGATATGATAGTGCTGAGGTGTTGACAATAACTAATGAAAGGATTCCAGATGAGTGTGTTTTATAATCAGGTTTCTCTTTTCACATGTGTTCAAATAAAAATTCATATTGAGATTTAGTCAATGGAATGATTGAGAGGTTGTGTTAGGTAAAAAATAGGCTTCGAGTCATGGATAGAAGTTTTATTTTGTTATAACTTGGTAATTATTATCTTTTTAGATTATTAGATATTATATGGGTTAAATATTTATATAGGAGACTAATTTCATAGTAAATTTTTATTGGTGGAGATTTAACTTCAAATTTGAATCAAGTTGACTTAAAGTCTCTAAATGTTACAATATGGACCTAAATATATCATACAATAATGGGATGTATCCCATGAATTTAATGAATTATTCTTGGAATTCTGGAATTAATTACGTCACTTATCATGAAAATTCCATGCTTTGGGGTATGAGGTCATGGAATGTGAGTGTTATATATTTAGAAGAGTTGAGTAGAGATGTTTTCTTACTAATGTTTTATCAAGTAACATAATATTTTACGAACACTGTGTGTTTTCATGTAAAAGAGAGTCATCTTTCTCAAGTCTATATTTATGTAAAATTATTCAAATGGTTATTATTTCTAAATATTTCACTATTGGGGCACATATCATCATGGGGATGTGTAGTTATTTCCACAATTTACCACTTCCCAAAGGCAGGGGACATTCACTATCCTGGATGGTGATGTCATCTAAAAGATCGAAATAGGTTGATGGGATATTAGTCCCTTATTCTATGTATTCCTCCTTTGAATTTTTCACTTATTCCAGGTCCCCCTCATAGATTGTTTTTGTGATTGTGAAACTCATTCCCGGTTATCTCTCATTGTGGACACTAGTTAATTATCCTTCTTCCGTCTAATAAAGAAACAAAATTTCATTGGAGTATATGGTAATGTTAGGGTAGTCTAGGAATCTATGAATAGTAGGAACATTGTTCAAGAACATTACTCCTCATAATATGGCATCACATAATGTCTTATTAGATGTAGAACCCAGGAATCGCATGTTGAACACAAGGTATCTGGTACAGTAGGTGCATATATTCTAAGGCATTCATCTATGGATTCCTATGTTTAGCATGAGGTAGAAGATGCCATTGGCCCATATATTCAATGTACATTACCTCAGGAATTCCATTATTAGTGTGAAGTATCTTTTATGGATCTAAGTCAAGATTTTATCATCTTGTGGATATGGGAGATGTTTGATAAATATTCCCCATGGAGGCAGATCATTGAGGTATGTCCCTAGGAGGGAGCACCATAAAGGATTACCGATGGATTGATTAGAACACCCTATGAAGGTGGATCTGGGAGGTGTTCCCTTTAAATGGAAGATTTCACACCATGGAAGTTTGTCAGAACACCACTATAGGTGGATCAGGGAGGTACATCACATGGAGGGAACATATATGATTCCGATAGATGGATCAGGATGCCCTGTGGAGGTGGATCATAGAGGTGTGTCCCTTAAAGGGAATATTTCACACCATGAAGGATGATCAGAACCCCCTATAGGTAGATTAGGGAGGCACTTCCCCTTGGAGGGAACACATAGGTTTACTGATGTATGGATCATAACACACTATGTAGGATGATCTCAGAGTTGTGTCCCATAAAGTGAAGTTGTCACACCGTGAAGGTTTATTAGAACATAAATATAGGAGGTTCAGGGAGGTACATCCCAAGTAGGTTTCACCTAGGTTCACCGATGGATGGATTATAATGCATCGTGGAGGTGGATCCAATATGTGCACCCCATTTGGGAAGACTTCACACTATGAAGGTTGATCAGAACAACCCTATAGGTGGATCATAGAGGTACATATTTTGGATAGGGCACATTATTTTACCATTGGTTGGGATTGAACCTCAAAGAGGCATCTTAAGTACCCAATATATAGGACATGGATCAAAACCCATGTAGTTTGATGTATATTTTGAGGTCACGTGACATGACTATTACATGAAGTTTAATATTTAACGGTGAAGATGATCACATCATGAAGGGAGTGTCGATGAAGGATGGTGTGGGGGTTACACATTGATGTTTTTCTTCATAAGAGGATTTCTCTAGGATGGATGGATTTTATAGATCTCACATTGATCTACCTAAGGGACCTGAAAGAAAGGTGGTCTCCAAGGTGAGAGACATGATTTTATTAGTGACGTGATATAGAGGAGATCGAGATAGATTTTGATGTTGGTTTTGGACCTCAGGGAGGATTCTAAGATATCCCAATTTTTTGGGAATCAAATCTCACATATTTTGGAATATTATGGGGATTATACCTAAAGAGGTGACCCAAAGGAACATTTAGTGGAAGATTATATGTGAAATCATCCCATAAGATGAGTATGGATTTTGGGTCTTACGCATAGAAGCATCCAATAAGAGTGGAGGTTGGGGATTATATCTATATAGAAGGACCATGCACTTCTAGGATAAGCAAGGTCATGGTTGGGGATTATTTATTCGGGTGACCCATATACATCTAGTAGCTGTAATGATGTGGTTTTGGATGTGACATTCTTGTAGTATTGGCCCATGTTCGACTTGGATAAATGATGATGTGGTTGGGGATTATGCATGGGAGCAGCCCATGTGTTTCTCAGAGTAGCGACGATGTGTGTGTGTATGGGGATTACACATGAGAGCTTCTAGTCGTGTCTTCCACATGTCAGGTCATGAGGGAATGGCATGTGAATTTCATGAGGTAAGAATAACTTTTAGTTTCATGTGAAAGGACATGGTGCATGTGGCTTATTTTCTGATCTTCCCAGGTTCTTCTAGGAGTAGCGAAGATGTGGTTCAAGATTACACATGGGAGTACCCCATGTGCTGCTAGGATCAACGATGATATGGTTTTGGATGTGGCTTACATGGGGCATCTACCTATCTTTTTTTCATCATGTTAGGTCATCTGGATTCCCATGTTCATTGTGTGAGGCAAGATTATAGTTTAACATTATGTGGAAGGATATGGTGCATGACTCTTATTCATTGATCATCCCAAGTATTGTTAAGAGAATCAATGCTGTTGTTGGGGAATACGAATGGGTGAAGTCTCTGTGCTTCTAGAATCATGGATGATGTTCCTATGTATGGGGATTAAATGTTAAATATTCCCATCATGTCTTCGTCATTTCAAGACATGAGGACATCCCATGTGCATTGCATGAGGTATGATTGTGGTTTAACATTATGTTGAAGGACTAGGTGTTTGGGAATTACATATTCTACTACCCATTATGTCTTCCTCATTTTTGGTCATAAAGGAATCTCAACATGATGATGGGTCAAGGGATATGATTGTGTCATACACCATAGGAGGAGGCCCATGGGGTGGCTAGGGAGAATCATATAGACATGTGGGGCTTTAATCTAGGAAGTCTTGTTCACCTTCCTCACTTCAGGTCATGGGGGAATCTCAAATAGCTTGTGAATAATTAAATATTATTGGGGCTTACACCTGATGAGGAGTCCCATTGTGGTTGTTTTGGGGTCATCTCAAGAACCTAAAATTAAAAAACTCATGCTGGATTCATAAGGTATCTATTTTTTGTCACCAAAGGCATCTGATTCCCGAATTATACGGGTATGATAAAGTATAGGGTCATGTAGTGGGGACTTTCAAAAATATTCTCATGATCATAGAATGAGGAATCATATTCTTGATTCGTATGGCATCATATTCATGAATTAAAGGGTATGATACAATTTAAATTCATGTAGTTATGACTATGGATTATCTTCTCATGATCATGGAATGATGAAAACTATTCTTGATGCATAAGGAATCATTTTCTTGATTGAGAAGGTATAAAATATAGTTTAAATTCATGTAGTGAGGACTATTAGGTATAAAAATTCCTCACAATGGCTGCTATGGGATTTATGAGAGAGAATCCTATTCTAGATCAACCCAACATAGGTTCAAGAAGATGAAGTTTTAGGAGATGGTTAAGGAATTATGTGACTGAAGTTACCTGGGGAATCAAAGAAGAAAATCCTAACTCATTCCATGGGAAATGGACTAAGAGGAGTGGGTTGACTGAATGTATTTCAGAAAGTGGGGAGTTGTATCTCAAATCGTGGTATTTCATGGTGTAAGTTTGGATTTCTTATGGTCGTATTTTAAAATGTCTTTAACCCCACTTGAAAATTTCATGGTGCGACCCTCCAGTTTCACAGGGTCTGTGATAGTAGAGATGGGATCAGGATGGATGTTGAGAACTGCAAATCAACAGTAATCCCATATAGGGGTATGGGTTCACAAATCCCTATGGTATGTACCAGTAATCATGGATGTAAGAGCTTCACATATTATAGGTATTCACAATGTATGGGGCTTCACAGAGATCAGGGTCTTGAGAAGTACGAGTCCTCATGGATCTTAGGGTCTCACAAATGATATCTTAATTTCTTGGGGGAGTGTTTCATGAAGGATGAATGATTCAAAAAGCCACAATTTCTATAGAGGGAATTATTAATTCTTGAAGGGCGTATGAATTCACTGAAGGCAAATACACTTTGGCTGGAAACACTCTAGAATGAAATGGAAAAGGTTTTGCATTGTTTATGGGCTCCATGAAATAGTGTCACATGAATCCCATAAGCTTTTCAAACTGAGAGTGCAATGCTGAAATCTGGACACATCTCCTCCCTTTGAATGGAGGATTGAAAAAATTAGAATTAGTTCATAAAGGAATTGTTGGGCTTCAAAAATAGGTGCATCTTTGCTGAACTCTATATGGACACTGTTGATCTTTCACGTGGTCACGACATGCCACTAGACTCTTAGTGGACCATATAAACCCTTCACATAGTTGTGAAGAACCATCAAAGTCATGATGAAAACTATTAATCCCTCAATAAGTCATGATGGGATCTTTGTAAATTGAACCACTTTGAAATGGATTTGTAAAATGGTTCTGTGCACCATCTTAATCATCTGGACTTCAAATGACTATAACAACTAATTTGTAGCTTATTTTGGGATCTAGGACTATTAAAATTGAATATTGTTAAACAATAAAGGTCTTGGGTCATGTTTGGCAGCATTAAGTGAATTATTTGAATGGTTTTTCTGGTTCCAAGAAGTATGTACACTATGACTTATGGGGACCTTATAGGGATGCCTCCCACAGTGGAGGATCCTAATTTTTGACATTAATAGATTATATTTCTATGAAATTTAGGATTTAAAATATGAGAAATATCTTTTATTTTTTTAGGTGTTTCAGACATTGAATTCATTTATTGAGATCCACACAAGGAGGAATATGAAACCCATGAAGATTAAAATTGGTCTGGAATAGCTATCTAATATTTTTATTGAATTATTGTAGGTTAAGTGGATTTATAGGGATCATAATTTGAATTATAATCCTCAATAAAATGGATTAAAACAATGTATGAATTTCATTATTATTTAGTGGGTTCTCAGTATAATTTTTTGTTGGATCTTACCAAAACTATTTTTGGTTAAAGCTTCCACTACTATAATATACTTTATTAATTACATTTCATCATCATAATCAAACATGAGTAAAAATACCAATGTTAGAAAATTTTATGATAACAATAGGCCAAAAAAATAGAAATAGGCCCTTGGACTACAGTCGTAACCAATGGCCACAATCAAAGTGGCTATGTGTGTTTTTTAGTTAGAGAAATGCATGGGTTATGACTGTGAACCTTTGATCATGAAAATATTGACAATGATGTGGTTGTGGTTATAATAGTTGAATTATAAGACCATAGTGAAAACCATCACTATAGTGACTCTAAAAAACATATGATATTTGCCTTCATGATCAACATCAATATTAGACAAGGATTATACCACTACCAAAGGGTTTATAATATATATATTTATTTAAACACACACACACATATAAATATTTGTGTGTGTGTGTGTATATATAATTATTTATAATTATAATTATTATAAATTAATTAAAAATAAATAGTGGTTAGATGTTCCTATGACCATGAACAACTTGGATCGTAGTCACTATCTTGGATATGGTCCTAGTCAACATTGAATATGGATGTATACTTTCCTATGGTCTTCTCACATTTTCCCATAATATTATTGTGTCATCTAATAATAATGATCAACATGGAATATGGAAATATGATCTTATAGGATATCATATTTCCATAGTCCTCGTGGACTGTGGAAATAAGTCAACCTGTTTCTATGATCATTTTTGGATCATGGTAATCAGATAACCTATATATATAGTCTTACTAACCATGGTAATAGTATTGTGGTTGTATTCTAGTTTTCTAGTAGTGTCTATAAGATATTTGGAGAAACATGATTCTATTCTATTAACTTGCAATTTTCTTTGTTAGTACTTCCTACTTCAATTTCATGACTGATATATTTTATCCTCAATTTGTTAGGTCGATCTTATATGTTTTTCATGATTGGGAAAAAATATATAAGTTTTTTTATAAAAAAATTTATTATAAAAATTTATTTTTATCTAGTCTATAGTGTTCCATGACTCAAATGTAGCTATAAAGAAACCCCCACCGATTATAGTGGTGAAACACCCCAATCATGGGATGTTAATGTTAAAACTCTTACTAAATATTAGTATTTATTGATACTCCATCACATTCTCATCAACATACACATTATTTTAATTCTTATTTATAATGTGGTTTAAATTATGAATCTGTTGATGATATTATGAATTATTATCTCACTAGGGATAGATATCTGAGTGTTATTTGAGCACTTTCTTGATATATACTTGATGATATGAATTCCTTTTATTTCCATGTTTGACAATATAATGATAGAGAGGATCCACAAATTTACAATAGTGTTGATAATGGAAACAAATCTAAACACTATATTTCTTTTATATAATATGAGATAAAATAAATCTATGTAAACCATACATGGCCTATTGAAAATTATACACTTACAACCCCTGTGACAAGCTTTTAAATGGATGTTAAAGAGGAAGGAATATGAAAATAGAGTGGCTAAAATTAGATATAAATACAAATTAGAGGCTAAGGAATTCATTCAATGAGAATAATTGGATTATTATAAAATATGTTTTCCTATATTTAATAATTAATTTATTAGATCAATATATATTTCTTCATTATTTTTATCTTTATATAGAATAACTTAATGTTAAAACTTATTTAAGGCATTGTGATCTTGAGATGTAATTTTATCGGAATCCAAATTCTTATTTTTCTCTTCAATTAAAGTCGAAAGAGCCTATTTATTAAATAAATCACTAGATGGATTAAATAGGGCTTCTTTTGATTCAATCATGTTGTAGAATAATTTTAGTAGGAGTATTTTTTTTGAATATGTTTACTTTAAATACATTAAAAACTACTTTTATTTTTTATTCAATAAATCTATGATATGTTGCTTATATGTAATAATATTAATATGATCACCAAAACTAAAGTGAAACTGAAAAAAAACATTTGAAATGAATTAATTAAGTTTACCTATGTAGATTTTTAGTATAAAAATATTATGTGATTGAAAAAGAATATTTATTTATTTTCCCCAATATTATTATTTTCTTATATTGATTAATAGTTATATATTTGATTCATAAAAGAATTTTATTATCCATTTTAATCAAAATATTTTTTTTATCTCTCCTAGTCTCCAAAGACTACTATTGATGTTGAATATATGTGTATAAATCTATATAAATATTTTTTAATGACCATTATGAATGCTATTATCAATGTTATACCAAATTTAATCTTCTGTATCGGTATACTAATATGATTAGGGGAAATCTGGGATAGCCACATTAGTATTACCTTAAATGTATATTGAGATAAATATCATCTACAACTTATTTTTCAATATGTTATGATAGGAATTTAAATGAGATATATTTAATGACTGGTTTCATAGAATTATATTATTTTATCAATATTTATGTCATAAAATCATTAACTTGTTTTTTTCACTAATGGTGGTGTACCAATTTCATGGAAAGGAAATATGATATCGGTCATGGAACTCTCACGAACTAGGGTTGAGTATGTTTCATTTAAAAAGGTAATAATATAATCCATTTAGCTCAATATTTTTATTATTGAACTTTGATTATATTATATTATTATTATATTTAACTTTGATTCTTAGTATACCTTAAATTTATCCAAAAAAAGCTATACAATGGTAGGACTAAACATATACATATTATGTTACATTTCATCAAAGATGTTATTAAAAGGGGAAAAATGTGTTCCAATATGTTATATGATGGTGAAAACCTATAGTATAGTTTGAATAATCTTTTTTATTTTTCCAATTTTTAGTTTTTTTCAGATAATTTTGAGCATGGTTCCACTTTTAAAACATTAGGTTCCTGTATATCACAATTGTTTTCTTTTATAATGGTGTAGATTTTTTAACTTTAGAATGTTTATGATTTTCAAATGAAATTAATTTCTTATTAGTGTTTTATTTGTTTTTTTATGATCTACATGTTCATATCATGATCCTCATATTTATAGTGTTTTTATTTCTCTCAGCTTAGTTTTAACCTTTTGTGAGGTCCTGAATTCTCTTAAATGAGGACCTCTATTCCAAATGAGTGAACTTTAAGCATAAATCTATCAACCCTTATGTGTTAGTTCCTTTTTAATTAGGTGAAATTTAGGGATATTCTATATGACTATTTCTTATTAGTCCCATTTTACCAGGACTTAACATTATGTATTATACCAATGAAACTTACATATCGGTCTTTTTTTATAGGAGTGGCCATTATGTATACCCCTTCCAAGGGTTCTCCCTTTGGCATGCCTTTGTAATATATGGGTAATTTATTTATAGGCTGGATACCATAATTTATTCTAACTAGAGAAACATAGTTTTCATCTTGTCTCCTTTACAATACAATCATATTTTATTCATGGATTCTATTATCATGGAATCCCACCTTTTTATTACATAACATTACATAGCATTTTACAAATAGAGGATCTTTTAAATTTTAGTGTCTTCTAAATAAGGTAAATAAAACATTAAAACATTAAAAAATTATTCTAATGAACTTAAAGGATTAATCATAGGTTCATCCTATGTATAATTTCTATATTTCAAAACCTGGGGACATACATAAAAGGATAGGGTGAGCATAAGGCCTAGTAAGAGAAAACATGGGAAACAATTTACTTGTGATCTTGGGGAATATCAATAAGAACTTGAGGAAATACATAATGGAATGATCTAGATTCATATCATAATAATAAGAACATGAATCATAACATTGAAATGTGGCTTCAATATTTAATTGAGTCATTCATATGCATATCGGCAAGGTTTTTCACCTTGGTTTCATAAAATTGACCATGGTTATTCACCAAGGTATCATAAAACATGTCATCTCTAGAGGCTAAATTCTTTACCCAATTAATTGTAGTTTTATTGAGGTCCACCATTCACATGTATTAATTAATTTTATCCACATATATCAACATAATGATTTCATAAATAACCCTCAGAGAATAAATGAAACGTGTTTCATATCAAAATCATGGTGTTTTAGCAAGTGCATAAAGATGAGATCCTTTGGTTATTTTAAACCCAAAAAGGGAGTAGAATTTAATTTATGTTAATAACAGAATAAAATACATAATTTGGAAATCCATGTGAATAATTCTTGAGAATAAAGTGTTTTTTATTCAAAATGTAAAATAAAAGAATTTATTGAGAAAAATAGAAATTGTTTTAGAATAAAATTCGGCAGCATAATGGTCATGAGACATGGTTTTAGAGAACATAAAAAAGAGAGGGGTCATAAGAACAACATTAATAAATGATAAAAAATATAGTATAGGGATAAAATAAAATTTCAATAATAACAATGATTGTATATTTTAATGGAATACCCAAAAAATAGGGAACATGAAAGGAAAAGAGAAGTTGAGATTTCCTATACCTTGAAGAGTGACTCTTAAAATATTAATATTGGGATATTGGGGGATTGAGGACACCTTGGGAGGAATAATTGGGAGTTAATACTATAATATATTCGTGTATAATTAAATTTTAATGAATGTAAATGATGAAATGTATGTCTAATTATAGTAATAAAGACCTATTTTTTGTTAATATCCTTGGACACCTCAGTAGTGGTATTTGAAAAACCATGGGCTTTACCATTGTATTTTCTAATGGTGTTGGCCAATTAGGGAAAATATTATCAAATATTAATGCAAAATAGTCTACCATAATTTTTTATTACTTATTACATCATTATAATGTCATTAAATATACCAAACACTCAAAACTATTTTTTTTACTTTTCACCAAAAAACAATATCTTTTAGAAATTTTCATAAATTTATGATAACATAATTTTAATGGGATGAATTCATAAAAAAGATGTTTCTTTTATAAAAATATTCTCTAGTTGTGAAAAATTTAACTTTTAAATGTAGAAAATTTATTTATTAAAATTAATAGTTTAAGGAAAATGCACATTAAAATGCATAGTGAAATTAATCACACGTGAAAAAATCATTTTATCATTTAAATTTAAATAATATTGTTTTAATAATTTTTATTTTATTAAAATAAAAATTATTCATAATACCATAATTTATTATAATATTTATAACACTTTTAAAAAGTACAATTTCTGTAAAAAACATAATTTTTAAAATTTACCATATATTTAAGAAAAACTAAAATCAAAATTGAAATTGATGGAACTAAAATATCATTTATACAAAGAGTTTATACAATAATTTACTTAGGTGTTTAAAATCACCCCTTATAACACCTTCAATGCGACCAAAGGGTGAGGTGTGCAATAGTGGTAGACTCATCGGGCAGCTCAACTAACATCACCTGAGGGGTAATATCTGATAACATGAAATTCTCTCATAGGCAATTTCATTCATGTTTAACGTGTTGAAGCTCAGATTGGGATTGGTTAAGAGTGAATCTCAAATACACTACCTTAATTCCATGTTTTTTAAAATGGGATTCATAAGACATGATTCCACTAGATGAGGCCATTGACTCTTCTTTCTACATTAATTAACCGTTATCATTTCTAATTATAATACTAATTATAATGTTAAAATTACTATTGAGAGTATTGTTTCCAATGGTAATATTGGACAACCGTCATAATTTACCATAAATCATAATTGAACAATAATCATATAATGGTTGAAACCCAATTCTCACTTTCAATTATACTCACTTAATTACTAAAGGTATATAGTTTTGTTTTATAGAAAATAATATAACACACATTTTCAGGAAACAATTATCATTGAAAAAGACTTGGTCATAAAATTATTCCCCCTTATGAATTTCATCATCGAAATTTTATCTCATGTACTCATAATAGAAAATAAGTGGGTATTTTTTCCTCTATGTTTCCTCTAATTCACATGTGGTTTATTCATATATGTGTTTCCTCCACATCACTTTAACAAGGTGGGTAGTCTTCTTGCATAGAACCTTGCCTCTACGGTCCAAGATATCCACCAAATGCTTCTCATTAAAGAGTTCATGTTCCATTTTTACCACATTCAAATTTAGTCAATGTGAAGGGTTAGGATTGTGCATCCATAGGAGAGATATGTGGAAACATTATGAATTGAATCCAGATTTAGAAGAGGTTCATGCTAATAGGCCACTGCTCTTATGACGTTAATGATTTCATAAGGGCCAATGTACATGGGGACCAAGAATCCATTTATTCCCAAAAAACATTACCCTCTTCCAAGGTGTAACTCAAAGGAATAATTTATCCTTAATATGAAACTCCATGTCTGTAACGACCCAAAATTTTGAATAAATTTTCTTTCCCAAATTTTATGTGTTATTTTATTTCATACTCAACAAAACTATTTCATTTAATAAAATGAGTATAATTAAAATGAGACTGTTGGGTTTTGACTATTATATGACTATTAGTCAATATGACTGTAGGAAACTAAATGTTGTGATTATTGTCTATAAATAAAAGTGATCTTGGTTAATTAATATAGAAAAAAGATTCAATGGACTCATCCAGTAGTCTCGGGCTGATCGAAGCCCATCTGACAGAACTTGGGAAGGAGGTAGCACCAATGTGCTTTGTTCTGGACCAAACCCAAGCCAAACTTCATCGTGTGAAACTGGAATGGAATCGCCTTCACAAGAAGTTAAAGTTGATAGAAATCGTCACCCGAGAAATGTTATCCAAGCCTCCCTTAGACTCTCTCACCTTAGCACACCTTACACTTAGATCATGTGCTGGTGTTATACGAGGCTATGTAACAAGACCTTAGGTGCCTTATTTAATCCTTTGATAAATAAAAGTTGTGATTTATTCTTATGGAGAAGTTTGTGAATTTTAAAAATGTTTGGATAAATTTAGAATGTATATAATTGATGAATTTTGGAAAGAATGATATTTTAAAATATTTATGTAAACCTTAAATAATTAATGATGTGTAATGATTTTCAAAAAATGGTCTTTTGCAAATGTGTTCAGTAAAAAATTTAGAGTCAAATAAGATCAACTTAATTTTTAATGAATAATAATTTAAGAATAGTCATTTTACGCTTAGGATTAGTAATGTGAACAAATGGATTAGTAATCTCACTTAAAGAAAGTATTAATATAATATAGGCACCTTGATTAATTAATGTGATTCAATAAAATAGAAAAATAATTGTTTCGGAAATTACTAGTCAAGTATTAGTTTTTTCGGGTGAATAGTGTTTTTAATTAAAAATTAAATTAAAAATAGTTATAAAATTACTTTTATAAAATGGAGTTTATTTTTGAATTCAGAGCGTCGATATTATGTTAAGGTAATTTTTGAGGGTTTTTCTAAAAAAATGAATTTTCAGTGAATAGTGTTTTTATTTAAAAATAAATAAAAAATATTTAGAAAAATATTTTAATAAAATTGTGTTCATTTTTAAATTCAGAGCATCGATATTCTGTTAAGGTGAATTTTTGGGATTTGTTTGAAATAGTTGAATTTTCAGTGAATAGTAAAATTACAGTTTTAGGGTTTCAGTATGTTTAATGACATCATGACTGCATCATGATGATGTCATGAGATATTTTAATGGATGGTCGACTTATGAATAGTAAGATAAGTTATGATGTGTCTCAAGTGGCCAATACCATGAGGAAATACCATTGGTTTTTCCAATACCACCAATGAGGTGTCCTTTGGCCATTAATGCCTTGTCCCCTCACTTCCCCTATAAATACCAAGCCAGTCTCTCATCTTTTCCATTAAAAAATCCTCCTCAATGAATTTCTGGTCTCCTTACCTCCCATGGAGTCCTCCCTATTTTCCCTCAAGCCCCCCAAGGTCCCAAACATCAAGATATAAAAGTTACTCTTCAAGGTAAGGGATCCTACCTCTCTCTTTCATTTCAACTACTCTCTTTTATGTCATTTATTTTATAATCCATTTTATAATGTTGGAGGATGTTATTTTATATTCCTCTTAATTCCATTTTCATGTTCATATTATGATAGATTCTCTCTTTCAATCATCATTTCATTTTAGGAATGTTTAAGTGGCGCCGTTATGCTGCCAAATTTTTGTAAAGGATTCTTTCACCCTTCTCATTTTCAAAGTTCTATTTTATGTGTACTATTTGAAAGTTCATTTTTATTATGTTAGGGTATGATCTGTATATCCATAATACTTTCCCCTTTATGTTCATATTATGAGAGACCCTATTCTATCTCATCAATTCATTTTTTGGAGTTTTAAGTGACGTCGTTAGGCTGCCGAATTTTCATAAGAGAAATCTTATTTTTTTTCTTCCTTCCATGTTTTTCATTTCATATGGTATGTCTTTAAATTTCATTTCCATGTTCTTATATGCTGTATATTCGGTCCCTCTACTGTTTCATGGGTCATTTATGAGTGGGTGACCCATTTACTTTCTCTTTTCAATGTTTTCTAAAACCCTGCAACATAACCGTTATGCTGCAAACTTTTCGTCTCAAAATGACTCTATTTTTCCAAAATTCTTTTATTTTATTAAGTGAATACTCAAAGATCTTTATTATACAGTGTTATTCAAATATATACCAAAAATTTCTATTTTAATTCTGGGATTTACATACACGAAACCCGCTTTCCTTTTCTGTGGGTCATAAAGATCATGTCTTAAAAGCAGTTTTTAAAACATTGTGATTATGAAATGAAACCTATTTCTTTTATGATATATGGGTTATTTGTGAAATTTTGATGATGATATATGTGGAACACATGATAATAAAGACAAATTTAAGGGTTCACCCTGATAACGCTACAATGCTTTGGGTAAAGACTTAATCCCTAGAGGTGACCATTTTAACGATACCTTGGTGAATAACCTTGGTAATTTTTTAATGACACCTTGGGGACAGAACTTGATGAAACGGAAATGAATGTCTATGTTAAATGTTTTATCCACATATTCAAGTTATGAAACATGTTATTTTTCTATTATGATATGCCTCATGATCTCTTTCTCATTCCTTAAATTTATTTATCATGACCTTATTGATGTATCTCAGGTTCACATGTAAAATGTTTCTCTTGTTTCCCTTACTGGGCCTTCTACTCACCTTTTCCTTAAATGTATGTTCCCAGGTTATGAGATGCTATAATTAACTTAGGATGAACAATGAAGAATCGTTTCAAGTGTTTAAGAAGAATGCTTTATGAAATCATGTATTAAGTTCAAGGTTTTCAACACACTAAACCTCAAATATACTCGGTTTTGTAAAATGTAACGAAAAGTTATGTTATAAAAAGGAGCGAGGTTATAGTTGGTATCAAAGGATGGTTTAGTTATTTATGGAAATTAGGATATAAAAAATTTAGGAATAACCCTATATAAAAGTTCAAATATAGGAAATCTTCCTGGTATTTTGATGAGTGTTGAGTAAGTGGTTTCCAAGAAAATATATCCATGTCCTGATACAAGCTAGTAGAGGTGGCTCTGTCACAAATGTATAGAGGGGTAAAACCAGAAAACACCATTTTGAGATAGACTCAAATGGGAACTGGTACATGACAATGGGTCTTGCTTCAATCTTGGTTACGACACTCCAGGGGGATATGATTTGGTAAATACATAATCTTAGTATGGACCATTATTAAAGTAACAATGATAAAATAAAATAAAGATTCACATAAGAATATATGATCACGGATAACCAAGATTGGAACCTAGGGGATCAAAAGTTAGGATATAATTTTCTTCTATAAGTTTATCCTTAAATGCTTAATGTTTTCTTTTTCATGATTATTGGCTATGTATTTAATCCCCTTAATTATACTTTCTTTTCTTAGTTAATGGCGGGAAATAGAAGAACATGTCCCAAAAACCAATGTGATAGGAAATGTGACGATTGAACTATTAATATGACAGAGACAACGAGAGATCAAGTTGAACATATTGTGATTATGCCAAACCAGCTATTAAAAATCACAATTAATAATTAGTACCTAGTTGAATTCCCAAATTCATCAAGGAAGAGGAAGATAGAGCCTCAAGGATGTTCATCTGATAAAGTTGATAAGGGAAAGAAGACCCAATTTCCTTTGTGCAAAAAGTGTGGAAAGTGGAACCAAGGAAAATGTCACAAAGGAACTGGGAGATGTTTTAAATATGAGAAGATAGGGGATAAAGTAGCCAATTTATAGAAAAAAATGGATAATGTGATGAATAGAGATAAGGTTCAATCTAATGTACCTTATACTATTCAATTTGGTAAATATGGAGAAGTTGGACATTATCTAAGGCAACTCTCTCTTGGAAGGGATTATAAGCATGATGAGAATCCAAAATATTCAAGGAAAGGGGAACAATTCAAGTCCTATGCTGAGATGGATCATGATTACAGAAGTACATGTAACTTCTTCACAATAATTGTCTATGTCATGTTGTATTTTAGTTCGTGCTCTATGAGCATGTATTTAATGTTTTCTAAGAACATTGAGTCACTACCTAAGATGGTTTTATATCATTAAAAAAATATATTGTTATGTATCACATGTTGATGTTGTGAAATAGTTATTATTGAAGAAAAAAACTATTAGGGGATTAAAAGATGAATATTATTTTGGAAGATGTTCCCTAATTTGGGAACCCTATATGATCAAGGTAAATAGATTACTATGGTATTTTGTTTGAGAAGTAAATTTTGACTTATATTTTGAAGAATAAATGAATTTAAGGTGAACTTATGGTAATTTAGGTTACTTATGGAAATGATTAACCTATCTTGGGGGAAAATGTGATTAGGTTAGTTACTTTTGTTATGAGATGTTAAGAGTGGTTGACGTGGTTTGGAGATGAACGATAAAGTTTGTCGGGAAAGACTATGTTATCAAATCCTTCTTATATTTGGGTTTTGATCTTAGTTTGGTTTATTTTGAGGAATTTTAAGGAAAGTTCTTTATGGAATGGTCTATGATGAAATTTGGGTAGTACCGTGGAATTTGGAAGATTAAAAGTAGTTTCCCTTCCAATGGGGTTCTTTTTTTTTTTGAAGAGTTGTTTTATCATACCCTTTCCATTTTTGGGATAAGGTTTAAAGGTAGAAGAAATAGATATTTAATCTTTTATGGATGATGTGATTATTTAAAATATTATTCTTTTTCTTTTTATGTGACCAAGTCTTTTTGAATGCTCATTGTTTGGAGAAAAGATTAGTCTAGGTAGAAACTTATTAAAGGTTGAAACTCTACGTGAAGGTCATTATATTTCCTTATGTTTTTTTTCAATGTAGTAAATGAATTCAACAAAATTATGAAAGGGAACTTAAAAAAACATTGTTGGTTTACGTTTCCTACTAGGTAATTAAATACCATTTAACACATCATAAGTTTGTGATTTTCCGGTGGTTAACTTTCTCCTAATCATGTTTTCTATCACTCTCCATCAGAACATGAAACTTTGTTTTCTACTCTATATCCATGTTTTCCTATATGGAATCCTAGTATGGGTTAAATCAGGTGACCTTTGTACTTACCTTTATTTCTTTTAAAGTAATAGTTTTACTGACTCTTTTTCCGATGTCGGACTTTCAATGAAATTTCCAAGCCTAATTTTAAAAATTTTGAGGACGCAATTTCTTAAGGGGGGAAGAATGTAATGACCCAAAATTTTGAATAAATTTTGTTTTCTAAATTTTTTGTGTTATTTTATTTGATACTCAACAAAAATATTTCATTTAATAAAATGAGTATAATTAAAATGAGACTGTTGGGTTTTGAAAACTATATGACCGTTAGTCAATATGACCACTGGAAACTAAATGTTGCGATTATTGTCTATAAATACAAGTGATCTTGGTTATTTAATATAGAAAGAAGATTTTATGGCCTCATCCAGTAGTCTCGTGCTGATCGAAGCCCATTTGACAGAACTTGGGAAGGAGGTAGCACCACTGATCTTTGCTTTGGACCAAACCCAAGCCGAAGTTCATCATGTGAAACTGGAATGGAATCACCTTCGTGAGAAGTTCAAGCTGATAGAAATCACCACTCGGGAAATTTTATCCATGCCTCCCTTATATTCTCTCACCTTAGCACACCTTACACTTAGATCTTATGCTGGTGTTATAAGGGGCTACGTAACGAGACCTTAGCTGCCTTATGTAATCCTTTGATAAATAAAAGTTGTGATTTATTCTTATGGTGAAGTTTGTGAATTTTCAAAATGTCTTGATAAATTTAGGATGTATATAATTGATGAATTTTGGAATGAATGATATTTTAAAATATTTATGTAAACCTTAAATAATTAATGATGTGTAATGATTTTCAAAAAATGGTCTTCTGCTAATGTGTTCAGAAACAAATTTAGAGTCTAATAAGACCAACTTAATTTTCGATGAATAGTCATATATGAATGGTGATTTTATGCTTAGGATTAGTAATGAGACCAAATGGATTAGTAATCTCACTTAAAAAGGTATTAATATAATATAGGAACCTTGATTATGTAACGTGATTCAATAAAATAGGTAAATAACTGTTTCAGAAATTAATAGTCAAGTATTAGTTTTTTTAGGTGAATAGTGTTTTTATTTAAAAATTAAATTACAGATATTTAAAAAATTAACCTTATAAAATGGAGTTTATTTTTGAATTTAGAGCATCAATATTATGTTAAGGTATTTTTTTGGGATTTTTTCTAAAAAAATGAATTTTTGATGAATAGTGTTTTTATTTAAAAATGAAATTTAAAATATTTAGAAAATTATTTTTATAAAATGGAGCTCATTTCTTAATTCAGAGCATTGATATTATGTTAAGGAGAATTTTTGGGATTTTTCCGAAATAGTTGAATTTTCAGTGAATAGTAAAATTACAGTTTTAGGGTTTCAGTATGTTTAAGGACATCATGACTACATCATGATGATTTCATGAGATATTTTAAGGGAGGGTCGACTTATGAATAGTAAGATAAGGTATGAGGTGTCCCATGTGTCCAATACCTTGAGGAAATACCATTGGTTTTTCCAATACCACCAATGAGGTGTCCCTTGGCCATTAATGCCTTGTCCCCTCACTTCCCCTATAATACCAAGCCATTATCTCATCCTTTCGATTCAAAAATCCTCCTCAACGAATTTCCAGTCTCCTTACCTCCCATGGAGTCCTCCGAAGGTTCCCTCAAGCCCCCCAAGGTCCCAAACTTCATGATATTGATGTTACTCTTCAAGGTAAGGGATCCTACCATTGTCGATCTTTTCACACACTCACTTTTATGTCATTTATTTTATGATTCATGTTCTTATGTTGGAGGATGTTCTATTATATTCCTCTTACTTCCCTTTTCATGTTCATATAATGAAATATTCCTTCTTACTCTCATCATTTCATTTTATGAATGTTTAAGTGGCATTGTAAGCCTCCTGAATTTTTGTAAAGGATTCTTTCACCCTTCTCATTTTCAAAGTTCTATTTTATATCAAGTCTTTAAAAGTTACTTTTTCTTATGTTGGGGTATGATCTCAATATCCATCATACTTTCATCTTTATGTTCATATGATGAGATACCCTATTCGATCTCATCAATACATTTTTTGGTGTTTTAAGTGATGTCATTAGGCTGTGGAATTTTCGTAAGAGAAATCTTATTTTTGTCTTCCTTACATGTTTTTCATTTCATAAGGTATGTCTTTAAAATTTCATTAACATGTTATTATATCCTTTATATTCTGTCCCTCTACTGTATCATGGGTCATTTATGAGTGGGTGACCCAAGTCCCCTCTCTTTTCAATGTTTTCTAAAACCCTACAACATAGCCGTTATGCTGCAGAATTTTCGTCTCAAAATGTCTCTCTGTTTTTCTCAAATTATTTTATTATATTATGTGAATACTCAAATATCTTTATTCTACAGGGTTATTTACATATATATCAAAATGTTAAATTTTAATTCTAGGATTTACATACACGAAACCCTCTTTCCTTTTTCCGTGGGTTTGAAACGACATAAATATCATGTCTTGAAAGCATTTTTTAAAACGTTATAATTATAAAATGAAACCCATTTCATTTATTCTATATGGGTTATTTATGAAATGATGATGATGATATATGTGGATCACATGATAATAATGAAAATTTTAAATTTTCTCCCTGATAGTGCTCCAATGCATTGGGTAAAGACATAATCTCTAGAGATGATCATTTTAACGATACCTTGGTGAATAACAACGGTCATTTTTTAATGACACCTTGAGGATGGACCTTGGTGAAGTGGAAATGATTGTCTATGTTAAATGTTTTAACCACATATTCAAGTTATGAAACACATTTATTTTTTATGATATGCCTCGTGATCTCTTTCCCATGCCTTAAATTTATTTATTCTGACCTTATTGATGTTTCTCAAGTTCACATGTAAAATGTTTCTCTTATTTCACTTACTGGGCCTTCTGCTCACCCTTTCCTCTGATGTACGCTCATAGGTTTTGAGATCCTTTAATGAACATAGGATGAACAATGAAGAATCCTTTCAAGTTTTTAAGAAGAATTTTTTATGTCATCATGTATTATGTTACTGTTTTCCAAGACACTAAACCTTAAAGATCCTTGGTTTTGTAAAATGAAATGAAATGTTATGTTATAAAAAGGATGGATGTCATAATGTCCCTTCAACAGTTATTATCAATGCTCTTCTATCGACTCTAATCATCCATTATGTGTTGTCGGATGGCATAAACCTTTTCTGTCATCTCATGCACAAGGTTATTCCCAAGAAGTTTCTTTCACCATCTTCTTCCTAAGAAGTAGGAGTTCTGCATCACTCCTCATGTAGAGATTCATAGGGTTCCCATTGAATACCATAATGTATGTCGTTGTTGTATGAGAACTCAAATAATAGTTTATGTTGATCACAATCACCTATAAATTCCATCGAGCATTTTCTTAGTATGTCCTCAAGTGTCTACATAGTTTTTTAAAATTGGACATCAGTCTGAGGGTGATAATCCATATTGGAATTCAATTCAGTACATAGAGAATGTTGAAGACTTATCCAGAATTTTAATGTGAACCTTGGATCATGATCAAAAACAATTTAAAGATGAAATATGTTCTACATCACTACATTTTCTATGTAAATCTTGGAAAGTTCATCAAGATATATTTCTTCCTGAATAGATATTAAATGGGAAGTATTGGTGAGAAAGTCCACTATAACACATATCATGTTATTTCCTTTGGATTTTTTTAGAGACCAGTGACAAGATCTATAGTTATATTCTACCACTTACATATTGGTATGGGTAGTGGTTGTAATACCACTTTAATATTTTTCTCTCTACCTTCACTTGTTGAAACACCATGAACCTTGTAGTGTAGTCCAAAATATCCCTTTTCATATTATTCCACAAATAATGATCACGAATGTCTATATACATTCTCTTTCTTCTAGGATGTATTGAGAAATTATATCTATGAGCTTTATCCATTAGCTGCTTCTTTATTTACATAATATATAGAACACATTGACTTTTATGATATTTCAATACACCTTCTTGATCAATATTTTACTTATGAAACATCCCATTCTACACAAGTTCTATCTTCTTATGTAAAAAATGATATTCTATTTGATATTTATTGATCTTCTCTAGTAATGACTATGGAGAAATCATTTGGTATAGGGTGATGATGCCCCTTACTTTATGATTAACATGTCCAGTTTTACTAGGTCTTTGATCAAATGACCTCCTTGAATCCTTATCGTGGCCTTCATAACATGGTCCTTCCAACTTAATGCATTAGTGACTTTGTTTTATCTTCTGGTATGATAATGAATTGAACAATCACGGCCTTTAAGAAGTTCCTAGTATCTTCTCTGTCTCATTTTCAATTCCTTATGTTTGAAAATATAATTCAAACATTTTTGGTCTATGTATATATCACATTTCTCTCCATAAAGATTGTTCCTCCGTATATTTAAACCAAAAACAATCGAAACCAACTTGAGGTCTTTCATAGGATATTTCTTATCATGGGGTTTCAACTATCTAGATGAAAAATCAATCACCTTGTTATTTTGAATGAGGAAACTCCAAATAATTTTAATATTTGCATCACTAAAATAACAAATCCTTATCCGATAGAGGGTAGAGTTAGTGCGGGTGCAGTAACCAATCACTTTTTCAAATGTAGGAAAATTTATTCATAGTCCTTTTTCTAGATGACCTTGACCAATTATCGAGTTAACTTTATAAGTGTATTAGAAGTTCCTAAAATGATTTTCACAAACATCCTATTATATCCTACCAAACCAAGGAAAATATGAATGTCAGTTACTATTATATGACGAGGAAACTCTTTTAAAACCATTGTCTTTGCAAGGTTAACTCATATTACTTTATTGGTCACAATGTGTACCATGAATGAAATATGTTGTAACCAAAACTCTAATTTTCTGAACAATAAATATAATATATTCTTCCTCATATTTTGAAATTTAACCCTTAGATTATCCTTATACTAATCATGAATTTTGGAATTTATTAGAATAACATCAATAAAAAATTCCACAATGTTATCAAGGTAGTCCTTAAAGACAATATTATTCAAATTTAGAAAAATAGATGGCCAATTAGTTAATCCGAAGAGCATTACAACAAAATCGTAATGCACATATCTCAATTAGGAGGAATTATTTATAATATCTTCTTTGTCCACCCTCAATAGTTGATAACCAGATCAAAGATCAATCTTGGAGGATAATTGAACCCAAATAAACTGGTCAAATTAATCATCAATTATTTTAAGAGGGCACTTATTCTTCATCGTGATACTATTAAGTTACCTAAATTCAATGCATAACCACACTGCTTCATCCTTCATCTTTACAAATAGAATATGTGATCCCAAAGGAGACACATTTGGAGATATAAAAAACTTAAACAAAATCTCTGGGAGCTATTTCATTAATTATTCCAAGTCCACATTTTCCATTATATTTGGGGTCTTTAAAACCATCTTGGAACCAGATTGAGCTCAATGGAAAACCCTACTTCTCTTTATAAGGGAGGTCCTGGTTACACAATAAGAAATAAAAGAATTTATTCCTGCATGATGGCGACATTGCTTAAACATATACTATCATTTAATTCTTCATATTAACTAATCAATTCCATAAAAAATTCTACAGGTGGTTCTTCTAGACAAAGATCAAGTCGATATATCACTCCTTTGAAAAAAATTGTAACGACCCAATGTTTTATCAATGGAATTTTACTTTTTATAAATATTTCATATAAACATATGAAATAAAAACACAAAGAAATACTTAGATCCATGTGACCTTTCAACATAATATGTTCACTTATGTTACTCTAATTTCAAACACCTCACCTACACGGTTGTGATTAGTAAGATGTTTGGAGTCTGATAAGGAAAACTTAATATTTTTTGAATAGTAACTTACCCTTATGTATAGAAACCTACCCTTATGAATTGTAAAATACCCTTATGAATTTTAATATGAACCTTATGAATTTCTCATTATTTTCGAGTAACCTCATCCTTAAATTATTAATAAAATTTAGGCATCTTATAAGTGATAATGTGAACATAGTAAAAGTGTTGGTTTTTTAAGTTATAAGTAATTAATTAAAATTAATTAATTTAACTAAATTAAAGGTATTTTTCTGAAATTTAGTCCTATATTATAAATTTTATGTCTTATTGTTTTATGATAATTTTATAAGAACGGATATAATTTTTTAAAACCTTATAAAATCAGTTATAGTTTTAAAATCTGTTTTTTCACGTAAATTAAGATTTTCATTAAAAAATAAAATAATCATATTTAGAAAATTATTTTTAAAAAATTGATTTCAGTTTTGGATTCTACACATAATAAAATTGTTAGGGTGAATATTTCGGATTTTTCAAAAACCCTTTAATTTTTGATGAATAGTAAAATACAATAATTTGCAAATTAAGATAAATAAATGATTTATAGGATCATGGATGATGTTATTATCATGTAATACCATTTGGTTTGAACTATCATGAAATTCTTAATATTTTTTTCATGTTATCATAACTATTTATAATCTTGAGAGAAATTAATAGACTAAGGAATTAAGTATTATGAAAACCCTCCTCTCCTCTACTATAAATACCACCCCTCCTTACCTCTTTTATCCACTCCTATAAAGCATTGTTACATTCTTAAATTCTTCCTGAATATATCCCTAATATCCTCTACCACTTCCAACATCCCTTATTATCTTCAAAATACCAAATAATCTCCCCTTAAGAGTCTCCCAAGGAAGATTTATTCAAGAGGTAAGTTCCTCTTTTCAATTACATTACTTTATTTTCATGTTCATTTGTTTTATTTTAAAAATTCCACTCCTCATCCTTATTTTATTAAAACTATATTACCTTAAATGTACTGTAATTTATTTATTATAATGGTAGAATTTATTATCATCTCTACTTTACCTTTCTTTTATACTAGTAGTCAAGACACCGTCTGAGATGTGTTAATTTACCACATTCTTGGACGATGGGTTTTCAATTTCATTTACCATATTCATTTCAGGTAATGAAACAATTTTCATGGACTAACCAGACTCTTAAATATGTATTTTATATCATCTTATGTTCTTTAATCCTTTTTCACACATAAGGAAAAATAATAATACAAAACAATTTAATTATGAGCAAAATCGCTAAATTAATTCGAGCGTTTATCCTTAATGTTTTATATAATGATTCCCCTTTACTACAAATAAAGAAATTAATTTTATAACCATGAAATTTTATATATTTTCACTAATAAAATATTAATTAAATTCTGGAAACTGTCTTCATTTTACATGATTCTTCGTTAATGAAAATAATTAAACCGGTCGTAAAAACCAAGGAATTAAATGCTCCAAAACATTGAAATAGAACCTCATATCAAATAAAAAAGGTTATCAATATACTGAAAATGGTTATACTAAATAATTAACATGTTAAACAAGTTCTGGAATTATTAATTAATGAACCTAATTTAATTATTCCGATCATTAATATCAAGTGGAGAACACTATCAGACTTAAGGTAAGGGATCCACTCTATGTCACTTTTAATCAAGAATATCCTCTATGTTATGAACTTTAATGTGTAATATTTAATGACGGTGTATGATTTCTCACATCCCCCATAATTCCATAATGATTTATAAGTTATTATAAACCCCCTTATCTCTCATTAATACCTCTTGAGTACACCTGATACCATGCCAATAATCCGTAAGGGATTCTACCTGAACCTCCTTTTTTCCAACATGTTACCTTATCTTCCTTTTAAAAAAATGAAGTTATATTATCTTTTTATGTGTATATTATATATTTTTTACTTCTACCTAAATAATTTATCAAGACCCTTTCATCGTTATCTTTCTAGGATATACCTGTTTCAAGTGAATCCCCCCTCATATACTTCTCGATAAGAAAACCTATTTTGAGGGAACATCCCAAATTCTTACCCAATTTTAAATGGTAACTATATTAGGTATTAAGATATAATTTAATTTAAAAAATAATTTTTTGTACAATGAAACCCTCTTGGTAAACTTATGGTTTTATATAATTAATTTTTTACTTTTCTATTTTAAAGCCTCTATAGTATTTTCCTTAAAACTGCAAAAAATTGGTTTATTGCTAAAATTTATTAAATAATTTTCCTACATGTTTTCTATTATACTTGAAATAACATAACATGATACATTCTTATTGTACATTACGAATTACCTTGTAAATTATAGTTTATTTTCTTTCATGGAAACATTTATGATACAACCACTTTTATGCTTTATGACATGATTGTGGTGCCCAATTATTTACATGGGTAACCCTTATGTTTATGAATGATTGATTATGTATGATTCATTATGTGGAAAACATATTCATGAAAAGTTAAGATAGTTTTGACCTCATAGCACTATAATACATTGGGTAAATTTTAGTCTCATGGGATGTTATGTGAGACAGTCTTGGCAGTTAGCCTCAGCCTGTGCTACCATGGGTGACAGTCTAGGGTGTTTGCTTTGGCTTGTGCTATCATGTGCAGTTGTATTAGTAGTTTGACTTGGCTTGTGCTACCATGTACAATGATCTTTTCGGTTATCCTTGACTCATGTTAAATTCATGTTTTATGTTGCTTCCACATTACCATGAATCCATGTTTATATGATTCCAGATTTTTATGTTATGACATGACTAAGGATTTATTTCTTTATATCCCTTATTGTGTTTTTTACTCGTCCAATGTTTTAAAAATATTTTTCACAGGAATCCTTTGAAGTTCAATGGACTATTATTGTGCTGATGTAGATGAATATAGTTATTTATATTAGTTGTTATCATTTGTAAACTCTGATTCAATATATGTAAGTTGTTGTCTAATTATCTAGAACCTAGACCAGAAAAGGTCCTCATTTTTATAATATACGGTGTACTTTTCAGTTATATATTACAAAAAAATTCATAGCATGTTTTAGTATTGAATCTGGAAGTGTAGGTTAGGGGATTTACAAAAATAATAGGTTTCTCATTCAAGGCTAATGATATTTCTTTACCTCTATATTTGATCTTTGCATCATACTTTCTGATCCAGTCTATCCCTAATATAATGTCTAATTTTATCATGGGAAAGGATAATAGGATTGCGATGAGATTATTCTATCCAAAGTAAATACTATAGTTTATATAGACTATTTATGCTTGGATAATCCCTCTAAGAGTCTATAATGGTAGTTATACTTCTAGAAGTATTGGGATTCATTCTAAATTTTGTAAAGGCATGGGGAAAATAAAAGAATGAGTAGAAAAAGAATCAAACAAAGTACATGATAGCTTTGAGAGAATAAAGAGAGTACCTGCCATCACATCATACGGATATTCAACTTCATCTTTCATGATTGAAAAACAATTACCTTTCTCTCTTTTCATATACTGAGGCTGATGGAGATTCCCCTCCACTACCCTCAAATTTGATCTGTGATTGAAAAATAGGACAAGATATCAAAACACGAAGTATTAGACTTCAAGTAGGGATTATTACAACAAAAAAAATTTATTTCTGTGGAGACGTTGAGGAATCACCTCACAACGATAATTCCTAGTGATATGGACATCTCTTCCACACATGTAACATTTCCTAATCCCGATCAATTAGTTACCTGAATTTTTCTTCCCGAATTATTTCATATAGAAAGCAACACTTTTTTTCCTTTTATTCCATTAACTAAGATCCCTCTAATCTTGGATCCAAATATATATTATTTTCATCTGATTTTTAGACCATTTCATCTCACCAAAATCTAGTTCGACGTTCATAGCACTTCATACAATCTTCTCGTATCTATCATAGTCTTGATTAGACAAATTATTTTTTAATAAACTTAAAAGGATTCTTAATAGGTTCATTATAAATTAGGATTACTATATCTCATAACCAGGGGACATACATCAAAGGAAAGGGTGAGCATAAGGCCGAGTAAGGGAAAATAAGGAAAATAATTTACTTGTGATCAGGAGGAATATCAATTAGAACTTTAGAAAATACATAAAGGTATGATAAAGTGGCATACAATAGTAATGATGACATGGATAATAACATGTAAATTTTTCTACAAAATTTAATTGATTTATTCATAATAATATCACCGAGTTTTATCACCACTGGGTTATAACAATTCACAAGGTTATTCACCTAGGTATTATAAAACGTGTAATCTCAAAAGATTAAATTCTTTTCCCAATGAATTGAAAGGATATCAAGGAACATAATTAATATGGATTAATTAATTTGAACCACATATATCATAATGATCATTTCATAAATAACTTGCGGATAATTAAATAAATCAGTTTCATATCAAAATCATCGCATTTTAGAATGTACTTAAAAAAAATCTTTTTGTCATTTTAAACACATAGAAAAGGAAAGAATGTTTTTTGTACGTTAATACTGGAATAAAATAGATCATTTTGACATCCATGTGAAGTCCCATTTATAATAAAGTGGGTTTTTATTGAAAAATAAATGAAAATAATTTATTGAGAAAAACAGAGAATTTTTTTGAAGAAAATTCAACAGCATAACGAGCATGAAACATGGTTATAGAAAAATAGAAAAGATAGGGTTGAGTGGTATCCCATTAATTAAATAATTTTAATAGTATACAAGGATAGATTAAAATAAAAATAATAGCATATTGTGTAAATTTTAATTACGTACCCCATACAGAGAACTTTAAAAGAAAATGAGAGGTTGAGATTTTCCTTACCTTGAAGAGTAACCCATAAAACTCATGGATTAGAACATGGGGGATTGGGGAACCCTCTAGAGAACTCGATGAGATGTAATACTATCAGATATTTTTATATAATTAATTTTTAGTTTACAAAATAGAATAAATTGGGGGTTATTTTTAGCAAAATTGAGAGAGTTTTTTTATTAATTTCCATGGACACCAGAGTAGTGGTATTCGAAAAACCATGGGCTTCTCCCGGGTAATTTCACATTGTATTGAAAACATTGGAAATTTGAATCATATTTAAATCCATAAGAGTTGATAAACATTTTATATTATTATAACATCATTTTAATGTCATTAAACATACCAAAAACTCAAAACTGTATTTTTTACTATTCACATAATAATAAAATAGTTTAGAAAATTATCATAAATTCACCGTAATAATTCTATAAGTATGAAAAATTTAACTTTTAAATATAAAATCCGTATTTATGAAAAATTATAGAAGACAAAAAATGCATAGTGAAATGCATAGTAAAATTTCTCACACTTGAAAAAAATAAACTTATTTTATTATATAAATTTAAATAATAGTTCATAGTCATAATTATTTCATGAAATAATCATCATTCATAATACCATAATTTATTTTAATTTTATATCTTTTCTTAAAAGTACAATTTCTTTCCAAAAAATTTTATTTATAAAATTTTCCATATTTTTAAGAAAAACAAAACTCAAAATAGAAATTGATGGTACAAAGATTTTATTTATAAAAAGGGGTTATACAATATATAACTAAGGAATTGAAACCTAACCCTTCATAACACTCGCATAAAACCTTAGGATGAGGTGTGCAATAGTGATAATGTCACATGGCTTCTTAGCTAACATCACCGGAGTGATAATCTATAATAACATGAACTTATCCCATAGGTGATTCTTTTCAAGTTTAACATGTTGAATCTGAGCCTGGGATTGGTCAAGTGAGAATATTAATGATGCAACACCCCACCCATATTATAAAAAATGGGCTTTTAAAACACAATTATACAAGATAAGGCCATCTACTCTTCTTTTTAACATTTATTAATCACAATCATTTCTATTTATAACACTGATTATAATGTTAAAATTACTAGTAAGAGTATTGTTTCCAATAGTCAGATTGACCAATGGACAAATAACAGTCAAACCCCAATGGTCATATTTCATCTATACTCACTTCATTAGAAATCTGGTATGGTTTTATTATGTTAAAAATAAAATAACCGACATTTTTTTGGAAAAAATTATCATTCAAAAAGTTTAGGTCATTACAATCATATGGGAGCTATTCTGTCTTATATGATCATAACTATCCATCTCTCTTGAAACATTACATCAATCCTTAACTACTAAGCATTATTATTTTATTACTTGCTTGAACCAGATGAGATAATATTTTTGGGGTTTTCTGAAATTTTAGTTTTGAACCAGAGAAAGAGAGATAGATTTAGGAGAAGTATATTTTTCTATTAGATTTCATTATCCACTATTGGACCAAGAAATTTTGTCTTCATCATTAAAGAATGAAAATGAAATCAGTGATGTATTTCAATGGAGAATCATAATTACATATCATATGGATATCTGACTTGTTGATTTTGATATTGGTGTAGCTTATTGAGGATCCTAGAGTATTGTTCAATTGCTAAATCCAAACAGTTTGTAATATTCATTAATATTTTAGATTTTTTTGGGATGTTTCTTATTTCTTCTTATTCTTATTTATCTTTTTATTATTTGTTATGTCTTGTGTTCTTAATTATTATGTTTTATTTTTAATAAAAGATAATAATATGGTTGTGTTCTTGTCATGTTGTAGGACGAAAGTGGTATAAACCACATTATATTGTTTTATATCATTTGAATACATTTTTTAACAACTTTTTAACTCTTTGGAAATCACCATTACAGTTTTTTTATTCATTTTTAATTCATCATTCAATTATCAAACTTATTAATAAATTGGAAACTAGTAATGAATACAATATTTTGGCCATTTCATTAGGGTATATCTATATTATTTCCCTCACCAAGAATGTTTAAAATAAAAAATACCTAATTAATCTTTTCATTATATATACACACACATGTACCATGAAAAAAAAAATTTCTAAAATTTTCCACTATGATTCCATTATTATTTTTTAAATAAAGTAAATATTAAATATTATAATCATAAAAAATATAAATGAAACAAGACACACCAAAACATAATTTTATCATTACCCATACACATATGATTCACATAAGAATGATCAACTCAGTTCCTTGATCACTTCATAAAAAAACCCATTGATATTAAAATCCGTTAAAAGTGTAAAACTATTATCTACCTAAAGCAATAGAGTTGAAATATTTATCTCACATGAAAGAATATAATTAATGAAAACATAATAATCATGTTGTGGAAATATAACTCACACACCCAAACACACACAATTGTTTTTGAAAACATAATAAATATAATAATTTAATGTGTTTTGAAAAGGCGAGCCTAAATATATGGGTGAAGGGGCACAAATATTTCCCTTTCCTCTCCAAATAATCATCATAGGATAATCCTTGTTAAAACTAATTGGAGTTAATATTGTTTTAAAGGGATAAAAGTAGTTTAGTTTCTCTAGGTTGTTTGGTGATCCTTCGAAAAATGTAATGGATCAAGATTTGACTTCTCATAATACATGATATACCTATGGGCTTGGTTGTATGATTAATAATAACTATTCATCCCACAAATATTTTATGAAGAATAAGGAATCCATAGTCAGTACCTAAACATCTCTCCCTATATTTGGAGATCCCAACATAAATCTACCCTCAGGACCAATTTCTGGTAGAAGCTATACCTGGTGTCTCTTTAAAGGCTTCTATCTCCCCTTTAAATATAAATTTCATCATTTTATATACTCCATATCATTTGTGTGATTTTATTTTGATTTTCCACCATTATTATTCTAATTAAATATAAAATCAATGATATCGAGCATCAATGTGTTTGGAGATGGAATAAAACCTCAGGTTCTTACTAAGATGAATGGATATATAACTATCTCAATATAGTATATAACTTTATTGAATATTTCCAAGATATTAACCAATTTTCTTTATCCACAATATCTCAATTAATCCTTCAATAAATGAGATATATTCTTCAACTATTATTTACAAGGAAAACCTTTTTAAAATTTGTGATTTCCATGATTCATCTCACATTATAAATGATATCGGGTATCCATATATATATTTCATTATAACTACATATTCAGTTACATCTAAATATATATTTCATTCAAAAATAGGTTATCAATTTCAAAAAATATAATATGAATAGATCTATCATAAAAATACCTTAATATTCATTTGACAACTCTCAAATTATCCTTTACTATATTTGATAATTATCCATTCTAAAAGACAAATAAGTGAGAAATATATGGTTTAGCACACAGTACTGCATACATGAGACTTCCAATAGATGAATAAAAACAATTTTATCCACTTCATTATCCTCTTGAAATTATGTTCACATACCTATATTAAGAATAACATGACATGAATGTGGTGAAATAAACAGTTTTCCTTTATGTGGTTGAATTTTTCAAGAACCTTCTCAAGTTATCATTCCAGGATAAAAAAACCATTGGATTTATCCTATCATAAGTAGTCGTAATACAAATAATTTGAGTATCCTCTTCTAGGGTATTCATCTCAAAATTCTTATTCAAATACTTATTTATATTTCAAATATTAGTTATATATATTCTAATAATATACATATTTTGGTAATAGAAATAAAATCACAATCAAAATAATGTTTTATCAAAATGTTGTGACCAACAATCGTTCATCTATACTTATTTGTATCCATGAATGATTCAAATTTAATATAAAATTTCTTTAATTATTATTTTAGAGTAAATAAAAAATTATTAATTTTAAACACATATTTTCGTTACCTTTCACCTAAAAGGAATATGGTTTCTCTATGAATATCTCATATTTATGATCACCATGTAAGAATGTAGAATTTATAGCAAGTTATTTAACATTTAGGTTGAGGATCACCACTCATCCAAGAAAACATCTACTATAATAAATTTAAACCACTTTTGTAAAAATTTCCTCAAATTCAATACCTTTATTTTGACTGAATCCATTCATAACCGACTCATCTCTATAACATTTCTATGAGCTTCCATCACCATCTTTTATAGCCCCATTTTTTCAATACCTTCATTTCATGTGGTAATTATGTGAAATTAAATATATTAATCTTGTGTAATAATCAATTACCATCACATATAGACTTTTATCAAATTTGATATTATATTGAATTCTAATTTAAAAATCATACCTGTATAGCCCCTTAAATTATTTACCTTCCCATACTCATTTGGTGAGCATCTATGAATCAATTTTTATTCTATGTTTGTCCACAACAAAAATGATCATGTGGTATATTTTAAGTAATTTTTGATGGTGGAGACATTTTAGAGGACGAATACATATTTCCTAGGCATAATATCTCATCAGTATCACAAATATTTTTCTCCCAACGTAGTACTAATGATTGTGAGGCTGGTTCGAGATTGAATATGATTTTCTTATATTTTATCTTCTCCATATTTTCTATATTCTTAAATTATTCAATCATCATATATTTGTAATGCCCAAACCCAGAATCTAGGAGATGGTGCATTATTTTAATACATTGGAATTATTAAAAGGAATCATGTCCAGAAGTACAGATTAGTTTAGTAGTCTTGGAAACAAGTTACATACATAAGTTCAACATTACAACTTGAAAATAAAACAACACTAATTTATTCCATTAAAAACATCCAATATTTCAAGATTATTCATGAAAGTCACTCAGAACTAACTTCTTCATATCCTGGGAAAATGAAACATGAGAAAGTGGTGAGATCAAATACTCAGTAAGTGTAAGAAATATAGCGGAAGATAACATAAACATTAGGCACAATGAATAATTTAAAACACAAGCCTTTAAAAATAATAAACATGAACACTTTATGGAAGGATTATGAGGTGAGTAAATAATTCCATAATAAAACATATTCATGGGTATTATACTAGTCGAATAACCACATGAAATATTAATAGATAATATCATAATGATGGAATGCATAATTCTGAACATTAATTTCGGTGTCAATGCCTCATGCCAGGACCTAGGGTCTAACTGTAACGAGACCCCAACCCGGAGAGCCACTGTAACCGGGCTCCAACCCGGAGAGCCTCTGTAACCAGACTCCAACCAGGAGAGCCTCTGTAACTGGACTCCTACCCAGAGGTTCTGCTGTAACCGGACCCCAACCCGGAGGGCTCACTTTTACCAGTCCACAACCCATAACATACTAGTGCAACACATTAATCTTAAGAAGAGGTTGCAATTTAACATGAACATTCATATTAAAACTAGCATACAAATGTCAATGCTTTATCCATAAACCATGAATGGTACAAAAATAGGACAACCACAATCAACCATATCCCATTAAATAAAATATGGATGATTGTATTATAATAGATTTACCTAAATCTAGAATAATGAAGGATATTAACAGAGATGAAAATAATCATAAACAGTCCATGAGTGAAACATCCTTTTTTTCACTAAAACATTTAAAAGTATCACTATTTATGAGGAAGCTTTTTAAAATAGATTATTGAATAAAAGTGTCCCATACAAATTTGAAACATTTAAAAGGAATTTTAATTTGAAAACATTAATTTCCATATAAATAAATCCTTAAAACCGTTTTTAAAACATGGGCACTAATGATAAAGATTTAGAAGAATAAATCTATAAAACATTTAAAATAATATTTTAGTTAGAGTTCCTAACCAAAAGAGAGACACTGGAATAAAAATAATTGAGGTAATAAAAACTTTATAGTATCAAGAGAATAAAATATTTCATGATATATTATGTGAAAGTAAATTATATAAACCATATAATATTGAATTGGTGTATACAACAAATAAGTCTCAATGGATTGTAAATTGAAATGAAATACCTTATAAAGACCATATCCTTAGGTTAAGGATAAATCAATGACATAATTATGTGTGAAAAATATAAATACACTCAATATGATTGGATATTCTATGTAAATCAATCAGAGGATATTCACACATATTCTTGTAAAAACAAGACCGATGACTTGTATGTTTAACTCAATGAATGGAGATTGAGTTAAAATTACTCTTATCAAGTTCATATCGATGACTTGAGAATTTAGAATTGGAGTGATTATGTGTATCAAAAGTATATCCATTGAAAGGTGAGTGTAAATTACTACAAAAATAATAAATATTTATTCCACACATAATCATGGAGTTAAATAATCAATGATGTATGCGTAAAGCCCAATGAGTGGAAATTGAAATTTGAAATTCCCTTACCGATTTGGTAACTTATGAAACTAACACCCCATGAAAGAAAAATCATACAATGAATATATAAATACCTATAAATTAATGTATATTACACAAAGAATAAAATCATGTGTAGTACATACACCACACAAAAGTAAATGGTGGCCCATATAGCATGAATCTCATGGAAATAAGAAGTGATATGAAAACTCCTTACAATGTTGAAATTAATCGAGTCGTATGAAAAAAAGTTAATAACCATCAAATGAATCATAGAATACCATTTATATAAATTGAATCATGATAGTATATATCAAATGGAAGTAAAAAATACACCACATGCAATAAATAAGTGGCGAACAATCAAAATCTCAAATAATTAAAAGTGAGATAAGAAACCCCTTACCTCAAGTCCGACTTGTCTTGAATGTTACTTTTTCTTCCTGAATAATAAACATAAGTTAATTTAGAATTGATAAAGAAAATTTTTTAATATTATTATTCCTTTTATATTACTTATTACCTTTCTATAACAATTAGTTAATTATTTTAGTTCATATTTGATATTTTATCGATGTTCGGAACTTGAGTCGAAAATGAACTTGTTATAATTACAATTTTTCTATGTGGTCAAAATTACATTATATACATAATGGTATACAAGATTTATATATCATATATATATTAAATATCAACTATATATATGTATTTATAATAGTACATAACATTTGGAAATAATAAATTAAATGTATCGTTCATGGAGACGACAAGTTGTACGTACGCATGAACGCTAATTTCATTTCTATTTTGAATTTTAATGGAATTATAATATAATGATACATAAGTGTATTATACTTATATTTATATATCATTTATAATATCATTAATTACATCCTTTATATGTTCCATATAAGTCATTAATGAGTCATATCATATTGAGGGGGCGGTAGTCCGCACTTCCTCAAATGAAATTATCACATTTTACCAATAATGGAATCCATAAAAATGATATAAATGGAAATACAGAAGAATAAAGAAAAAGTTAAAATAATATATATATATATATATATATATATAACATATATAAATACAATTCCATCTTAATGGACACTGTGAGAGGCGGTAGGAGATAATCAAACAATCATCGGTTCTTGAGGCGTTAGTTTCCCATCAACCAAAATAGTATGTTCTTCATCCATTAGATGGAGGTGTGTGTTAGTGTAGTTTGAATAATTATCATAAAAACATACTAGTATATTGAGGATACTTGTTTTGATATAAAATAAAGGAATAAAAAGAGTTTAGTGGCTTGGAGAAGTAAAATAAAAAAAATAAAACAAAATTATTTAAGAGAAAGTTTGACCTTTAATTTGGTTAACATCCTTTGGCTTGAACCGAAAGGACTTCTTGAAGTGCCTTCTGACTAATTTAAGAAATTTAAGAGGAATAGTGGGATCTAGAGTGATTTTTTGGGCAGGGATTGGATCAAACAAGGAGATTTAGAGGTGTGTGGAATGGGTTAGAAGTGGTGTCCTTTTATAAGGGGGAGGAGAGGTTCTTTAGGAAATTGTGAAAATATTATTTTATTATATAGTGATATTCGGTTTCAAAACGAACAAAAATAATTAAATAAAAATAAAAAATGACTCATGGTAAAAATAAAATCAACCAATAATAATTGGACAGGGATTGGATATTTGTTTTTAAAATTAACAATCTTATTTATTTAAATCATTTATTAATGATTTAAATACTACATCACTATGGTGTCATAAATAATTTAATTTATTTTATGTCTAAAAATTATAAAAGAAATTACCATAAAGTGGGAAATATTTTTATCTTTAAATTTATTATTTATAGTCAAAATTATGACTCATATATCCCCATGTAAAAATTGATATACTTAGAGATATTTGTTAATGTCATTTTTGTCTTTACTTTAAGATAATTAAAATAAAGTGTCATTATCATTTTTAAGTAGATCCATGGAGTCTCACAATCGACCCAAGGATTCCAAGGGTCGGCCATTACTTATCTAATAAGGTTAGGACAAGTGTTAAGGTAATTCTGTATTATTATAATATTCTTTTTACCTTGAATTACCCTATTTACCTTTAAGTGTGGTAAATAAAAGGCAAAATTTATTATTAACAAAAAATTATTTTCATCTTATTGAAACAAATTTTACTTACTAATAACAACCATGTATCTTGGATTTTTAAAATTCAATTCACAGAAGCAGTAATATTTCATTTAAATGAAAAAGTCGGATTCTTAACTACTACTTAGTGGTTTCAATATTCATCAAAATTGATTTTTTTCATAAAAATGCCAAAAATTGAGCCTAAGATATATATGATATACCGAATTCAAAAATGATGTCTATTTTACCAAATTCAAAAAATTGAATTTGAATTAATTAATTTAACATTAATTCCCATTGTCAAAACAAATAGCGTGTTTTTAAGAAACAATAACTATCAAAAGATTGACACTTGTTTATGTATAATTTTAAAGTGAAATTAATTCCAATGACCAAAATTGGATTAAAGGGTAAAAATATAATCTAATTAAACTTAAAAAACAATTTAAAATATAATATATCCATATAAATATGTTAGATTAAAAGGCAGTTTTGAATTAAAATACAGCATTTCTCAATATTCATAAAAAAATGAATATTATTAGAATAATAACAAAATTTTATCCAAAGTAAATTTTGATATCCCGATTCTAAAAAAGAAATTTATTTTGTCAAAATGAATATTAAAAAGCATAAAATATTGGATTTAAAAAGGATTATCTATTAAAAGGTGGTAAAATTGAATTTTTTTTGAAAAATACAAATTTTATCTAAAAAATTGAATTTGTTCTTATCATATATCTAAGAAACAAATAATACATAATTAAAAATTATATGGAGTATATAAATTTAAAAATCCAGTTAATGCTATTCATAACTGCATTTGAACGACTTGTTTGGTAAGTCGTGGTGCGCTCAAACTCAGTGTTACGTGTAACGCAAGATATTGAATTTAAAGAAAATAACATACTATGAAATCTTGGGATGTTAAATTCTCACCTACTTCAATAAATTGTGTCTTCACAATTTGAAATTGTTATTTGAAAATAAAAGGTTAAAAATAGAAACATAACTTTGTAGAAAACCCACATCAGAAATTGGGAAAATAAAATTAATCTTAATAAGAGGGAAAATGAGATGAAAAAGTCACCACCTAATTCTGATATCTATTATGAGAACATTGATGGAAATTAGAGAAAAATAATTGGAGGAAAAAAAGAAAATATATATAGGGAGTGATTGAGTTCATTAATCACAAACAATTGTAAAATTGAGGGTCTCAAAGCCATCAATCTATGATGATTTGAAATATCATTGGTTCAGCAAAACATAAAGCATTAGGATAACACATGTTTGGTTTTAAAACCCCTTCACTAATGTTTAATTATTATTTTATTCATAGAATAAGAAAAAAAAATATAATTGACAAGTCGAGTTTCATACATCATCTAATTCCTTCCAAAAAATCATCCTTCACTCCAAATGATGAGTATTAATGATGACTAGGTAACACCTGAAGTGATAGAATAAACTTATAGAGATTCACATAATCCACAATGGATGAACTATATATTTTCCTTTTCATTAGAGATTAACCAAAACCAAAAATGGTTAGCATAACATTAGATGATCCCCAGAAAGGATAATACTTCAGAGAAAGAAATACTAATCTTAATTTCTAAAAATAAACCATCAATTCCCAAATTTCAATAAATACCATTAAATAAACAATTGTTCATAAAATATTTCAATAAAATAGAAACTAATATTGAAACCCAAAACTCAGAAGAATTTTATTACGTAGGCTTCCACGTTAAATTGTATCTCCAAATAATATCAACTACTCTAAAAGTCACATACATAAAAGTAATTAACTGGATCAAGTACTCCCTATGATAGGTTAATCATTTTCCATAAATAACCAAAATCGATATAAATCCAAAATAAAAACATTGGTATAAAAACACACCATTACTCTCCAAATGAAATCCCATAGTATTCTATTTTCCTTTGGCATATGCTATTCCCAATAGAGTGAACGTCTTCCAAAAGAATATTTATAACTTAATCACCAAATCATTTTCCTATAATAAGGATATCCAATTGATAAGACATAAGATCCCAAATCAACTTATTATTGAACAATAAAATCATTTAACTAAAAATAATCAGTCACACTATCTAGGGACTTCACGTAGTCTAGTGGTAGGTGATAAATCCCAATTGCACTGTGGTTGTGGGTTTGGTTCCCGCAGCTTTGTCTGACGCGATGGGTTGTCACACGGTCTGCATGTTGTCCTCTTTTCAAAAACTGTATAATTTTGTTATATTCCCAAAAATGAGATAGATTACTCAAAATAACTATAACATAATCTCACCACAAATGTTATCTCATAACTCTCATTTTCAATCCAAAATTAAATAACATGTAATTTCCTCAAACTCAATGACCATATAAAACCAAATTAGTATTTATAACTATATCCACAAGAGATAATATAATTCATCCTAAAATATCATTTTCACACGACAAACTGCCGGGTTACAATTACAAGAGAAATTTTTTCCAAATTAATCCCATCAACAAAGAGCACTAAAACTTTTTTTACATTTCTCCATCTATTTATTTCCACATAGATTTTTCCTTGACCAAGATCATATCATATAGAATAGGTCATTTACTTAGGTAGTCGCCAGGTCCCCTACATTTACTGAATATGACTGTAAATGGATTCTTGGGACCATATTTATTTTCTTCCATAGTACCCTTCATTTTTTCTTGGTAATTATTTACTTTATATCCTTCTTTACCACACATAAATAATTTCTTTATTTCATTAATAAACCATCCTAGGTGTCTCTTTCCACATTTCCTACATGATAGAAAATGATCTTTATTTTCTCCATGGTCTTCACTGCTGGAGAACTTGTCATTCACCACTTTTCCCTTCTTTGTTATGTCTGGTAGTTGGTTAATATATATGTTGTTGATAATATTTTTTTTAAAACTGATTCGTCATGAACATGTTATATTTTATGCCTATCTAAATTACATTTTTTTGCTCATTTACACCACCGTTCAAACCTTGTACATCATGCTTAAAGATACTAGGACTTCCTTGGAATCCATCCAATGACTAAAACCAGAAAGCATTATGTGAGTAATAATAGTCATAAAATCATTTTGAGATTATCATGACACCATATTTCCAATTTAAAACATCTTAGGATTAACCAAGTTCATTTATTCTCATCTTATATTAAAATCCTTCAAATCGATTTGTAAAGAAAATGTGAATTATCTGAAGAATATACAGCGGGAGGGTTGTAACCAAGAGTGAAGTAAGGCCCATTGTTGTGTACCAAGATAACCCATGTCAAGCCCGAAACTCCTTGTCAGAGTTTTCACTCCTAGGTACATATGTGCCAGAGTCGCCTCTACCTACTTGAATCCAGACAGTGATGTACTTCTTGGAAAATACACAAAATATCTACATTACCAAGATTATATAAAGTTATTCTATAATAATCCTCAAAGTCTATCTTAGGGTAATGTTCTCTAATAAGAGTTTATCTAAATCTTGTTTCAAAGGTTTGTACTAAACATCCTCTCATACCAATTGTAACGCCCCGACCCCAGAATCGAGGAGTCGGTGCATTATTTTAATACATTGGAATGATTACATGGAATCATGTCCCATAGGACAAATCAGTTTAGTAGTCTTGGAAATAAGAAACATACATAAGTTCAACATTACAACTTGAAAATAAAACAACACTAATTTATTTCATTAAAAACATCCAAGCTTCCAAGATTATTCCTGCAAGTCACTCATAACTAACTTCTTCATGTCCTAAGAAAATGAAACATGAGAAAGGGGTGAGCTCAAACACTCAGTAAGAGAATGCAATATAGAGGATGATAACATAAAAATTAGGCACGGTGAAAAATTTAAAACACATGCCTTTAAAAATAATAAACATGAACACTTTAGGTCAGGAATATGAGCTGAGTAAAAAATGCCATAATAAAACATAGTCATGGGTATTCTACTAGTCGAATAACCACATGAAATATCAATAGATTATATCATAATGAAGGAATGCATAATTCCGGACATTAATTTTTGTTTCAAGTCCTCTTTCCAGGACATAGTGGCTAACTATTACCAGACACCGTCCCAGAGAGCCTCTGTTACCGGAATCCAACCTAGAGGGCCTCTATAACCGGACTCCAACCCAGAGAGCCTCTATAACCGGACTCCAACCCGGAGGGTCTGATGTAACCAAACCCCAAACCAGAGGGCATATATTTACTGGTCCACAGCCCGGAACATACTAGTCCAATACATTAATCTTAATAATAGGTTGCAATATAACATAAATATTCGTATTAAAACTAGCATACAAAATGTCAATATTTTATCTATAAACCATGAATGGTATAAAAATAGCTCATCCACAGTCAACCATAACTCATTAAATAAAATATGGAAGATTTTATTATAATAGATTCACATCAATTGATTATAATGAAGGATATTTACATAGGTGAAAATAATCATAAAAAATCTTTGAGAGAAACATCCTTTTTTTTCATGAAAACATTTTAAAGTATCACTATTTATCAAGAATCCGTTTAAAATATATTATTGAATCCAAGTGTCCCATACCACTTTAAAAAATATAAAAGTAATTTTATTTTGAAAACATTAATTTTCATTTAAATAAATATTTAAAACCATTTTTAAACCATGGACATTAATGAGAAAGATTTAAAAGAATAAATCTATAAAACATTTAAAATTATATTTTAGTTATAGTTCCTAACAAAAAGAGAGACACTAGTATACAAATAATTGAGGTAATAAAAACTTTATAATATCATGACAATAAAATATTTCATGAAATATTATGTGAAATTACATTATATAAACCATATAATATTGAATTGGTGTATACTACAAATAAGCCTCAATGGATTGTAAATTGAAATGAAATACCTTATAAAGAACTTATCCTTATGTTAAGGATAAATCAATGACATAATTATGTGTGAAAAATATAAATACAGTCAATATGATTTAATATTCTGTGTAAATCAATCATAGGATATTCACACATATTCTTGTAAAAACAAGACTGATGACTTTGATGTTTAACTCAATGAATAGAGATTGAGTTAAAATTACTCTTATCAGGTTCATATTGATGACTTGAGAATTTATCATTGGAGTGATTATGTGTATAAAAAGTATATCCACTGAAAGGTGAGTGTAAATTACTTGAAAAAAAATAAATATTTATTCCACACAAAATCATGGACTTAAATAATCAATGAATTATGTGTAAAGACCAATGAGTGGAAATTGAAATTTGAAATTCGCTTACCGATTTGGTAACTTAGGAAACACACACCGCATGAAAGAAGGATCATAAAATGAAGATATAAAATACCCATAAATTAAATTATATTACACCAAGAATACAATCATGGGCACTACATACACCAAACAAAAGAAAATAGTGGCCAATATAACATGAATCTCACGGAAATAATAAGTGAGATGAAAACTCCATACCATGTTGTAATTAATCAAGTCATATGACCAAAAGTTTATAACCATCAAATTAATCACATAATACCCTGAATATAAATATAATCATGAAAATATATTTCAAATGGAAGTACACAATACACCACATTTAATAAATAAGTGGCGAACAATGGAAATCTCGCAGAATTAAAAATGAGATAAAAAACCCCTTACCACAAGTCCGACTTGTCTTGTATATTCCTTATTATTCTAGAATAATAAAAATAAGTTAATTTATAATTTATTAAGAAATTTTTTCAAGATTATTATTAGTTTTATATCACTTATTACCTTGCTATAACAATTATTTAATTATTTGTGTTCATATTTGATATTCTATCGATGTTCGGAACATGAGTAAAAAATGAACTTGATATAATTACAATTTTTCCATGTGGTCAAAATTACATTTTCTACATAATGATATAAATGATTAAGATATCATATATATATTATATATCCAGTATATATATGTATTTATAATAGTACATAACATTTGGAGATAATAAATGAAATGTACCGTTCATGGAGACGGTAAGCAATATGTACGCATGAACGCTACTTTCATTTCTATTTTGTATTTTAATTGAATTAAAAAAAATGATACACAATTATATTATAAATGAAGTATAATATCATTTATAATATCAAGAAATCCATCCTTTATACATCCCACATAAGGCATTAACTATTCATATCATTTTCAGGGGCGGTAGTCCGCACTTCCTCAAATGAAATTATCACGTTTTACCCATAATAGAAACCATAAAATAATTATATAAATAGAAAATATAGAATCATAAAGAAAAAATAAACATAATATATCATATATCATATATAAATATAGTTCCATCTTAATTTCCGCCATGAGAGGCGGTAGTAGATAATCTAACAAACATCGTTTCGTGAGGCGTTCGTTTTCCATCCACAGAAATAGTATGTTCTTTACCCATTAGATGGAGGTGTGTGTAATTGTAGTTGGAATAATTCTCATAAAAACGTCAAATTATAATTCTATTACTGTTTTTGTTATAAAATAGAGGAATAAAAAAAATTTATGGGGTTGGAGAAGTAAAATAAAACAAAATAAAATAAAAGAATTTAAGAGAAAGTGTTACCTTTAATTTGGGTAAATTTCTTTGGATTGAACCAAAGGGACTTCTTGAAGTGCCTTATGCCTAAGTTAAGGCTTCTAGGAGGAATAAAGGGATCTTGAGAGATCATTTGGGTAGGGTTTGGATGTGCCAAGGGGCTTGACAGGTGTGTGTAATGGGTTAGAAGTGGTGTCCTTTTATAAGGGGGAGGAGGGGTTCTTTAGGAAAGTGTGAAAATATTATTTTATTATATAGTGATATTCGGTTTATAAAGTTCCAAAACTAATTAAAGTATAATTTTAGATGACTAATGGTCGAAATAAAATCATCCAATGATAAATGGAATGGTTTTGGATGTTTTATTAATATTAATAATCTTATTTAATTAAATGATTTATTAATGAGGTAAATACTACATCACTACGGTGTCATGAATAATTTAATTTATTTGATGTATAAAAATTATAAAAAATTACCATAATGTAGGAAATCATTTTAGAGTTCCAATTATTATTTATAGACAAAAATATGACTTAGATAACCCCATGTAAAAATTTATATACTAAAAGATATTTGTTAATGTCATTTTTGTCCTTACATTAAGTTAATTAAAATAAAGTGTCATTATCATTCTTAAGTGGATCCATGGAGTCACAAAATCTACCCAAGGATTCCCATGGTAGGCCATTACTCATCCAATATGTTTAGGAAAAGTTTTTAGGTAATTTTGTATTATTATAATATTGATTTTACCTTGAATTACCCTATTTACCTTTAATCGCGGTAAATACAAGTCAAAAGATACTATTTACCAAAAATTGTTTTCATCTTATTGAAAAAAATTTAACATATTAATAACAACCATATATCTAATATTTTTAAAATTTAATTCATAGAAGTGGTAAAATTTCATTTAAATGAAAAAGTCAGATTTTGAACTATTACTTAGTTGTTTCACTATTCATCAAAAATTGATGTTTTTCAGAAAAATACTAAAAATTTAGCATAAGCTATATTTGATATTACAAATTCAAAAATGATGTCTATTTAACCAAATTAAAAACATTGAATTTTGATTAATTAGTTTAAAATTAATTCCCATTGACAAAACAAATATCGTGTTTTTAAGGAACAATTACTATCAAAAGATTGACACTTGTTTATGTATAATTTTAAAGTGAAATTAATTCCAATGACCAAAATTGAATTTTTGGGTAAAAATATAACATAATTAAACTTAAATAAAATTAAAATATAATCTAACCATATAAATAAATTGTATTAAAATTCAGTTTTGAATTAAAGTACATGATATCTCATTCTTCATAAAAAATGAATATTATTAGAAAAATACCAAAATTTCATCCAAAGTAAATTTAGATGTCGCGATTCTAAAGTAGAATTTTTTTTTCAAAATGAATATTAAAAAGTGTCAAATATTGGATTTAAAAGGAGTTCTCCATTAAAAGGTGGCAAGATTGATTTTTTTTAAATACAAATTTTATCTGAAAAATTGAATTTGTTCTTATAATATGTCCATGAAACACATAATACATAAGTTAAAATTATATAGAGTAAATAAAATTAAAAATCCAGTTAATAGTATTCATAACTACTTTTGAACATCTGGTTTGGTAAGCTATGGTGCGCTCGAACTCGGTGTTGCGTGTAGTGAAAGATATTGAATTTAAAGAAAATAACTTACTATGAAATATTGGGCTGTTGAAATATTAATGAAAGGAAAAATATATAATTCTGATAATTCTCATGATGATATGATTATAAATTCTATATCAAAACAATTCATCAATATATCAAAAAAATATACAATGCCTTCTTTTACATACAACTTCTCCCATTCAAAATTTAGAATGCATAATTTTTTATATCCGGATACTTTAAAGTGTTTATGTGAAACATATTCACCTATCCAAAACATATCTATAATTTCATAGTTCAGTATAAGGGAATGATAAAGGTTTATTAGAAATATTTTGGTCTATATTACCATACCCTAAATGATTTTGGAAGCTTTTCATTCAAGGGAATACATACAACCCTCCTGAATATGGTACTATTCATGCTCTCAATAATAAAATTATGTCGAGGAAATTTTATTACTGATTATTCAAGCCTAATTACAAACAATATATAGTATTTTTTATAAATTTTTTAGTAATCTCCTCCATTATATGCAAACATAAAGACACAAACTCTTTTCTAGTTTCCCTTTCAATCTTCTATTGAATCTTTTTTATAACACATAATACATGATATTTAGTTTTCAATGAAAAATCCTATAATTTTTTATAATTATTATTTATGGTGGTTATAAAAAAGTTAACACTTCATAGTATCATTGATAATATCATGAAAACATATATGTGTATATATTATAATTTATTTTATTTTCTAGATACTAAATAAAAATAGAATGACAATTAGTGTTTTTACCATTATATAGTTAACAAAAGTATCTAAATATGTACCTTTGATTCCTATTATAGGAACATTCTTGGTGATAATTATGAATCCTCTATCACTCATGTGACTATGCCATATTTGTCCCACCTATATAGTAATAACCTTTCATAATGTGTTGATTTATCCCTCACATGGGTTGGAATATACGAGGTTGAGGAAATTATATTTATTTCATTTAGAAATTACCATAATCACATTATTAAGATTCCATTTTCCATTTTTTAGTGGACTGATGTAGACATTATTATTGAAAAATATAATGGATATCAAATTGTGGAAAATATTAAGAACATTCGTCATATCCTTAAATAATATCCTATATATAGTGTTAGTCACTATGAAAATATTATCAATATTAGTGGTTTTTGAAAAACTATAATTTCTCATATTCACATGTACAAAACTTTGTGAAGTGTAGTATGTAAAGAAATATCATCTGGTTATAATATGGTAAGAGGAACCTAGATCAATAAACCATGATTAATAATTACTTTCAATATTGAACTGATTATCATTCATAATAATAAAAATATCGGCATTGGAAATAGAAACATTATTATTTTGTGATCTACCATCCAAATTTAAACTCTATTATTAATGATTCAGAAATTATTAGATGAAGTGTCCAGGTTTTACACAATGGTGAAATTATTATCATTTCTTAATCTATGTTTTTAGTATTTCCTCTATTATTGATTTTTCCATGAGGTTCTTTTACTCTAATTCATCAATTCTATCTCTGCTTCCCTAATATTTTAGTGTAAAGTTCCACTAATTGTGGAAAAATACACTCCTAGTTTCTTTATCGTATCATGTTTTCTTTATTTAGTGTGGTTTCATTATATATAACACATATAAATTCCACCACAAACCAAAATTATCAAGACCATTAATTTTTTAGAAGATACTGTTATGAATAAAGTATCTGATTCGATTAACACAATTCCAATTATTCATATCCCACTCTGCATATACTAGCGGGGTATTGGTAGATTTCATCTTGATGGATTGTCACCCATTACAGTTTTCCCCACCATCATTATACTTGTTTTAGTTGCCTCCAATATAAGACACCATAAATCATTAATATAAAAAGTATATTCATTTTGTCATTTCAAAATAGAATATTTAAATTATGTAAGATTAATCATGTTATAAGAATTTTTATCCACGTATAGTGTTAGAATATCATAAATATAATCATACCAATATGTGTGATATGATCAAATTAGTTGGAATGAACTCCTAGGTTTTATAAAATGAACTTTTATTGATCAATTTTGGGAAAAAACACTATCAATGGTCAATATTAATAAATAATGTTCATTCATGTGGATCACTAAATCTATTTCAATAATTTCACCATAAGTGTGAACAATGACATCTTCTATAGAAATAATGTAAAATAATACCCCTAGGGGTTACTGAAACATTGACATGGTCTACCATCCTTATTTTATATTTATTATTGATTACGTTTTCAACATTAAAATTATAATAATGGGACATTCATGAATTATCTTTTAAAAATTGATTCAAAAAACATTGAATTTTTTTTACTAAAAAATATCTTTCCCCATTATAGTTTCAAACCTAGTGGCCTCGATACAACTTTTTAGGAGCATCAGAAATCAAAAAGAACAAAAAATGAATGAAAATAATTTAAAAGTGTATAACAAGATAATTTTACAGGTTTTGGGAAGGCGTTCCTACATCTATTTGAGAATGGTTGAAATAATTCTATTTTTATCTCTGAAAACTCATCAAAGGACGATCAATTTTATAATTCATGGTACTAAAACCTATTTTTAATAGGTAAAAAATATCTTCATTTGATGAGGTTGTTCGAATTACATTTATGTGATCCTATATAAAATGATTTTTCTTCCTATAACCCTTGATAACATTACAGAGTTACTGTGATGATGAAAAAGAAGAGATCCTCCCACAACTATTTTTATTGAAGAATACATTGTTAATAAAAATATTTTAAATTTAATTCCATTAATATGAAAAATCAACCTAGAGAAAAAGATTATTTAAATCTTTAAAAAATAAAACTAATTTTAGCAATAAATGGACATCAATTTGAAACCGAAATCTTATAAACCAATACAAAAACCATTCTATCATTATTTCTACAAACAAAACCACTAAAAATATAAAATCCAACTAATATTAGAATATATAATATAATTTTGATAACCCCCACACATGGTAAATAATAGATATAATTTACCCAATTTTTTTTATATTCGACCTGATCCACTTTCCATTTCACCAAGCCACAAAATAATAGACATATTCTGAAATCTATAAATTATATGGGTATGTTTTATTTTTATAAGAAACTATCATTTATTTCTAGCTAAATAAACCAATCTAGAGTGAATACTAATTGAAAAAATTTAGATGAAGAATAATAAATCCATTCCTTAAATGATGAATGTAAATTAGAAGTATGTAAATTTATTTTTCGAACATTAAATTATATTCATATATTACTAGATTTCATATAAAACTACTGGAACATTTCATGCACTGAAATTCCCACTATAACAATACATTTCAGTGAAAAATATTTTCTAACTTAATAGTTAAAATGAAAATTTTCTATTGTTGGGTGATGTTATTGATAAAATTTCTATATAAATTCATCAACTCAAATGGAAAATCAATCTGATATAAATATATTAAAATATAATAAGATTAATATTTTTCAAAATTTATTTTACACCAATATATATAACACAAAGTAATTTAACATTTTTAAATGGATACCAAACAATTGATCCTCTAAAGACCCTAAATAATATAAATATCATGAAGAATATATATATCTATTTCATTAAATTATCCAGAATCCATTTTATGAAACATATATACGATTTTATAATTCAAAATATATTAGAAAATTGGATCGTCTAAACCCATTATATTTGGTGAGGTCAAACAATTGCATTCACTATATTGATACAATGGTTTTTTGATAAATCTTCACGTGAATGCCATTATAAATTATCTAGAAAGTACCAAAAAAATAAACTAATTGAATAATAAGTTTTTATCTAGAAACTTAGATCATGGAAAATATTTTTACTTGAAAAAATTAGAACTATAATATTATAAAGAAAAAAACCACTTTTAATTTAGAACCACACATTTTTTTTGAAAGTCTATGAAATTGATCTAACAATTAAATTTATAAGATTATATTTTTTCCCTTGAACATAAATTAACTTATTAAAATCCTCATATTGTCCCAAAAAACACAGAAACAAATTACTAGAATATTATCAACAAATTATATAGTCAATTAAAACAAATATATCTTTTTATAAGGGATTTATTAAGAAAAAGTTATATTAATACTTGCATTAATGATTTATAAATAAATTTCCCAGCCCACCCATGTAATCTCTATTATTCCCTTACAATAACAGAAGAACAAAATATCATTTCAAGATATTTTAATCATCATTTTATAGATTAAATATTTTTTATTTTTCTCTACTTGATAGACATTAAAAATTCCATATATATATATTATCTTGCTTATTTAATAATAACCATATTATATGACACTGTATAATTTTATATATTTTATTTATTCCTAGATTCTATAAAATAATTATCAATTAAAAAATAATAATATGTTATTGATCCAAATTTTATCTATAAAAGTGGAAATTATCATCCATTACTCAATAAGTGATTAACTTTTTTTACAATCCTCATTTCCCTCACACCATGACAAAAAAAAGTTTATGTAGTATAAGAAATGATCATAAAAAACATGTAAAATCATGAATAAATACATAGGTAACATATCACCTTTCTGCAAGACAATTGATTGTAAAATAAGGCTACAATGTAATTTTTTAATATTAATCCTTTATGAAAGGATTAGAAGAAAAATTCAAAAACAATTTGACCCAAATGACGCTGAAACCCATATTGCGTAGAAAAAAATTCTAGATCCCCTATTATATATTTTTTATGCTTTCATCATATCATGGGAAAATGCCATGATTTCTTACTTTTAATTACATCAAATCTTTATTGAATGGCAATATTAATTGAAAATAATATCTTTTAAATTGATTAGACATTTCAAAAAAATTTAAATGTTCTTTTTGAAGATAATAAGTGGAATCACATCATGTAAGTTATCAATAATGATTTTTGAGAAATAAATATATATAAAATTATAATGGATGATTGGTAAAAAATTAGTAATAAAATATGGATACTATTTTTTGGAATCAAAGTGATAATAGTTTCATTAAATTTATTAAAATCGACCCCCATATCCCATTCAAAATGATATATTTCATCCTTACCCAAAATGTCCTTAAATTTCTTATAACACATAAAACGAATCTTCATCCATAGTGATTTTGTAGAATTAATTTGGTTTAGATATGTAAAAATTACATTCCATTCCACACCCTACATTAAAGAATAATTCTTATTAGGTGAAACCATTAAAAAATATTATCAATAATTATTTATGATATATTACAAGGAAACTTAAAATAATAATAATAATAATATTTATCTATTATATATTTAATACATATATAATCCTCTACCCAGATACCATGACATATGATCAATATAATAATATAAATATCCATCCTCCCTGATAAATTCATTTTTTGGAAATAGGACGTGTTTTCTTATTATTTTTGTCATTTTTATTGTTGAATTTCCCATTACCAAGGTCCAAAAAATTATTAACACCAAAACACCCATGGTTATGAAACCACATTATAAGAAATTTGAAATTATTTAGTCTTCTAATATTATTCTTACTGAATTTTAAAGATAATAAAATAATGTAATGATCAGAATAAGTTGGGGTGAATAATTTTTTAAACAGTGAAATAAATTTAGCATGTCAACATACCCCATGAAATTTTCTATTGTCTCAGAAATTATTGAATCCCCCATTTCCCATTATGCAATTTAAAGGGTTTCCCAAAAAAACATAGATCTATTAGAACAATAACTTCAATCATTTCATAGAAATAATTTCTTACTGATATAGTTCAATTTGATCAACCTTTTTTCTCAAAAATAAAAAACACTTTCATTCAAACCCCCTCCATCTAATAGTGGGCCATTAAATAGATTCAAAAAATGATTCAATTGTTCAAAAATAAACTACTTATAATCCAATTTTGTTCAAATATACATGGATAAATAGGTATAAAAAATTATTAACCACTTTATTAGTGATAGAAAAATTGTTTTTTAATATTAATAAACTATAATATCCCAACCAACCTTCAAAACTATACATAAAACACCTGATTGAAGCATTATTTCCATGAAATCATCATTTTTATATCCTTATTTTGATTTTATAAGACCAATTTCCTTCAAAATTGACATAGTTTTAGATAGTAAAAAATACCAGGGTGGTACTTTTTACATAACCTATAGAGTTATCAAACAATTTAAGGGTATTAAAGACCTTGACAGTTCCAAAATAACAGTTTCATTTCCATATATAAGGTTAGAATTAAACACAATTAGATTTTCATAGTTTATATAAGTTGGGTAAAAAAATAGTACTATTCACGTACATTTTATAATTAAATCATACTCAATAAATCCATAAAACTATCTGATTATAATATCATTAACATTATATGTGGTATTAACATCTCCCCAATATTACCTTCTCCTTAAAGACTTATCAATATTATTTTTAGATAGTGAAACTCACCCTTCTATATTCAATTCAATTAATTTTTCATTTAAAATTGTTTCTTTATATTTTTGAAATTGTATTGTATTTTAATGAACAATATAAAGGTGAAAAAATACTTTGTTATTTCATTACCATATAGTTTGTTAGAAACAACATCAACTTTCTTCTAAATTGAAAAAAGGAGCTTAAATCCAGAAAACTGCCATTATATTTAGTAGAATTATTTTTCTATGATGAGTAAAATAATTGTACTATCATTATATGGATATATATTTTCAAAATTTTCTTATGGATCATTATTAACAAATTTAATTCAATTAAACCCACTAGTAGATTTACTAGCGTAGAAATTTTGAATTTAAATACTATCCTTTAATTTTAATTTTAATTTTCATATTAAAAATTTCATTAATAGTGTAATGAACCAGTCTAGGTAGCTATCTAAACCAACACATGACCTGGTCTTCCACTATATTTAAGGTAATTCTCAATCTCCATAAAAAGATGAATAGTTTCAAGGAACCATAAAACACACTTTTGAAACTATTTCATCCACGTAAAAAATATAAACAATAGTGGAAGAAAGAAAGCTATCAAACTAGGAATGGTATAATAAATAAACAACCATGTGAGAAGTATAACTGAATATAGATATAAAGATATCACAAAATTTTAATACAATACAATATTGAAATAAATGAAACTAACTATGGTGGATTATATAATGCCTAAAACTAAAAAAATCCCCAATATGCTCCATATCCATTAAGTGGCTCATGGTCACCATCAAAACCCAACAGGCGTACCTCAACAAACTAATATAAAATAATATAAACATTGATGTAGAAACTATAGTCATAAGCTAAATAAACATAGAAGTCACCACCTTCCAAATCTATGAAATCACTTTCATATTATATTCTAAAAATTATTTTTTTAACATAAATAAAAAATTGGGTTTTCACATTGACGCCCATAGTGAAAACACATAATAATGTGAAATATTTTCTTTTCAAAAAATAATGAAGAAGCATTAGTAATATAACATTACTATTACACCTAAAACCATTCTTTAAACCCAATACACATTCTTAAATATTTTTTCATTGAATACCTAAAAAAATTAAAGAAAGTGTCTAAAGTTTTAAAAATAAATAATTCTATCATCTTTATCCCAAATCACTTAAAACAAAATTGGAAATAATCCTTTCAAATTTATTGAAAAATCCTTTCAACCCCCTGATAAAAATAGGTTGAATGAAAACCAAAACTACACGTTCATTTTTATCCTTCATTCAAAACCATTCAAAAGTCCATTTTAATTTTTATCTAGAAGAATTAATGAAAGGTTTCTTAGGATACCCAGATGATTCACTAGTTCTCCCCTTCTTGTGTTGAGTCTTAGAGATCATATTCATCATAATGAGTGTTAAGGATGTTTTAACCCTTCTATTATTAGTCTCGTTTTTCCATTTAGTGTATACGGATTTCCATGATAGGAATCATTTTTTAGTCATCCTCATGATGGCATCAAAATAAGACCATCTAATCCTAGACTTGGTGTTTTATTAGACCATAATAATTCATAACTACATCACCATCATAAATGGTTGTTTTTAGATGAAATATATTAGTGTATTTACTATTTTGATATGGATACACTACCATTATCTTGAAAATAATTATAGTAAGAAGGATTTGAAAATAACATTGTAATTAGTATGATTTTCTAAAACATTGTCCCCTATGGACATCATGTATAACCACATGTTTTTCTCACCAATAATATTATCCATGATTGGGTTACTAGGAGGGTTATCTTAGGGAATGAATTATAAAAAAAAATTACACTTAAGAGTTTTAAGTCCACTATCAGTAGTGGTAGTCACATAATGCAATATATATATTGAATGAACGTCCTAAACTATTACCCTATGATCTATATATCTCTTAGGATCTCATATTCCATGAATCTCATTATTATCCAACCCTAAAATACATGGAATGACCCCAAGATGTGAATGATGGACATATCATTATAAATATGTTGTAGTTATTGATTTAAATTTTCTATAATTGTACTTGTTGATCTGTAAGATTCCCCTCCACTAATGACATTCCATCATAAGGTAAATTTATATAATATATCATGATTCAGTGAATAGGTTTAAGTATCTAGTCTTATACATCACGAAAAGTGTAGCTAGATATGTTTTGGGAGGGTTATTGGGGTTGAAATCATAACACCACTGTTCTTAAAAATCCCTATCTAATATTATAAAACAAATTCACGGGGATCACCTTTTTTATAATGGGTGACCCTTTTGGGAGTCTTGAGGTCAACCCATTTCCATAAATGAACATTAATATCTTCATTAGAGTATCAAATAAGAGTCCATTCATTTGATGAGATTCTTATCCATGGTATTTGTTGCCTATATTATCAATTACTAGATAAGTGAAAGAATTCATTGGTGAAATACCTAAGATATATTTAGGCAAATTAACATACCAATCATGGAACCGAGAATGTAATAACTAGAGAAATTATATATATATATATATATATTAAAAACTAATTCCAACCTCTTAGTGGTCTAGGTGAAAAGTGTTCAGCTGTGCGATCCAGCAACTGAGTAACTTTGAAATTATGGTTGTTATTATAATTAATCTTGGAATATATAATTAAAATATCATCATATATTGGGACCTAATTCAGTTACTTCAGGAACTGAGCACATTTCTGGAGTACTAAGTTTTCCCACATCTATTTTTCCTTAGTGATTCCTCTTGGGCATAGGTCCTAATCCTCTAACCTCCTCTAAGTTGGTCTATGGTTGAATGGTGTAAGAATGAGGGGTAACATTTCATCGCAGTCAATAATATGTAGGAATTATTATTTAGATCTACTATTTTATGATGGAGTATATATTCATTGGTGACCTCCCACAAGTTGATGTACACCACCTTAAGGATAATTTGGCATCCCCATGATGGTTGTAGCATGTAATCTAGTATTTTGTTAAATTATCATCATCCCTCAAGACATCCTCCTATTTTAGGATAACATAATTATAAATTAGAAGGAACTTTATGGTTGGGTCCTACTTGTAAGGATTATATATAACTTAAACCAAATATGACATTTGTCATTTGAAATAATGAGAATATCCAAGTCAAACATCATGGATTAGTATGTTAATATGAGCAGGGGTATCAGTTGTGAAAAAATGATGGAAGTATGAAACGTTATTTTTGTACAAGAAAATATTTATGAAATATAAGATAAATGTAAGGAAAGTGAATATGAAAATACCCAAGAGTAAAGATGATCCATGTACCAAGTCCAAAAATAAAATATTTAGTGAAGGATTGAATTTTTCTCTAGTCACATGGACGGGCCACCTTTATCCTAGTCACTTACCTTATCCACCTCCTCATAGGTTATTTTAAAATGTAATGGGGAATTCTAAGATTGTATGTGCTCAACTAAACATACTGAGGCCAAAATGAAAAGTAAGTGAATCATTCTTACAGCTGGTAGAGTGAATAACATAATCATATAAAGTGTGATGATATTTAGGGTTATATTGGATAGAATGAGTGCACAAAATGGGGGACACAATTTATACAAGAATTATGCATTACTAATTATGGTGTTATTGTATGTTTCTCACCCAGCAACTAGAACACACAAAGTGTTATCCTACCGAACATAACATAATATTTTTTCTCTGATTCCACTTATGAGACAGTGACATGTTTACATCAAAAACTATCCCATTTCATGATGATAAAATAAAATTATGAGGGGGTGGTGGGATTTATTGGAACTATTTTCTTATCAAAGGATGGACACAATGGTTTCATGGGATAATTCCCATTAATATCTAATTCCTATTATTCTCCCAAGGAAATTCACTTGGGTTAATATTCCCCGGTCTCCTTTTGTATTACCCCCTTCTAATGCCCCAAGTACTTCTCACTCACCCTAGTAGACACATTATCAAGCTATTATATCCTTAAATGAAGGAACATTAATGAATAAAAACCTTCAAAACTCATGTTAATGAGGGAACTTTCACAATTGTGTCCGTCTCCCATGGAACATTAATGAATTAACCTCTACAAAAAGCTCATATTCACCATTTTCCACATATTTTCCTATAAATACACCCATGAGTATCCATTTTAAACACTTAAGAAGAGGAAGACTAAGTCTCTATGAGAGAGAGAGAGAGAGTAAGTCCATGCTCTAAGTCTCAAACACCACATCATATTGCTTAATGAATTCTAAAAGACATGGAAATAAACCCTAAATTGAGGGTAGTTGAATTTACCAAATCATTATCATATTAAAATTTTTGCAGAATAATACTTCATCCTTAGTTCTCAAAGACTAGGGAGAGGGATTCCATACCATATGACACACATTAAAAATAGTCACCCACTCAAAAACTGATTGGACACCACAATAGGGTGAACCCTCACATTAGACTCCTATTAAGAGAAACAACTTATAAAAACCCTATACCAATGAAAAGTTGTTGAAATTCATCCACCCATTGAAAACCACATCACAAGACCACCACTAGGATATGTGTTATCCCTACACACTGACCAGAGTAAACCTCCACCTAGGGTAGCACATGTGTATACCCCAAATATTCTTAACCTAGATATATTCCTCAAGAGACCAGTAATTATTCTCGGTACAACAATGAATCACTGAGAATTATATCTAAATGTTTTCCTCTATCTAAGGTGTAATACTCGACCATGATCCCATTAATTATCTTATAATTTTTATCTATTTAATGATCTCTGGATATATAATAAGCACCTTCCAGTAACCGTATGGATGAATCATGACTTCATTAATTATATCATTCCTATAATCTTCTAGTGGGTCATATATATATATATATGTAATTCCATTAATATTTCTAAAAACATCCTCGCAAGGCCAGATCTCAGATGAAGTATTTCTCAATATGCCATGTTCTCTATGATCTCACGTCTCTATAAATGACCATAATCACTATAAGATATCCTTCCTCAATAGTTCATATTCCTTATAGGATGATATAGGATGGTTCATAAATTTATAAGTTTCATGCCAATAATTTCTAGGAAACCATATAGATAGTATCACATATTACATGACTTTAAATTTCATAGAACAGTTCTGTCACTTGACTATAATACTATGAATCTAAAACTATATTGTTTTTTTCTATAATAGTAGAATATGTTGAATGTATCCCTGAGGTTCAATATTGACATCTTATAGGTCATGGACACATTTACTTAAAAGGTACTTCAGATGGGAATGGTCACATGACCTTAAAATACACCACATTTTCCCTTTTTATATGAATATAAAATGCAGTTTGTGTCTCATTATAAATAATTAAACAATAAAATGTATGATTACCATTATATGGATATATGGGAAGACCTTATGATTGTTCTAATTCTAAATACACAATACTCACTACCTCCCTGGAAAATGATAACTTACATATTTTTCATATGTGTGCATAAAATAACAACCAAATAAAAGATAGATAGAAAAGATATGATATATAACAATGTTTACATAAAAAATGGTATTGATCAATATTTCCCAATGTGATAACCAATCATGTCAAATGATTTTGAAATTATTTATGAATATATATCAAATCTACAAGAGAGACTTGTACTTTTAAATAATCCCCCTTAATGGGTAATATGATCTTGACCTCCCATCTCATCAATGAACTTTAATTATATTTAATAAATGGTAACATACTACCGTATATCTACCTTTATAATTTAATTATATATCAAATAAAATTTATTGTGGATTGGAAATCAATAAAAATGAATTGTGAATAAAACATAAATATGTTATTCTTGAGGAACATCATAAAATCCTAGAAAGCTCTATTCATCCAAATGGAAACATCAAGTCACACCTTATCTCACACCAACTTTATAATATAAACTGATATCTCTCATGTATCTCCATAGGCCACTACTATTCACCAACTAATGAAAATGAAATATTCCTAAAAGGTGATGAGGGATATGGTCCAAATACAATAGAATACATTATTTCAAACCCAACTTCTCTAATTCCATGTAACAAATAAGCTAATGATTGAGTTCCATCTAAATAGTTATCACAACATTATGGGAAACCATTGTGATCCATAGGGTCTTAAATAACTACAGAATATAATACCAACAATGGGCTAGAGATAAGAATATTACCCATCCATCCAACTCAATACCCTTTCAGAGTCATTCCCCATGGCATGAAAACACTCAAATTCCTTATATTAGACAGTTTAGGGGGAATATAATCCCCATACCCATTAATACATTGCATCTATATATTAGGGATCATTCTTGCCATCCACACTTCCATTATCAGATAGCCTTAGTACCACAAGTACTAATTTAGGGTACTATATAGGAAAAATCTTCCTGGATCCCCTAGACAAGGTTTCCTAAGAGGATGTCTCACAAAGGGAATTGTAAAAATAATGTAAGGGATCCTTCTCATATACCCATTCCAAAAAAATAGTCTTGTCATCATATCCTAGAGGAAAATGAAGAGCATGACCACATTCTATTTTTCCTTCAATATTTATATTTGAATAACCTAAAATAATTAAAATTAATATATTATTGTATCACTACCACATTAAAGGAATAATTTTATACCCTTAACTAAACATATAAATCATATTAGAATATCCTAGTAGTGAATAAAAATTTGGACTATATTCATACTTGCACTATCCATGTCTAACAACATATCTTTGAAGTAGTAATAGACGACACCCACCCATATTTTCTAATATCTACCTTGGGATATTCCTACATTACTATTCCCTCCATTATGAGATGATCTCATCAGAATCTATCAATATTTAGACAATAGATGTCCCATATCCTTTCCCTTATTTTGGTAGATCATCGACACATACCATTGATGAATAATGATAATGTAAAAGCTCATATCCCCAATTCTATTTGAATTCATATAAATATATTGATAATAACCCCCAGGTAGGCTTATATACCTCCCATTATTTCATGAGTTTGTCATTATGCTCCAAAAATCACTCCACAGAAGGGTGATTTCTTCAGTCACACCAAAAAGTTTCGATGACATGTGATGATTATAATATAAGTTCAAGCTTATATCTATATCCACATTTATGAATCCTATCAATATATTTGAATTGACCCCTATAAGGGAGAATACTATATTCCAAGAATCACCTTGAAATCATGTTATAAAACTCAAAAAGTGATTAGAGACCAGAGGTAGGATCAAATCCCCATTTATGAAAATGATTGGGATGCACATTGATATATTTTGAAATCCAACCAATGAAGACCTTGAAATATTTCAATGATATGTAGGTGATCACAAAATAGGATTAATTGTTATAAATTCTAAATCAAAATCATGTTGAATCCTATTATGATTAACTTTTTGGTTTCAGTGTCTTGACCAAAAAACATTATAAGATCTCATTAAGGGTATTCTATAACCCCTAGAGCAGGTTCATTTCCCTTCCCTAGTAAACATTAACATTATCCATTCCCTTAATCACATTTTGATACTGACATGATAATATTTTAGCTCTATGTAAATACTTTAATTTAGTTATATCTATAGAGATCCCCCCACAATACTATGGTCAACAACTCTATCAGTCCTCCCTAGAGTATTGATCATATTGGTCCTTCATATGTAAACATAAACACAAATAATGGAGTTCTCCCTATGATTCACATTTAAGAGGTACTCATTGTAATTAAAAATCCTCTCAGTACAATGTTCCTCCTCGTGTTGAAACTATGCTTAAACCTCCTTCATATTGCGATTCATGGGAGATCTTGTGGTAGATTACACCAAGTTCCTAATCAATGAATAGAGAAATATCACCACAATTTAAGGATAGTCCATGGTGAATTTCATAATTTGTACCTTCCACAGACAATGTACCCTATAAAATAGATAAGGAAATACCAATTGAAACTACTCCCTAAAAAAATAAGAGGGGAGATGAATGGTGCATTAAAAAATGTAGAGGAATCCCTCGTTTTGGATGAGGAGAATACTATAGTCAAGTGAAATGATTATATGAAAGTAATGTATAGGTAATGTTAAAGACCATGATCACCGTAGATAATTAAATTTTAGAGTAATTATAAATGTAATGCATACCTTAATAGATCAAGAATATATGGGATACTCTCCAAAATCTCATGGAAGGACACTTATTCTACATAGACTATGAAAACCACATCATGGTGATGAGGTATCTCTAAGGTAAATTTGATTTCGTTTCCTTCTCAATGTCCTAAAACTATAAGATAAAGCATCCATGAAATTATCGCTAACAATATTGCCTTTGTTGTATGATGGAAATCTTATTGGTAATTATATATGCCTCTCCCAACATGGTTAGTAGAGAATGGGATGAATATTGGGATATAAACTTAACCCCTCTAGCTGGTAAACTCCATTCACGAGGAATCACAATGTGTCACATCAACACCTCATGCTAGGTTTTGCAACTGAGATTTACATATGAAATTGTTTCTATAAAATGAAAACCTATAACCCTTATAGACATGAAAATCTGTACTCTATGGGAGAAATATATATATAGTCTCTTACATCAAGTAAATAAGAAATAAAATCCCATGACCATAATGGGGACCTTAGTAGAAAAAAAATTTCCCTAGAAATATGCTTCATCATGATCATGAATAAGTAGAATCCTAGAAAAAAATAATCTTGTAATTGTATTTTCCTCCATAGTATTATAGGAGTAACCTTAACCCACATTACTGGGATCATTTTTACAACCACTACTACTACATGGATCATGCACACCATAGTGAATCTTGGATGTGATGCTGGTGGAACTAAGGAAACAATTTTCCATAGAGTCGGTGAAGTTATCCCCCCTCATCCATAGAAATAATTATTATTCATAATGGGGTTATATTCATTATAAGTACACTTAAAGTTACTTCAATTACATAATATACCTCCATTATTAAAACTATGTTCAATGAAATCTTCCAGAAACTATATTATTGCCACTATCCATCGATAAGGTGTGATAAAGCCTTTTTGGGTATTTATAACAAAAATCTCATCCCAGAAGGAAATAATTAAAAAAATTATTCTTTTATTAGTGATTGATATTTAGAAGTAGACAAATCACACATATACCAATATAGGGATTTTATTCCTTATACATTGTATGAAATAGTAAATGTAATTAGTGTCAACATCAATAATAACCTAGAGCATTACCATGAAATGTAAGGATGTGATGAAGATACATTTTATTAAGATGTGATTTTTAACAAAGTCCAAAATGATAGAGCGTATACTTGAAATCAGAGGAAGAATCCAAATATTAGTGTACCTCTAAATACACAGCTACCTCCTACATAGATTTATTTGAATAAAGAGAAAGAAAAATGTGTTTCTACATACATACACCACATTCTACCTATAAAAGATTAATACCATTACATTAAGAGACGGTTTTCATTGTATGATATTGATATAGAGGAGTTGATGCAGTTGAATGAAGAACTAATCATAGTCAATATACCTATTGAGTGTAATTACTTGATAGAGGCTAATATCTATCTTCTTGTATATATATGATAGGAAGTGAATGCTCAACCAATAAGAGTATAATCCTACCACTTGACTAGGTATAGGTACATACCTTCAGTTTATCTAAAATTATTGGCTAAATATATTTTGGATTTCCCATCTAGGATAATAGCTTCTTTTTGGTCATGTAAGGTACCCCATGATAGCTCGAATTTGATATCAACATCCAATGAAGAATATTTGATGATATTATTCTATTAACATTTCTTCTAAATGGTAATTCAAATATGTAATATTACATTCAATTCTCTTAGAACCAATTCATTCTCTTACTCCTCAATTGTAATATATGTTGGGGAATCATGTTCCAGTGCACATAGAGATAAAACAATATCCTAATAATGTGGAATCTAATCAACAACTTAATGTCAAGGGAATCCTACCTTAGAAACCATATGTGGAAAGGTTTATCACTTTATTACTAGACCGATAATATTTACCTACAACTTAAACATGTATCTTCTATAAAAGTATCTATATTATATTCAAAAGATAATATTCCTGATGAATTATATATTCAAATCATTCCATTAAATTACTCCAGTGGATTTTCGATATTAAAAATATTTCACAATGGTTAAAGGATGGTATCTGATATACTAAGACCATTTTCAAAAAAAAACTTATGACTTAATAGAAAAGGCCTAGTTAGAGTGGAGACTATAGAAATCATGTGAACACTAACTATGAAACTAGTTCAATAACCTAATTCCATATAATACAACATGGTTTCTCCCCTAAAATGAAAACACCAACAAAATTAACCTCATTAGTATATGAAGATGGACCAACCTAACCCAATGTTCGAGGACTGAATGAATCATGGTATTGTCTTTCAAAATGATTTCGATAATTAATGTACCTTACATAGGACACTGAGAAAAATATCTAAGGAAAATTAATCTTAAAATATATAATGAAGATGATAGTTGATACTAGATAATTCAAAATAGGAAAACTGTTGGAATATGTGAATCTACTTCTTTTATTCTAATAGTAGATGAAACGAAATGGAAAAAAATATATAAAATACATATACATAAGTTTGATGGATGGATGAATAAGAAGTCTACAAACTGGTATCTTTTATTACTCAGTGCACACCTAAATCATATAGTTGTATGCATAAGTACTCATGTAAAGTTAGAGATGAAATCCTCACTATCCTAATATTCTGAAAGTTGATGTAATTGATGCATATGTTTAAGAAACTATACTGATATCCATGCTAATCTAAACCATCTATGACTTATCACCAAATAATATCTTTTTAAGATAGATAATTACAATTTGTCTCAATTAATGTTATTTACTTGAAATAACTCATCATTGAAAAATATGACAACTTTTACAAGTCAGAATTCTACATCTATAATAGGGGATGAGGTCATAAATTCTAAAGAGCTTGAGGAATGGGGGGCGGTGAGAATAGATATTGAAATTTTGGATCTAATTATACTAAAGAAATATATACCATAGAAACCCATATTCATGAATTATAACAAACTCAATAGGAGCATAAATCTAATCTTGGATCATCTAGGGCTTGTTCAGATATTAATTTTCAAGAAGAATTATTTTTTATATACATAGTTTTTTAGTCAATATTAGACTTTCCAAAATATAGTTATGGGAAATGAATAGATGAAACCTCACCCATTTCTTCCAAGTGTGGGAGCCATTATAATAGTCAACAATGAAATTTAAACCCCAATATATAGAATGACCTAATGATCGTAATCATAGATCCATAGGGTAGAAATAAAATATCATTGTTTTCCATTTTTCTATATAATACCCATATTATAGTTATCTCATCTACTTACTGAACCTAAGGAAACCCTCAATGAGGATCTCTTAAGCCCTCATGGGTTTGAGATTGAAGTCACCGTTTCCATGGCATATCATGATGATATTTTTCCATCATATGTCACACCATCATTTACGTCACATATCAATATTGAGAAGCATCTATAACTAGGAATATCGAGACATTATATATATCTAGAATAATAGGAGATATTTGAATCCATAATTCCTAAATAGATAATTGTTATTGGTTCAATATCCTAATATTCCACAAACTATGACATTTGGGTAATAATTAAGTCTATCTACCTCCTTCCAAATTGACTATTCATTGATATTATAAAAGTGAGTTGAAGCTACATTGGATGGTCAAACTCAGAACCAATTTTCAAGTTATTATTTTTGAATCTGAATTCATAGTTGTTTTTAAAACATGGATTTTAACATCTTATTTGTAAGGTAGTCAGTTTAGATACATTTTTTATTTACATCATCTTACCATCAATGCCTCATATTCTTTTTCTATGAAAATTCATATCTTTTATACACTTTATTTCTGAATTTATTACGTAAGGATAAAATCAATACAAAACTGAAATATCAAGGGGCCTATTATATTTTGGAAATATGATAAATACTACAAAAAGTATTTTACATGGATTCAATGACATTATTTAAAACTCCACAGTATGAATTTAAAATGCATTTATCTTCTAACACTATAGCTGGTTACTAGGGAATGTACATAAGAAAAGGGTGACCCATAAAGACCAATAAGACAATAATAAATGAATAACATGATTAAAGTAATACATGTGACTTAAAATTTATATCAAGGTAACATAAACATGGTGATAATAATAAACATGAACATAAAATCAGGATATAAGAATATAACATGATGGCAATATAGGAACATGGAAACAACATAGATCATGACTTTATAATCATATCTCAAGGATAAAAACAAATAAATCATAACATGGTGTAATTTTGACAAACTCACATGCACTATAAATTATGTCTCATAAGATTAAAACATTACCCAATGCATTGTAGTTATATATAATTAAGGTCCCAACTGTTATACTCATATCACGCACATGCAGTTGTGTGCAACATAGATCATACAACATACCAACATATTTAATAAATTTTAATACCATGATTAAAGAGTGTGGGTTACATAAAATGAATCCCCAATTAATAAATGACATGAAAATATAGGTTGACACTGTTGATTAAAATGTAGGTGGGTATTCACTATACAATTGTTTGGAATGTATTATTGCCCGATAATTTCAAGAGTATAACAAGTGTGCACAAGTATTCATAGATGGTTTTAATGATATTGAAATGAGGTATATAATTTTTGTGAAATCATAAGAATAGTAAGAGGGATGTGTAAAAACATATTACAACCTGAAAAATTGGATATCAAAATCATTAGAATAAATAAATTACTTGGATTAAAATAAAGATGATAGATTCCCTTACTTTAACATATTAACAAGTTATGTAATGGTAATAATGAGAGGGGATTAATGATATTTCATACCTAGAAATTAAATTTGATATTAAAGGTATATTTATGAATAAATTGCTACATAATCAATTGATATTAAAGATGTTAAATACCAAGAAGGCGCTTGAATAGAAAATAATAGAGAGAGAGAGAGATCCCCTACCTTAGGAGGGAACTTAAAGAATAATGGGACTATCTGCTTAACAGATTTATAAATCCATTTTAGGTATTTAGAGAGGTATAGGGTGTGTAAATTTTTAGTCATTGGGTTTTTAGTAACAATTAATGGTTGTTTTTGCGGGTATCTATATAATAATAGAGAATACTTGTTTATTAATTTCGAAACATAGGTGTTGGACTTTAAATGGTCAAATAATAAAAACTACATACCTTTAATTTGTTTTTACTAATATTTTCTTCAATAGAGGTGTTGTTATTAATATTTTATTAGGATAAGAAGTAAAATCTTTACTTTAATACCATTGGTGTTGTGGAAGTGAGTCATGTTCATAATAAATTGATTTCAAAACCATAAAATATAATATATATTTTAGAGGATTCATGAAAGGATTATAAAATTTTTCAAATAAAATATTAAACAAATTATTCTATATTTTAAATCTACAATTGGCCATTTATTCATTTTATATGACTTATTACAATAATTTTGGACAATTATGATGTCATAATGAAGATCATATATTTATGAGTTGTTTAATTTTCTCCCAAAAAGACTTCTATGTTATAAAATTATAAAAAATTAACAATAGGATAATTTAAATGTGATTATTTAAAAAATATTTATTATTTTACCAAAATAATTATATAAATATTTTCAATTTTAAATAAAAGTAAATATTTATTGAAAAACAATATTTAATACGTCATTAACTAATTTCTGACCCTTATAAAAATTACATTGTACTTCATTAAATTACATTAATTTTATATTTAAATATATTTTATTTAATAAAATTTCTTAAAATAACATTTATATTAAAAAAATCATTATTTTATCAAAACCGTGTCTTAATTAAAATTTTATACTTCCCAAATAAAATTTATGATTTATTTGTATCAAAATCTAATTTTTATTGAAAAAATTACTTAATCATTTATCAAGTAATATAAGAAATCGGTAAATGTTATAGTTATTTTATTTAAAATAAAATATAAAAATTTATAATGTTGGGGTTGTGATAAAAAACCCCTTGTTAGACCAATGTATTATCTAAGGGTAAGGTGTACGATGGTGGTGCATTCTTATGGTGGTTTGGAAAACTTTTTCTAGGTTGTGATCTCAATTTGTATGAAATTCTCCAGTGAATGGTTATTCATAAGATTTTGTTATGGAATATTGACCTGGGAATTGTCAAGAGAAAATACAAGTTACTTCATCTTCCATCTGAGATTCGATAAATGGGCATCGTAGGGTAAAATTCAACTATTTTGACCATCAATTATTTTCTCTTTATTAATTGGAATTCATTATAACCCTAAATATACTAACCTTAATAACCACTATACAATAAATATATTATCGAAGGTTAAGATTACTAAAATTATTTTAAATCTAACAAGCTATAATAGTAAAAAATAACCATATTACTTTATGTTTTTCCTATAAAAAATTACATAATGAATAATTTATTTATTTATAAAGGGAATTTCATTTAGAAAAGTTTTGGTGGTTATATTTTCAGAAGAAAATTTCATTCTATTACATAGTTATAATCCCCTCTTTGAGTCCTAATAATCCTAATATACAGATTTAAGGTTCTGTAAGAAATATTTAAACTAATAGATAATTGATAACATCATCCATATTTCAACTCTCAATGTCCTAGAGGAAGCCCTCATTAGTAGTTAGAGTGAACTCAAAAAAGACTATACATTTCCCATCAACTGAATTGAGTTGAAATCCATCAATCATGAAATTATCCAATACACTCAGGTTTCATCAGACAATAGTCCAAATCATATAATCAATTTAATTTCATATGTTTTTTGGGAAAACATCCCTGTGGATAAACCACTTTGATGGAAAAGAAAGACTTTTGAAAAATCCATTCAGTATAAAAATGACCTCAAGTGCCATTATCATAATGTGTGGTGGACTGGTCTTTAGTCTTAGTCAATAAATTTGAGTCTCTATGTACATAAAATATTAATTAAAGATAAAGGAGTAACATATATGTTTTAATAACATTTTCATATATTCTTATGGCATTGGCCACATCATAAAAGCCTAACTGTATATGGAAATAATTCTATTTTAACAGAGATAAGAGTACCCCCACATCATATTTATGATATATTGATACCCCAAAAGCATCTATTGGGTATCAAAATTTCAATCCACCATATTATTTTGATAAAAGTACGGAAAAATAGGGTCAATATAAAGATATCATAGATGAAATTCCTAAATTGGAGGAAGGTGTCGACACCACCACATATGGACTCATGGTGGTGAATTTGGGAACATTGGAAGATTTGAGGCCTTCCCTAATCACTTACACTAAGAACCTAAAATAATAGTTGACAGAAAATTCATTCTTTAATAACATCAAGTTATTTTAGAATTTAGTTATTCAAAATATTGGTTTATATCCCTATATGTAACATTTTATATGGATTTCATGGAATACCACCATGGATTTAAATAGGAATTTATGAGAATTCATCAATACCATGCTTCAATGGTATAAGATAAAGTTGAAAATATCATCAAATAAATATTTGGTTGGGAGGTCCAGTACTTGAAATATCTAAATAATTTTGTCCACCAAATAAAAAAGAATGTTAAGATCTTACTCTTTATTGATTTAAGTGACCTAAACTGGCATTTCAAAAATAGTAATTTAATTACACTAATCATGGATTTATTAACTGGGAAAAAAACCAAATTTAATTACCTCTACATCATGGATAAGTATTAAATATATAACTATATTCTAATGGACCCTGATGATGTAGATACCACTTCCTACAAGAAAAACAAAGGTGTATACATATATCGATTAAAGAAAATTGGATTGAAAAATTCATACAATACATATCAACACACTGTGAAACTTGTGATCAAGACCCTCATAGAGATTATTATATAATTCTATGTTAATGATTTGGTGGTAAAATATATATAATGTTGTGATTATCTTGAGGGTATTAAGAGTGTGTTGAAAATACGTTAACAACATAGCTTGATGATGAATGCCATGAAAATTGAATTAGTGGCAATATTGGGGAAATACCCCAACTTCATGGTATGCCAACATAGTATCAAATTAATCCCTAATAAGACAAGGGTATTAACTAAAATAACTCTACCTTGAAACATTAAATACTTTGGGCTCACTCAAGGTTTTATCACTTATGTTATACGTTTAATAGCTAACCTTACTATAAAATGATTTCTATTAAAAATTATGAGAATAAGGGAGTCACGTATCAATGGGATGAATATTTTAGAAAAAAGTTTGATATCCTAAAAATATATCATCTAGAAATGTCAATTATTATTCCTCTAGTAGAGAGTATTCCTATCACCCTTATATGGTAACCAAAAATTTATCAATTATCAGACTCCTTGCTTAGAATAATTATTCAATCCAGAAGAATATCTAATACCATCTCAACAGAATCATGTTGGATACTAAGAATTGATACTGTTATATCAAAAATATATTCATATTAATGATTTTTAGAATATATAATATAAAAAATTATCTATAAAATCATTGTTTCAATAATTTCACTCATATTGACATGATAAAATATATACTTGGCCAACCAATGCTAACTAGCCATATCAAATTATGAACATTCATTCTGTAGTAGCTTAACATCTTGTTCATGTATCTGAATGTAACCAAAGGACTAACATCAATCAATTTTTTCATGTACTAAAATGTCCAAGATAAGCCAATTTTGGACACATATCACCTTTATAAACTAGTCTTCTCTAACCATGAAACCCCTCAAACATGGGAGATATAAATCAGTGATACCTATGGGGTCTCGAAAATAAAGAGGATGGAAGACTAAAAGAATAATCAGGTCAGATTAGGGATTATACTTCTCTCCATATCCAATGAAGTCTATCCTCATTTTTTCATTCTATTAGAATAATTTATTAAAAATTTGGTAGAATAGAAATCCATCATTTCCAGTTTGGATTTTTCCCTATAAATTTGAATTTACATGATAAACATCAATGTTTATCAAAAGTTGGTAATCAAAAAAATCAATTGTGAAAATTTCATTAAGAAGGAAAAGTAGATTCCCTTATATGATTATTACCATGTGTTGATGGAAATATTCCACTTTGAGTTGAATCTATATCACATCATGAATTCATAGAACACCCAAGATGATGTGTTTTCTAATAGAGCTATAATAATATTAGATCGATATTTGGATGAGATGTTCATTCCCATTAGACATCTCTAGATGGTCTAGATGTTCAAATATAATGACATCAAAAATATTAAGGAAGTTAACACCATCCATGATCATGGTAAACACATTACCTCACCCTTTTTTGTCATAGTTATATAGATTTCTTCCATAGTAGATATATCCAAAAAAAAGTTCCCATCAAATCGAGATAAGAAATAACAGATTCAAGAACCATGATATAAATTTTTCTCTCTATAATGAACTGAATTTTGGGAATGTACACTATCAAAAAAGATTCTAAGGAGTCTTCCTTAGGTTTATTGAAGGAGAGGAGACCCTTACTATTATACAGGATGTATGTGTCAAGAATTACATTCTCCACTATCAAAGAGCCATGATATTCCATCAAATCTATATTAATAGGTACCTATGGCCATTAATGATATAATACTGTAAGGGAATAAAAAATAAGTTCCATACTTGTTGGGTGGATTCCAATTTCACCCATCAATTCCCATAGTTACTAAACACATACAAATAATCATGAAATATTATTGTATGGAGAGTAAATATCATAGGTCCATATCGCATATTAAGAACTTCAAAGATCAAGTACATCATTTATATCATCAACATATTCTTCATGTGGCTCAAGCCTATATAAATAAAGAAAGTCCAAACCAATAATATTATGAACATTATGAATTATAACATAATTTATAAATTTTTTCCATCACAAAATATTTTTATAAAATGACACCAATATTTTGATTTTGGGTTCAAAAGGCCATATCTTGATTAAAATACATTGTACAACGAGTCATCTAACTATCAGGTATTTTTAAAATTATTAATATTGGCTTTCAAACAAATTATATCTAGCTTTTTTTAAAATATGTTTGGAAATAACAAGCAGTTTTTTAAATAACGACTTTAGTATATTCTATGTAACGATCACACCACAAAACTTACAACTATATAGGTGACCCCATATTAACCTGTATGTGGGATAACTGCCATCTTTCACATTGAGTTCAAATTCCCTCACTCTATATCTCCATTTCAATCGTTTGTATGAATGTGATTGGTACTCGATATAATTTGATGGGATGGTGTTACTTGATGATAAAGTGATATAATCACCGCATAATGTTGACATCCATTAGAGTTGTATTATTTGAGAATTCAATAAAAAAGTTCTCATCCAATCATTTTCCAAGGAGAATTGGTATTAGCTCTATGAACGCCTATGTTACCTGAAAAGAATCCTAAAAAATTGATCAAAAATTGAAAGGACCTTACGCTACACATAAGTACTACACTAATGTATCATAACCCTATATTGTAATATATGGGGAGTATATTATTCCCAAAGCCATTTCAATAATTCTTAAGAAGTATTTCATATAACATTACATCAGGCTCAGATAAAATTCATAGTTGTATGAAATTAAACTGTAAAGAAAATCATCATCAATACAATATGTTAATATATGAATTCATAGTCCATTAATGCTTGAATTTTAAATATTTAGAATATTCCCTAATCACAAGAACATAAAATATATCACATATGAGTCCAAATTTCGTAACAAAAAACCACACATCATCAGCTACACCATAAAAATCCTTTAAAATTGTTCATAATGGTGTTTGTGTGGGACCCATACATATTACATGGGAATCAGATCTATGTAATAGATCTATGGGTTCATTAATGGTAGGTCAATCCAGGGTGGAATATGAGTGGTCGAAGAAATGATATGTGGCATCAATAGAAAGTCTTTTGGGGGTAATTAAGTGGTAAAATAAGACATGAGAAGGTCCTATAAAAGGTTGGAATGGGGTTTTGTCCAAAAAGTCTTGGGTTGCATGGGGTTCTCCAATTAGACCAGTGACCTTCGTTTATACTATTTCAGCTCGGCATGGATCTCTATGTCATTCATGGGTAAACAATTTGTTTTTTTCAAGGCATGTCGTGGTATAAGGAAAGGGGATCCTTTGTCCCCTTGTTGACGCTCCTTTTCGTCACATTGTCTAAAAATAATGGAAAGGAAAAATACCTTAGCACAAATCGATTCATCCTTTGAAGAAAAAATCAAAAATAGACAAAGGTCTAGACAAGGCTTCAAATTCCCTTGGGTCGTTCAAGTTCCCTCATGGTCGCACAAGTATAATTGCGCGCCACCTAACGTTCGCACAGGTGACTTGCGCGCCCTCTTTGAAAACCGCCCGGGGTCTTCTCCAGCCTATAAATACCCCTGGTGGGCCCCCCATTTCATGGAGGATTTTTTCCAGAATTTAGATATAGAGTTTTGAACGCCCAAGTCTCTTCTTCTGGTCTTATGAACACTTATAAGGTAATTATTTACCTAGAATGAAAGGTCTAGACAATAGGAGTAATGTCTAAGTGTTATAATTCACTAACACTTGCGTGCCTAAGGAGTTTTTACCCTTAAGGGAAATGAACATACTAGCGTGCCACCCTGCTCCTTCACCAAAAAATTGCGCTCCTCTCTTCTGGAAGTACCTCAGGATGATTCTTAAGGCTTTGATCAAGGATCTCCCAAGTGTTACCTTACTGGTTAACAATCGCGCAAGTACCCATGTGTCGCGCAGGTATACCTGCATGACCAGGACATGCGCGCCCATGCAGTACCTGCGTGCCTGCCAGGACTTGCACGCCCCTACATTTTTGGGTTCCCTTCTTTCCAATTTAACCCCTCTTATACCATTCCACCTCTCCTATTAAAGATTCAGTCTTGAAGACATTCTTCAAAACCATTTATGGCATGTTTTCTTGATTAACTTCCTTATCTAAAAGAAATTATATGGAATATCTCTCAAAACCTAGTGATTTACACATCTTTATGTCACTAAAGGTTGAGATTTCATTCATTCAACCTCATCCATTAAGATGAGAGAACCCCTTAACATGGGCCTCCTTTTCAAGAGTAAGCCCGAGTCATAATTCCCCTTAACCTGGGCCTCCTTTTCAGGAGTAAGCCCCAGTTCAATTTCTCTTAATTGGGCCTCCTTCTCAGAAGTAAACCCCAGTTCAATTTCTCTTAATTGGATAACCTTTTCAAGAGTAAGCCCCAGTTCAATTTCTCTTAATTGGGCCTTCTATTCAGGAGTTAGCCCCAGTTCAATTTCTCTTAATTGGGCCTCCTTTTCAGGAGTAAGCCATAGTTCCAAGTCCTCGTTAATTTGGGCATCCTCTTCAGTAGTAATCCCCAACCATAATTCTCTTAACCTAGGCTTCCTTTTCAAGAGTAAGTCCTAGTCTCAAATATGGGAATCCTCCTTAGGAATAAGCCCCAAGTCCCTTAAATTCTCAACGTCCCTTAACCTGGGCATCCTTCTCAGAAGTATGCCACAGTCTTAATTTCTCATAACCAGTCCTAATTTACTTTTGATTTGGGTCTCCTTCTCAAGAGTAAAACCCAATCATAAGTCCCCTCTTAATTTGGGCCTCCTTTTCAGGGGTAAGACCAAAATTAGAGTATCCAAATCTCTATAAATCACATATACCTTTATAAACCAAGTTCTTGGATTTCTTCCCTGAAGTGAATTCTAATCTTCATCTATTTGGGAAGTCATACATACATAAGGCCCACATCATTTCGTATGATTGCATCTTTCATGTTACAATTTTCTGGTTTTACCAATACCTCTTGTTTCTCACATCGAGCATGAATCACGTGAGCTTAGAGTGTAAAATTAATTACGACATCTTTCTTTAAGCCATCAATCATAACCATCATATTCCCTTACTCGAACTATGTGGGTTCTGATTCCTTTTCTAAGAAAAGGATACGTAGGTAGCCCATCTACGGGTTCGATCCCAACCCTGAAATAATCAATGTCCTTATGAATGAAAATAAACTTTAAGTGCCCCACTGAGTGGCTTTAAAACCAGTATGGTCATCATAATGACCAAGATACATTGATGTATCGAAGGATAGCATTGAATAAGAATCTCTAACAAATACAGATGACTCTCTATCAATGAAGAACCTCAAATACATATAATAGATTCTCTAAATTTCTTACATATCAATCATTGATTGTCAGATCTAAAGGAAAACTCATTTTATACTTGCTAATGTAATAAGGATTCATGAAAATAACTTAAATCTATAAAGAGAGTCCCGGAGTAGACAATAATTCCCCTCAAAAAGGTGTGATGAGTCCGCCCTCCCATCCTCTCGACCAATGCAAATTCCTAAGCCTCATCAGCCCACAACTAATGAGCGCCTACCTTTGGAAATTAGGTTCAAATGGATATGGAATCATTGGATGTTTCCGGTTCTACGAACAAACCTGTTAGAAACCGGTTGGAATGTTTGAATCTTAAATCTATGAGATCATCTCCAATTACAGAGGGAAACAAAAAATGGTGTACCCGACGTGAATCCTTAACCACGTTAAAATGATGTTTTGCTTATTTGTTAGGCCCCTATTTAAAACTTAGTGAGAGGGAAAACAAAAACAATCATTGACATATGTGCTTATCCAAAAGATGTAGTGGATGAATTTATCTTGATTACGTATGTTATATCAAATAGGCACTCTTTTCCAAGATCTTCTGCATTTCCAGAATGGCTTCTCGTAAGTTCACATCTGTGAATACATCTACTGTGAAAACCGCTGCTACGAATGCCACTGTTGCTACTCCCGCTGGATCGTCGTTCACTCTGAGGATAACATTGTTGAGTCAATAAGGTTTTCCTAATGAATTTTCCATTCCTTATTGTTTTGAAAATCACAAACACCTTTCTTTAAGGAAAATCGATTTTATAAGGAAAATTTCTTTTATAAGGAAAATTGCTTTTATAACGAAAAATTGCTTTTTTAAGGAAAATTGTTTTTATAAGGAAAATTGCTTTTATAAGGAAAATCACTTTTATAAAGAAAATTACTTTTATAAGGAAAATTGCTTTTATAAGGAAAATCCCTTTTATAAGGAAAATTGCTTTTATAAGGAAAATTGTTTTTATACGAAAAATCGCTTTTATAAGGAAAATCGCTTTTATAAGGAAAATCGCTTTTATAAGGAAAATCGTTTTTATAAGGAAATTTGCTTTTATAAGGAAAATCGCTTTTATATGGAAAATTTCATTTATAAGGAAAATCGATTTTATTAGGAAAATTTCTTTCATAATGAAAATCTCTTTTATAAGGAAAATCACTTTTATAAGTAAAATTGTTATTATTAGGAAAATCGCTTTTATAAGGAAAATCGCTTTTATAAGGAAAATAATTTTTGTAAGAAAAATTTTCCTTATCAAATTTTCATTCATATATTTCTTAAGTATAAGTTTCGGATTCATTTCTATATTCTCAGAACCATTTGAAACTTTGATATGAAACATTCTGTTTTAAGTACCGAATTCCAGATGAGAACTGTAATGAAGTTTCATTCCGAATTCCGGATACGAACTCTGATAAAGTTCTACTCCGAATTCTGGATACGAATTCTCATTAAAAATTCTGATGATGAATTCTCATTATGAATTCTCATGACAAATTCTCATTACAAATTCTGATGATGAATTCTCATTACGAATTCTGATGAGAAATTCTCATTACGAATTCTGATGAGAAATTCTCATTACGAATTCTGTTGATGAATTCTCATTTCGAATTCTCATTCCGAATTCACCTATTAAACAGAATTTGATCATCTTTGTTTTATACACTCCAAATTTATTTAGACTCCGAAAAAATATTTTTGTTTACACTCTGAACCTTCACTTCGAACTTTTGAGTTAGACTTTAAACGATGTCGTACTTTCTGTTTCACTTGTTTTCTTATAAAACGATGTCATCTATTCTGTTATAAACTAATCGTTGGTTAAGTTACATGTGTACAGGTCCCTCCGATTTTTAAGTAAAATATGACCATTGGAAAGGAGGCCCACCTTGCCTATAAATAGGAGCTCATTTGAAAGAGCTCAATGCTGACTGATGAATAACTTCTTCGACATTGTGCATACATGCTGTTGAAGTGATTTCTAGAGAGATAGGCTCTTTATAATTCTCAAAGCTTCATGCGACTCCAAATATTGGTGATTACATTTGAGGACTTCCGGGGATAGGAAGACAGAGGTGACGACTACCTTGAAGTTCGAGGGCTTCCTTGTTGAGAAAGACAGAGGTTGCCAACTACCTTGAAGTTGAGGGCTTACAGGGATAGCAAGACAGAGACTCCGATCTTCATATCGAGGGATTACCCTGGTGTGGGTAAGACAAACATGCTTGAATGTATAAATCAAGGGACCTTTATCCAAGGTTGTTGGATACCCTGCTCTTTGGGTTAAAAGACTTATATCTTGTTACTTGTAGTTTTACTACTTGTTTGTTTCCGCTGTATTTTGTATTATAAGGAAAGTATAACTTTCTTATACTTCCTTACTTGTACTCTGTTTCATTTAGATTCTATACGCTTTAAGGTAGAATCTCATATTGTAATATTTTGTTAAGTTTCAATTTCTGGAACCATATTTCCGGAACCTACTCTCAGAATCTCTTTTCAGTTTTAAGAAAGTACATAGGACTTGAAGTTTATAACTTCATTCATTTTTCCAAGTTTTCAATTGGTGTTAGAGGTGTTGTGAATTTACTTAATTTAACTTTGTTAAACTTAGATCTTTCCCTTATTTAAAGCAATTTTTTAAAGTGTTAAATTCACCCCCCCTCTTGTATATTGAGCATCTACATCGTTATTTCGATCCTACAATTAGTATCAGAGCAGGTCTCTGAAATACTTATTCTCACGTATAATTTTTTCTTGCTCACTTTCTCATTCCGAACTTTCTCATTCCGAATTTTTTCATTCCGAACATTGTTATTACAAAATTTTTCTACTAAAAAGTTTTTGTGCCAAAGGTTTTTAAGTATGACAAGAATTAATGTTGGTTATATAGATAATATAAATCCTACAAGACCACCAATCATTGATGGTAATGACTATGAATACTAGAGAGATCGAATAAAGAATTTTGTTATCAATACTGGAGTGGAAAACTTCATTATTATTACTGGTGATTATAAAATTTTTGATAAGGAAGTTAGAACTTTTACTAACCAGAAAAAGCAAGAGTATCAACTCAATTATAAGGTACGCAATACCTTACTTTGTTCAATGACTAGAAATATATATAGCCAAATTTATTCTTGTGAAGCAGCTAATTGTATCTGGAAGAAGTTATAAGTTACACACTTCTGAACTTCTAAAGTGATCGAAACTAGGAGAGCTATGCTCATAGCTGAATACCATGGATTCAATTTTTATTATGGTGAACCAATTTGTAAAGTTCAACATAGATTTATAACTATTTTCAACAGTCTATAGTCTATGGGAGAGAAAGGGTTAGACGATGAAGCACTTGTGGATAAGATAATTGATATTATGCCCAATGAGTGGGAATCCAAAAGAACTACTATAGATGAGAACAGGAAGGTTACTCAAATTTCTCTTGATGAGTTATTTGGTACTCTTCTCCAACATGAAACCAGAATGAAGAGAGATGCTGATAACATCAAGAAGAAAAATGGAAATGGTACTGTTGCTTTTACAACAACATCAAATCAGATGAAAGCTAAGACTCATGAGAGAGTAACCAGATCCAAGTCTAAGAAAGTTATTTTCCAATCCGAATCTAGTGAGAGTGAAGTCTCTAAAAATGAGTTAGAAAATCTTGCTCGAAGGATGAACAAGATAGCTGGTCAGAGAAATTTCCAATCCAAGTATAAGAATAAGGAAAGGAAAGATAGGAAAGATGGAGAAGTCACATGTTATGAATGCAAGAGAGCTGGACATATTAGACCAGATTGCCCTTTGCTCAAAAAAAAGAATGGAAAGGAAGGCATTCAGACAGGAACAGAAAGAAGTATTATAAATCCAAAACTAAGAAAGTGCTGAAAGAAAATGATACCTGGAGTGCCAGTGGTGGTGACTCTTCAGATGAATCTTCTAATTACAAATCTTCAGGATAGAAGAATCTTGGTCTTATAGCCAGATTATCTATTGATAATCATTGTTTTATGGATAAGGTATGAAATGCTCAATCATTGACCAATGTTTCTTTAAATTCTAATGATAGTAAGTATTATAACTCTTCTGGTGAAGAATCCTCTTCTGATGAAGAAAATACTTTACCTACTTGTGAAGAAGTTTCTAGGTTTGCTGAACTTCTTCAAATTTAGAATTCCAAACTCAATAAAAAAACTTGATAAGGTAAACTCTAGGAATAATATTCTTACAAAAGAGATATCATATCTTTCAAAAGATCTTGATAAGAAAAATTCTGATTTTGAAAGTATCTCAAAAAATCTTGAGGAAGTAAGTTCTGAGAAGAACAATCTTTCTAAAGGGTTAGAAAAAGTAATTTCTAAGAAAGGTGTCTTTGAGCCTTGCTCTAGTTCTAAAACTAATGATTTTGAGGGTAAAAACTTGGTTTTTAAACTCACGTCCGAAATTTTTTCCTTAAATAACTGTTTATCAAACTTTACCCATGGTAAGGAAAATTTTGATAAAATGTATTCCCAAATATTACCTTTAAAAATAAATCTGGATTTGGTTATACCCATGCAAAACCAATTTTTAGTAACAATTATTTTGTTCCTCAAAGTGCCCCATTTTGTACTAAGTGTCAATGTGGTGGTCACTGGGCAAAGAATTGTTCCTTAAACAAAATCCAATCTCTAGGATTTCACAAAGCGTACTTTTCTAAAAAGTTGTGGGTACCTAAAATTTTGTTATCTGGAAATCTCGGATCCAAACAAGTTTGGATTCCAAAAGTCTAATTCTCTTCTTGATTTTAGGAAAATAAAGAGAGTACCAGCAACAATACATGGTACATGGATAGTGTATGTTCCCGGCATATGACTGGTAACAAAAGCTATTTTGAAAAGATTATCAAAACGAAAGGAGGAAAGGTAACTTTCGGAGACAATGCTAAGGGAGAGATTGTTGGTATTTGTGATATAGTTATTTTAGGAAAAACTTTGATTTCAAATGTTCTATTTGAACTCCTTTTCATAGGGGGAGTACATTTGATTGTTAGGGTAACTAAATTTTTCAAAGTTAGTTTTTCAAACTTTTCAGAACTAAAATTCTGGAATGGGAACTTTCAGAACAAATTTTTTCCAGAATGGATATTTTCATATAGAAAACTTCTGGAATGGAAATTTTCGTATTGAAATCTTCCGAAATGGAAAATTTCATACTGGTATATTCATAACGAGATTTTTGTACCAAATCATTCATAATGAGCTTTTTGTTTTCAAATTTTGTAATGAAATTTTTGTACTGAGTTTTCCATACTGATTTTGTTTTTCGTAGTGAGTTTTTCGAACTATGTCTTTTTGTAGAAATGATTTTTTCGTAGTTTTCTTAAAAATGTTACCCATTACGAATAATCCTCCTAAGCCAATACGAAAGGTATTATTTCCTTACTCAAGTTTTCGTAATCATACTTTACTTGCTGGAATTTTCTTATACTTTTTTTTCGGATTATAGTTTTCTTAATTCTTTGTTTTAATAAAAACCTCAAATGATCGGATTCAAGTTTTCTTGAGAATTGGTTTTCAACCGTCAGATCTGATCTCAGCATGTCACAACCGTTCGATCAACTGAGGAAGTTGAACCGTCTTCTCATTGCCTATATAAAGGGGACCCCAAATGGTTGTCCCACATCGGTTTTCAAGATCCAACGTCTCGAAGCTCTGCCTCTCCGTTTTAAAGCCGTTACAAACTTCAGATTTCTCCGTTCTGAACTTCTCAGAGGTCTTCAGATCCGAATGTCTATGGAAGTAGCTTCTCAAGACATGTCTTCCTCTAAGCCGATTTCCAAGTGGTTAGTATATAGAGAAAGTTTGGTTCATCCTAATTTCTTCAACAAGTATGATTCTCTTATATCCAAGAACATAAAGCTTAACGGATGGGAAGATGTTGCTGTATCCAAGACTGGAAATCAAGATGAAGTTTATTTGGATTTTCTTATAGAGTTCTATGAGAAAGTTTCCTTATATAAGGAATATGGAAAGGAGAAATTGTCGTTTAAGTGTTATGGAAAGACTTATAAGCTTTCTTATGCCAAGCAGCCAGCTTGGTTGGGATAAACAATGAAGGAGAATCCGAGTTCATTTCTCATGTTTTTCCGGATTCAATGGGAAGCTTCGACAAGGAAAAGGCATTAGAGACTCTCGGACTGGCAGATGACAAGGCTCCAAAGATTGCTTCTCTGTCTATGAATTTCCGGATTCTAGAATTATGGGTACAAGGCCTTATCGTACTGAGAAAGGGTGACAAAGATAGTCTGAAGAAGAGTGAGGCTTATATTCTAGATTTTCTGATAAATCTGAGGAAGTTTAATCTGATGAAACACATTCTTATTACCCTTGAGAATGTTAAGAAAGGGAATTTGAGAGCTCAGGTCATAATGTATCCAGCAATCCTCTCAAAGTTGATAGTTCGGTGCCTTGAGTCTTTCAAGGAGGCTTTCAAGTCTAAGACAAGAGTTTTCATGATTATGTTGGTGAGTGATGGTACTCTCAAAAGAATGGATGTAGCCTTCGACAAGAAGACTGGTCAGTTTGTTGATTTACCTGCTCAAGAAGAAACGGTTCTGAAAGTTGCTGAACCTGAAACCTCTAAGCCAGTGAAGAAGAGGAAGTTGAAATAAGTTGTAGTTGAAGAAGAGAATCCCAACTCTAAGGAAGTTCATTCCGTACCTCCAAAACCGAAGAAGAAGAAAGCTTACCCAGATGAGGTAGTTGCTAAGTGGAGGGAAGTCAAAGAGAAGAGAGTCCAAGGGGAGCCTCAGTTTTTCTTGGATCCTGTGGAGGCTAAGGCCTTGAAGGAAACAACTACGGATGAACTAGAAAAACAAGTGAAATAAAAGAAGCTTAAGAAGAAGATGTCTAAAGCTTAGGTAGCTCAGACTTTGTTGAAGTTTAATGAGATGGTTTCAGCAAACATTCCTCTTCCGAGATATTTTTCTCTGGAATATCTACCTGAGACTCCAGGAAGAAACTTTGCTGCTCCGTAAGAGGTAGTAGCAAAGCCTGTTGAAGAATTTTAGCAGATAGAGCAAGTGGAAGAGGAAGAAGAAGTTTCTAAAGGTAGTGGTGACACTGGAGATGTTTTGAACCAAGTAGATGATTATAAGGGGACACCTACGGAACATTTGTCGCTCAATACATCAGAAGCCGAGTCTTCTATGTTAGTCACTCCAGGGAAGGATGAGGAGAAAGGGGATGAAGAAGAATCTTATCATGTAGAGGAAGAAAAACTTCAACATGATATTGCTCAAATAGAGAACGTAGAAGGTGGTGCTCAGAAAGCTGCTTATGATGAAGACAATGTTGTTCAAGTTTCTGATAGTGAAAAGAAAGCTCCAAAACAGGACTCCATTCTGAAAAAGGACAAGGGAAAGCAACTTGTTCTTGATACCTCGATCTTAGTAGTTGTAAAGGGAAGGGAAGTGGGTAGTTCTTCTATGAATAAGGTCGAGCATTTTTAAAGAAGAAAATTCTCCAAGAAAAGTCTCGGATTCGGAGTCATCTTTGTTGGGGAATGACTTTATTGTTCAGTCTTTAAATAAGTTGGTAGGTTCTATTCCAACTTTCTCATGTATTGATTCAAGATTCCAGATTCTCCAACATGCTTTGAATAAGAAAACAGACTCCGTATCCGTGGTCATGGAAAAATGTGTTGGGATAGAGGCTTAGTTCAAAACTTTCTTTGTCAGCTATGAAGCCCACAAAAGATCTTTCAAGAGGATGACTAGTTGGTCTAGGAAGACTGTAGAAGAGATGAGGCTCTTTGATGAATTCCAAGATAATGTGAAGGATGCCTTTGAGACAGAAAATAGGAAGATAAATGATCTTACTTCATCCTTTGAAGAAAAGTTGACAGATGAAAAAAAATTCCGGATTCAAGAAGTCAAAGATCTGAATGGGAAGCTGAATTCTGTTTCTCAAAACTGGAAGTATGAAAAGGATCATAGGATTGATTTTGAAGAAAAGTTCTTAAATCAAGAGCAGATCTTGAAGGCTCAGGAAGAAAATCTTCAAGCTCAGGAAGAAAATCCTCAAGCCCAGGAAGAAAAGATTGAAGCTCAAAATGCAAGAATTGTTGTGTTAGAGAAGCAAGCCGAGGAAGATCATAAAGACTTGAATAAGATAAAGACTATTCTTAAGGGTCTCATGGAGATGGAAAATGATCCAAAATAGACAGATCCGATCTTTTTTTGTATCTAAACTTCTTTGTTGTTGAGCTTTCAAACTTAATGAAAATTGTGCTTGCTCGTTTCTTTTGTTGTCACTACTAATTTTTCAGGTACTATGATATATTTTCCATTCACTCGAATTCTTTTTGAAAATCACAAAGGGGATAAGGAAAAGAACCCTAATAAAGGGGAAAAAGAATCTTAACAAATGATGAGAAAGAAAACAAACTCTAATAGAGTTTATCTAAGGGAGAGTTTTTCATTAAAGAAGACTTTCTTATTCTTAATGAAATATCATTCTGGAAATCTAGAATACGATCCTTAGTGTTTCAAATCCTAAGGAGGAGTTAGTCGTATTCCTCAACATCCACAAACCAAGGGAGATAAGCCTTAATGTTTTCTTTCTTCTTAGACTTTCTTTTTCATAGGGATGTTTTTGCTTTCCAAAAAGGGGGGGATTGTTGAGTCAATAAGGTTTTCCTTATTACTTTTCCATTCCTTCTTGTTTTGAAAATCACAAACACCTTTCTTTAAGGAAAATCGCTTTTATAAGGAAAATTGCTTTTATAAGGAAAATTGCTTTTATAAGAAAAATTGCTTTTATAAGGAAAATTACTTTTATAAAGAAAATTGCTTTTATAAAGAAAATTCCTTTTATAAGGAAAATTGCTTTTATAAGGAAAATCGCTTTTATAAGGAAAATCGCTTTTATAAGAAAAATTTCTTTTATAAGGAAAATCGCTTTTATAAAGAAAATCACTTTTATAAGGAAAATTGCATTTATAAGGAAAATTGCTTTTATAAGGAAAATTTCTTTTATAAGGAAAATCACTTTTATAAGGAAAATTGATTTTATAAGGAAACTTGCTTTTATAAGGAAAATCGCTTTTATAAGGAAAATCGCTTTTATAAGGAAAATCGCTTTTATAAGGAAAATCATTTTTATAAGGAAAATCGCTTTTATGAGGAAGATCGTTTTTGTAAGAAAAATTTTTCCTTATCAAATTTTCATTCATATATTTCTTAAGTATATGTTTTGGATTCATTTCTATATTCTCAGAATTATTTGAAACTTTGATATGAAACATTCTGTTTTAAGTACCGAATTCCAGATGAGAACTGTAATGAAGTTTCATTCCGAATTCCGGATACAAACTCTGATAAAGTTCTACTCCGAATTCTGGATATGAATTCTCATTACGAATTCTGATGATGAATTCTCATTACGAATTATAATGACAAATTCTCATTATGAATTCTGATGATGAATTCTCATTACGAATTCTGATGACAAATTCTCATTACGAATTCTGATGACAAATTCTCATTATGAATTCTGTTGATGAATTCTCATTCTGAATTCTCATTCCGAATTCACCTATTAAACAGAATTTGATCATCTTTGTTTTATACACTCCGAATTTATTTAGACTCCGAAAAAATATTTTTGTTTACACTCTGAACCTTCACTCCGAACTTTTGAGTTAGACTTTAAATGATGTCGTACTTTCTGTTTCACTTGTTTTGTTATAAAACTATGTCGTCTATTCTGTTATAAACTAACCATTGGTTATGTTACATGTGTACAGGTCCCTCCGATGTTTAATGAAAATATGACCGTTGGAAAGGAGGCCGACCTTGCCTATAAATAGGAGCTCATTTGAAAGAGCTCAATGTTGACTGATGAATAACTTCTTCGACATTGTGCATACATGTTGTTGAAGTGATTTCTAGAGAGAGAGAATCTTTTTAACTCTCAAAGCTTCGTGTGACTCCGAATGTTGGTGATTACATTCGAGGAATTCCGGGGATAGGAAGACAGAGGTGCCGACTACCTTGAAGTTTGAGGGCTTTCTTGCTGAGGAAGACAGAGGTTGACAACTACCTTGAAGTTGAGGGCTTGCGAGGATAGCAAGACATAGACTCTGATCTTCGTATCGAGGGCTTACCCTGGTGTGGGTAAGACAGACTTTCTTGAAAGTATAAATCAAGGGACCTTTATCCAAGGTTGTTGGATACCCTTCTCTTTGGGTTAAAAAACTTATATCTTGTTACTTGTAGTTATAATACTTGTTTGTTTCCGCTGCATTTTGTATTATAAGGAAAGTATAACTTTCTTATAATTCCTTACTTGTAATGTGTTTCATTTAGATTCTATACGCTTTAAGGTAGAATCTCATATTGTAATCTTTTGTTAAGTTTCAATTTCCGGAACCATATTTCTGAAACCTACTCTCGGAATCTCTTTTCTGTTTTAAAAAAGTACATAGGACTTTATGTTTATAACATCATTCCTTTTTCCAAGTTTTCAATTAGTGTTAGAGGTGTTGTGAATTTACTTAGTTTAACTTTGTTAAACATATCTATTTCCTTTATTTAAAGGAATTTTTTAAAGTGTAAATTTCACCCCCCCCTTTTGTATATTGAGCATCTACATCATTATTTCGATCCTACTGACATCACTTACTCAGCATCTTCAATGTTGGGTATCAAACGTGCTGGTTAAGTAGTACCGTCAAAACAATACTATTCCAACTCTGGAGGCTGCCCGACAAGCCCTCCAAGTGAACAACTCACACCGGTCGTTCGGACAACAACGGCCATTGATCAAGAAGGAGGCAATGCTAACCACCGTCTCCAACCTTTTCTGATCGTTATCCTCGGAACACAACCACCATTTGATCCCGTATTCTGGGGAGGTGAATAAGAAGGTCCCATAGGGCCTTAATTCAAGCAGATAGTAGTCCTTCCCAAAGAATCCTATCAAAAATCTCCACTAGACTCGTGCGGCAGTGCGCCCTCAACATGATGAGGGTACCGACTCCAGGCGTTCGGCTTAGGTTCCTCGAACCTAAGCAGGAAAGATGAATCTCCAGAGGCAAAATCTGGTTTAACAGTGAGCAGTTTTTCATCTCTTCCATCTCCAGAGAAGTCCACCAACCTAACTTGGTGGAAAGCAATGAGCGGGAAAACAAACCTACCCGTTTTAATTCCTTTGTCAAGCAGACTCATCTGGCAGCATCACGTGAATCCTACCAGGAAATTCCAGCGGACTATTATAAACAAGAACATACACCTATTTATACGTCATCAGCTAGTCAGCAGGATTGTCTGACTACATATGAGGGATCTCATCAACCCAATTTAGCGAAGTGAAATCAGCAGGAACATACACCTGCTAGTATTAATCAATTCTACCAACATTCTCTCTTGGTAGAATTCAGAGAAGTCAGCCGGAAAGCTCTGGCAATAAAAAGGAGGCAGACTCAACTCTCTGCCCAAACACTTGAGTACTGTCAGGATTGAATAATAGGAAAAGGAGGATGAGAGGAGGCACATACACCTACTCCAAGCACGGAATGGACGTATATCCCCGTTCTGGTAGCTGAAGTCACCTGGAATATTTTATCAATGGTGAAAGAGCAGATGAAAATCCCTACTCATATTCTGGATGCTTGCCAAGATATTATAACAGTTTCAGCAACACCTCAAATAAAAAAAACATAAATCTATCCCTACTAGTGGAGTGTCACATCAACAGTTCACTCCGGAGCAGATACACACCTCTGTTCCAGTCCAAGAGGGTTGTGGGGTGTACTCCCCCATATCATACGGACAACCATGTCAGGAACATACACCTGATTTGAGTGGGGATTGTTAGCCTAACCTGTCCATCTCTCCTGATCAAGAACATACACCTTCTCAGAGTAGCCACTTTCGTCAACAAGTGGTTTCCAAGGTGATTAAGAAGGATTCTAAGAAGAAGACCCACCCAACACAGTCAAGAGATCAAGAGCCAATCTGTAACAAGGCCTTGCTCGATGCTGGAGTTCATAAAGTCCTCAGAAAGTTATCTATTGGAATGCAAGATTCTACTCCCTCATTTCCCAATTGTGGGAACATTAATTCCAAGGATCATCAACAGACACTTCCTCATGAAGGCTTGCTTCATGACAATTCGGTCGATATCAAAGTTAAATCTTCATATGAGAGCCACATGAACCCTCTGTGTGGCCAGAAGACCAAGGATAAAGAGATCTAATCTTTTATTATAACCCACTATGGTCGTCCTCCCCATGATGATGAATTTCCCTGCGAAATTCCTCTCCACAGTAGTGATGAACAGTGCCCAGAAAATTCTCCAGTGGACAATGTAGTGCCGAGAAAAACCCTCTTATCTTGAGGCAATTGCAAATGCGAAACCAGTCATGTCTGATGCTTCATCGCTAGCAGGTGAAATAATTTCTCAATTAGAAGATAGGCCAGGGTATAGGTCATTCTCCGAACCACCCCTAACTCATGCATATTCTAGCTTAATCAGTGGTTTCTCTAACAATCTTATTGAATCTGATGATGAAACAAGGAAGCACCAACTTTGGTCAAATCTGGTAGAAGAATATTCATTGAATGATAAAGATGAAATGCTGAACATGAGAAAACAACTGGCCAAAGGTGATGTGCCAATAATGTTTTGGCCTCTGGATGACTCTCAGTATGACATTCCATAGATGTTGACGGAATATGGAATTTATGATATTCATCTCAACATAGGAAAAACACTTTTTTAGTTGAAAAAGAAAGTATTATATTATGATGAATATGAAAATCATGTTAAGATAATAGAAGGGTTACAATGCCAAATTAAATTGGCATCTCTATCAGTATCTCGATATCTGAAGGCTGAAAAGTAGCAGAGATCCCTTCAGCGTTCATGCCTTGGTGCACTAAGAAGATTGTTCCAGTTAATTTCCAATGCCCCATCTGGTATTCATGTCATAGGATGGGTGTTCATGGAGAACTACATTTCACTGTGCTCTCCAGTCAGCAATTCCCACAAAAAATGGTCTCATGCAATGTTATTTCCCATGGCCGACCACAAATACCTGGCTTTGTTTGTAATCAAAATCTTTCCCAAGAATAGGCCTCAATTAGTTCCTCTCAAAATCAAGAATATAGGGAACAAGTTGTTGAATTACTCCTGCATCTAGAAAATGAGAATATTGAATAGGCCACTCATATAGATCAAGCACCTAATTAAGTGACAGAAGTTTCGGAAATCATCCAATGGTCTTTTTGGCCGGGTGATAAAATTGGATGTCGATTGATGCATCCAGCTAATTTCCAGACCAAGGTCCACAAGATCATGAGATATTTCAATAAAGTCTCAGACATAGCATGTCAAGAGCCACCCCAACTTGCCAGACTAGGGACTCTTTTAATCCAACCCTCGGAATCAACAAATATGATTCGAGGAGTTGAGCAAAGACAGTAGGAATAGCCCCAGTGCACCGGACTGGGGACTTTTTCAAATCATTAATCCCCTCCTCAGCGAAAGTCGGTCTTATATTGATTGGGGAAGAAGCCACAGGAGTAACGAAGAGCCAAATTATCAAGAGATTCCCTCCAAATTATGGGTCATCAATAAGTTCATGAGGGATCGAATCAACAAAAAGCAATGTCTCATCAAAGACATGGAAGAAGAAAATATCACAGAAATGCCGATAGAAGAGATGTGATGCGTTATGAATCAATCAATGTTACGAATGTCGTTGTTGCTGATCCACCAGATGAGACTCACTCAGGGGATTCAGATGAAGAGGTTCCTCCTCGAGAATATGTACGCATTGACACAAATGAAGACGGTGTGTGTACATGAAATCAAAGGATTACTCAGAACCTAGGTAATCCTTCATGTAACCCACTTCCCCCTCTCCGAAAGAGATCAAACAAGGGGAAGAGAAAGAATCAGGTCACATATCCTTCCTCTGTAGAAGTCCAATCGCTCTCACTAGAGTAAAGGTTTGCACAACAGGAGGAAGAGATGAAGGGATTGAGGAGGTTGAATGCAGAACTACTTCAGGTTAGTCTTCCTCCTAAACGTGCTGGAGTTAGTCAGCCAAGGGAATTTGTTACAGCTACTGAGATGGATCAAGATTATCATCCTCTATCCGTACATCCTCACAGGTCTAATCCTACGGGTCAAGTGTAACAACAATTGGCAGTGTTGCCATCAGTTGCAGTACCAGCTGCTATACCTGTTCAAACTCTAGTCATTGCACCTACCCAGGTCCAAGTTCAACCGTATGTTTCTCAAAAGTTAATAACTACCATTGAGTCATTAACAGCTCTGTTAGAGAATATTGAAGGGAATCATGCTTAGGATCAACCAGAAAAGAATGCTTACCCTGAATGGGTAGATTCAGTCTCTCCCCCATCAAGTTTTGGGAACCCTGTATTCCCTATTTTCAATGGATCAGGCAATCCTGAACAACATTTGACGCATTACATGTCTTGTTGCGATCCTATGATGGGAACTCTGGAGCATCAAGAAGTAGTGAAACTCAAATTCTTCATGCGAACCTTGCAAGTACTAGCCTTTTTCTGGTACACAAGCTTGCAATCCCGGTCAATTACTAGATAGGAAGATCTTCGCCAACGATTTCTTCTTCAATTCAGCTCAACTTTTCCAAGGACAACAGTTTCGATCTTACAAACTGTAAGCAAAGGGAGAATGAAAGAGTCTCTAATTTCCTTGCTCGCTGGAAGGGATTAACATATTCCCTAAGCTTAACACTCCCTAAAGAAGAATTTTGGCCAATCTGTGTGGAAAATTTGCATAATCAGTTACACACATCACTGATCCCTGTGAAATACATAGGAGGGTTTCGAGACCTTACTTCAATCGCTCAAAATATTGAAGATTCTCTTATACAGACTATGGCTAAATCTCGTGTAATTCCATCAGCTTCAGGAAGGAGAATGGGTAAACCAGAGACTACTACAGTTATTCTTAAACAAGCACCTGTACCTGCTTCTACCTCAAAACCTTCATCTTCTCGAAGGGCTCCACCTCCTGAGTGCCAACAACAAAGACCGCTTCATCAATACAATCAAAGAGATCAAAGACGGAAACAATTTGATGAGTTGAAGAGAAAATTTTACTCTTTCTGAAATGAACAAGATCCTAGATACTTCATTTCAGCTCTGGAAAATAATCTGGTTCAATTGCCAAGGCCTAATAGGCCAAACAAGGAAAGAGATTAAGATCGTCCCAATTATTTCCCATTTCATCAAATGTTGGGGCACACCGTCCAAGAGTGTTTTGTCTTCAAGGACCTCCTACAAAAGATGGTCGACTCGGGACAAGTCAAACTAAAAGGTTCTTCATCTCAGGTAGCATGTTTTACTGCTACAGTTCTAGAGGAAGAAGGTGAGTGACAAGAAGTAAAAATGAAAAAATGCACAATAATATGATGATTGGATGGTCAGAAAAACGATCAACCGAACTCGTGCTATTTTGTGAACACAATTAAAGAAACCAATTGTGCCTTCTTCCATGAATGTTGCAACAAAACCCTCTTCAAATGGAGAATCCTAAAAGAAACGACACAATTACAAGAAAGAGGAACAATCAGAAGAAGATGAGTTTGTGTCAAAGCCTATGTTTTCTTCGACTCTGGAATATTTCATGCCATCTACTTCGAAGCAACGGGCACCGTCCCAGCAAATGGCACAGCCTAAATTGGCTAGTCAAGAAGATTCCTCATCGGATGAAGATTTAATCTTTGGTTCTATTAATATGATTCAATTAACAGATCCATATGCCAATCGCATTTTCGATTTTGATGAGCCTAAATTCCCTGTATCAAACAGAGGAATCAGAGGAAGTTCTAGAGGCACATGATATAGGGGAAGACGTGGATCTTTCAGAAGCCAATATTCTAATTCTACCCCTGCTAGAACTATGTATGAAACAGAAACTCATGGCAGAGCCCTTCAGCATGCTCAACAAGAACAAGAATGTTCTTCCACCAAGAGCAAATTCAGTCCTGGCACAGTTATTCTGGAAGAGAGGTTGAATGTTCCATCTTCTTCCTCTCAGTAAATAAATGGATCTAATCCGTCTAATATTCCAAAGCCAGGAATATTGCCAACTCCTATCCCGATATGAGATGCATCAACTTCTAAATCATCAACTTCCAAGACACCTGCTAAACCACATGTTCCTGTTGGGAAACGCAGACCTTTGGATCTAAAGTATGATGTATTGAAACACCTGGCCCAAGTACCGTCTAAGTTATCAATTCTGGACACTTTGAATTTATCAAAAGATCTTTGGGAGGCACTCATTGAGGATTTGTCAAGTCCTCAAGAGTTTGAAACTGAAATTGCTGCAGCTAAAGACTATCACATAGAGAATAATCTTGCAGAATGCCATACAGTAATATCTTTTACTAATGAAGAAGAAGATGATGTCCTGCATGGACATATTAGACCTTTGTACTTATCTATAAAGGTCAATGTGGGTAGACATCTGAAGAGCTTTCATTGATAATGGTTCTGGAGTCGACCTCGTGCCCATTCGTACACTTCCTCGATTGGGCCTCACAGAATCTGATTTATCTCCTTCTACCATGATGTTACAAGGATATGATAAAAATGAACAAGAAACACGGGGTGAAGTTATACTCAGAACTCAGTTTGGAGATCTTGTATCCAATTCAGATTTCATGGTTGTTGATCAAGATTCAGCCTTCAACATCTTTCTTGGAAGACCCTGGCTACATTAACATGCGGTTATCCCTTCATCATACCATCAATGTCTAAAGTATTGTTTCGATGGTCAAGCTGGGACATTGTATGGTGATAAGGCCATGTTCAAGACATGTGAGTCTCAATACATTGAGGCGGAATTCTATCACATGAATGGAAATGATAAATCCACAACAAGAGAGCTTGCCAAAGTTAATGCTCTGTATGGTTTGTAAAAGATTCAAGTAAATCCATTTGCGCATGTGAGTACAAATTATGTGTTGCCTATCAGTAAAATTGACAGGATAGAACCAAATCAAAATACTCTTATGGAATGATCCATAATGTCAATTACGGCAATCGAGCCAAACAACATGGGAGAAATTGGTGATCCTCCAGGAAATGAAGAAAGCCCAAATAGTGACGTCTTCATTTCATCTATTGAAATCCAAAAAGTCTATACTTATGCAATCAGGCTAGAAGAAGTTACAGCAATGTTGGAGGTGAAAAATGATGTCGATTCTCAATCTATCGTCTCCTCTTTATTTCCCAAGGAAGACCCTTCATCATCAATTGGGTCAGAAATAGAAGCCTCTTCTTCAAGATGTTCAAATTTTAACATCTCTTCTGATCATGTAAATTCTACTTTATCATCTACTATGCAAGTAGAAATGGAAGAAATAACACATGAAGAAGAAGAAGAGTAAGATCTCATAGATGCTCCTCCAGCATTTGAAGAGGGTATCTCTACCACCGTGGACGGACTCAGAGAAATAAATCTCCGTACAAAAGAAGATCAACGCCCCACTTTAATCAGTGTGGCCATGACTCTTGAAGAGAAAGAGATGTATATTTCCTTTCTAAATCAAAATAGAGATATATTATCTTGGAACTATAAAGAAATTCTCGGGCTTGATCCTGATGTTGCTACTCATCATTTGGGTTTACCAGAAGAGCATCGAGGATTTAAGTAAGCCGCGAGAAGAACATACCCAACTTATGCTTCCAAAATTGAAGCTGAAGTGGATAAGCTTATCAAAGCTAAATTCATTAGAGAAGTTCAATATCCCAAGTGGTTGGCTAATATTGTCCCTGTGAATAATAAGAACATACAAATTAGATCTTGCATCGATTTCAGAGATCTTAATCGGCATTGTCCTAAGTATGATTTCCCAGTTCCAATTACAGAACTTTTGATTGATGCAACAGCTGGCTATGAAGCACTTTCCTTCATGGATGGATATTCTAGATATAATCAAATCCAAATGGCTCCAGAAAATGAGGAATCCACAGCCTTCAGATCCCCTCATGGTGTGTTTTTCTACCGGGTAATGCCCTTTCGCTTAAAGAATGCAGGCACAACATATCAGTGTGCCATGCATCGTATCATCAAACCCATTTTAGGGAAGTTTGTTGAATGCTATGTGGATGATTTGGTGGTCAAATCCAAGCAACATTCTAATAAATTGGCTGATTTATAAGTCATATTCCGCAAACTTCGGCAACATAATTTGAAGATGAACCCCTTAAAATGTGCTTTTGGGGTAACCTCCGGAAAATTTCTCGGCTTTGTTGTACGCCATCGTGGTATTGAAGTCGATCCTGAGAAGACAAAGTCAATCCTTAGTATGTCACATCCTCGAAATTTGAAATAATTAAGAGGACTTCAAGGACACTTAGCCTATATTCGGCGTTTCATCTCCAATTTGGCAGGCAAAAGTTTACCCTTCACCAAATTGATGAAGAAGGGAGTCACTTACCAGTGGACTGAAGAATATCAAGAATCATTTGATATCCTTAAGAAATACCTCTTGAGTCCACCGATACTCATGCCACCTGTTGAAGGAAGACCACTTATCCTCTACATGATAGCTCTAGAGCGATCATTGAGTGCCTTGCTTGCTCAAAAGAATGATGCTGGGAATGAAAACAACCTCTATTACCTTAGTCAGACTATGCTTGAAGCAGAAACCCGGTATTCAAGTATTGAGAAGTGCTGCCTGAAATTAATCTTTCAAGTTCAAAAGTTGAGACACTACCTGCAACATCATGAGGTCCAATTGGTATCTCGCAATAACCTGCTCAAATTCATCCTTAGTCGTCCAATTCTTACAGGACGTCTGGCAAGGTGGGAAGTTATTTTGCAGCAATTCGACATTCAGTATGTGTCTCAAAAGGAAATTAAGTGACAAGATCTGGCTGATTTCCTGGCTAAACACCCTTCAGTGGAAGACACATCTTCAGATGTTGAACTCCCTGATGAGGAAGTCTTATCTATTCAATAAAGTCCTCGGGCATGGGAAATGTATTTTGATGGGGCTTCCAGAAGTCCAACATGGAGGAAAATGGAAAATCCTAAATTCAACAAAGTTGTCTTTAGAATTGTGCTCATTTCTCCAGAAAAGGCAGTGTTACCTTATTCCTTCTTATTATGGGAAGGTGGTACCAATAATGAAGCAGAATACCAATCTCTCATCGTAGGCTTGGAATTGGCGCTTCAAGCACAAGTGAATCACTTAAAGGTGAAAGGTGATTCAGACCTGGTAATCAAACAAGTCAATGGGGATTATTCCATTAGAAAAGAAGAACTAATCCCTTTGTATGATTACATCAGAGAGTTATTGGAGGAATTCCCTTCGGAACCGACATTTTCTTATTCCCGCGATCACAAAATGACAATGCTGATGCACTAGCTAATATAGCCACAGCTCTGGAAGATCCAAATCGGGACAAGACAACCATCAGTATTGCCCACTGTCTTGCAATTTCACATTATGTTCGAATCGAAACAGAAGAAATTAATGAAATTATTCCCATTCCTAAACCGTATGGTCATACTACAGGATGGATGTCACCTATTAGGGAATACTTTCAAAATGGAACACTTCCACCTAATAGAGCCGAGAATGAAAAAATCCAGTGATGTGTGGTCAATTTAACTCTTTATGATATCCCAGATCACCTAGAGAAAAATTCTATACAAACATGGTTTTTATGGAGTTCTCTTCAGATGCATTGATGGTGAAGAGACAATGGATGTCAGGAAAGAAGTGCATGCAAATGTCTGTGGTACCCACCAGTCTGGAGATAGACTATCTGATCAGATTCGAAAGCTTGGATACTTCTGGCCTTCAATTATACAAGATTGTGTTGATTTCACAAAGAAGAGTCATTCATGCCAAGTATATGCCAACTTCATTCATCAACCTCCAGATTTTCTTCATACAGCTAAATACTCATGGTCGTTTTCCACATGAGGAATGGATGTGGTGGGACCTTACTCTTCAGCTACGACCGAGCAGTTTAAGTATATTCTTACTACTACTGACTTTTTTTCCAAATGGGAAGAGGCAATACCTCTCAAAGAAGTCAGTTCTAAATGCATTGTTAGCTTCATCAAGTCTAACATCATTGCCAGATTTGGTGTCCCTCATACCATATTGACGGACAATGGCACCAACTTCTGTTCATATGAGGTAAAGAAGTAGTATCAAGAATACAACATCTAATCCAATCATTCATCTCGGTATCATGCAGCGGCCAATGGCCAGATAGAAGCCTTAAGAAAGACTCTTTCCAATATACTTCTAAAGATGGTGGATAAAGATAAGAATTCAGGTCCTGATAAACTCTTTCATGCTTTATGGGCTTATCGGACTACCACCCGCACTACAACATGGTCAACTCCATATTCATTGGTATATGGAAAGAAAGTCGTATTTCCTATTGATGTTCAACTACCCTCGCTCAGAGTAGCCATTTGTGATCAGTCATCTATATATGAACAATCTCAAAAGCGATTGAATGAATTGGAACGGTTAGATGAGAAAATATCGTACACTTTGCACCACTTGGAAGTCTATCAGAATCGAATAGCTCGAGCTTTCAATAAAAAATTTCATCTTCGTTCATTCACTTAGGGAGAATTGGTATTAGTTCTCATAACTCTAATGATACCAGTAAAGAAACCTCCCATTCTTGAGCCAAAATGGGAAGGACCATACTCAATAGATAGGGTCTACTCCAATGGAGCTTATTCATTAATCTCGATTGATGGAGAACTCATCACTACTCCAACAAATGCCAGATTTTTTAAGAAGTATTTTGTATAAACACAAAATATATCATCATTGGTCCAGTATGACCTTAAACTGCACCATGGTCCAGTACGACCATAAACTGCACCACCGTCCAGCAAGATGTTAAACTGCATCATCAACGGTCCATGCATATGACCCTAATCAATTTGCACATATGTCCAACACGACGTTAAACTGTGTCCCCTTCATCGTCCTTGCTATATGATGTTAAACTATACAACAATGGTCCATACGTACAGCAAGACGTTAAACTTCATAACCAATGGTCCATGCATATGACCTTAAACTATTGGCACTTACGTCCAACATGATGCTAAACTGTGAAAAAGTCCATAATATGTCCAACATGACGTTAAACTGGTGTACTCGTTTGTCCTCACTGCATGACATTAAACTGCACAGTCCAATTTTTGTCCAACATGACATTAAAATGTATTGTCCCCATCGTCCTAACTACATTACACTAAACTGTACATAAAATCCTTTAATACGTCCAACATGACATTAAACGGTATTTTGTCCCTACTACATGACACTAAACTATGCAGCACCAATAGTCCTAACTGCAAGACTTTAAACTGCATAGTCCCTTCATATGTCCGACATGACATTAAACTTTGCATCATTAAGTTTGTTTCTACCTTTTGTTTCTCACACCGAGTATGAATCACATAAGATTAGAGCAAATTTCAACCATAACACTCTCTCTGGGCTACTAACCATGTGTAAGTCCCAACAATATTTTTTAGATCGTTTTCCACAAGAACAACTTGATCACTAATTCATTATTTAATTGAACTATGTAGAATTTGATCCTTGCCTTCTAGGCTGGGTACGTAGGAAACCTCCCAAGGTTCAAGCCCAAAACCTATCTCTTCACATCGGTTCACCTTCATCTCATACGATTTTGATTCGTGAAACCGCCTCTAGAATCAATATCTTTACATTGGTTCACATTCGCCCTTGCTATACGACGTTAAACTATAAAACACTTTTGTCCAATATGACAATAGACTAAAATATTCCTTGATACCCTCACCTAAGAGGGAATCATTATTTACATTGATTTTTCAATCATGTTTCATTACAAAGACTATGTGCATACATGGCAATGACCGAACCTTTTATCTTGGGTTAAACCATCATTGCACTAAAGTCCCCTTTCACCCTTCACATGTACGAACCATATCTGTACAGAGGGTAGTTCTAGAACAACGTGGGCTTGATTCCCATCCTTATGGGATACGTAAGAATGTTCGAGTGTCCCTCAAATCCAGCCCCAAGCCTTTTTTGGGACTAACCCCAAATTCCACTTTCAGTCCCTTGGCTTAAAAGTCCCCATGAAAGCACACACTATGTATTTATTATAATGGTCCAAGATCTATGACCCTAAACTAAGATCTCCAATCCTTTTGTCCCACACGACGTTAAACTGTAGTTCAAGAACTACGCATGGCTTGATTCCCATCCTTATGGGATGCGTAGTGAAGTCCAACATTTCCATTCAGGACCCAGACACAATGTGATTATTGTTAGCATTGATCTATGTATCTTTTACATACATTGAACAATACCCATTTTTATTTCATAAATCTTAACCTTAAATATTTTAAGATCTTTATAACCCTTTTTTCATGACTTCTAATCACAAAATGTCCAAATTCTGAGAATTCGTTTGCCTGACCATGCAGTATATGCCCTTAGGCGACCTTGCATAAACAGTCTACATAACAGACTTGTCAGCCAAAAGATGCTATTATTTGACTATGCAGCCAATTCCCTTAGGTGTCTCTATATAATTCAAGCCCCTAACGGGTTTTTTAAATAATGGTAACTTCATTCATAGGACGAAAACCTTTTTTTCCTTAGTTGTATTAACGATGATATGTAGGGATCCACAAAAATAGCCAATCTTTACATATTTGTCTCATACACTTTCATGATCTGAAAATGTTCAAGTCTATGGTTTATATTTCCCTTCCCTACGTTAGGGTCAGGCCTTCATAGGAGTGACATTTATCCAGTTCTTAGATGATCTTGTTTTGAAATATCTTCTCCATATTCAAGTACTTCTTTGCATACATCAAACTCTATACTTTGGAAAATTTGAATCTCCATAAACTTCTACTAGCTTTTAATAGTAGAAATTTAAATTTCTGAGAGTTCTTTTGCCTGACTATGCAGCACGTGCCCTTAGGTGGCCTTGCATAAATAGTCTACATAACAAAATTTTCATCCAAAAGATACTATTGTTTGACTATATAACCAATTCCCTTAGGTGGCCCTGTATAATTCAACCCCCTAACGGGTTTGTTAAATAATAGTAACTTCATTCTTGGGAACTAATTCTTCTAATTCCTTTTATCCCTTTCTCATATCATTCCTCAGATTCAAAATTTCTTAAGTCATGGTTTACATTTTTCCCTTATACTTGAGTGTGGTAATATGTTTTCAGATAAATTTTCAAGGAATTGAGTCAAATCTAATTCATTCGATTAAAGATATTTCGACCTTAAACATTAGCCTTTTTATAGTCTAAAATGAAAGACTTTAAACTGCCATATTTCTTGTTTCTTCTCACCTCATTGTCAAATCCTCTTTTCTCTCTGGATCCCACTATGAGGGGGGACTTTTTTTGACAGTCCTTTTCGTCACATTGTCTAAAAAGAATGGAAAGGAAAAATTCCTTAGCATAAATTGATTCATCCTTTGAAGAAAACATCGAAAATAGACAAAGGCCTGAACACGGCTTCAAATTCCCTTGGGTCGCGCAAGTTCCATCATGGTTGGACAAGTATACTTGCGCGCCGCCTAATGGTCACTCAAGTGACTTGCGCGCCCTCTTTGAAAACCGCCCGGGGTCTTCTCCAGCCTATAAATACCCCTGGTGGGCCCCCCATTTCAGGGAGGATTTTTTCCAGAATTCAGATATAGAGCTCTGAATGCCCAAGTCTCTTCTTCAGGTCTTCCAAACACTTCTAAGGTAATTCTTTACCTAGAATTGAAGGTCTAGACAAGAGGAGTAAAGTATATGTGTTATAATTCACTAACACTTGTGCGCCTAAGGTGATTTTATCCTTAATGGAAATGAACATACTTGTGCGCCGCCCTTCTCTTTCACCAAAAACTTGTGCGCCCCTCTTCTGGAAGTACCTCAGGATGATTCATAAGGCTTTGATCAAGGATCTCCCAAGTGTTACCTTTCTGGTTAACAATCGCGCAGGTACCCATGTGTCGCGCAGGTATACCTGCGCGACCAGGACGTGCGCACCCACGCAGTACCTGCGCGCCTACCAGGACTTGTGCGCCCCTGCCTTTTTGGGTTCCCTTCTTGACTATTTAACCCCTCTTATACCATTCCACCTCTCCTATTCAAGATTTAGTCTTCAAGACATTCTTCAAAGCCATTTATGGTATGTTTTCTTGATTAACTTCCTTATCTGAAAGGAATTCTGTGGAATATCTCTCAAAACCTAGTGATTTACACATCTTTATGTCACAAAAGGTTGAGATTTCATTCAATAAACCTCATCATTTTAGATGATAGAACCCCTTAACATGGGCCTCCTTTTCAGGAGTAAGCCCCTGTCATAATTCCCCTTAACCTAGGCCTCCTTTTCAAGAGTAAGCCCTAGTTCAATTTCTCTTAATTGGGCCTCCTTTTCAGGATTAATCCCCATTTCAATTTCTCTTAATTGGGCCTCCTTTTGAAGAGTAATCCCCTATTCAATTTCTCTTAATTGGGCCTCCTTTTCAGGAGTAAGCCCCAGTTCAAGTTCTCTTAATTGGGCCTCCTTTTCAAGACTAAGCCCCAGTTCCAACTCCTCGTTAATTTGGGCATCCTCCTCAGGATTAAGCCTCAACCATATTTTTCTTAACTTGGGATTCCTTTTCAGGATTAAGTCCTACCCTCAAATATGGGTATCCTCTTTAGGAATAAGCCCCAAGTCCCTAAAATTCTCAATGTCCGTGAACCTGGGACTCCTTCTCAGGAGTATTCCCCAGTCTTAATTTCTCTTAACCAGTCCAAATTTACTTTTGATCTGGGTCTCCTTCTCAAGAGTAAAACCCAACCATAAGTCCCCTCCTAATTTGGGCCTCATTTTTAGGGGTAAGACCCAAATTAGAGTATACAAATCTCCATAAAGTACATATAACTTTATGGACCTTGTTCCTGGATTTCTTCAATAAAGTAAATCCTAATCTTTATCTATTTGGGTGGTCATTCATACATAATCCCCACATCATTTCTTATGATTGCATCTTTCATGGAACAATTTTCTGGTTTTACCAATACCTCTTGTTTCTCACACAGAGCATGAATCACGTGAGTTTAGAGTCTAAAAGTAATTATGACATCTTTCTTTGAGCCATCAACAATAAACATCATATTACCTTACTCGAACTATGTGGGTTATGATTCCTTTTCTAAGAAAAGGATACGTAGGTAGCCCATCTGCGAGTATGATCCCAACCCTGAAATAATCATTGTCCTTTTGAATGACAATAAACTTCAAGTGCCCCACTGAGTAGCTTTAAAAATAGTATGGTCATCATAATTACCAAGAGACTTTTATGTATCGAAGGATACCATTTACTAAGAATCTCTAACAAATACAGATTATTATCTATCAATGAAGAACCTCGAATACATATAAAAGATTCTCTAAATTTCATACATATCAATCATTGATTGTCATATCTAAAGGGAAACTCATTTTATACTTTGTAATGTAATAAGGATTCACGAACATAACTTAAATCTATAAAGAGAGTCCCAGAGTAGACAATAATTCCCCTCAAAAAGGTGTGATGAGTCCGACCTCCCATCCTCTTGACCAATGCAAATTCCTAAGCCTCATCAGTCCACAACTAATGAGAACCTACCTTTGGAAAGTAGGTTCATATGGATATGGAATCATTGGATGTTTCTGGTTCTACGAACAAACCGATTAGAAACCGCTTGGAATGTTTGAATCTTAAATCAATGATATCATCCCCAATTCCAGAGGGAAACACCCCTACTCTTTTCATTCTTGCCCAAAATGCTTTTAGTTGTTACATAAATGAAGGTCGTAACATGGGTAAAATCCTATCTTATCATAATAGGCATGCCACCAAGGGGATCACACACATAATGTTTGCAGATGACACAACCCTATTTATCAGTGGTAGTAGTAGGTCAATGTAGGGGTTGAATGGAATTTTAGGGGAATATTGAAAGTGGAGTGGGAAGGTGGTGAACAAAGGGAAAAGCCTTTTATTTACTTCCAAGAAGATATCTATGAGGATGGATAGGTTTTTGGGGGCCAGTTTGAATATTGGCAGGGGATCCTTCCCCATGGAATATCATGGGGAACTGGTCAGTACCTCTTCCCTTTGTATGCATCATTTTTGAAAAACTAATAATCAAAATCACGGGGCACATCTATAATTGGAAAAACAGATTTCTATCCTTTGAAGGTCACATTACTCTGGTGAACAGTGTTTTAGTTTCCATTACCATGCCCATTCATTCCACTCTAAAGGTTTCTAAGAGTGTGGTTTCTAACATGGAAGGGATTATGGTGTCCTTTATATGTAATGGGAAGATGGAAGGAAAACATCACTGGGATTCGAGGAAACGGTTAGCAAGACCTCTCCTTGATGGGGGAATTAATTTGAGAAGTGTCTCCTCAACCATGCAAGGAATTCAAGCTAAGATAGCATGGGATTCCCTAGAAGGTAGGTCTCTTTGGGGAAGAACAATGCAAGACTTATATGGCCTGAATGTGAATGTTCAGAGAACCTGTTCTTATAGGATATGGAACATGACTCACCCATACCTGGAAGTTTTACATCACCACTCTCGATGGATCGTAGGAAGAGGAAACATCAATTTTTGGCAGCAAGATTGGGGGTGGGAAGGCTGTGGTTTCTGTGCTACCCCACAAAGGATATATATTTTAAGGAGGCAAGTAGTCATCCCCGGTTTATTCAATCCATCCTTAATGAAATCCAAATGGATATTTTCAACAAAAAAGTTTATAGTGATGAGCATGATAGGCTTATTTTCACTAGTAATATGTCAGGTGCTTTTTCCATCAAGGATTACACTTGGGTGAAAATGGATATTTCAAATGATAACCTATGGGGGTGGCTCTGTGGTTCAAGGAGATCCCTTCCAAATTTAATTTTTTGTTATGGAATTTGCAGAATAAGGCATTGCCTACAAATGAAATCCTGTAACTAATGGGAGTAAACATGGCTTCAAGATGTTGGTGTTTCATGTATTTAAACCAAGATTCAGTGGGGAATCTCTTCTATGAAAGTGAATGGTCCAGAAAGATATTTAATAATCTTGGGGCCTTCTTTGGTTGGGACAAGTATGATGGGGTGCACGGTAACTTCCTCGGTGCATGGTTTAGAGGCGTTGGGAATCATGGGGATGAGAGAAAATCTAGGACAATAATTCTACTTGTAGGGTGCTAGAAAATTTGGAAGTAAAGAAATTATAGTTTCCACAACAATATTTCTGGATCCTGGGCCAGAATTATTTTCAAAATGAAAAACACCTTTTTGTATTTGATCAGGCTATGCCCCGATTGTCACTATGCGCCATCTGTGTGCTCCATCGTCTCCAATATCTCCACCTATCATCAGGACGACATCTCACGACAGGGACGATGGGTTTTCTGGAGCCCACCAGGCCAGGGTATCAAACTCAACATGGACGGGTCGCTAATTAGGGGGGAGAAGTGTGGGGGAGGTTTTGTGATAGACCATATGAAGGCCTGTTCTTGCAGCGTTCTCAAGCGCATTCAGGAGAGGTGACGTTCTCTAGGTGGAGGCCCATGCCATGGCTACAGGTCTAGAAATGTGTACTCATAGGTAGATTACTTTGACAAGGGTGGAGATAGAAACCATGATATTGTGTGAAGAATTTATAGGCAAAGGCTGGGTTCCCTGGAATAATACATTCACTATTAGAAGATGTAAAAAGGTGATGGGGATTCACACAGAGATCTCTTACACATGGTAGGAGAGAAATATGGTGGCTGACTTTCAAGAATCTATGGAAACTCCAGATTTCAGTATCTTTTCATTCTTTAACATGGGGTATTTTCCTAGTTAGGGGATGAAGTTTGTTGTTAATGATTTTTTGGTCTTGTAGTACATTAGACCACTGTGATGATATTTTATGTATTGTGTTTTTTTCGAATCAATAAAAATTTTAATTTTCAGTAATATTCCCTTTGTCCACCTATTAATCTACATTGAGATAATATGACCTGAGTATAAAATAACAATTCATGGCTTTATTATTGATTTTCAGGATATGTTGTGATGTCAAAAATAAATCTCTAATCCTCAAATTAAATCCCAAATATCCAATATGTTTTCATATTTTCTATGTCCTCATCCTTCAGTGTTGGGTATTATATCCATGTTCTGCACTAAGACATAATTATGTTATTTTGTGTTTCGCCTAGATTCGTGAAAAACCTAAACATGAAAGTCCTCATCACATGAACTTAAACTAAAAAGGCCTATATATTTTTACATTATGTAACAAAATGACACATGTTCCACCCATGAAGTCCCTAAACTAAATAGAGTAGTCTATAACATGAGATAAATATTTCTTATATTTGAGACAAATATATATCAGTACCCTCCAAATATGGTTCTTTATCCACAAACCTATGTTAAAATAAATCTTTTCCCCACCATTAGGAATTCCATCCAAATATTTGTACATTATCATCATATAAAATATCCCCATGGTTCTATACTTGGATGGAGAAACATGAGTCGTTGTTGCATTTTTTTGAACTATATAATATATAAAAAAAATTAACCTTAAAATACATAGGGGGTCTGTTCCATATGACCCAAAACGAAATACCCATTCCATGTGTAGGAGATTAATCAAAATAAAGGATCCTTTGAGGATTCATAGGTTATAGCTAGAACTGCCATTCATTGGGTCATAATTCACCTAACACATTACTAAAATTACCCCTTTCTATCATACTATTTACCCCTATTAATGTTGAACTTTATATAATTGACCCGAAATTTTAATATTTTAAGAACCATGTGGGCATGGATTACCCTTATCAATGGATATATTGTAACCACTGAATATCTTATCACGTGTCTAACTGAAAATTCTAATTAAATAAATTTTTTTACTAGAATATGAGATTCCATTTTTATGCTCTATACTGTGACATAGATATATTTATTTGATAATGAGGATGACCTATGATGAATCATCCCTTTCATAAAGATCTATTTTGTTTGGCCCAAAAACTACACGACATTGAGTTCTTTTTTCCCGATGATAAACTTAATGATATACACTCTAAACCTAATGAATTAAAACTATTTAAAATGGTCTAAACTATTTGATATTAAACTATTTGGATTGATAATTTTCATGTGACACCTATTCATAAAATATTTCCTTATATAGGTGCTTGATCTTTGTAATTGAAAAGGACACCTTTGAAAAGACTCACCCAATTTAGGAGCTCTCATTATTTAGAGATGATATTGATTTATTTTAATTAACCTATCCCTTTTTTCAGGGTTTAATTAACATTCAACTATAATAATTTTCCCACATACATGAAAACTACATGTGCCTTGATTCCTACTAGCTTAGGATACATAGTGACATATGGATTCTCCATCTAAGGCCCAAATGAAGCTCTTATTTCCATACAAATTTTTTTGTGATGAGGTCCTACCAAATTCACACTAGAATTTCATATTTACCCCCTTAGATCACATATACATGAAATTTATCATACCCTATACATTATCCAGATTTTTATAAAGATATTATATATATAAGAACTATATATGAATTTATTCTTACTTCATGAACATAAGTAGTGATGCGTAGGTCTCATATCCTAAGACCATCAACAAATTATAATCAAAATCCATACATAATATTTATATTTGGGCACTTTCATTCACATTGAGTTTTCCTCGATTGGATTAGCACTAACACAATTCCACCTAATTTGTTTCATAATAAAAATTTATGAAAACTCCCTATATATATGTGTATTTTAAATAACCCTAAACGACAGGGCACCCTAGTCCTTATTGGTGGAAGCTAAATTAAACAATACATAGTTTAAACTAAATAACATTATATTTATTATATTGGACCATCCTTTATGAATTTAATTTACAATATAAGAGATATATCTATAGGGGTGTGTCTGGAATATGGATCCCATTATTATGGATAATATATTAAAAAATTCCATCATTCTAAAGAAAAATATTCAAGAAAATAGACATTTAAAATATGTATTAGGTCCCATAGTTTATGAAAACATGGATATCCTATACTAGATGAAATCTAGGAAGGTTCTTCTGGTTCTAATTTTATACCCAATTAACAAACTTCCTTTCCTTGTATTTGATATAGATATATATAGGGGAATCTTCTATAAAAACTATACAGATCATGAATCCTTTTATTTTAGGATATATAGTGATGTTTGAACCATATATATTAGACCCAAGTGAAAATACCATTATCATCATTATTATACTAATGTAGGATTTCAACATTCATGTTGTGTAGTTCTATATCTTCTCTACGCAAATGAAACATATAATCCATATGAAAAATAGGTGTCCTAGTTCATATTATTTTGGGATATGTAGTAATTTATGAACCTTATATTTCAAAAGAAACCAAAATACATAATATGACCCTATTTCCCTTTATCAACCCTGAAAAACTTTTAAATGCTTTTTTGGTACTAGAATGTTCCAACAACAAATTGAATTATTACTCTAATATCCCACAGTTCATGCCTCTAACATTTTTAATAACCATAAATATATTTGGGTTAAAGTTACTGAGAATATCCCTATCAATTTGACACCTCTTCTAGGTAATATTTTCAACTCAATAACTATAGCTTTTATCAAGATTCATATTTGATAATGAGAAAATGGACCTCTAATCTCTATATCCTCTATTTATTTTTTATGGAACATGTCATTAAAACTTTCATCAGCTATTATCCACAGTATACCTTCTTCATATCATATTCTTGAATCAAATACCTTGGGTATTAATTTATATCATCATCACTTCCCATTAATGAGGTTTTTTGTTACTCATATCCATCATTCCCCATCAATGTCTCCATATCAAAACCCTTATTAGTGGTCCAAAGACTACAAAATTAAACAAAACATTATCTTATTAGATATGTGATAAAACACTATTTTATTGAATATTTAATTGATAATAAATGATATAATTTCCTCACATTGTGTTAAATATGTTTATTTATAAAATATTTGGGATTTGATCATTCATTTGAAAATTTGGTGAAAATTCCAGTTTTACCCTTAATAGTGCACTGTAGTATTTCGATTATAAATATTTTTATATTTATTATTTGAATTTTCAATTTTGTAACGGTGTTCCTAACTTAATTATGTACATCTTTTATTCAGGACACTAGATCAAAAGAATGCATTTTAATGGAGTAATTGGGCCATAAAATCAAAGCTGGGCTGGACTCGCCAGAATGGATAAGCTTATGAATATCGGCAATAACTCCTACATATGGGCTTGTATTGAGCCCATATTTGGAGAGGTGTTAGAGGACCCATATCTGTACATTTTAACCTTCTGGAAGGCCGGCCAATTCACGCGTTTGGTGGTCCAATGGTCGGTGCAATTTTCATTAAAATATTTGGCCGAATTTCCACATTCACACTTGAAACCACTTATAACCTCTCCTCCCCTCCCCTCAATAAATTGGAGTTTTTCTCATTTGGAGGGGTTGGGACGTGAATTGGGAAGTTGAGGGCAGAGGATAAGTAGATCCACTCCAATTATCCAACCATTTCAATAAGGGTAGCTCTTGAAGCAAGGATCCCTTCGACGAAGCCTTCTTTTTCTCCGTCATGTTGTAATGATTTTGTTTATGTAATAAACTTATTTGTTCTTCTTTTATTTCTTCTCTTTTCTTCTGTTTTGTTTAAATTTATTCTTCTCTTAATCTTCCTAATTGGTCTGGAATTATTGAGTAGAAGCGTTATTGGGTTATACCCACTTTAAACCTTTGCACATGCAAAATGCTTCTACGATGATTACGCCACCCATGGAAGAGTAGTTTTTTAGTAATCGATCGACCTCTATCCTTTTTCATTCATTTATTTTGAATCAATGAGCTACTGTAATTCACATAATATGATCCATGAATTGTTTTTTTAAATTACAAGAAACTAAGCAAGCAATTGAACAATTAACACAAAAACACACAAGGTCGGGATTTTGTGTAAATTGTGAGAGCGCGATCTTAATCGGTAATACAAGACCACATGGGATAAATTTGTAGAGTTAAAATATAATCCCTAAACACAATTCATCCTCATTTCCAGAATGTATATGAGCCTTAATTTACCACTGACCATAAGCTAATTATATAACATCAATAAAAGCAGGGTGCGGCGATTGCATGTTCCGAAGTTAGCCTAGGGTTAAATTCACATCATCTTCGTGGTAAAGTTAATTCTCATAGGGTTCAGGATTTAACAAATTAAGGGATAATAATTAAGTGGATGTTAATTTAAATGATAATTATTAATAATAAAGTGAAGAGGTAGATTTAGATCGATTAATCCTTTTAAATAGATTTCTAAAAAAATATCTTCTTGTTGTGTCATTTTAATCGAAATTCATTTCAAAACTAAAAACAAAAAAAATTATACAATCTTCTAACAGCAAACTTCTTCTAGATTAATAAAATACAACAAACCCCAATACTTTAAAGTAGTGTTTTTATTCTATTCTATTTTATTTTATTTTTTTAGAATACCTCTAATAAGTTGTTAAATTCACTGCCTCCTTTGAGAGACGACCTTGCTCAGCCACTCTGGTGCATCTAAGTACCCAAAATTACACTAATCATTTGAGGGAACCCACGACAGCGCTCTTTCAAATTGGCGTCGTTGCCGAGGAGGCAAGTAATTATTTCAACTAATTAGAGGTATTTATTTTATTTTACATTTTATTTTCTTCCTCTCTTCTTTCTTCCTTCTTTACCCAATCTGATTTTTCTTCCTCTTCTTTTATTTTCTTCTACTTCTTTTTGGACCATCAACTCAAACTTATCATTTTTATTTTACTATGGTCCACTTTCTTTCTTTTCATTTTTATTTGATCTATGACACGACTTAATCCCGAAGATCTCTTAGATCTTGACCCTGAGATTGAACGCAGCCTTAGGGCTCGAATCAGAAATTCTCAGTTTATGGGAAGTTTCAATATTCAACCAGTTAGTGAATTCCTCTCTTCTGGAAACATTGAAATTGGAAGCTATTCAAATTCAAACATAAAAGAGGAACCAATGGCTGAAAACAATGGAAATGAACTTAATATAACCATTCTAGAATTGGCTGCACCTGATATTAACTATCAACCAAATTGTATTGCATACCCAAATCTCGAATTGGACTTTGAACTAAAATCGGGGTTAATTCACTTACTTCCAAAGTTTCATGGCCTCTCTGGTGAGGATCCCAACAAAAACCTTAAAGAATTTAATGTGGTTTTCTCAACGTTAAAACCAAGAAATATTTCTGTAGATCAAATCAAATTAAGAGCATTCCCATTCTCACTTGATGGAGCTGCAAAAGATTGGATGTATTATTTGAAACCTGAAGATGTAAAATGTTGGAATGATTTGAAACGTCTTTTCTTGCAAAGATTTTTTCCACCATCAAGGACAACATCCATTTGAAAGGAGATATCGGGGATCAAGCAATCCCAAGGGGAGTCAATGTATGAGTACTGGGAGCGATTCAAGAAGTTGTGTGCAAGCTGCCCACATCACCAAATCAGTGAGAAACTACTCATCCAGTACTTCTATGAAGGACTCACACCCATGGAGAGGAGCATGGTGGATGCTGCAGCTGGAGGAGAATTGGTGGACAAGACACCAGTAGCTGCACGAGCATTTATTGACAAAATGGCCCATAACTCTCCACAATTCGGTGATAGAGGTACACCACATTTCGAGGAGTACATCAAGTAAGTCCTTATTCTCTTGAAAGTCATTTGATTGATACTAAGTTAGAAGAATTGACAACTATGGTGAGGTAGATTTCATTGGCTCAAAAGACATCCCAACTCCCTCCTTCAAGGCCATGTGGCATTTGCACTGAGACAAGCCACCCAACTGACTGTTGCCCACAACTACAAGAGACAAAAGATTGTGTAGCAGTGTTCCCTGGGAGACCATTTTAGTAGCAACAACAACAACCATATCCCCAAAGGAAGTTTGATAAAGTATACAACCAATGGTGGAAATATCAGTTGGACATGAGGTATGGCTCTGGACAACAACAAAGGACACCCTTTCAACAAAACTTCCAGCAGCCTCCACCTTACCAGCAGGGTTTCCAACAACCCCAAAGGATATTTGAAGCTCAAACATCAACAAGTCAGCAACAAGGGAATCATCCACCAAAGGTAGATTCTAATACTGATGATCTTTTGAAGAAAATTGTTCTTAATCAATAGAATGAGCTGAAGAGTCAAGGTTCGGAGCTGAGAGAGTTGAAGACTCAAATGAGTCCGATTGCCACCGCCCTCTATGAACTTGTGCGTAAGAATTCTGGAAATCTACCTTCCCAACCCACTGCGAATCCAAAGGGGAATGTTAGTGCCATCACATTGAGAAGTGGGAAGCAAATGAATGATACATCTGGACCTACCATTCCACCGGGATTCACCTCTACTCTAGAGAAGCCGCATTCCATACCAACTGATGAACAATCCAAGGAGAAAGATAAAGGTAAGAAACATATTGATGATGTACCTCCTAAACCCCTTCCTTTTCCAAACAGGGTTGTTCAAACCAAGAATATGGCTGAAGAAGCAATACAAAAGGAGGTTTTGGACACATTCAAGCGTGTGGAGATCAACATTCCTTTACTTGAAGTCATTAAGCAAATCCCAAGGTATTCCAAATTCTTAAAAGAACTCTGCACCAATCGAAGAGGGCTCAAGGTGAATGAGAGGACCAACCTTGGATGGAATGTCTCAACACTCATTACACCAACTCTAGCAATGCCAACAAAGTGCAAGGATCCCGGGACATTCACCATCCCATGTACAATAGGGGAGTTGCACTTCTCTGATGATCTTTGTGATTTAGGAGCTTCAATAAATGTGATTACTCACTCTGTATTCTCTTCCTTGCAGGTTGGTGAGTTGAAGCCAACAAGAGTAGTGGTGTAATTGGCGAATAGAGCTACGGAATATACAGCGGGAGTCCTTGAGGATGTAATTGTCCAGGTAAGAGACATGATCTTTCGAGCGGATTTCTATGTTCTTAACATGGAGGATGATCAGGTAAGTTCTCAAGCCCCCATTATCTTAGGTAGGCCCTTCCTCAAAACTTCAAAAACTATAATAAATGTCAATGAGGGTACACTTTCCATGGAATTTGGAGATGAAGTTGTGATATTTAATGTTATGGATTCCATGAAGTACCCCTCAGAGGACCATTCTGCTTTTGTTATCTCCCACTTTGAACCTCCAAATAAAAACTCCATAGAATTTGATTGTCCTATGCTTAGGGAGATTATGAGTATTGGTTCTGGTTTAATGTCTAAGAGAACTTCTACACCTGTTTCTAATGAACAAGACTCTCTAAGATTTGATTTTGATGTGGATTCATATTCTGATTTTGATCATGTTCACTCTGATTATGAAATGGATGTTGAGTATGCTGATGGATTTGATGCTTTATTCTATGATTTTGATGATGTCTATTCTGATACTAATGCTCTTTGTGCACATATTTCAGTTCCTTCAATGTCTCCATCCATACTACACCCTCCTTCATTAGAACTAAATCCATTGCCACCAAATCTGAAATACTCATACTTGTTGAGTGGTGAGATATTACCTGTTATCATTTCTAACAATCTCCCTTTTGAACATGAAGAAATGATTTTGAATATTTTGAGGGAGAACATCAAGGCAATTGGGTGGACCTTGGCTGACATATCAGGTATTAGCCCCTCCATGTGCATGCATAGGATTCTCTTGGAGGATGGGGCTAAACCGGTGAGACAACCACAAAGGAGACTCAATCCCACCATCCTGGAAGTTGTTAAAAAGGAAGTTGAGAAATTGCTCGAGGCAGGTATAATCTTTCCCATTTCAGATTCACAGTTGGTAAGTCCAATTCAGGTTGTGCCTAAGAAAACTGGTTTTACTGTTGTTAAAAATGAGAAAGATGATTTAGTTCCAATGAGGGTGCAAAACAGTTGGCGTGTGTGTATTGATTATAGGAAACTAAATCAGTCCACTCACAAGGACCATTTCCCCCTCCCATTTATTGATCAGATGCTTGAGAGACTAGCTGGGAAGACACACTATTGTTTCTTGGATGAATTTTTTGGATATTTTCAGGTTCCTATAGCTCCGGAGGACCAGGAGAAGACGACATTCACCTACCCATTCGGTACCTTTGCCTACCGAAGGATGCCATTTGGACTTTGCAACGCCCCAGGTACCTTCCAAAGATGCATGGTGAGTATTTTTTCTGATTTTATTGAGACCTGCATGGAGGTATTTATGGATGATTTTACAGTGTATGGATCCTCATTTGATGAATGTCTAAAGAGTTTGGGAAAGGTGTTGAATCATTGTCTTGAGAAGAATCTGTTCCTGAACATTGAAAAGTGTCATTTTATGGTAGAACATGGCATTGTCTTAGGGCATGTGGTGTCAAAACATGGGATAGAGTTTGATAGATCTAAGGTAGACATTATTTCATCCTTACCCTATCCTTCATGTGTACGTGATGTTAGATCTTTCCTAGGGAATTCAGGATTTTATCAGCGTTTCATCAAAGATTTTAGTAAGATCGCTCTTCCTATGTCACGATTACTTCAAAAAGATTCTGATTTTGTGTTTGATGATTTTTGTAGGACTTCATTTGATGAGCTGAAGAAGTGTCTGACCACTCCACCTATCATACAACCCCCACGGTGGGACCTTCCATTTGAGCTTATGTGTGACGCCTCCAACTTCGCGGTTGGAGCTGTCTTATCTCAGAGGGTGGAAGGACGTTCACATGTGATTGCCTATGCATCGAGGACACTGGATTCAACCCAATCAAACTACACTACCACAGAAAAGGAGTTTCTTGCTGTCATATTTGCTTTAGATAAATTCCGTTCATATTTATTGGGCTCTAAAGTAGTTGTTTTTTCTGACCATGCAGCTTTGAGGTACCTCCTAAAGAAGCCAGATGCAAAGCCGCGACTTATCTGTTGGATGCTCCTTCTTCAAGAGTTTGACCTTGAGATAAAGGACAAGAAGGGGTTAGAGAATTTCGTGGCAGACCACATGAGTAGTCTTACTCACACACTAGAGGGTGACACCTTGGACCGGGTACCACTTCGGGACACTTTCCTTGATGAGAATCTCTATACCATCTCAGGTAAGCATCCTTAGTATGCTGATTTACTTAATTACATTGTTGCCTCTGAAATCCTAGTAAATTTGAAGAAGCATCAAGTCCAAAAATTAAAAAGTGAGTATAGGTATTATGTGTGGGATGATCCTTAGCTCTGGCACATGTGTAGTAACCAAGTCATTAGGAGGTGTGTTCCCGATCATGAGTTTGAGTCTGTTTTGCATTTCTGTCATACACTTGCTTGTGGTGGACACTTTGGACCCCAACGGACATCTAGGAAGGTTTTGGACTCTGGATTATATTGGCCTAGCTTGTTCCATGATGCCCATTTGTTTTGTAAGTCATGCTCTAGTTGCCAACACACTGGGAACATTTCTAGGAGACATGAGATGCCCCAACAACCCATACTATTTTGTGAGATTTTTGATGTATGGGGCATCGACTTTATGGGTCCTTTTCCTAGTTCATTTGGATTTTTGTATATTTTGGTTGCTGTTGATTATGTGAGTAAATGGGTGGAGGCCAAGGCCACCAGGACTGATGATTCTCATGTTGTTGCGGACTTTGTCAAAGCACAGATTTTTTACATGTTTGGAGTACCAAAGGCCATCATCAGTGACTAAGGGACACAATTTTGAAATAGTAATTTTGCTTCCCTCCTTCGGAAGTATGGGGTGACACACAAAACATCAACACCATACCACCCCCAAACAAATGGCCAGGCTGAGGTTTCAAATCGTGAGTTGAAACAAATCTTGGAGAAACCCGTGCAGCCAAATAGGAAGGATTGGAGCAAGCACTTGGATGATGCATTGTGGGCTTATAGGACAGCATACAAGACCCCCATTGGTATGTCCCCATTTCGGATTGTTTTTGGGAAAGCGTGTCATCTCCCCGTGGAAGTCGAGCATCAGGCATATTGGGCTATAAAGAAATGCAACATGGATTTGGCCGAAGCTGGAATTCAAAGGAAGCTGCAAATTCAACAGCTTGAGGAGATTCGACTATCATCATATGAGAACTCAAGGCTCTACAAGGAAAGATCAAAAGTAGCTCATGACAAAATGATCCAACAAAGGGAGTTTCATGATGGAGAGAAAGTCCTTCTCTATAGTTCACGACTGAAGTTGATGCCTGGTAAGTTGCGTTCCAGATGGTTAGGTCCTTATATTGTGTCTAATGTTTTTCCATATGGTGTAGTGGAGATCACACAAGAGGAAACTAGAAGGAGATTTACAGTCAATGGGCAACGTTTGAAGAGATACATTGAGGGACATCCTACTGATGTAGTGGATTTTATCACACTGCATTACCCCATCATCACTTGATCACATCAGGCTGTTCCTAACCCTTTCACTTTTATATTATTTGTCCTATTTAAAAATTCTGTATTTCATGTGCATATATCATCTCACGGGTTCACGTTGAGTACAATGCAATATTTTAAGTGTGGGGGAGGGAACCTTTTAGTTTAGTAATTTCAATTGTTTTCTTGTTAAAAAAAACCAAAACAAATTGCGTGTTTTTTAAAAAAAATTGTATGTTTTTCAAATTTTGTGTGTTTATTTTACAATTTTCTGTGTTTTTTTGAAACATTTTGAGCTAAAATGATTCTCATCACCATTTTTAAATCCATATCAATAAGTGAAACAATTTACCCCTTGAAACTAAGCTTAAATGAATGCTGAAATGAGTTTGTTTCAAGTTCAAATATTTAGTAATTTCATGAAAAGTACGCTGAATTTTGAATCCCATGCCAATCTCACTGTCTTTATATTTGAAATCACTTTCCTGTGAGGCTTCTAAACCATTATTTTCATATTCTTTACATTCACATCACTTCTTGAGAGAACCAAACCATACATGATTTAACCAGAATTTGATCTATTCCTGTCAAAACTTGAGGGTTTGAGTTACTTATGTTTAAATGATTGAGGCATTTGTTTGGTATTAAAGACCCTATTTCAAAGAATCCTTTTTTTATAATGTCCTACCTTGAATATTTTATCATTTTATCCCTTAGAAGCCATGAAAATTCTGTTAGTTTAGCCACATTACAAGACAATTTTCCCTATCCAACCAACTCTTGAAGTGAAATTGCATAATCTAGTTGAGCTTAAGTGTGGGGGAAGTTGTCTTGGGGTTTTCCACCACATTCTGTGATACATTGGGTGGAAAATTAAATTTTGAAGAGATGTGTTTGCTGCTAAATAAAGTCATTATATTGAAATTTGTGCCTTTTCTGGAGCTTTCATGACAAGTGAAGTTGTGCCTTTTCTAGAGCTTCTAATTGAGGTGGAAAGTTGTGCCCATCTGGAGCTTTCAAGAAAATCATGTTTGAGAAGATTGACATTTTTTATGCTGAAATGATGAATGGTGTAAACCTTTCATGACTTTTCATGATGATGTAGCTGAATTGATACTATGGGGATTGAAGTGAAGACCATATTTAAGTGAAAATTAGATTAATGCAATTTTGCTTCAAAAGAGTCAAGCCCTCCTCATTCAGCCTCAGAGTTTTTCACATCTTAATCCTGCCAATCGAAAGCCACAGAACAAACCTGAAAAGTCCTCATGATAAACATATGTCCTTGACTCACATCGGGTAGCGATGTAGGAATCTATCAATCCTATGATGACCCTTGTATGAGTTTGGATGAAAAAGACATTGCAAAAAAATTGATATTTGGGTGATGAGAGAAAATTCAAGCGAGGTAAGTGTTTTGTGCATGGGCGGATAAATGAAGTGGAAATATATTGGATGATATAAATGGAGAACTTGAAATAAGTTTTTTTTATGAGGCATGATATCTTTTGATTGTTGGTGTGAAATTGATTGATCTTAAGGATATGTGTTTTAAAATTGGTTTTGATTTGATATTGATGTTTACTTGATATGAGGTTTTGCCCAGGTGTGCAAAAGGGTAACTGTGGGGGAGTTGATAAAACACTATTTTATTGAATATTTAATTGATAATAAATGATATAATTTTCTCACATTGTGTTAAATATGTTTATTTATAAAATATTTGGGATTTGATCATTCATTTGAAAATTTGGTGAAAATTCCCGTTTTACCCTTAATAGTGCACTGTAGTATTTCGAATATAAATATTTTTATATTTATTATTTGAATTTTAAATTTTATAAAGGTGTTCCTAACTTAAATATGTACAACTTTTATTCATGACACTAGATCAAAAGAATGCATTTAATGGAGTAATTGGGTCATAAAATCAAAGTTGGGCTGGACTCGCCAGAATGGACAAGCTTATGAATGTCGGATATAACTCCTACATATGGGATTTTATTGAGCCCATATTTGGAGAGGAGATAGAGGACCCATATAAGCACATTTTATCCTTCTGGAAGGCTGGCCAATTCATGCGTTTTGGTGGTCCAATGGGCGGTGCAAGTTGCATTAAAATATTTGGCCGAATTTCCACATTCACACCTGAAACCACTTGTAACCTCTTCTCCCCTCCCCTCTATAAATTGGAGTTTTTCTCAATTGGAGGGGTTGGGACGTGCATTGGGAAGTTGAGGGAAGAGGAGAAGTATATTCACTCCAATTATCCAACCATTTCAATAAGGGTAGCTCTTGAAGCAAGGATCCCTTCGACGAAGCCTTCTTCTTCTCCTTCAAGTTGTAATGATTTTGTTTATGTAATAAACTTCTTTGTTCTTCTTTTATTTCTTCTCTTTTCTTATGTTTTGCTTAAATTTATTCTTCTCTTAATCTTTCTAATTGGGATGGAATTCTTGAGTATAAGCGTTATTGGGTTATACCCATTTTAAACCTTTGCACATGCAAAATGCTTCTACGATGATTACGCCACCCATGGAAGAGTAGTTCATTTTAGTAATCGATCGACCTCTATCCTTTTTCATTAATTTATTTTGAATCAATGAGCTACTGTAATTCAAATAATTTGATCCATGAATTGTGTTTTTAAATTACAAGAAACTAAGCAAGCAATTGAACAATTAACACAAAAACACGCAAGGTCGGGATTTTGTGTAAATTGTGAGAGCGCGATCTTAATCTGTAATACAAGACCACACGAGATAAATTTGTAGAGTTAAAATATAATCCCTAAACACAATTCATACTCATTTCCAGAATGTATATGAGCCTTAATTTACCACTGACTATAAGCTAATTATATAACATCAATCAAAGCAGGGTGCTGCGATTGCATGTTCCGAAGTTAGCCTAGGGTTAAATTCACATCATCTTCGTGGTAAAGTTAATTCTCGTAGGGTTCGGGATTTAACAAATTAAGGGATCATAATTAAGTGGATCTTAATTTAAATGATAATTATTAATAATAAAGTTAAGAGGTATAGTTAGATCGATTACACCTTTTAAATAGATTTCTAAAAAAATATCTTCTTGTTGTGTCATTTTAATCGAAATTCATTTCAAAACTAAAAAAAAAATTATACAATCTTCTTCCAGCGAACTTCGTCTAGATTAATAAACTACAACAAACCCCAATCCTTTAATGTAGTGTTATTATTCTATTCTATTTTATTTTATTTTTTTAGAATACCTCTAATAAGTTGTTAAATTCACTGCCTCCTTTGAGAGATGACCTTGCTCAGCCACTCTGCTGCATCTAAGTACCCCAAATTACACTAATAATTTGAGGGCGCCCACGACAGCACTCTTTCAAATTGGCATCGTTTCCGGGGAGGCAAGTAATTATTTCAACTAATTAGAGGTATTTATTTTATTTTACATTTTATTTTCTTCCTCTCTTCTTTCTTCCTTCTTTACCCAATCTGATTTTTCTTCCTCTTCTTTTATTTTCTTCTACTTCTTTTTGGACCATCAACTCATACTCCTCATTTTTATTTTACTATGGTCCACTTTATTTCTTTTCATTTTTATTTGATCTATGACACGAACTAATCCCGAAGATCTCTTAGATCTTGACCCTGAGATTGAACGCAGCCTTAGGGCTCGAATCAGAAATTCTCAGTCTACGGGAAGTTTCAATGTTCAACCAGTTGGTGAATTCCTATCTTCTGGAAACATTGAAATTGGAAGCTATTCAAATTCAAACATAAAAGAGGAACCAATGGCTGAAAACAATGGAAATGAACTTAATAGAACCATTCGAGAATTGGTTGCACCTGATATTAACTATCAACCAAATTGTATTGCATACCCAAATCTCGAATTGGACTTTGAACTAAAATCGGGTTTAATTCACTTACTTCCAAAGTTTCATGGCCTCTCTGGTGAGGATCCCAACAAACACCTTAAAGAATTTAATGTGGTTTGCTCAACGTTAAAACCAAGAAATGTTTCTGAAGATCAAATCAAATTAAGAGCATTCCCATTCTCACTTGATGGAGCTACAAAAGATTGGATGTATTATTTGAAACCTGAAGATGTAACATGTTGGAATGATTTGAAATGTCTTTTGTTGAAAAAAAATTTCCAGCATCAAGGACAACATCCATTTGAAAGGAGATATCGGTGATCAAGCAAGCCCAAGGGGAGTCAATGTATGAGTACTGGGAGCGATTCAAGAAGTTGTGTGCAAGCTGCCCACATCACCAAATCAGTGAGCAACTACTCATCCAGTACTTCTATGAAGGACTCACACCCATGGAGAGGAGCATGGTGGATGCTGCAGTTGGAGGAGCATTGGTGGACAAGACACGAGTATCTGCACGATCATTTATTGACAAAATTGCCCAAAACTCTCAACAATTCGGTGATAGAGGTACACCACATGTTCGAGGAGTACATCAAGTAAGTCCTTATTCTCTTGAACGTCATTTGATTGATACTAAGTTAGATGAATTGAAAACTATGGTGAGGCAGATTGCATTGGCTCAAAATACATCCCAACCTCCTCCTTCAAGGCCATGTGGCATTTTCACTGACACAAGCCACCCAACTGACTGTTGCCCACAACTACAAGAGACAGAAGATTGTGCAGCAGTGTTCCCTGGGAGACCATTTCAGCAGCAACAACAACAACCATATCCCCCCAAAGAAGTTTGATACAGTATACAACCAAGGGTGGAAAGATTAGTCGGACATGATGTATGGCTCTGGACAACAACAAAGGACACCCCTTCAACAAAACTTCCAGTAGCCTCCGCCTTACCAGAAGGGTTTCCAACAACCCCAAAGGATATTTGAAGCTCAAACATCAACAAGTCAGCAACAAGGGAATCATCCACCAAAGGTAGATTCTAATACTGATGATCTTTTGAAGCAAATTGTTCTTAATCAATAGAATGAGATGAAGAGTCAAGGTTCGGAGCTGAGAGAGTTGAAGACTCAAATGAGTCAGATTGCCACCTCCCTCCATGAACTTGTGAGTATGAATTCTGGAAATATACCTTCCCAACCAACTCCAAATCCAAAGGGGAATGTTAGTGCCATCACATTGAGAAGTGGGAAGCAAATGAATGATACATCTGGACCTACCATTCCACCGGGATTCACCTCTACTCTAGAGAAGCCGCATTCCATACCAACTGATGAAAAATCCAAGGAGAAAGATAAAGGTAAGAAAAATATTGATGATGTACCTCCTAAACCCCTTCCTTTTCCAAACAGGGTTGTTCAAACCAAGAAGATGGCTGAAGAAGCAATACAAAAGGAGGTTTTGGACACATTCAAGCGTGTGGATATCAACATTCCTTTACTTGAAGTCATTAAGCAAATCCCAATGTATGCCAAATTCTTAAAAGAACTCTACACCAATCGAAGAGGGCTCAAGGGGAATGAGAGGATCAACCTTGGAAGGAATGTCTCAACACTCATTACACCAACTCTAGCAATGCCAACAAAGTGCAAGGATCCCGGGACATTCACCATCCCATGTACCATAGGGGAGTTCCACTTCTCTGATGCTATTTGTGATTTAGGAGCTTCAATAAATGTGATGCCTCACTCTGTATTCTCTTCCTTGGAGGTTGGTGAGTTGAAGCCAACAAGAGTAATGGTGTAATTGGCGAATAGAGCTACGACATATCCAGCGTGAGTCCTTGAGGATGTACTTGTCCAGGTAAGAGACATGATCTTTCCAGCGGATTTCTATGTTCTTAACATGGAGGATGATCAGGTAAGTTCTCATTCCCCCATTATCTTAGGTAGGCCCTTCCTCAAAACTTCAAAAACTATCATAAATGTCAATGAGGGTACACTTTCCATGGAATTTGAAGATGAAGTTGTGATATTTAATGTTATGGATTCCATGAATTACCCCTCAGAGGACCATTATGCTTTTGTTATCTCCCATTTTGAACCTCCAAATAAAAACTCCATAGAATTTGATTGTCCTATGCTTAGGGAGATTATGAGTATTGGTTCTGGTTTAATGTCCAAGAGAACTTCAACACCTGTTTCTAATGAACAAGACTCTCTAAGATTTGATTTTGATGTGGATTCATATTCTGATTTTGATCACGTTCACTCTGATTATGAAATGGCTGTTGAGTATGCTGATGGATTTGATCCTTTATTCTATGATTTTGATGATGTCTATTCTGATACTAATGCTCTTTGTGCACATATTTCAGTTCCTTCAATGTCTCCATCCATACTACACCCTCCTTCATTAGAACTCAAGCCATTGCCACCAAATCTGAAATACTCATACATGTTGAGTGGTGAGAGATTACCTGTTATCATTGCTAACAATCTCCCTTTTGAACATGAAGAAAATCTTTTGAATATTTTGAGGGAGAACATCAAGGCGATTGGGTGGACCTTGGCTGACATATCAGGTATTAGCCCCTCTATTTGCATGCATAGGATTCTCTTGGAGGATGGGGCTAAACCGGTGAGACAACCACAATGGAGACTCAATCCAACCCTCCTGGAAGTTGTTAAAAAGGAAGTTGAGAAATTGATCGAGGCAGGTATAATCTTTCCCATTTCAGATTCACAGTGGGTAAGTCCAATTCAGGTTGTGCCTAAGAAAACTGGTTTTACTGTTGTTAAAAATGAGAAAGATTATTTAGTTCCAATGATGGTGCAAAACAGTTGGCGTGTGTGTATTGATTATAGGAAACTAAATCAGTCCACTCACAAGGACCATTTCCCCCTCCCATTTATTGATCAGATGCTTGAGAGACTAGCTGGGAAGACACACTATTGTTTCCTGGATGGATTTTTTGGATATTTTCAGCTTCCTATAGCTCCGGAGGACCAGGAGAAGATGACATTCACCTTCCCATTCGGTACCTTTTCCTACCGAAGGATGCCATTTGGACTTTGCAACGCCCCAGGTACCTTCCAGAGATGCATGGTGAGTATTTTTTATGATTTTATTGAGACCTGCATGGAGGTATTTATGGATGATTTTACAGTGTATGGATCCTCATTTGATGAATGTCTAAAGAGTTTAGGAAAGGTGTTGAATCGTTGTATTGAGAAGAATCTGGTCCTGAACTTTGAAAAGTGTCATTTTATGGTAGAACATGGAATTGTCTTAGGGAATGTGGTGTCAAAACATGGTATAGAGGTTGATAGATCTGAGGTAGACATTATTTCATCCTTACCCTATCCTTCATGTGTACATGATGTTAGATCTTTCCTAGGGCATGCAGGATTTTATCGGTGCTTCATCAAAGATTTTAGTAAGATCGCTCTTCCTATGTCACGATTACTTCAAAAAGATTCTGATTTTGTGTTTGATGATTTTTGTAGGACTTCATTTGATGAGCTGAAGAAGTGTCTGACCACTCCACCTATCATACAACCCCCACGGTGGGACCTTCCATTTGAGCTTATGTGTGACGCCTCCAACTTCGCGGTTGGAGCTGTCTTATCTCAGAGGGTGGAAGGACGTTCACATGTGATTGCCTATGCATCGAGGACACTGGATTCAGCCCAATCAAACTACACTACCACAGAAAAGGAGTTTCTTGCTGTCATATTTTCTTTAGATAAATTCAGTTCATATTTATTGGGCTCTAAAGTAGTTGTTTTTTCTGACCATGCAGCTTTGAGGTACCTCCTAAAGAAGCCAGATTCAAAGCCACGACTTATCCGTTGGATGCTCCTTCTTCAAGAGTTTGACCTTGAGATAAAGGAAAATAAGGGGTCAGAGAATTTGGTGGCAGAACACATGAGTAGGCTTACTCACACACTAGAGGGTGACACCTTGGACCAGGTACCACTTCGGGACACTTTCCCTGATGAGAATCTCTATACCATCTCATGTAAGCATCCTTGGTATACTGATTTACTTAATTACATTGTTGCCTGTAAAATCCCAGTAAATTTGAAGAAGCATCAAGTCCAAAAATTAAAAAGTTAGTATAGGTATTATGTGTGGGATGATCCTTACCTCTGGCGCATGTGTAGTGACCAAGTCATTAGGAGGTGTGTTCTCGATCATGAGTTTGAGTCTGTTTTGCATTTCTGTCATAAACTTGCTTGTGGTGGACACTTTGAACCCCAACGAACAGCTAGGAAGGTTTTGGACTCTGGATTATATTGGCCTAGCTTGTTCCATGATGCCCATTTGTTTTGTAAGTCATGCTCTCGTTGCCAACACACTGGGAACATTTCTAGGAGACATGAGATGCCCCAACAACCCATACTATTTTGTGAGATTTTTGATGTATGGGGCATCGACTTTATGGGTCCTTTTCCGAGTTCATTTTCATTTTTGTATATTTTGGTTTCTGTTGATTATGTGAGTAAATGGGTGGAGGCCAAGGCCACCAGGACTGATGATTCTCATGTTGTTGTGGACTTTGTCAAAGCACAGATTTTTTGCAGGTTTGGAGTACCAAAGGCCATCATCAGTGACCAATGGACACAATTTTGAAATAGTAATTTTGCTTCCCTCTTTCGAAAGTATGGGGTGATACACAAAACATCAACACCATACCACCCCCAAACAAATGGACAGGCTGAGGTTTCAAATCGTGATTTGAAACAAATCTTGGAGAAAACCGTGCAGCCAAATAGGAAGGATTGGGGCAAGCACTTGGATGATGCATTGTGGGCTTATAGGACAACATACAAGACCCCCATTGGTATGTCCCCATTTCGGATTGTTTTTGGGAAAGTGTGTCATCTCCCCATGGAAGTCGAGCATCGGGCATATTGGGCTATAAAGAAATGCAACATGGATTTGGCCCAAGCTGGAATTCAAAGGAAGTTGCAAATTCAACAGCTTGGGGAGATTCGACTGTCATAATATGAGAACTCAAGGCTCTACAAGGAAAGATCAAAAGCAGCTCATGACAAAATGATCCAACAAAGGGAGTTTCATGTTGGAGAGAAAGTCCTTCTCTATAGTTCACGACTGAAGTTGATGCCTGGTAAGTTGCATTCCAGATGGTTAGGTCCTTATATTGTGTCTAATGTTTTTCCTTATGGAGCAGTGGAGATCACACAAGAGGACATGGAAGGAGATTTACAGTCAATGGGAAACGTTTGAAGAGATACATTGAGGGACATCCTACTGATGCAGTGGATTTTATCACACTACATGACCCCATCATCACTTGATCACATCAGGCTGTTCCTAACCCTTTCAATTTTATATTATTTGTCCTATTTAAAAATTCTGCATTTCATGTGCATATATCATCTCACGGGTTCACATTGAGTGCAATTCAATATTTTAAGTGTGGGGGAGGGAACCTTTTAGTTTAGTAATTTCAATTTTTTTCTTGTTAAAAAACCAAATAAAATGCGTGTTTTTCAAAAAAACAATTGTGTGTTTTTCAAATTTTGTGTGTTTATTTTACAATTTTCTGGGTTTTTTTGAAACATTTTGAGCTAAAATGATTCTCATCACCATATTTAAATCCATATCAATAAGTTAACCAATTTACCCCTTGAAACTAAGCATAAATGAATGCTGAAATGACTTTGTTTCAAGTTCAAATATTTAGTAATTTCATGAAAAGTACGATGAATTTTGAATCCCATGCCAATCTCACTGTCTTTATATTTGAAATAACTTTCCTATGAGGCTTCTAAACCATTATTTTCTTATTATTTACATTCACCTCACTTCTTGAGAGAACCAAACCATACTGGATTTAACCAGAATTTGATCTATTCCTGTCAAAACTTGAGGGTTTGAGGTACTTATGTTTAAATGATTGAGGAATTTGTTTAGTATTAAAGCCCCTATTTCAAAGAATCCTTTTTTTATAATGGCCTACCTTGAATATTTAATCCTTTTATCCCTTAGAAGCCATGCAAATCCTGTTAGGTTAGCCACATTACAAGACAATTTTCTCTATCCAACCAACTCTTGAAGTGAAATTGCATAATCTAGTTGAGCTTAAGTGTGGGGGAAGTTTTCTTGGGTTTTTCCACCACATTCTGTAATACTTTGGGTGGAAAATTAAATTCTGAAGAGATGTGTTTGCTTCTAAATAAAGTCATTATATTGAAAGCTGTGCCTTTTCTGGAGCTTTCATGACAAGTGAAGCTGTGCCTTTTCTGGAGCTTCTAATTGAGGTGGAAAGCTGTGCCCATCTGGAGCTTTCAAGAAAGTCATGTTTGAGAAGATTGACATTTTTTATGCTGAAATGATGAATGGTGTAAACCTTTCATGACTTTTCATGATGATGGAGCTGAATTGATACTATGGGGATTGAAGAGAAGACCATATTTAAGTGAAAATTAGATTAATGCAATTTTGCTTCAAAAGAGTCAAGCCCTCCTCATTCAGCCTCCGAGTTTTTCACATCTTAATCCTGCCAACCAAAAGCCACAGAACAACCCTGAAAAGTCCTCATGATAAACATATGTCCCTGACTCAAATCGGGTAGCGATGTAGGAATCTATCAAGCCTATGGTGACCCTTGTATGAGTTTGGATGAGAAAGACATTGCAAAAAAAATTATATTTGAGTGATGAGAGAAAATTCAAGCGAGGTAAGTGTTTTGTGCATGGGCGGATAAATGAAGTGGAAATATATTGAATGATATAAATGGAGAAATTGAAATAAGTTTTTTTATGAGGCATGATATCTTTTGATTCTTGGTGTGAAATTTATTGATTTTAAGGGTATGTGTTTTAAAATTGGTTTTGATTTGATATTGATGTTTACTTGATATGAGGTTTTGCCCAGGTGTGCAAAAGGTTAAGTGTGGGGGAGTTGATAAAACACTATTTTATTGAATATTTAATTGATAATAAATGATATAATTTCCTCACATTGTGTTAAATATGTTTATTTATAAAATATTTGGCATTTGATCATTCATTTGAAAATTTGGTGAAAATTCCAGTTTTACGCTTAATAGTGCACTGTAGTATTTCGAATATAAATATTCTTATATTTATTATTGGAATTTGAAATTTTGTAACGGTGTTTATAACGGAATTATGTACAACTTTTACTCAGGACCCTAGATCAAAAGAATGCATTTTAATGGAGTAATTGGGACATAAAGTCAAAGCTGGGCTGGACTCGCCATAATGGATAAGCTTATGAATTGCAGCCATAACTCCTACACATGGGATTGTATTGAGCCGAAATGTGGAGAGGAGATAGAGGACCCATATCCGCACATTTTATCCTTTTGGAAGGCCGGCCAATTCACGCGTTTTGGTGGTCAAATGGTCGGTTCAAGTTGCATTAACATATTTGGCCGAATTTCCACATTCACACTTGAAACCACTTGTAACCTCTCTCCCCTCCCCTCAATAAATTAGAGTTTTTCTCATTTGGAGGGTTTTGGATGTGCATTGGGAAGTTGAGGGCAGAGGAGAAGTGGATCCACTCCAATTATCCAACCATTTCAATAAGGGTAGCTCTTCAAGCAAGGATCCCTTCGACGAAGCCTTCTTCTTCTCCTTCATGTTGTAATGATTTTGTTTATGTAATAAACTTCTTTGTTATTCATTTATTTCTTCTCTTTTCTTCTATTTTGTTTAAATTTCTTCTTCTCTTAATCTTCCTAATTGGGCTGGAATTCTTGAGTAGAAGTGTTATTGGGTTATACCCATTTTAAACCTTTTCACATGCAAAACGCTTCTACGATGATTACGCCACCCATGGAAGAGTAGTTCTTTTTAGTAATCGATCGACCTCTATCATTTTTCATTCATTTATTTTGAATCAATTAGATACTATAATTCACATAATATGATCCATGAATTGTGTTTTTAAATTACATGAAACTAAGCAAGCAATTGAACAATTAACACAAAAACACGCGAGGTCGGGATTTTGTGTAAATTGTGAGAGCGCGATCTTAATCGGTAATACAAGACCACATGGGATAAATTTGTAGAGTTAAAATATAATCCCTAAACACAATTCATCCTCATTTCCAGAATGTATATGAGCCTTAATTTACCACTGACCATAATCTAATCTTATGACATCAATCAAAGCAGGGTGCTGCGATTGCATGTTCTGAAGTTAGCCTAGGGTTAAATTCACATCATCTTCGTGGTAAAGTTAATTCTCGTAGGGTACGGGATTTAACAAATTAAGGGATCATAATTAATTGGATGTTAATTTAAATGATAACTATTAATAATAAAGTGAAGAGGTAGAGCTAGATCGATTACACCTTTTAAATATATTTCTAAAAAAATATCTTCTTGTTGTGTCATTTTAATCGAAATTCATTTCAAAACTAAAAACAAAAAAAATTATACAATCTTCTTCCAGAAAACTTCTTCTAGATTAATAAACTACAACAAACCCCAATACTTTATAGTAGTGTTTTTATTCTATTATATTTTATTTTATTTTTTTAGAATACCTCTAATAAGTTGTTAAATTCACTGCCTCCTTTGAGAGATGACCTTGGTCAGCCACTCTGCTGCATCTAAGTACCCCAAATTACACTAATCATTTGAGGGCGCCCACAACAGCGCTCTTTCAAATTGGCGTCGTTGCCGGGGAGGCAAGTAATTATTTCAACTAATTAGAAGTATTTATTTTATTTTACACTTTATTTTCTTCCTCTCTTCTTTCTTCCTTCTTTACCCAATCTGATTTTTCTTACTCTTCTTTTATTTTCTTCTACTTCTTTTTGGACCATCAAATCAAACTTCTATTTTTTATTTTAGTATGGTCCACTTTCTTTATTTTCATTTTTGTTTGATCTATGACACGAACTAATCCCAAATATCTCTTAGATCTTGACCCTGAGATTGAACGCAACCTTAGGGCTCGAATCAGAAATTCTCAGTCTATGGGAAGTTTCAATATTCAACCAGTTGGTGAATTCCTCTCTTCTGGAAACACTGAAATTGGAAGCTATTCAAATTCAAACATAAAAGAGGAACCAATGGCTGAAAACAATGGAAATTAACTTAATGGAACCATTTGAGAATTGGCTACACCTGATATTAACTATCAACCAAATTGTATTGCATACCCAAATCTCAAATCGGACTTTGAACTAAAATCGGGGTTAATTCACTTACTTCCAAAGTTTCATGTCCTCTCTGGTGAGGATCCCAACAGACACCTTAAAGAATTTAATGTGGTTTGCTTAACGTTAAAACCAAGAAATGTTTCTGAAGATCAAATAAAATTAAGAGCATTCCCATTCTCACTTGATGGAGCTGCAAAAGATTGGATGTATTATTTGCAACCTGAAGATGTAACATGTTGGAATGATTTGAAACGTATTTTCTTGCAATTATTTTTTCCAGCATCAAGGACTAAATCCATTCGAAAGGAGATATCGGGGATCAAGCAAGCCCAAGGGGAGTCAATGTATGAATACTGGGAGCGATTCAAGATGTTGTGTGCAAGCTTCCCACATCACCAAATCAGTGAGCAACTACTCGTCTAGTACTTCTATGAAGGACTCACACCCATGGAGAGGAGCATGGTGGATGCTGCAGCTGGAGGAGCATTGGTGGACAAGACACCAGTAGCTGCACGAGCATTGATTGACAAAATGGCCCAAAGCTCTCAACAATTCGGTGATAGAGGTACACCACATGTTCGAGGAGTACATCAAGTAAGTCTTTCTTCTCTTGAAAGTCATTTGTTTGATACTATGTTATAAGAATTGACAACTATGGTGAGGCAGATTGAATTGGCTCAAAAGACATCCCAACCCCCTCCTTCAAGGCCATGTGGCATTTGCACTGAGACAAGCCACCCAACTGACTGTTTCACACAACTACAAGAGACAGAAGATTGTGCAGTAGTGTTCCCTGGGAGACCATTTTAGCAGCAACAACAACAACCATATCCCCAAAAGAAGTTTGATACAGTATAAAACCAAGGGTGGAAAGATTAGTTGTACATGAGGTATGGCTCTGGACAACAACAAAGGACACCCTTTCAACAAAACTTCCAGCAGCCTCCGCCTTACCAGCAGGGTTTCCAATAACCCCAAAGGATATTTGAAGCTCAAACATCAACAAGTCAGCAACAAGGGAATCATCCACCGAAGGTAGATTCTAATATGATGATCTTTTGAAGCAAATTGTTCTTAATCAATAGAATGAGTTGAAGAGTCAAGGTTCGGAGCTGAGAGAGTTGAAGACTCAAATGAGGTAGATTGCCACTGCCCTCCATGAACTTGTGAGTAAGAATTCTGGAAATCTACCTTCCCAACCCACTCCAAATCAAAAGGGGAATGTTAGTGCCATCACATTGAGAAGTGGGAAGCAAATGAATGATACATCTGGACCTACCATTCCACTGGGATACACCTCTACTCTAGAGAAGCAGCATTCCATACCAACTGATGAGAAATCCAAGGAGAAAGATAAAGGTAAGAAAAATATTGATGATGTACCTCCTAAACCCCTTCCTTTTCCAAATAGGGTTGTTCAAACCAAGAAGATGGCTGAAGAAGCAATACAAAAGGAGGTTTTGGACACATTCAAGTGTGTGGAGATCAACATTCCTCTACTTGAAGTCATTAAGAAAATCCCAAGGTATGCCAAATTCTTAAAAGAACTCTGCACCAATCGAAGAGGGCTCAAGGGGAATGAGAGGATCAAACTTGGAAGGAATGTCTCGGCACTCATTACACCAACTCTAGTAATTCCAACAAAGTGCAAGGATCCCAGGACATTCACCATCCCATGTACCATAGGGGAGTTGCACTTCTCTGATGCTCTTTGTGATTTAGGAGCTTCAATAAATGTGATGCCTCGCTCTGTATTATCTTCCTTATAGGTTGGTGAGTTGAAGCCAACAAGAGTAGTGGAGAAATTGGCGAATAGAGCTACGACATATCCAGCGGGAGTCCTTGAGGGTGTACTTGTCCGGGTAAGAGACATGATCATTCCAGCGGATTTCTATGTTCTTAACATGGAGGATGATCAGGTAAGTTCTCATGCCCCCATTATCTTAGGTAGCCCTTCCTCAAAACTGCAAAAACTATCATAAATGTCAATGAGGGTACACTTTCCATGGAATTTGGAGATGAAGTTGTGATATTTAATGTTATGGATTCCATGAAGTACCCCTCAGAGGACCATTCTGCTTTTGTTATCTCCCATTTTGAACCTCCAAATAAAAACTCCATAGAATTTGATTGTCCTATGCTTAGGAAGATTATGAGTATTGGTTCTGGTTTAATGTCTAAGAGAACTTCCACACCTGTTTCTAATGAACAATAATCTCTAAGATTTGATTTTGATGTGGATTCATATTCTAATTTTGATCATGTTCACTCTGATTATGAAATGGCTGTTGAGTATGCTGATGGATTTGATGCTTTATTCTATGATTTTGATGATGTCTATTCTGATACTAATGCTCTTTGTGCACATATTTCAGTTCCTTCAATGTATCCATCCATACTACACCCTCCTTCATTAGAACTCAAGCCATTGCCACCAAATCTAAAATACTCATACTTGTTGAGTGGTGAGAGATTACCTGTTATAATTGCTAACAATCTCCCTTTTGAACATGAAGAAAATCTTTTGAATATTTTGAGGGAGAACATCAAGGCGATTGGGTGGACCTTGGCTGACATATCAGGTATTAGCCCCTCCATTTGCATGCATAGGATTCTCTTGGAGGATGGGGCTAAACCGGTGAGACAACCACAATGGAGACTCAATCCCACCCTCCTGGAAGTTGTTAAAAAGGAAGTTGAGAAATTGCTCGAGGCAGGTATAATCTTTCCCATTTCAGATTCACGGTGGGTAAGTCCAATTCAGGTTGTGCCTAAGAAAACTGGTTTTACTGTTGTTAAAAATGAGAAAGATGATTTAGTTCCAATGAGGGTGCAAAACAGTTGGCGTGTGTGTATTGATTATAGGAAACTAAATCAGTCCACTCGTAAGGACCATTTCCCCCTCCCATTTATTGATCAGATGCTTGAGAGACTAGCTGGGAAGACACACTATTGTTTCTTGGATGGATTTTCTGGATTTTTTCAGGTTTCTATAGCTCCGGAGGACCTGGAGAAGACGACATTCACCTGCCCATTCGGTACCTTTGCCTACCGAAGGATGCCATTTGGACTTTGCAACGCCCCAGGTACCTTCCAGAGATGCATGGTGAGTATTTTTTCTGATTTTATTGAGACCTGGATGGAGGTATTTATGGATTATTTTACAGTGTATGGATCCTCATTTAATGAATGTCTAAAGAGTTTGGGAAAGGTGTTGAATCGTTTTATTGAGATGAATCTGTTCCTGAACTTTGAAAAGTGTCATTTTATGGTAGAACATGGCATTGTCTTAGGGAATGTGGTGTCAAAACATGGGATAGAGGTTGATAGATCTAAGGTAGACATTATTTCATCCTTACCCTATCCTTCATGTGTACGTGATGTTAGATCTTTCCTAGGGCATGAAGGATTTTATCGGCGCTTCCTCAAAGATTTTAGTAAGATCGCTCTTCCAATGTCACGATTACTTCAAAAAGATTCTGATTTTGTGTTTGATGATTCTTGTAGGACTTCATTTGATGAGCTGAAGAAGTGTCTGACCACTCCACCTATCATACAACCCCCACGGTGGGACCTTCCATTTGAGCTTATGTGTGACGCCTCCAACTTCGCGGTTGGAGCTGTCTTATCTCAGAGGGTGGAAGGACGTTCACATGTGATCGCCTATGCATCGAGGACACTGGATTCAGCCCAATCAAACTACACTACAACATAAAAGGAGTTTCTTGCTGTCATATTTTCTTTAGATAAATTCCGTTCATATTTATTGGGCTCTAAAGTAGTTGTTTTTTCTGACCATGCAGCTTTGAGATACCTCCTAAAGAAGCCAGATGCAAAGCCATGACTTATCCGTTGGATGTTCCTTCTTCAAGAGTTTGACCTTGAGATAAATGACAAGAAGGGGTTAGTGAATTTGGTGGCAGACCACATGAGTAGGCTTACTCACACACTAGAGGGTGACACCTTGGACGAGGTACCACTTCGGGACACTTTCCCTGATGAGCATCTCTATACCATCTCATGTAAGCATCCTTGGTATGCTGATTTACTTAATTATATTGTGCCTCTGAAATCCCAGTAAATTTGAAGAAGCATAAAGTCAAAAAATTAAAAAGTGAGTATAGGTATTATGTGTGGGATGATCATTACCTCTGGCGCATGTGTAGTGACCAAGTCATTAAGAGGTGTGTTCCTGATCATGAGTTTGATTCTGTTTTGCATTTCTGTCAAAAACTTGCTTGTGGTGGACACTTTGGACCCCAACGGACAGCTAGGAAGGTTTTGGACTCTGGATTATATTGGCTTAGCTTGTTCCATGATGCCCATTTGTTTTGTAAGTCATGCTCTCATTGCCAACACACTGGGAACATTTCTAGGAGACATGAGATGCCCCAACAACCCATACTATTTTGTGAGATTTTTGATGTATGGGGCATCGACTTTATGGGTCCTTTTCTTAGTTCATTTGGATTTTTGTATATTTTGGTTGCTGTTGATTATGTGAGTAAATGGGTGGAGGCCAAGGCCACCAGGACTGATGATTCTCATGTTGTTGTGGACTTTGTCAAAGCACCGATTTTTTGCAGGTTTGGAGTACCAAAGGCCATCATCAGTGACCAAGGGACACACTTTTGAAATAGTAATTTTGCTTCCCTCCTTCGGAAGTATGGGGTGACTCAAAAAACATCAACACCATACCACCCCCAAACAAATGGCCAGGCTGAGGTTTCAAATCGTGAGTTGAAACGAATCTTGGAGAAAACCGTGCAGCCAAATAGGAAGGATTGGAGCAAGCGCTTGGATGATGCATTATGGGCTTATAGGACAGCATACAAGACCCCCATTGGTATGTCCCCATTTCAGATTGTTTTTGGGAAAGCGTGTCATCTCCCCGTGGAAGTCGAGCATCGGGCATATTGGGCTATAAAGAAATGCAACATGGATTTGGCCCAAGCTGGAATTCAAAGGAAGTTTCAAATTCAACAGCTTGAGGAGATTCGACTGTCATCATATGAGAACTCAAGGCTCTACAAGGAAAGATCAAAAGTAGCTCATGACAAAATGATCCAACAAAGGGAGTTACATGTTGGATAGAAAGTCCTTCTCTATAGTTCACGACTGAAGTTGATGCCTGGTAAGTTGTGTTCCAGATGGTTAGGTCCTTATATTGTGTCTAATGTTTTTCCTTATGGTGCAGTGGAGATCACACAAGAGGACACTGGAAGGAGATTTACAGTCAATGGGCAACGTTTGAAGAGATACATTGAGGGACATCCTACTAATGCAGTGGATTTTATCACACTGCATGACCCCGTCATCACTTGATCACATCAGGCTGTTCCTAACCCTTTCACTTTTATATTATTTGTCCTATTTAAAAATTCTGCATTTCATGTGCATATATCATCTCACGGGTTCACATTGAGTACAATGCAATATTTTAAGTGTGGGGGAGGGAACCTTATAGTTTAGTAATTTAAATTGTTTTCTTTTTTAAAAAAAACCAAAAAAAATGCGTGTTTTTCAAAAAAAAATTGTGTGTTTTTCAAATTTTGTGTGTTTATTTTACAATTTTCTGTGTTTTTTGAAACATTTTGAGCTAATATGATTCTCATCACCATTTTTAAATCCATATCAATAAGTGAAACAATTTACCCCTTGAAACTAAGCTTAAATGAATGCTGAAATGACTTTGTTTCAAGTTCAAATATTTAGTAATTTCATGAAAAGTACGCTGAATTTTGAATCCCATGCCAATCTCACTGTCTTTATATTTGAAATCACTTTCCTGTGAGGCTTCTAAAACATTATTTTCATATTCTTTACATTCACCTCACTTCTTGAGAGAACCAAACCATACTTTATTTAACCAGAATTTGATCTATTCCTGTCAAAACTTGAGGGTTTGAGGTACTTATGTTTAAATGATTGAGGCATTTGTTTGGTAGTAAAGCCCCTATTAAGAAGAATCCCTTTTTTATAATGGCCTACCTTGAATATTTAATCCTTTTATCCCTTAGAATCCATGCAAATCCTGTTAGGTTAGCCACATTACAAGCCAATTTTCCCTATCCAACCAACTCTTGAAGTGAAATTGCATAATCTAGTTGAGATTAAGTGTGGGGGAAGTTGCCTTGGGTTTTGCCACCACATTCTGTGATACTTTGGGTGGAAAATTAAATTCTGAAAAGATGTGTTTGCTGCTAAAGAAAGTCATTATATTGAAAGTTGTGCCTTTTCTGGAGCTTTCATGACAAGTGAAGCTGTGCCTTTTTTGGAGCTTCTAATTGAGGTGGAAAGCTGTGCCCATCTGGAGCTTTCAAGAAAATCATGTTTGAGAAGATTGACATTTTTTATGCTGAAATGATGAATGGTGTAAACCTTTCATAACTTTTCATGATGATGGAGCTGAATTGATACTATGGGGATTGAAGAGAAGACCATATTTAAGTGAAAATTAGATTAATGCAATTTTGCTTCAAAAGAGTCAAGCCCTCCTCATTCAGCATCAGAGTTTTTAACATCTTAATCCTACCAACCGAAAGCCACAGAACAACCCTGAAAAAAACTCATGATAAACATATGTTCTTGACTCACATCGGGTAGCGATGTAGGAATCTATCAAGCCTATGGTGACCCTTGTATGAGTTTTGATGAGAAAGACATTGCAAAAAAATTGATATTTGAGTGATGAGAGAAAATTCAAGCGAGGTAAGTGTTTTGTGCATGGGCGGATAAATGAAGTGGAAATATATTGAATGATATAAATGGAGAAATTGAAATAAGTTTTTTTATGAGGCATGATATCTTTTGATTCTTGGTGTGAAATTGATTGATCTTAAGGATATGTGTTTTAAAATTGGTTTTGATTTGATATTGATGTTTACTTGATATGAGGTTTTTCCCAGGTGTGCAAAAGGGTAAGTGTGGGGGAGTTGATAAAACACTATTTTATTGAATATTTAATTGATAATAAATGATATAATTTCCTCACATTGTGTTAAATATGTTTATTTATAAAATATTTGGGATTTGATCATTCATTTGAACATTTGGTGAAAATTCCAGTTTTACCCTTAATAGTGCACTATAGTATTTCGAATATAAATATTTTTATATTTATTATTTGAATTTTCAATTTTGTAACAGTGTTCCTAACTTAATTATGTACAACTTTTATTCAGGACACTAGATCAAAATAATGCATTTTAATGGAGTAATTGGGTCATAAAGTCAAAGCTGGGCTGGACTCGCCGGAATGGATAAGCTTATGAATTTCGGCCATAACTCCTACATATGGGCTTGTATTGAGTCCAAATATGGAGAGGAGATATAGGACCCATATCCGCACATTTTATCCTTCTGTAAGGCTGGCCAATTCACGCATTTTGGGGGTCTAATGGGAGGTGCAAGTTGCATTAAAATATTTGGACGATTTTCCACATTCACACTTGAAACCACTTGTAACCTCTCCTCCCCTCCCCTCTATAAATTGGAGTTTTTCTCATTTGGAGGGGTTGGTACGTGAATTGGGAAGTTGAGGGCAGAAGAGAAGTGGATCCACTCCAATTCTCCAACCATTTCAATAAGCGTAGCTCTTGAAGCAAGGATCCCTTCGACGAAGTCTTCTTCTTCTCCTTCATGTTGTAATGATTTTGTTTATGTAATAAATTTCTTTGTTCTTCTTTTATTTATTCTCTTTTCTTCTGTTTTGTTTAAATTTCTTCTTCTCTTAATCTTCCTAATTGGTCTGTAATTCTTGAGTAGAAGCGTTATTGGGTTATACCCATTTTAAACCTTTGCACATGCAAAACGCTTCTACGATGATTACGCCACCCATGGAAGAGTAGTTCTTTTTAGTAATCGATCGACCTCTATCCTTTTTCATTCATTTATTTTGAATCAATGAGCTACTGTAATTAACATAATATGATCCATGAATTGTGTTTTTAATTACAAGAAACTAAGCAAGCAATTGAACAATTAACACAAAAACATGCGAGGTCGGGATTTTGTGTAAATTGTGAGAGCGCGATCTTAATCGGTAATACAAGACCACACAGGATAAATTTGTAGAGTTCAAATATAATACCTAAACACAATTCATCCTCATTTTCAGAATGTATATGAGCCTTAATTTACCACTGACCATAATCTAATCTTATAACATCAATCAAATCAGGGTGCTGCGATTGCATGTTCCGAAGTTATCCTAGGGTTAAATTCACATCATCTTCGTGGTAAAGTTAATTCTCGTAGGGTTCGGGATTTAACAAATTAAGGGATCATAATTAAGTGGATGTTAATTTAAATTATAATTATTAATAATAAAGTGAAGAGGTAGAGTTAGATCGATTACGCCTTTTAAATAGATTTCTAAAAAAATATCTTCTTGTTGTGTCATTTTAATCGAAATTCATTTCAAAACTAAAAACAAAAAAAATTATACAATCTTCTTCCAGCAAACTTCTTCTAGATTAATAAACTACAACAAACCCCAATCCCTTAAAGTAGTGTTTTTATTCTATTCTATATTATTTTATTTTTTTTATAATACCACTAATAAGTTGTTAAATCCACTGCCTCCTTTGAGAGACGACCTTGGTCAGCCATTCTGCTGCACCTAAGTACCCCAAATTACACTAGTCATTTGAGGGCGCCCACGACAGTGCTCTTTCAAGATGTTATATAGAATTAGTGGGTGATCCATTCACATTGGGATTTTCCCAACCCCTTCTATATAGGATCCCTCACTTTTCTGACATGAGCACTGTAAACATAAACAATGTGACCCCCTCTCTGAGATGAACTATATTGGTATTGGGATCTCATTCACATTGGGTTGGAACCCTACCCACTATTATATAAGATATATTTCAATCTGGTTGGGGTAAATGACTTTAAAATTCATCCACTTTTTCCTAAAATCATTTTCATAATCTACATGAAACCACCATTGATTTAGTCTATAGAAACATCAATATTTACAATTCAAATAGAGATTTAATTTTACCTTATTAATTAGACTATATCAATTCGATTTTTTAGGCACTATAACCTTAAATAGTGTGCATAATCTTAGTGAGGAAGTCCTTACAAGTTTTAGTCCCCTCATTAGAAATGGGTTTTGTTGTTACCTTGACCCATAGATTGTATCACTGTACAATTCAGTTACAATTCCCTTAAACTATGTGCATACAATTTTGAGAGATTATATACATCTGTCGAGTTCTTCCACCCTTTTTAGGTTTCTTCCATTCCCCTATTGCGTAGAACATATCACCATTTATGGAAATAAATACATCCTTAAAACCAAACAAAAATTAGTTTAATTATTAATGAACTTAAAATATATACCTAGTGGTCTAAATTTCATGACCTATAAATTCAAATGAAAGAAACATAAAAACTTTTTAGCTGAAAAAAATAATAAATGGTGTCATGCAAAAAAATCTATTTCCCTCTTCCCTTAGTAATACTATTTCATTATAGGGGGGAAATTTATAATGCTAACAGGAAGAGGTAAAAAGACTATAGGGCCCACCACATATACCTATAAAATTATAAGCTTTTCTCTTCAGGCTAAATGATCTTAGTGAAAGTTATATATGACTTTTTATCTCTTAAATAATTTCACATATAACTTTAACCTAAAAATATCTTCAAAATATGATGACATAACCATTAATGTACTTGATCCCTTATATGACATTATTTCCCCAAAAATCTCAACTTAATTCTTTAAGTGTTGAAATCTCCAAAAAAAACCTTTCCATGGGTATTGGTAATGAGCGTATTCTACTCTAAGGGTTATATTTTATTAGAAATTTATTTACCACCCTATTTGGACTTGATAATATGAGGAATATTTAATTAAAAGGAAGAGGTACTCTCATATCTGTATTCCTAAAAAAATCAAAATTTTAATACCTAATATGCTACTATAGTAGGTAAATGCAACAACCAAAGACAATTGCCCAAATTCAAACTTTAAATATCCCTCAGTGAAAACATTATTATAAAATTAAAATTTATAATTTAATATCGACCAAAATAATTACATTTTTTATTTCATCATATAAAAATTATCTTAGTATGAATTTTTATTCTTATGAAAATGATAGTTTCTTATCGAAAATTACATCTTTACCAAAACTTATAATTTGTTTAAATTTAAAATTATATAACAATAACCTAGAAGTTTATAAAAACTTTTAAGTATTAAAATATAAAATTAAGGAATAAAATTATAAAATTTAAAATGTCCTTTAAACATATAAAACCTATATATGATATTTTTAGAACTAGTTAAAATATCACATTATTATAACTAAACATCTATATATTTTTTGTGTAATCATGTATTTTCAAAATATATTTGGTTTCAGAGTTAATTTAAAGACAAATATCTTTTATTTTCATTATTATAATTCTATTTAGGTAACTAAAACCATTAAATAAAATAATTTTACATTATATATAAATTTAATTTTTGAAGACATTATTTCTCTATAACCATTTTTAGGTGATTAAGTGTAGTTATTTTAATATTAACTTTTCAAACATTTATTAATTTTATTTGGTGAAATTTGTTTAAAATATGAAATTAAATTATAAAATTAGGTCAAATTTTTAATTTTAATATTCCTCTTTAAAATTAATCGATAAGATAAGAAATTAATTATCAAGGTAAAAGTAAATTAGGGTGAATTTTATATGGTAAAAAACCAAGTATTCATAAAAATTCTATTAAAAGGAGTTTTGAGGTAACATTCCACAAAAAATAAATATACTCCCCAATGTTTCCCATTTTTTATCTGTTAACCATTTAATAGCGCCCTGGAAGTATTGAAAAATGTTAAGGTGTTCCCAAATCCACTGTTCCCTTTACTTATAAATTGCTAACATATTCACTAGTTCAAGACACACACCCCATTTTTATGTTTGATTAAAGTATTTAATTTTTAAATCCTTGGAACCCTATTCAAATAAGATAATCAACTGTTCACTCATTGTTATCCAAATCCCTTCAAATTCAAGGGGACTTCTAAAGAAAATTTGTTTCCTCAATATAAGTGTTATCAAATACACAGTTTACTTATTAAATATTTTTTTCAATATGCACTAATATAATGATATTGGTTTCATTTATATAATGTAATGTTATAATATTAAGTGTATTAAAATTATTTAGTCATGTACCTCATTAATTAAGAAAAAATATTTGTACATTCTATTTGGGGACTAAAACCCGCATGGTGTAATGTGTTTATTTTTCCTTTACTACTTCACATGGTTGGATATAAGTATTTTATTAACATATAAATATTATTATTTTAATTTGGAATGAAATATTTTAGAACCAAATTATCATCTGATTAACAAATGATCAATGTTAATTTAATCATTTGAAATTAGCATACAAAGGGATACCATTTGATTCAAATTGTTTAATTTTTTAATATCAATTAATTATTATTAAATTTCCTTATAATTATTATATAACATAATACAATTATCATGATAATATCGTTATACTTTATGTATATAGTTATTACAATCAAACCACCTATTAATCATTCAATACATCAAGGTATGTTCATGTTTGGGTTGGTCTAACGAGCTACTTGAAAAATCATTGAATTTATACAATGATTGACTTTGGGAAAATAAATACTAGTATAATATGAAAAAATGTGAAAATATTTATTTTTTTAATTGTAAATATTATATTAACATCTAATTCCTGAATTAAGGAAACACCGTGTACTAGACACGATTTTTTAAAAACATGCTTATTATCGACATCATCTTCATGTTTAAGGTTTTAAAGAATAATGAATGGAATTTTAGACATAAAAATTTACTATAAATAATCCATAATAGTAACCTTAATGACCATATAATAATGTTATTATTGGAAAAAATGAATACAAACACAACTGTTATAAAACTTGTAAAAATGATCAAAACTATAAACCCTAATATTGATTTTAAAAGAATGCATGTAGAGAATGAAATTTTTTTAATAGTATGAATGAAAATTGTGTATGATTAATTTAATGAATTTAGTAATTAGGATTGAAATTTTTATAATATGGAATATTAAATTACATTCTTGGAAACAGGGATAATATGTCAGGGTTTTCCATATCAATTTCCTACCATTTAGAGATATTTTATAATATAAACTTAATTTACTTCATAAATATTATTTAATATATATTTGGGATGTTATATCATGAAATTATTTTATTCATTTTATTTTAGGTCATATTTACACGCTATTTTTTCATGATGTTATGATTAAATTTCTACACAATCCAGAATTGGGGTATTCCATCTCAATATTCATTCTTTGGGATCAATTTTAAAATAACCACCTATTTTCTATGTGGTTCATAAATTGGAATGCAATACATTTTCCCTTTCAGTGATGAAATTTTATATATTGAAAATTCTATAGTACCTCCCTCATATTCCTTAGATTCAAGAGATACCTTTATTATTGTTGAAAAATCATCCTATGTTTTGGTAAAGTAAAAGTGAGAAATTTTCTAGAAAATACAACCCTTTCAGTATTATAGAAATTGGATAAGGCTATGTAACAGATGATCCTAGCTGTAATTACATTGAAAATGGATGGTTTAGAATTGGATCAATCATCACCCAGATGCACGATGAGTTGTACTAAAACTACACATAGGGTGAGACACTCTAAGGTGGTGTTATTTGTCTTATTAATATTATCTTAATGAACCATGATGTATGTTTTTTCCTACAATTACCATAATATCCTAATGATATAATTTAGTTATTCTCATTACTATCTTCCATGTATGACCTATCATATTTTATGAACCCTCTCTAATATATTTTTTGATAAGGCTTTTTCATGTAACTTTGATGATACCCAATTACTTACATGTTTATTAAAAGATTTTCTCCAAAACATCAATATTATTATTTTTAATTAGAATTATTTGATATATGTGTTTATCAAAACATTTAGAGCCATGTTTTATTACTATGTGGTTTATTTGGGAATGTTATGGAAGCTATGGTTGACTCTTATGGGGAATTTAGTGTAATTATACAACTGATAGGAGGGTCCCAACACTATATATCCCCTGATGAATCAACAAGTATCATGAGATAAAATGTGTTGGGTTTTTATGTATGAAACTACCCATAAGAAGATAATTTATTAAATGGGTTCTCTATAAAAAAAATTATATTAGAAAAAGTCATTGATTTTTAATGTCAGACATTATAAATGTAATCAGTATGATATTTGTGATTATTTTTAATCATGTTTTCATTTATTGTCATTAATACAACATGAAGTCAGTTTAAGTGGTTTATAGAATCATGTTTCTTTCTTTATTCATTTCATATAACTTATGAAATTTTTATGTTATGTATGATTATTTTGAATGTTACTCTATAATAAGAATCAGATAACCCTATTATTTGATTTCGATTCCCCAAGAAACCTATATAAATACTATTTACATTTGATCCAAGGTTATTTTGCACCAGAAATTGATGGTGTGTTGCGTTTGTTTCCAATCCAAACTGGTTTGTCAAGGAATTTGTGTGCAAGTTATTTTTCAGGACCACCTCATCAAAATATGACTAAGGAGAGTGTTTTGAAAAGTTATTCAAGATGTATAATATTATAGGACACCTAAAACCATAAAATATAGAATTATTTGACTGATAAAGAAAAAATCAAATCGAAGAAGTTCAGAAAACCATGAAAGTTACAAACAATGTTGATGGCATGCAAGTTAATTTTATGTAGTTCTGTTTATATAAATAAATAAGCATATGCCCCATTCCTTTAGAAATATCTCTCTAAATGAATATCTAGAACCCTCATATCACATTCAAGTTTTCATTTTTAGGAGTTAATTTATTAATTTTATTTATATTGCTTATCCTTGGGTCTTTCCCATTAGTTATGGTGAAAATTGATAATTTGGGATTGATAGATAGGGGTTCATGGTTAGGGAATGATTTTTCAAACTGTAAACCCTTACCCAGGAAACCATATGGCCAAGTGAAATTTTTTTCTAGTGGCTAAACCCATGTTAAGTGAATAGTTTCTAAATCAAGAGGGGTAACCATGCTACCTGTTCCTCTTGGACAGTAAGGGGTTAACATAGGTCACACATTTTGGAATACTATGCAAGAAAACCATGAAACTTGTTCGATTCATTAAAAATAGGAAAATGAACATTTTCTCCTCCCATGATTTAGACCCAAATCACCAATTTTCTTCCACTTTAAGGATTGTGAACTTTAGGTACCTCCCCCAACCCTCTTTATCCCCTGGAACTCCTTTTTTTGTTAGATTGGGTGGATTTTGTCTATGATTCTTCATGTAATTTCCCTTCTCCCTTGGGTTCTCAACTTTGTTGTACCCCACACTATTTGATTTTCATGATCACAATCACTTTCATATATGTTTAACTTTGTTTTTAAGTGTTGTGGATGATAGGCAAAAGATTGCCAAAGGATTGGCCCAAGAATGGACAAGAAATGGACTGAAATTCAGTCCACCGGCCAACCGGTGTGATAGCACCGGCCAGCCGGTGGAACTGGCAGAGGGATTGCCCACTGCCAGGTTCCACCGGTCGACCGGTGGCTCTGTCACCGGTCGACCTGTGGCATCCAGCCCAAATAGTGTTTGCTACTGTCTTGCCACCGGCCAGCCGGTGGCTCCTCCACCGGTCAGCCGGTGGCACCTGCACAGAGTGGCAAGCTACTGTCTTGCCACCGGCCAGCCGGTGGCTCTGGCACCGGTCAGCCGGTGGCCCCTGGACAAGAATCCTATGCCTTTTTGCACACACCGGCCAGCCGGTGGGACTGTACCGGCCAGCCGGTGGAGCCAGTCAAACTAGCCGTTGGCTGTTGACCAGGCTGGCCCACTTGGCTCCCAACGGCTCTTTTAGCCTCTCCAACGGCTCCGAAGACCTCCAACGGCCATATGAGGGTTCCCCCTCTATAAATAAAGGACCTTGAAGCCCCGGAACAATTGCCGGACCATAATTAAGCATTGTGAAGCCAACAAACACAATTCTCCTCATTTGGCAAACCTCCGGCGGATTGCTCCAAGGGAACCACAACTGCTCCAATCCATTTCCAATCCAAGGAGCACCACCATAGAAGCTTGGGAGTGCACGTCTTTAACTCCATTCAACCTTTGGCGCCCAAGGCTTCTCAACAATATGGTTTTTATTGTTTTATCTTTTTGAGCTTTAATTTTGGGTTTGTGCCTACAAACCCCAACACCTTTTCTCTTCCCCCTTTCTTTTGGGTTATCACACCACCATTAAGGTGTGAAGAGGTTTCTTCAAGCCTTTCCTTTTAAAAGGCTTGTGTTCGGTGAGCTAGCCTTCACCCGTTAAAAAGGCTAGTGGGTTCTTGCTATTCCATTGAAAGCAAGTGGGTTCTTGCTTAACCATCAAAAGCAAGCTGTAATAGGTCCTAGTGCTACCTCAAAGCCTAGTGGGTTTCTTGCTAAAACCATTGAAAAGCAAGCGGTAGGAATCTCTCAACGGTTGAGTTGGGAGCGGAGACGTAGGCCGGGTTTTTGGCCGAACTCCGTTATCAATTTTGTGTGTCTTGCCTCTTTATTTCCGCTGCACTTTACTTTGATTTTTAAATTGTTAATCATTTTTTTTAAAAGGCAATTCACCCCCCCTCTTGCCATCATTCCATGTTTTCTTCCGACCCAACAATTGGTATCAGAGGGGTAATTTGAGTAATACCTTAAAAGGTTTCAAATTCAAAGATCCATTGTGATGGCATCTACCTCTTTCGCCCCCGAGGGCTACTCTTTGGGTCGGGCTCCATTTTTTGATGGGACCGACTATAATTATTGGAAAACCCGCATGACTACCTTTCTTAGAAGCATAGGATATCCCATTTATAAAATTGTCATGCAAGGTTACACTTTGTCTACCCCCGACGAATCCAAATGGACCCCCGCCGATATTAGAAACTTTGAGCTTGATGGCAAAGCCATGAATGCTCTTCATTGCGGCCTTGACCGAAATGAGTTCAACCAAGTTTCCACTTGCACCTCATCTCATGAAATTTGGAAACTATTGGAAGTGACCCATGAGGGCACTAACAAAGTTAAGGATACTCGGTTAGACATGTATAGGCAAGATTTTGAAAGCTTTTCCATGCATCCTTCCGAATCTATTACCGATATGTTTACACGCTTCACTGACATTTGCAATGGAAGGAAATCTCTTGGTGATGATGTTTCAGCCGAGACGATGGTCAAGAAGATCTTATGGGTCCTTCCGAGCTCATGGGCACCAAAGGTGACGGCGATCCAAGAGGCTAAGGACGTCAAAAACATGCCGGTCGAAGAGCTCATCGGATCCCTAATGACGTACGAGATCACGATGAGGAGGCAAGCTCAAAAGGATGGCACACCAATCAAGACCCCAAAGAACATCGCCCTCAAGGTACAAAAGGAAGTAAGCTCCTCCTCATCTTCTTCCTCATCTTCCTCATCTTCTTCATCATCAAGCGGCGACTCGGAAATGGAGAATCTCGCCCGCCAAATGCACAAGTTTATGAAGAAGCACAAAAAGAAGAAATCCCGCAAGCATCGAAATCAAGAACCCGACAAAAGATCGGAGCCCAAGGTAAAATGCTACGGGTGCGGCAAAAAGGGCCATTACAAGCCCGATTGCCCACTCAACAAGAAACGGGCCACGCAAAAGGAAAAAGGAAAGAATAAGGTCCTCAAGGCGACATGGAGTGACACCTCATCCTCCTCCTCCTCCTCAAGCGACCAAGGTACAAAATGCCTAATGGCAAAACATGAGGTATCTTCCTCCTCTTCCTCCTCTTCCTCCTCTAGTTCTTCTAATTCATTTAATCATCTATCTTATGAAGAACTCTCACATGTTAGAGATCAATTAGAAAAAGGTTTTCATGAGCTTTCTTCAAAATTTGTTGCTTTAAAAAAGTCTTTCAAAAAACTCTCCTCCGAAAAAGAACAACTTCTCAAAGAGAAGGAGGAGATGTCTCTTAAAATCCAAAATTTTCCAAATGTTGATTCCATGGAATCAACCATCAAAGACCTTAGGGAGACCCTAGCAAAGTTCACCCAAGGGGAACAAAATTTGAACAATCTCCTAGGTTCCCAACGTATATCTAGAACCACCCAAGGGCTAGGATATACCAACCAAGCCTCCTCCTCCCATGCACCCACTGTTTTTGTAAGGGGGAGCTTTTGTTTTAAATTTTGTAATTATTGTAAAAAACACGGGCACATGATATATGAATGTAATTGCAAAAACGCCCGGTATGGTAGGCCCAAATCGATTTTTTATTCGGATGAATTCTATAGGAGAAGACCCGCTACAAGGCAAGTGTGGATTGAAAAATCCCTCTTAGCGAGTCTCTCCGGGCCTAAAATTGTCTCTTTTCAAAATCCCTCTCCCCGGTGACTTTTTGTTTTTATTTAGGGGGAGAACTTTCTAAATTGTTTTCAAACTTTGTTTCAAAACTTTCAATTTCAAATTAAGCCCTTTTTCAAAATTTTCGATTCCAACTTTCAATTTCAACACTTGGGTTCCAAATTTTCATTTCAAAATATTCAATTCGAATTTTGATTCAAAACTTTCAATTCAAACTGTTATTCAAATTTTCATTTCAATTTCAAAAATCTCAATTGATTTTTCAAATCTCCATCTTGTTTTTCAACTTATCCCTCAATCAAGTTTTATGCCCCGAGCTATTTTGATAATCACAAAGGGGGAGAAATTTCTTGATTGATTGGGGGAGAATCTTTTCTATCATGCTTTGATTTATTTTCAAATTATCATTTAAAGCATGCCTTTCATTTAAGTTTTTACATTGCTTTGATAAGTGATTGTGATCATCAAAATAGGGGGAGATTGTTGTACCCCACACTATTTGATTTTCATGATCACAATCACTTTCATATATGTTTAACTTTGTTTTTAAGTGTTGTGGATGATAGGCAAAAGATTGCCAAAGGATTGGCCCAAGAATGGACAAGAAATGGACTGAAATTCAGTCCACCGGCCAACCGGTGTGATAGCACCGGCCAGCCGGTGGAACTGGCAGAGGGATTGCCCACTGCCAGGTTCCACCGGTCGACCGGTGGCTCTGTCACCGGTCGACCTGTGGCATCCAGCCCAAATAGTGTTTGCTACTGTCTTGCCACCGGCCAGCCGGTGGCTCCTCCACCGGTCAGCCGGTGGCACCTGCACAGAGTGGCAAGCTACTGTCTTGCCACCGGCCAGCCGGTGGCTCTGGCACCGGTCAGCCGGTGGCCCCTGGACAAGAATCTTATGCCTTTTTGCACACACCGGCCAGCCGGTGGGACTGTACCGGCCAGCCGGTGGAGCCAGTCAAACTAGCCGTTGGCTGTTGACCGGGCTGGCCCACTTGGCTCCCAACGGCTCTTTTAGCCTGTCCAACGGCTCCGAAGACCTCCAACGGCCATATGAGGGTTCCCCCTCTATAAATAAAGGACCTTGAAGCCCCGGAACAATTGCCGGACCATAATTAAGCATTGTGAAGCCAACGAACACAATTCTCCTCATTTGGAAAACCTCCGGCGGATTGCTCCAAGGGAACCACAACTGCTCCAATCCATTTCCAATCCAAGGAGCACCACCATAGAATCTTGGGAGTGCACGTCTTCAACTCCATTCAACCTTTGGCGCCCAAGGCTTCTCAACAATACGGTTTTTATTGTTTTATCTTTTTGAGCTTTAATTTTGGGTTTGTGCCTACAAACCCCAACAACTTTTCTCTTCCCCCTTTCTTTTGGGTTATCACACCACCATTAAGGTGTGAAGAGGTTTCTTCAAGCCTTTCCTTTTAAAAGGCTTGTGTTCGGTGAGCTAGCCTTCACCCGTTAAAAAGGCTAGTGGGTTCTTGCTATTCCATTGAAAGCAAGTGGGTTCTTGCTTAACCATCAAAAGCAAGCTGTAATAGGTCCTAGTTCTACCTCAAAGCCTAGTGGGTTTCTTGCTAAAACCATTGAAAAGCAAGCGGTAGGAATCTCTCAACGGTTGAGTTGGGAGCGGAGACGTAGGCCGGGTTTTTGGCCGAACTCCGTTATCAATTTTGTGTGTCTTGCCTCTTTATTTCCGCTGCACTTTACTTTGATTTTTAAATTGTTAATCATTTTTTTTAAAAGGCACCGGCAGAGGGATTGCCCACTGCCAGGTTCCACCGGTCGACCGGTGGCTCTGTCACCGGTCGACCTGTGGCATCCAGCCCAAATAGTGTTTGCTACTGTCTTGCCACCGGCCAGCCGGTGGCTCCTCCACCGGTCAGCCGGTGGCACCTGCACAGAGTGGCAAGCTACTGTCTTGCCACCGGCCAGCCGGTGGCTCTGGCACCGGTCAGCCGGTGGCCCCTGGACAAGAATCCTATGCCTTTTCGCACACACCGGCCTGCCGGTGGGACTGTACCGGCCAGCCGGTGGAGCCAGTCAAACTAGCAGTTGGCTGTTGACCAGGCTGGTCCACTTGGCTCCCAACGGCTCTTTTAGCCTCTCCAACGGCTCCGAAGACCTCCAACGGCCATATGAGGGTTACCCCTCTATAAATAAAGGACCTTGAAGCCCCGGAACAATTGCCGGCCCATAATTAAGCATTGTGAAGCCAACGAACACAATTCTCCTCATTTGGCAAACCTCCGGCGGATTGCTCCAAGGGAACCACAACTGCTCCAATCCATTTCCAATCCAAGGAGCACCACCATAGAATCTTGGGAGTGCACGTCTTCAACTCCATTCAACCTTTGGCTCCCAAGGCTTCTCAACAATACGGTTTTTATTGTTTTATCTTTTTGAGCTTTAATTTTGGGTTTGTGCCTACAAACCCCAACACCTTTTCTCTTCCCCCTTTCTTTTGGGTTATCACACCACCATTAAGGTGTGAAGAGGTTTCTTCAAGCCTTTCCTTTTAAAAGGCTTGTGTTCGGTGAGCTAGCCTTCACCCGTTAAAAAGGCTAGTGGGTTCTTGCTATTCCATTGAAAGCAAGTGGGTTCTTGCTTAACCATCAAAAGCAAGCTGTAATAGGTCCTAGTGCTACCTCAATGCCTAGTGGGTTTCTTGATAAAACCATTGAAAAGCAAGCGGTAGGAATCTCTCAACGGTTGAGTTGGGAGCGGAGACGTAGGCCGGGTTTTTGGCCGAACTCCGTTATCAATTTTGTGTGTCTTGCCTCTTTATTTCCGCTGCACTTTTCTTTGATTTTTAAATTGTTAATAATTTTTTTTAAAAGGCAATTCACCCCCCCTCTTGCCATCATTCCCTGTTTTCTTCCGACCCAACAAACCTTTCTATGGTTTTATCTCCACATTCATGGAGTTTAACTTTTCCAGTGTCTTGGGTGACCAATTTAGGGATTTCTATTTTTATTTAGGGTTAAATGTTGATGATTATGGTTTAATCATTATTTTATAGGATACATTGGTGGTGCTATAGTGGTTTCACAAAGATATCCATAACTTTCTACACTTGAGGTAGGTGCTTCCATGATTAAACATTGTTTGGTGATTCAGATATGCTTTCTTTCCTTCTTGGATATTTCCTATACATTATATTTTTAGTGATGAATGTATTTTTGAAAGGTTTTTAAATTTTTATGGCTTAAAAGTGTTTTTTCTAAGGGTGATTGTTGATTTTAAGTACGTTACCTCGTTTCATTTATTAAAGGTGTTTTATAAATATTGAAAGTGGCTTAATAAATTATGAAAGTGATGAGAAACATGTTTTAAAGTGGATTTTGTGTGTGCGTGGATTTGAAATAGGTTTGGAGTTATTGAAATTGTAGTTTATTGTGCGGGTAATATTTATTGTCTTATTCATGTTTTAAAGTGATGATCTATGTGTAGTGTGGAATGGAAACTGAGCATAAATGTAATCCCTCGTGACTATATGGGTGGAATATGAGTAGTATGCTTGTTGGAATTGTAGGTATGAAGACTGATTCATTTTAGAGAGATTGATGATGAAACACTAATTAAACTATGATGTTGGGAGACCACTAGAATGTTTGATAAATTCCACTCTAATGGATTGTTCATCCGGATGATGATCAATGTGATTCATATACCACTTTTCATTGATATAAGAGGTACATAGTATCCCACTAATGCTAGTACCTCTATATATTTCATACAATATAGTGGTCTTTTGTGATATCATACTTAAAATTAGAATATGGTTCACTTATTTGGTTATTTCAAAAGAGAAGCATGTTTTTTAGATTAAAATGATTTCATTAAAAATACTTCTAGATTTTCTTTTTATAAAACAATCGTGTTAATTATTTTTATAATGTTTTAGTGTGGAATCTATTTTTTGTGTCATACTATTGGGATTTGGATCACATCCTATTTACTTTTTTTGGGGTAAGAAGAATCAATTATGTTTGACTTAGGTAAAGTCAAGATGTATCGTGTTGGTTGTTTGAGTTTCTAGTAGTATTTTTCTTATAGATTTTACTGTGGTGGCTAGAGGAAGATACTTCTCTAGATTCATGGTTGTTTTTGGGATAGGGTCATTATTCCCCTTCAATTTTAGTCCTTTTTGGTGATTTTTAAAGTTGTAAAACATGAATCTAAAAATTTTTGTACCATGTTTGGTTATAATTATTTCGTTATGTATATTTATTATTGTAATTTTTTATGATAATGTAAATGATTTAAATCATTACCAAATAATAATGTCGATTCCTGGTCTCTAGTTTCTAGCCTATGGTGATCGATAATTCCTTTTGTCTCATGCCACAGATCGGGTCGGGTGTCGGGTAAGATGGAACCCCAACTTGGTTCGTGATAAAATGGAATTATAGGAGATTTATCTCTTTTTTCCTGATATTTTGGATGATTATATATATATCGAATCCAAAATTTTCTGGTCTTGGGGTTATGGTTGTGAGTGGGGTGCCTAGCCTCTTAGATAATGACATGACTCGATTCACCATCGGATGTTGGGAATTTTATTAACTTCTTATCCAATAGATATTCACATGATAAAATTTTTATATAGACATTGGGTGGGGGTGATGTGTTTTGAGATGTTATTTCAATGAAAATGGTTTCATTTTGTGTTGTGGGTGTAATTTCAAATTGTGGTTATTACTGAAAAATTTCATATTTGTATTGATGGTTGTGTTGATAGTTTTCATTTTGGTTATTGTTTGTTGTAGTAAAATTCCATTGAGAAGAATTCTCGTGTAACCATTGGGAGATTCCAAAGAGACTTATCCCTCACCAATTGATTAGAGACTAGTAGAAGATGTGGTTTGGATTGTCTAGGATTTGTTACAAGAATCATGTTCTGGTTCTGATCCTGTTAGAGAATTTGAACTAGGTCTAGGGATGGGAAAGAGCTAAGGAGTTCCTCAATTACAAGCCTCCTTATTTTCGGGACAATATAAAGCCTCAGGAAGAAGAGAAGTGGATTGGGAATATTGTGAGTATGTTTTAGTGTCTTGATAATCCTAAGGCTTTTTGATTGATTTTTTTTTGTTTCAATTAGAAGGTCCGAGACATAGTTGGTGGGACTCAGTGGTTCAAAATGAAAATAATTGGCATGTGAGTAGGTAATATTTCAAGATAGTTTTCAATGAGAAATATTTTATTTTGTTATTAGCCTATTCTAAGTCCTAGGAGTTCATGGACCTTTCTAAGGGAGACCCGATAGTGATGGAGTATTTCAATCCCTTCATTAGGATGGTTAAATACATGCCCGAGATCATTTCCAAGGGAAAAATCAATGCTCATAGGTTTGAGATGGGGATGCAAGAAAAGATTTATTCCATGGGGTTTTTAAGATAAGAACCTATAATTAGGTTGTTGATCATGATATTATGCCAAATATTGATCCAAAAAGTAAGTCTTGATTCCCTGGAGTGGTTTTTGTAGTGGGTAGTGGTAGTTCATCAGAGAAGAAGAGGGAGTGGGACAATAAGGGAAAGGGGTGGTGTTAGCTTGGTCCATCCATACTAACTATAATCATTGGATGTTTTAGATGTTAAATCTGTTATGTTCCACCACTGTGGGAAGTAAGGGTATTGGGGGTTGATATGTCTAGCCCCACCCATATCTTTTCCTTAGTGCAGACATATGGGTCACTTAAAGTAGTTTTTTAGGAACATCTGTTCCTATTTGGGTGGTACAGTATCTGTAGATTCCAGTGGAATGCTAGCCTAATCAAAGCGGTTCAGGATGTAATGATCTCATTTCAGTGTTTATTGATGTAGTAATTGGTCATATTCTTGGAGGATTCAGTTTAGGGAATAGTTTCATGATAGTGGTAGTTCTCGGGATGTGGTTGTGATGAAACATCTTCATGCTATGGATCAGGCACCAGCAGGATCAGATATGAGACCTATAAAATATTGAGGTACATTTTTTCATCATCTTTAATAGTTTTTCTATTTTATATTGGTGCCTCGTTTTCTTTAATTTTCTCCAATATTGTGGGTGTGTCAATTTTCTAACTGATCTTATGTCATATGAGACAGATTTGGTAACACTACTTGTTATGAAATAAGGGTACGGTTTATTGTGTCTATCCTGTGGACTCACAGTGTTAGGGTTCGAGTTAGAATGATACTTCTTTCATTTTAAAAAATGGATCTATTTAATTTAATCCTCACTATGGATTTGATGGTGAACTTTTTTGTGCCCATCGATTATTATAGGCAGTGAGTGAGCTTCGTGGAACACGATGGAAGTACCCAAGTTTTTCTTGGTGAATGGGATCCTCGATCGAGATTTGATGGAGCTAGACTTCCATAATTGGGTAATATGATTTTTTATTTATCTTGTCTTGTGTGGGATTATGATGGTAGTGCTCCTAAGGATGTATTACCCCCTATGGTGGATGAGTCCCTGGAGGTATTTCTAGATGTGTTTTCACGCTTCCCTCCAGAGTAGGATGTGGACTTATATATAGATTTGAAATAAAAAATGCATCCAATATCTCTTCCCTCGTAACATATTCCCCCACCGAGTTGATGGAATTAAAGGTACATCTGGATGATTTGGAATCCAATGGATTAATTTTCCCAAGCATTTTTCCTCGAGCCACCCTAGTCTCATTCTCAAAAAAGGATGACGATTTTCTTCATTTATGAATTGAATACTATATGTTGAAAAAGCTAACAATCCTGAAAAAGCATCATTTTCCACTTATCGAGGAGCTTTTCAATCAGTTTAAGGTACAAATATGGTTTTTCTAAATTAACTTTCGTTTTTCTAGTTAGCATGTCAGAGTTAGAGAGGAAGATGTCCCAAAAATAGCTTCTTGAATATTTCACAACCATTTAGAGTACTTGGTCATGCCTTTATAGTTTCCAAATGATTCCACAAAATTTATGGTGATTATATTTAGGGGGTTTCATTTGTATATCAACTCATTTTTTGGTATTTTTTGATGAAATTATGTTCCTTTCTAGACCTGAAGAGGAGACTCAAATTCATTTTAAAATTGTTTTGGGTACTCTTCATGATCATCTCCATAATGAAAATTTCATTAAATACAACTTATGAATTTGGGAAGTGATTTTTTGGGCCATGTGATCTTGTAACATGAATTTACAATATACCCCATGTAGATCAGTTCAATTATGGCATTTGACTGGCCAAAGATTGTTTTTGATATCAAAGGATTTCTAGGCCTGGTGGGATATTTATGGTGATTCATCTTGGATTTATCTCTACATTCTTCATCCATGAACTATCTTACCAGAAAATGGGTGAAGCAAGAATGGGGCCTAAAATGCTAAACATCCATTGAGGATCATATTCGGTGCTTTACCAATGATCCAGTTTTGATCCTGCCAGAATCTAGAAAGTGTTATGTGGTTTACTATGAGGCCACAGGTATGAGTCATGGGTGTGTAATGAATAAAAATGATCATGGGATGGCTTATGATTCTCAACAACTCTGATCACATGAGAATAATTCTCCATCCCATGACTTAGAGTTAGCAGTGGTGATGCATTCATTGCAAATATGGTTCCATTATCATTTTTGGGAGATATTTTTAGATTATTATAATTAGAGTAGTTTATCCTATATTTTCTCCAAGATCGATATGAAACTATAGAAACATAATTCTATTATGTTTATTTTGGGTTTTCATATTGATTTAGTCAATACTATAGTAAAAGCTAATGTTGTAGAAGATGTATTGAGTATAAAATTGCATATTTAGGCACTAAAAGTGTTCAGTGATGAGTGGATGTTGATGGATATTTTTCCAAGTTTTCCCAAGATACAAAGGTGTATAGTGGATATTTCATGTTCAACAAACACCTTACCCTCTAGAGATAGTTCCAAGGGATCAAACTGATGATGAATTTTATCAACATTCTTTGCAAATTTTTAATTGTGGGGAGTCCCCATGTGATTGGTCGTTGTCTCCTGATGGAGTTTTATGATTAAAGGGTCACTTTGTGGTGACTTTTTCTATGGTAAATGTGGATAAACATGATTGAAACCGTTCTCAATGGTCCATTCAACTTGGTTTTATCAAGATATACTATTATGTTCATCAGCAGTTCTAGTGGATGTGGTGTTATTCATGTCATCAGGTTAAAGATAACCACCACAGGCCCTCTGATCTATTGCAAAAACAACCCATTCTTACCTAGAAGTGGGAAAATATATACATATACTTTACTATAATCTTAACTCTTATGCCTCAGGGAATGAATTCCATCTCATTATTAATTAATAATTTGAAAAAATTAGACTATTTCATGTTGGCTTCGGATTCCACTATGGTGGATGAGTTAAGCCGGTTTTATGTTTAGGAGGTTGTGAGCCATCATGGAGTGTTGTGAACAATTTTTATAGATAGGGACCCCCATTTCACCTTGTAGTTTTGAGATGTACCTTAGACGGAAATGGGGTTTTAGTTTAAGTAGAGTATGATATACCATCCTTAAATGTATGGTCAGACAGTGTTGGTGAACCAAATTTTGGAAGACATGCTTCGAGCATGTGTGTTTAAGGTTTGTGGTTCGTGGGATAGAAATTTGGGATAGGATGATTTTATATATAACAATGGTTAGAAGTATTCGATTCGAATGGGTCCTTTTGAGGTTCTTTATGCTCATCCATGTCGGTGACCATTGTGTTGGGATGAGGTGGGTTAGACCATGTTGTTGGGACCATGCCATGTGCAAGTGACTTTTGATAATGTTAAGATGATCAAATAGATTCTATTGATAGATCTGATTATGTACAAGTCTTATGATGATTGGAGGAGCTATGCTCTTGAGTTTTATATGGGTGACAAGATATTATTAATGGTGGCACGTCACTTGGGTCATCATCATTTGGGAAAATAAAGAAAAATAGTGGTGAGGTAAGTCTGTCCTTTTAATATTTCTGAGTAGGTTGGTATGGTGGCATAAAGGTTTGTTTTGTATTAACAGTTTATGTAAATTCATGATGTATTCAGTGTATCCTAGTTTAAAAATGTATAACCTATATTTCTATCATGTGATAAATTGGAATTAATTGAAAATATAACCTTATTTGTCTGTGTTTGAGAAGTTGTGAAGTGTATAGATTCCAAAGGGAAAGTGATTCGTCTGAAATGAATTACATTGGTCTGATCTCTATGGTTTCCTGGGAATTATGATCATGCTACATGGGATTAGATTTACTGGGTTGAGGTTGAGTATCTGTTTTTATTCTCTGATAAAGATTCAGGTTGAATTTATGAGGAAGGAAAGATTTCATGGAGTAGAGAATTATCACATATGTGATTTTATTTTTATTTATTCCTTTGTTTATTTTCATTATAGTGCATATGTATGGGTTTCACCATTTAGTTTTGCTAAAAATTTGAGATTTTGGGTTTGAAAAAATGGGGCACATGGTTGGTGCATAATATTTCAATCCTTGAACCATTTCCTAGGAAACCGTGTGACTAGGAGACATTTTTGGATAGTAGATAACCATATGTTTAGGGCATAATTTTTTATCCATGTTGGATAACCATGCATCATGTTCCACTTAGACAGTATGGGGAAATGATTTCTCCATGGTTGGAAAACCATGTTGGAAAACTTTGTGACTTGTGCAGGTCATTTAAAATTGGTAAATGACATTTATGTCCTCTCTGGACATAGCCCCAAATCACCAATTTTCTTCCCCATTTAGGATTCTCAACCCCGTACACCTCCCCCCCCCCCCCCTCACCCCTCTTCCTCCCATGGATCTACATTTTTGTAGAATATGTGGTTTAGTTTCTCCAAGATTCATCAAGTTAGTTCCCTTCTCACTTGGTTTCTATTTATTTATTGGGTTTCTCCTCTTCATTCTTAGTATTTCACTAAACAATAGGTTGGGTGACTCTTTTAGGGTATTATATTTTTTTTAGGTTTTGATATAGATGTTTATGGTCTCATATTTTCATTATAGGATACCTTTGTGGTGCGTTTGTGGTTTGAAAGTTATTTCTAGATGTTTCTACACTTGATATCGGTTGTTCCATTATTAAACAATGTTTTTTGATTTTGATATGATTCATTGATCCATGGTTATGTTCTACACATTGTGTATGAGGTTTGAATTTTTTTTAAAGGTAATAAAAATCATCTAGCATGAAAGATGGTTTTATAAGGGTAATTTATACTTAAAGTATGTTACACAATAGTGTTACTTCAAAGTGTTTTATAATTTGTGAATGCGGCATAATAAATTGTTCATGTGATGTGAATCTTTTTTAAAATTGAATTTGGTATGCGTTTGGATTTGAAATAGGTTTTATGTTATAGAAATTGTGGTTTATTTTGTTGTTTATATTGATTAACGTATGCATGTGTGAAAGAGATGTTCAATGTGGTATGCGAAATGGAAATTGACCACAAAGGGAATCCTAGGTGACTGGGTGGGAAGAATAGGACTAGTGTGATAGTTGAATTGGTATAGCTAAGGTCTGGTTCTTTCTAGCGGGACTGATGACACAACACTAACTAAATTGTGGGGGTTGTAGACCACTAGTATTTTGGATATATTCCTCTGTAGTGGCTTGTGCATGAGGACGATGATCAGTATGGTTACTATTCCACATTTTTCTAAGATATTAAGTACCAATGTCCCACTAATGATAGTTCCAAAAGGGGTTTATTGTGACTTAGTTCACTTTTGAGATATCATACATACCATTGGTATAGAGTTCCCTTTGGTGTTATTTCAAAAGAAAAGCATGTTTCTCATTTAAAATTTTTTCCATAAAAATTATTATTTCTTTTCATTTTATAAATGATGCATGTTTATTTCCCCTATAATGATTTGGAATGGAATATATTTATTTAGGTGGAATCCTGCTGGGATTTTTCCAACACCTTACTCACAGTTTAGGTGTAAGTATACTTGGTTATGTTTGACTCAGGTAAAGGAAAGATGTATATGGACAGAGTTTTAGGTTTCTAGCGGTATTTAACTTATATGTATTGGTGGTGGTGGATAGATAGTGAGGCTCCTCCTATTGCATGGATTTTGTTGGGATAAATATATTGTTCCATTTCTATTTTATTCATTTTTGTGTTGTTTTTAAAGTTGTTAACCTTGAATATGTAAATTTCTGTACCATGTTTGGTTATGATTATTCAGTTATGTTTTTTTGTTATTTTTTTATTATTATGTAAATGCATGAAATCATTCCAAATGAATAATGTTGATACCCATGCACTTGTTTCCAGCTCATGGGGATCGAGAATACCCTTTGGGCTATACCATAGATTGAGTCTGATGTTTGGTTGGATGGTACCCCAAGATGGTTTATGATATTTTTCTTCACAGAAGAGTTTCTTGAAGTATATTTATGTGATAAAATTAACATTTTTTATCAAGACCAATTGAAATTCGTGAAAATTTCAATTTTCCAAAATGTTAGAATTTTATGAAAAAAAGTTGTGGAAAACAATGGAGTTTCAGGAAAGTGAAGTAGTTGCCTAAAAAAGTATAAATTACAATAAAGTCCAATAGTTTCATGAATAAAATGTTTTAAACATATATTTACAATTGAATAACACATTTATGATCTTCAATTTAGGAAAATTATTCAAGAATAATCACATGATAATCAGGGAAAAAGTATTATGTGTCCATTCAATTATTGATACCTACAAGTCTATAAATTTTAGCGGATCCATTAACAGAATAGTGAGTTAGATTGACGAAGATGAAATGGGCCTTGGGAGAGGAGTGAAAATAACCTTAAACTTATAATGGTATTTCACCTATCATAGAGTGTCTATTGGTGAATAAATTGTAATCCAAAAAATATAGTACAACATAGTGGGTTTCAAAAAAATAACACACACAACTTGTTGTGTTTCCTCTATCATCTTATGTGTGTAATATGATTTATCTTTTTTCCTTTAATAGATCTCAATACTCCCTACCAATTGGGGGAAAATATATTTATAATTCAATGAAACTTTTGTGAATGTGATTCACCCCTCCAATCATTGCGGATTTTGGGGTCTTACAATTGGTATCAGAGGGATAACTTATAAGTGAATAATCTATCATTTTTTATTGGTTTTGATGGATAATTTAGTGAATTTAATGGGAGTTACCATTTTTTATGGAAGGAGCTTAAATGTTTGATTAAATAAAATGAGATCTTATCAGTGATCTCTAGGGAAAGAACTCATATGTGACACCATTTAGTGGATTTTAGTACTAATAAAACAAGACTATTTATGATAGGAACTGGTAGGAAAATGATTGATTAAGGTTCCAAAGATCAAAATTCTTTGATTGTGTCATTATATTATAAAATATACTTAAATGTGATGAGTTTCACTATAAGAGATTCCATGTGGGAGAACTAGAAAATATATACAAACTAATGAAAAATTGATGTAGTAAAGACTCTATGTTCTTCACAATAAGTTTGATAAAAATACGTTCAGATGAAAATATAGATTGTTTATTTAATAGAATAAATAAATTTTTCAGCGTAATTTGTGTACTTTATGAATAAATTTACTTTATTTGAACTATGAAGAAAATATTGAGAAGGATCCCACCTCTGTAAAATCTAAATGTTTCAGCCCTTAATGAAATATATTTCTCTATGATTTCTCTTGATGATCTTTTATGTTATCTGGTGTAATATGAAGTGGGAGTCAAAAAAGAAGAGTAAAAAATTATATCAATCAAGTAAATGAAATTATAATCTATGAAAAATATTAAAATTTCCAAAGGTAGTGACATTGGAGACAATGTGGATGGCAAATTTATTGCTAATATTGCTATAAAATTCAAGAAATGAAAGTTAGGATTCAAAGTAATGATTCTGTTTCCTTTTTTGGAATGTCAATGTTGGGTACATTGTAGCTCAGTGCTTAAGAAAATTCAATGATGTATAAAGTGAAGCACATATGATTCAATGGACTAAGAGGAGGTTCATGAAAAAAATGAAAATTCATATATTAAAAGAAATTACCAGGTAATAGATTCATTTTCATTGATGAACATGATGATAAATAGTTTTTAGAATATTTTTAATCAATGCTTCAATATGATGTTGAAAATTCTATGATGGATATAGTTTTATATGTTGAACCTATGAAAGAGAAGGACAATCAGTCATTTGTTATTGCAAAAATCAATATGGAACTTAAGGGTGCAGTTGATGAGATTAAAACTCAAATAATGAAAAACAGAAAATTTTGATTTTTTTTGGAAATAATCATAAGATTATGTGGATCATATTAAAGTAAATTGTTATCGACTATAAGGATATTTAGAAGAAAATTTTACCACTCTTGAGAGATCAGACTGGTTATGGAGTTCAAACATAGTATTTATAAAAATGAAATAGTTATCATTGATATTAAATTGATATTGGGGGAAATGGAAAATATATTTGAGGTGAATGAAGAATAATTAATTACCTTGAACAGTTAATTTGAAATTGAAACAAAATAAAGGGAACTAATGAAAAAATTATAGATTTTAATGTCCTCATATTTAGAGATTTTGGAATGTGTCAAATGTTCTTTGAATTTTATAGAATGATTTTATTGTTCAAATGCCTAAATTTATGAGAATAATTAGAACTGTCTATAATACAAGAACATTAAATGATGGAAATGAGATTATTCAAAACAAAGGGAAGTATAAATTAGGTCCTATAAAAAATTATCCTTATGTTATAGTAGAGGTATCCTTGTACCATATAAAAAAAGATTAAAAAATAAACCTCAATTATCTAGATATAATCACCGACCAAAGAACTATAAAAAATCAGGTTACATTTTCATGAATGGAAGTGATAATATATTTCCTATTATGAGATGTGATTTTTTATATTTCTATGTCATACCATGTCTTACAATGAAGAAGAAAATATCTATATTAATGGGTAAGAACATGGTACTCATGAAAGGATAATGAGATAATATCTATCATCATATTGATGACATAATTGCTATGGATACTATTTCATTTTTCTAAATTTGGCAAGAAGAAATTCATTATCTATTGAGGGAAGGGGGAAGCCATAATTACAGTAATTTGGGACATGTAATTACTAGTCAACCAATAAAAATTACCCGTGAACTAGGTATTATAGTATAAAATAAGAACATCAGAATGATTAAACCAAGAATTTTGAAATGAGATTGTAGAGCACATATTATTCCTCCACTCAATCAGGTATCTCATGGAAGGAAATAATAAGGTAGAGAAAGCAAACATTGAAGAAGTTTCTATCAAATCTATAAATAATAGTAGCACGTCGATTCTTTACTGCATATTATCATTCCAAATGACATGATTTTTTTAAATGTTAATGATACAATGTATGGAATGCTGATATTCAATAATGATTGGGACTTAAATGTAAAATACATTAGAAATACACAATTTAAAAATGATTAGATAAGTTGAACGAAATTTATCTCTATGGATGGATTGTGAACGAGTGAAATATTAAATTCAAGGTAGGTAATTATTACACAAATGGATAGAGAAAAAAATTGAAATTTATAACTTGTAGAAAATAATGAAAACACTTGTTTCATAACATTTAAAGAGGAAAAAACATGTGGAATTGAAGGTGGGGTCCCACTAATCAATAGATAAAAGAAAAAACTATCCAAGTAAAAGGCTATTTTAGGCATTCACAATATAAAGGTTGATATAGAAAAGACACGTGATGCTTGAATTCAAGGAAATATTGTCAAAAAAAATTATCGAACGAGGAAGAAAGGGCATTGAATCTACATGATATTGTCTACATAGATATTTGTGGCCCAAAGACTGTGGCTAGATCATATGGAGAGGGATATTACATTATTTATATTTAATATTATAGTAAATTAAAAATTGTAATGTTTATGAAGAGTAAATGAGAAGTGATTAGTTATATGAAGAGATACCTTTGAAGGGTTTAGAATGAAATTGACCACACAATAAAGATATTATGTTTACAGTGGAAAAGATTACACATCCATTTACTTTTATAATTGAAACCTCCTGGATTATTTTGAAGGTATGGATGGTTAATCATTTGTTTTAATTCCTTAAAATGATCATAAATGTGATTCCTAATCTTGTCAAGTAGGTACCGGGTGTATATGGGGTTCATTAATATCTAGAAACCTTAAATTGGGAAGAAAATATTGGGTCATACAGTTTGGAGAAAACATGCATTCCACCCCACATGGTTTCCCTAAACCATGGGGTTGCAGACAGTGTGTACCTGGGGCCCGCATGGCTTGTCTACAACCATATGACTCATGGATCATTATCGTACGACCCACCTTTTGTTTTTCGATAGTGGGTTTTGTATTGTTTTCACATGGTAAGAGAAACAATGCACCTAATGAGGTGGGGTTCCCCCTTATATTAGTGTCTAGTTCAATGTTCACTCAAGGTTTGGCCAGCCGTATGAAAAAACAGTGAATATTTATAAATGTTGGTGACATTACTTTTCAACCCTTGTTAATGATTTTAAATATAATTTTTTTCTCTTATACTTTCTCTAACGATTTTATCTATCCCCTCACATAGAAACCCCCCTCCTTGAAGAAGATAGAGATCAATAAACCTCTTTCATATGACATCCATTCCTCTCACCATCGGAATAAACATATACATCATAACATCTCTTCAATATTATTCAATATAATTCAAGGTATCCACTCTATATGATGTGAAATTAGGGTTTAAGCTCAATTCCCCCATTTTCTAGCCATTTGACAGTTTCTTCATTTTCTTTTAACCTATCTCGAATCAAAGGTTGACATTGGATGGGGGAAGCTATATGTGGCTAAGCTAGGTGGTGCAGGCTCCATCCAATAATTTCATTTATTTATATAAATTTAGATGTGGTTCCATGAGTTAGTACCTTCCCGTATCGTATATTTTTGGTCAAATTAAATTAACTTGGATGGATTACCTTTCCTTTAGTGACCTGAAAAAGTGGAAAATCAAACCCTTGGGCTGATCGCCTTGATATTATGTTAACCAATGGGGGTGATCTACTTTTGTGTCTTAATTTCCCATTCCCTAGATAATTATATTTTTTATGGGTGTTCCCTAGTAATTATTTCACTGTATTTATCAATTATGTTTAACAAAATTCTATGCATAGAGTTAGGTCCTTCTCACTACATGTCATAATTGAGTTGGTTAAGTGTTTAGGCTATGTACTCCATTCCTTTTGACATAAATGGTTTTCCCAAATGTTTTTCCTTTACTAATAGGAAAATTATGAAGAAAGTTTGATTTAATGAAATGTACCTTTTATTTAATACATGTTATGTTCTTTGTCTAATTATACATTAACTTAGTTCTAAGGGAGATACGAGGGGTTCCAATTTTAGGACACATTACAGGAACTCTCATTTATTAGTTATCTCTTTTTAATGTTTCTAAAAATGATGGGAGAGACAACATCTACAGTTAATATGGGATCACCATGAATTATCTATTTTATCCTCTAGAAGAGTGAAACTAGTAAACTATGGGGGACCCCTTGGATGGGCTCCATGGCATGATTTGTTGTACCATTGCATGAGAGAGACTCATTTCCCTACATGCGATACTTGGTTTAGAATTATAGGTCAATTAATGTTGTTTTCACACCATGCCTATAGTGACGCATGGGACATTATCCTTCGTTCACAATGGAAAAAATCATTATCATTGTTTATAAACCGAGCCACTCGAGCAATATGGGGCTAGTCCCTCCAAATTTTCATGGACGGGCATAGTGTGTCTCACCATATTTCAAAAGTTGGTTTTCAAATTGAATCAAGGAAAAGGTAAATCAATGATTAAAAATTAAAATTGAGCCCTTGGTATTGAAAACATAGGGAAGTTTTCGCCATGACCAATCATAATGTGGGTATAGTCCACCTCATTCATTATATACTACATAATTTACCATTTTAGGAACTACTAGTTCAAATGCACAGTCCTCAGCCCAAGTAGGTAGATTGGATGAATATCCAAGTGGAAACCAAGCTAATGTATTTATTTGTTTATTCAATATTACATTTAAATTATCAAGGAACACTTTTTATTTTATATTGCCTGAAATAAAATGGCCTAGACCCTGTGGTTGACAACCTTCTGAGATTTTATCTCACACTCTGCTCGGTAACCATTGGTATAGAGTGTACTTTATGGTGATAGGTATTGGAAAAGGGAATTATCCATATTCCAATTCTTATCTAACCTCAAATACTATGATATAGTTTGGACCATAGGACCGACCATAAGATCAAGATTCTAGTTATAACAGTTTTTGTAATTTTTGTATATTTTTTCAGTATGTTTCATATTCTTGTATACCTTGTCCCGAAAATTTTCATTTTGTATTGCTACTATAAAATTATCATCATGTATTATTATTTATTTTTATTATTCGGGATTCACTTATAATTCATTTCACATGAATTTTTAATTTATTTATTTCCCCTTCTGTCTATTGTTTCTTTTATTGTTTTAAATATATATATATATATGTTTCACTATGATTAATGATTGAATAGTATCCCCATGAAGTTAACCAAGGACTTTTCTTCTAGTCAATATCCTCTGGCATTCAGAGGGTATTCTTGAGGTCTTGTGGTCAACCATATTCGGACATAGTTTTGTGGAATCCTTAGTTGGATGATACAGAGTTATATCGAAGGGGTATTTTTAATTTTCTATTACTTGTTATGTTTATATAGGAGACTATGATATATTAATTTGGTTATGAGCCTATTCCTGGGAGTTCTTACCCAGTGTATATGGGAAATGAAAACTTCATGGGATGGGTAACTGGTATTATAACTTGAGATTGTTATGGATTCATAGGATTTCACCAATGGGTGGATCACGTGGTTTGTGTTGATATTAATATTGATTTTATTTCCAGTGGTTGTTTAACCTGGGCCTGATGAAATGAAGATATATTGAAACATGCATTATACTAGGCATAATATTATTTAAAATTCCATTCATTATTCCATTCCATATCTACTTTCTATGTGCATTGCCTATTTTTCATGTGATTGTTTTTTGTTCCATCGATGTTATGATCTGTTGTGAGGTATTATTTCCCATGATTCTATACAGGGTTCACTGGACCAATGACGACACATTAATCATTTTTAATGGTGAGTTTTAATGGCATATCATCCAAAGAATCACGACCCATGGCTTGTTACAACTGTTGTCTTATGTATGGATCAGGATACTGTTAGTTGATGCACCAATTTCAATTTATAAGGTGTATGGGACTCTAGAATTTGGAATTTCAAAAAACATTAAATGTATTATGATTCTAATAACTAAATTATTTAAAATTAATTCAACCTTTAAATTAAATCTATCACCTTTTATGTTGAAACATGAGACTGTATACTGAATCGACCATAATATTGGGTTGTAGGAAATGTATCCTATGATCCTTCTGTGACTCATTCATATCACGTGGAATTTGATCTAGAAACATTTTGTGGGATGTGTTTCTTTATAAGGTAAGCCTTGTTCTTATTCTTTCATAAAACATTCCCTTTTTATTTTAAATAATTTATTTAGCACACACATGGCATTTTTTAAGCTATGCAATCACAGAGACCTCATGTTGTTTTCCAAGAAAGTGGATATGAGAATACTCCAGTGGTGGTGGGCCATAATCCACCCATGATAACACCTTATGTTCCACCTAAGGAACCTCCTTCAGAGCCTCTAATAGTTGTCTATTCACATTTCAATGATAATTTCCTTCACTCTATGAAATCAGTGCATGGTACACATAGACCCCCCTGCAATAGAAGAGTTAACCTATGAGTTCCTACAATAAAATACACTTACATTATTAAGGAATGGTGGAACTCCAGATACAGAGTCTTGTTTAGAGTCTACTATGTTAATCATCAAGCATATCAAGACACCTCCAGAGTATAGAGGCATGCTCGTAACCTACATTATGTGTGATTCCACAAAGCATTTGTGGGACATTCTGGCTCAAGCTGGTTGACATCAGGGTATGGTCTAGGTAGAATTATAGATAGCCTTATTAGAATACTTCTTCACATATACTCTGATAATAAATCTAGTTCGAGTGTTCATGCACCTTTAGTAGGGTGACATGTCGATGATGTAATATTCAGATCACTTCACTGAATTGTAGCGCATTGCACCAACATTTACTAGTGATGAGATAACTACTATGAGGAGGTTCAAGTATGATATTGCTTCAAAAATATAATCATAGGTGAATTTATTTCAACTTACCACTGTTTTAGAGAGTGTGAACTAGGACCTTATCATTGATAAGAACCTATGAGAATTTGGAGATGTGAAGCCGAGTAGTTCAGCTTCCATGAAGTGAATTGGTTTGCCTTGTGGCAGGAAGAAAGGCTTCAATGGTATATATGGAGGCAGTACCACCTAGGTGGCACACAATGATAGGCTTGTGGAATTTCACCAGTATGGTATTCTAGGCCTTAAGAATCCAAGGTGTCCGAGGAACCTGATTGAGTGTTGGGATTGCAGCAGGATGAGTCACCTCCAGTGTTGCTGCCATTTTTTTCCTCCTTTGATAAGTGAGTAGGGTTCCATGCCATCAGCGCCTTTAGGTTCAAAATCAGTGAAATGTCTTTAGTCATGAAAAACTTAATCTACAGGCTTCCCATGGTGGACATTTGGTTATGGTTGAGGTAGTTAAGTGTTAGAGTTCCATCGTCATCCAAGTGGACAAGCTCAAGCTAGTTAGGTTTCTCTCTGGTCCATAGTTTAGTCCATATTTATACAGTTCATCTTATGCTAAAGGTGTAGTGTCTAGGTCCATTTACAATTATAGGTACTATTATGGTTGGCTCTACTTTAGTATATTACTTATTTGATAGAGGTTCATTACACAATTTTACTCCTACTACAACTAACAGAAGTATGGACCTTACGATAGTGTACTCTAGTTGTGTATTGACCCTTGACGTGCCACTAGGATTTTGAGTAGAGGTTATATAGAAATTCAAGGAGTAACCCAAAGAAATATGTGAGAAACATTTTTTGTATTTTCTTTATCATCAATATGAGTGGATTGATGTCATTCTTGGTATGGAATGGTTTTCGACTTATATAGCCAAGGTGGATTTCTATAACCATCAAGTATCTTTCACATTACTTGAGAGAAGTAGGTATATCCATAAGGGTGAATATGATATCTAGGAAAGTTTTGTTGGAATCAATTATATAGGGGTTGGAAGTGTAACTGACCAGATGGTCAGTCTCTTTATGAGTGACCAGGGAATATAGCTCATTATATTCCCTCTTGCTGTTGATTCCTTTTTGGGTTGTCTTCCATAATGAATTCTCTAGTTTACCCCCTAAGAGTGAAATTGAGTTCACCATTGAGGTTGTTTCGAGTGTGGGACTAGTGTCCATACTTTCTTATAGTATATAACCTTTATAGATCCAAGAACTCAAGAAGTTTCTTGAAGACATAGAGGCTACAAAGCCCTTAGATTGTGTGGGGATTTCCACAGATTGAAACATCTTACAGTGAAGAACTAGTATCCACTTCCATAGATATATATGACCTTTTGACAATCTCTGAGGAGATAATGCTTTATCCAGGATTTATTTGAGGTCAAGTTACCATCTGGTTCATTTGTGAGCATCCGACATAACATGTGAAGTGTTCTACATAATGTACAACATGTAAAAGTATTTGGTTATTGCGATAGGTTCACAGAATTCCCCAATAGTCTTCTTGGATTTAATGAATTAGGTTTTCCATATGCATCATGATTCAATGGTGGTAGTCTTGTTATAAGACATATTAGTGTATTCATGAACTATAGGAGACCATGCCAATCCCCTCGAGATAGTGATGAGTACCCTAAGATAGAACCGACTATTTGAGAAGCTCAATAAATACCACATATGGATTAGTATAGTTCACTTCTTGGTCTATATCATATCTGAGGAAAGCATATGTATGGAACCATTGAAGGATTGTGTCATGGTTTTTTGGGAGTATCCCTAGAATGTGTTTGACATATACAGCTTCTTGGTGAAGGCTGGATATTACAACCAATTAATCAAGGAATTTTCACACCTGGAAGCACCGCTTATGGGATTGACACATAAAGATGTGAAATTTTAATGGGATAATTATGTTGAGATATATTTTCCGGAATTAAAAATTATACTCACTTTTATGGCGATATAGATTCATATTGATCCCGGAAGAAGTTATAAAGTCTATTATGATGCTTTAAAAATTAGACTATGTTAAGTTCTGATGCATGGTCATCGAGTCATGGAATATGGATACTACTAACTAAGACTGCTTGAGAAGAATGGTTATACACATGATTCCAAGCTGGTAGTCATGGTTTATGCTCTGCACTATTGGAGACAAAATTTTTTGAGTGAGTGATTCATTTTTTACATGGATATTAAATGTCTCAGATACATATCCACTCAGCGATACATGAATTTTAGGTTGTAAAGGTTGGTGGAATACCCACATTGTTTGACACTGAACTTGTTTACAAACATATAATGGGTATGGTCATAGCTAATGCATTAATCCAAAAAACATCGACGCAAGCCCTCATTGAGGCTAGCAGTGAGTGGAAGATGATGAATATGTTCTCCGAGATGCATACTGAGGTTCAGGAACAACACAAAAAGCCATTTCTAGTAGCTCAAGAAGTGAAATCCTCCATTTTAGAATGTATTTAGATGAGAGAATTTCTAAATTCCGAAGGACACATTTTTAGGGAGATAATCAAAGGAGAGAACCCACCTCTAGGTAGGGTTTTTCAAGAAAGTGAGACACTACTCATCTATGGTCATGTATGGGTTTTTTCAGATATATGGGAAGAGATGAGGAGGTAATCACATGAATCTATATGGGAAGTTAATCATGGGTTTACCGAGATGTACAAAGACACGCATAGTCATTATTGGTGTCTAGGTATGAAGAGGGAGATAGTTGGCTTTATCAGCTAGTGCTCCACCATTCAACAGGTGAAGGTAGAGCTCCAACAACCTTCATGACTTCTATAAACTCTCTTCATTCTTGATAGGAAATGAAATGACATCCCCATGGATTTGATTAAAGGCCTTTTAATATCCCCTCCTGGTAGTGATGTATGGATGATCATATATAGGTTGAACAAGTTTTCACACATCCTACTAATCAGTGAGAGATTTTCTATTGATGAACTAGAAAGGTATTACATCTAAGAGATAGTGGGACATCAGGATGCACTATGTTATGTCATTTCAAATTTAGACACTCTCTTTACATCATAGTTCAAGAAAGGTTTTCAAAAGGAAATTAGTTTACAAGTGTTGTTGAGTACTTAATACCACCCTCACACAAGAAATATGATAGAGAGGACCATACGAGGGTTGGAGGATATACTAAGAACCAGTATCCTTTATTTTGGTGGATCATGGGAATAAAATGTAACTTTTTTTGAGTTTTCCTATAATAATATATTTTATGTCAAAAACGAACCGGGGTCGACCCTAAACCGGTCACCCGAACCGGCCTGCGATATGGCCCGAGGGGAATTCCTGATCCCCACAGGCTAGAAACTAGTTCTGAGCATCAAAATTAAATAGTTGGGAACGATTTGGCCCACAAAAGATAAATAGATAAACAAGAATAAACAGAAAAATAAAACGAAACTCGGGCAGTGAAAAAAAAACAGAACACCTCAACATAACTCCATGTGACCATCCATGTCACCTCCCAACCAAAAGCTGACCTTGCTCCAACAATTAGAAACTCAACTGAGAGAAACCTGATCAACAGAAACCTGTAACTGAAATGATAAAGGAGTGAGAATTTAAAATGCTTAGTAGGGATGCCGAGAGTAAACAACTGAATCCAAGTCCTTCCTTTCCCGAAACAATCCATTAATGCAAGTTTGAAATACAATTATAAAAGTAGGGTTTTCACATTAAAAAAAACACGTATTTCTGATTTAAAAACCCAACACACGCTACATGCCAATTTCCAAAATCATTTGTCATTTTATAAAAAAATCAAAAACAGAATACACAAATGTTGATCCAGAGTAAAACGTGTATGGTTTCTAAAAGTCTCAAACTAAAACTCTCTAATTCATCTATTTCCTATAATGTTGTTTGAAGGTTTCCTATGGTTGGACTGGTTCTCACTTTTCTCTTAAGTGTTTTTCATAATAAAAAATTTATTTGGATCAGTCTAGGGAATGGAATGTAAACAAGACCAGTGCATGGAAAGCAAACAAGAAATGAAAAATAATCTAGTAACCATGGGTGATCCTAAACATATCTAGAAGACCACTAGACGTACTCAGTTTTGGAACCACCTGTCGGCGTATGGTAAAGCTCCTAAGTCTATAAACAACTGGCTGCTCTAACTGACCAATCTAGTGGCAAAGCCCACCTAGCCTAACAACAAATCCAGGGGGTACCAACCCATCTAATCGGGGTTGGTCAACAACTGTCACATGATCTCTAAAAGAAGCCCTGGAACCCATGGTGTTTACAATAATATTGTGTAAGTGGTAGGACCTCGCACGCGTAACTCATCTCACCGCACTTGGCTACCCCAAACACGGACACTCCATACGATAATCCATAAGGGATACCCCCCTATAGAGGTGCCCCAATATATATATATATACATACATACATACATATATATATATATATAGACACACACACATATAAGTATATCATATCATCAAAGGTGCCAACCGGGCTGTAAAATCATTCGGTTTCAGAACCACTTTATTAAACACTTGAAGTTATAAATCACACCTCTAGTTTTTCAAAATCAATTGCCTTTATGAAAACATTTCAGAAGCTCATTCAAAACAACCCTAAACACCACTTCTATATTTAAAAAAGCCAAACTGGCCCTTAGGTTCCAAAATGCACACCAAATAATTTTACTGCTACAAAATGAGCCTTTTCCATTTTCAAACTCACATCAAAACAGATTTTAAAACCACTATATGTACCCCGTCAAGCTTCAATGTTGACGCGCACCCCAAAACCCTCTTGAAAAACCAAAAACACGCCGAAACACTTTTCACCCATGATTTGAATTCCATGCATCATTAAATAAATCAGTTGTTCATTTAGTAAAACCTTTCAAAGGTAACAAAGAGGCTTGCCTCTCAATTTCACCAACTCACAAGAGAAAGCTATTTTGTAAACCATTGCATAACCAAACCCTTTGAAAAACTACTCTCGCACCTTTTAAAACTTAACCCACACCACACACACAACCAAAAGCACTTTTTCAAGACCAAACGTCCACAACTTTAAGAAAAATAGTTAAAATCCCCCTTTCAAAATTCATAATGAACCAAAAAATTAATTAAAAATATTCATAAACAGTCAAGATAATTCATGAACAATTTAATTAACAAAGAGAATAATTTATAAACATTTATATAGGAAACTAAATAAGTTTACCAACACTTTTATAAAAAAGTAACCAATTTCTAACAATTTCCATAAACATGCTAAATAAAGTATGAATGATTTCATAAACAAATCAATTACTTTTAAAAGGTGAAAAAAAGTAAAAGAATCAATTAAAACTTGCAGGCATTAAATGAATTCATTCGGAAAGGAATGATGTGGATTCCCCTACCTCAAGGTTGAGCGTGGATGCGATGACACATCCACGGAATGATGAACAACTCCCAGCAGACCCTTAGCATGCTCTCAACAATGATCAGAACATAAAAAACACAAATCGAGGTATTATGATTCAGCCAAAACAAATAGAAAACTCCAAAAGTGAAATGGGGGGGGGGATAAATAAACAAAAAACTAAATAAAAATTTATACCAGAGAAGGGGGTCTGGCCAGCACGACAAAGGGGTGTCGGGCAGAGGTGCGTAGCCTGGAAAGAGTGAAACCGGGACACGAAAAAGCTGGAGGGGTCCAAAGTAAGGAGGACATGGGGGTTTTTCGGGCTTCCGTTGAAGGGACATGGAAAGGGGGTCGTGAGAAGGGGCGTGCGACGGAACGGGAGACCACTGGGGGGTCGCGCGCCAATTTGGGTGCACTGCTGGCCAGTTGGTCGGTTAGGCAACGAGTTCACATACGCGCAAGGTGGCACAAGGCTGGCCGGAGGGATGCTGGCTAGGACTGGAAAGGCCGAAAGCAGGGGTGGGGTGAGGTACTGGAGTAAACGCGGAGGGCCGCTGAGGTTTGAGGGTGTCGGCACGGCGCCAAGGAAGCCAGAGCATGGAGGGAGAATGGAAGGGTGTGCGGGTTGTCGAAGTTGGGTGCAGGTGCCGTGGAAGGGGGGTATAAAGCTGGAACTGGTGAGGGGGAAAGGCGGTGGTCGAGCGGCTGGGTGAGGTGAACATCGCGCAGGCGGGGATGAGGGGATCTGAGCGGGGATGGTGTGCAGCACACATGTGGGGAAGACGGGGGCAGGGCCGCGCACCGGCAAGAGGAGGAGGCACTGGAGAGGTTAGCGGGGTGGCTGGGCGACTACATGAGGGGTGAGCGCGGCGATGCTGGGATGATCCGAGGACTGAAGGGAGACCGGGAGGCCACTGCTGGGGTAGAAGCATAGAACGAGGACGGGGGTGGGGGTGGGCACAGAACAGGGAATGGGAAATGGGGAAGCCGGGTGTGTGGGTTAGATTAGGGTTTCATTTTTTATAATAATAATAATAATAAACCATAAATAAAAATAACAAAATAACCATAATAAGTGTAATAAAAATTAATAACAATAAAATAATAAATATTGATAATCATATTAATAACAATAATAAACATAAAACTAATAAAAGTTATAATAATAAGAATAATTTTAATATTAATAATATTAATAATATTAATACATGTAATAATAATCTTACTAATAATAAAAATAAGAATGCAAAATTATTATTATTATTATCGAACAATTTTTTTTAAATTCTAATCCGTTTATTTAACACATTCTAAAAACCGAATCATTGCACGCTCATCGCAAGACCTAATAAACAGTGCGCTAGTTGGAGGCCTCCACTCAGACCACTTGGGCATTCACACAAGCAGTTGGGGCAATCGCGCAGCTACCGCCCACTGTGCGGTGACCGCACACGGGCCCGAAATCCAATAAAAAAGATAAAAAAAAAATTAAACAGGGACCTAGCTAGGACCTTATTGCCAGGTCCCAGAGACAAGAATTTATAAAATATAAATTAATTTAAGCAGGTGGTTGTGACAATTATCCCCACCACAAACACTTTCTTCCCCCAGAATGTCACCCGACCGAACAATATATAGAACAAGAGTCCATGACTGACTGAAACTGAAAGGAACCACCCCACAAAAGAATGGGAGAACATGAGAGGGTTCTCCCCACTTCATTATTTCAACTAATACAGAAATTTAACACTCAAAAATACCTCCCTGAGAAGGGGGGACGACAAGGGAACTCCAAACCAATCAAAACAATCTTCTATAGCACGAGCGAGCACTCCCACTAAACCTTGAAACTCTCTACTCTGACCAAAAAACCCCAACACTAGAGAAAAAAAACCTTCGAGCAAAACTTTTCTCAAACAGTGAATCTGAGTATAACTATAAACATCGATTCCTCCAAAGAAACTTATATTTCCAAACAAACACAGCCAAACCGATAATAACTCACACAAGGTCCAAACACACTTTTAAGAAAAGAACATGATTCAGAAACCCATGATCAGGTAAAAAAACTGTATTTATTACAATATAACAAGTTCGTCATAACCCCATGATGATGCAATGAACATACAATGACGTCCAATCTTTAGTAGAAGAAAAAGAAAAAATGAAAAGGCTTTAAATGTTCCACTTCCAACACAGAATATGAATCTCGGGCCAAGGATTCACACCCCTGGCAACTCCTGACTGCACGTGAGCTTCATCCCAAGAACTGTGGATGTGGTTCTGATGACTGAAGAATATCCTGCCTCACAGTCAGGCACTGGATTCCCTCGGTCACAGCGTCTTCTTCAAGTGACGCTTTCTGCAAAACTTTTCTAGATGAACCAAAAATTTGCAATTATGGAATGTCTTCGGAGGGGTGCGACATGACAGCTTCACGTGCTCAAACCAGCCACACTGGTGGCACACCACTAAACGGTCCGACAAACTAGAAGTCAGAACCACTGCAGACGAATCCTTAGAAATAGGTACCTCTGGCACACCTAGCTCGTCAGATGGGGAACCTTCACGAGTAACATGATTCACTGGATTGTCAAGCAGCTGCGCTACGGAGACCAACTCAGCTAGGAACGCCTCATCCAATAGCTTCTCAAAACAATGGTCCTTAGAAAGGAGGACCCGCCCCTTGATCTTTGGACAAAGACCCCCAATGAAGAGAGAAGTATTCAACATATCCTATGACGTTGCCTCTGGACAAAAGGGAACAAGCTCCTTGAAATGGTCAACATATGCCTTCATCGTCTGTTGGCCTTGTTGAATTCGCATGAGCTCTTCCCTTTTCTTTGTCTTTACCTCTTAAGGTAAAAATCATCAGATGAAGATGGATTTAAAGACATCCCATGTCATCCCAACTCGCACTGACCATGGGGCAACCAACTCCCATTCATCTCGAGTCGGACCTTCAAACACACCCAAAAACGCATGCACTCTGACAGCTTCAAGAGTTCCCAAAACCCTGAAGACACACTCAACCCCTTCAAGCCATTCTGCTGCTTCTAATGGACCATGATCTTCGTGAAGGATATTCAACGTCCAAGAAGGACCGAAAACTGGGCATGGCTTATCAAAATCCATGGGGACCATTCTGGGTGGTATTTTCTGAACAACATATAAAACATAGAACCAAAACCAATATCAGGCTGAAGCAACATCAAAGAAAGTGCCTCCAACCAAAAAAACCTACTCAATATAAACAAGCAAATGTAAACATAGCCAAAATCCACATTTTCATTTTATATTTCAAAACCTCATTTATTCAAGGCCACATTCCAAACGAAATTCAATTTTTTTTTCAAAAATCATTTCCCCTTTTTAAAATCGCTTTAGAAAAACAAGGTCAAGCCTTTAATTCGAAGTGCACACCCCGGTAATACCATGAACCATTGCACATGTCTTCATCCACTTTCATCCATACACACCAAAACACACTTCCCATGCATTCCCTCACATGTGAAAACGTTCATAGAGAGTACCCGGGGTTGTACTCAAACCATATCAATACTAGTTTCGAGAAAACACCGGATTTTTAAACCAAGAGCTTTCAGTTTTTTTAAAAAATCCATTTCAAAAATTTAAATCCATTTAAAAGAAAACATTGTCATTTCAAAACCACTTTTTCTTTTTCAAAATTTCACTTACACCCACATGAAACAAGACAACACACAACTTGAATCAAATCACTAAAGAGAGGGACTAGTAGTCATGCTTAACCTAGCGACATGGTAGTGGTCCATGCCCCAAGTAAGCGTCAACGGCTTAGAGGAACTTAAACCATGTACACAGACTCCACATGGGTCACTAATCCATGTGAAATCACGATGAAACAATAGATTTCCTCCATTGGCATCCCTCAATCCAAAACAAATCAGAACGAGACAAGAACTCAATTCCTGGAATACCCCTGGCGACTCAAGGTTCGAAACAGGTGAGGGTTCATGACGTCCTTCACTTACCTACCTCTCGAGTCCTGATAGTCCTAATCTCCATCTACTGAATGCACAAAATAACAAGGGCCCCTCTGATACCATTTTTTCCTGAACCAACCTGGGTCGACCCTAAATCGGTCATCGGAGCTGGCCCACGACATTGGCCAAGGGGCATTCCCGATCCCCACGGGCTGGCAACCAGTGTCGGGCATCAAAATTAAATCGTTGGGAATGATTTGGCCCATAAAATATAAATAGAAAAACAAGAATAAACAGAAAAATAAAACCGAACTCGGGCAGCGCAACAAGAAAATAAACAAAATGCCTCAACATACCTCCATGTGACTATCCAAGTCACCTCCCAACCAAAAGCTGACCTTGCTCCAACAATGAGCAACTCAAATGAGAGAAACCTGATCAACAGAAACCTAAAACTGAAATGATAAAGTAGGTGTGAGCATTTAAAACTCTCTGTAGGTATGTCGAGAGTAAACCACTGAATCCAAGTCCTTCCTTTCCTGAAACAATCCATTAATGCAAGTTTGGAATACAATTATAGAAGTAGGGTTTTCACATTTGAAAATAAGCAACACGTATTTCCCATCTAAAATCCCAAAACATGCTACATGAAATTTTCCAAAATCATTTTTCATTTTATAAAAAAATCAAAAATAGAATACACCAATGTTGTGCAAGAGTAAAACGAGTAACAGTGAAAGCTGAAAATAAACTACCACATAGAAAGTAAAAAAGACCAGTGCAGGGAAAGTAAAAAAGCAATGAAAAATAATCCAGTATCCATGGGTGATCCTAAACATATCTAGAAGACCTCTGGACGTACTCGGTTTCAAAACGACCTGTCGACATATGGTGAAGCTCCTATGTCTATAACAAACTGGCCGCCCAAACTGACCAATCCAGTGGAAATGCCCTCCTGACCTAACAACAAATCCAGGGTGTACCAACCCATATAATTGGGGTTGGTCAACAACTGCCACTCTATCTCTAAAAGACACCCAGGAACCCATGGTGGTTATAATAATACTGTGTAAGTGGGAGGCCCTCGCACGAGTGACTCCTCTCACCACACTTGCCTACCCCAAACATAGACACTCCATACGATAACCTATAAGGGATATCCCCCTATAGAGGTGCCCCAATATATATATATATATACATATAAGTATATCATATCATCAAAGGTTCCAACCGGGCCATCACATCATTCGGTTTCAGAACCACTTTATTAAATGCTTAATGTTATAAATCAAACCTATAGTTTTTCAAAATCAAATGCCTTTATTAAAACATTGCACAAGCTCCTCCAAAATAACCCTATACACCAATTTTGTATTTAGAAAAGCCAACCGATCCCTTAGGTTCCAAAATGCAAACCAAATCATTTTACTGCTATGAAACAAGCCTTTTCCATTTTCAAACTCATGTAAAAACACATTTCAAAACCACTCTAAGAACCCTTTCAAGCCTCAATGTTGACGCGCACGCCAAAACCGTCTTGAAAAACCAAACACACACTGAAACACTTTTCACCCATGATTTAAATTCCAAGCATCATTAAATAAATCAATTGTTCATTTGGTAAAACCTTTCAAAGGAAAAAACATAGGATTGCCTCTCAATTTCATTAACTCACGAAAGAATGCTATTTTGTAAACCATTTCATAACCAAACCCTTTGAAAAACTACTCTTGCAGCTTTTAAAACATATCCCACACCATGCACATAACCAAGAGCACTTTTTCAAGACTAACGGACCATGACTTCAAGAAAAACAGTTAAAATCCCCCTATTAAAATTCATAATGAACCAAAAATTTAATTAAAAATATTCATAAATAATCGAGACAATTCATGATAAATATAGTTAATAGAACGAATAATTTATAAACATTTATACAGGAAACTCAATAAGTTTACCAACACTTTTATAAACAAGTAACCTGTTTCTAACAATTTCCTTAAAAAGGATAAATAAAGTATGAATGATTTCATAAACAAATCAATTACTTTGAAAAGGTGCAAAAAAAGTAAAATAATCAATTAAAACATGTAGGCATTAAATTAATTCATTCGGAATGGAAAGATGTGGATTCCCCAACCTCAAGGTTAAGCGCGGATGCAACGACACATCCACAGAAAGACGAACAACACCCAGCAGACCATAATCATGCTCTAAACAATGAGAAGAATGCGAAAAACAAAAATAGAGGTATTATGATTCATCCAGAACAAATAGAAAACACCAAAAGTGAAAGGGGGGATAAATATACAAATAACAAAAAACAATTTTACCAGAGCAGGTGGTTTGGCTAGCATGGAAAAGGGGTGTCGGGCGGAGGTGTGTAGCCAGGCGAGAGTGAGGTCGGGACACAGAAAAGCTGGCATGGTCTGAAATAAGTAGGGAAGAGGGGGTTTCTGGATATCATTGAAGGGAAATGGCGAGGGGTTCGTGAGAAGGGGTGTGCGATAGAAAGGGAGACCACTGGGGGGTGCACGCCAATTTGGGTGCACTGCTGGCCAACTTGTCGGTTGGGCAGTGGGTTCGTGCAGGGGAGAGGCGGCACAAGGCTGGCTGGTGGGATGATGTCTAGGATCGAAGAGGCCGAAAGTTGGAGTGGGGTGAGGGAGAGGGACTGGGGATACCGCAGAGGGCCTCTAGGGTTTGAGGGTGTTTGCATGGTACCGAGGAAGCTGAAGTACAGAGGGAGCAGGGAAGGGGGTGCGGGTCGGCAGAGTTGGGTGCAGGTGCCACAGAATGGGGGGGGGGGGTGAGAAGCTGGCAGTAGTGAGGGGGAAGGCGGTGGTCGAGCGGTTGGGTGAGGTGCACAACGCACAGGCGCAGAAGATGGGATCCGAGTGGGGCGGGTGCACAGCACGCATGCAGGGAAGAGGGGGGTAGGGTTGTGTGCCGGTGGGAGGAGGAGGCATTGGAGAGGTCGGCACAGTTGCTGGTTGGCAACACAAGGGGCGAGCGTGGCAGTGCAAGAATGAGTCGAGGGCTGAAGGGAGACCGGGAGGCCGCGGCTGGGGGCCAATCGTAGAACAGGGAAGGGGGGGGGGGGCGCAGAACAGGGAAGGGGAAATGGTGAGGTCGGGTGTGTGGGTTAGATTAGGGTTTCATATTTTTATAATATAAAATAATAATAATAATAAAACCATAAATAAAAATAATAAAATAACCATAATAAGTGTAATTAAAGTTTATAAAAATAAAATAATAAATATTGATAATCATATTAATAAAAATAATAACCATAAAACTAATAAAAGTTATTATAATAAGAATAATATTTATATTAATAATATTAATAATATTAATATGTTTAATAATAACCTTAATAATTATAGAAATAACAACACAAAATTATTATTATTATTACCGATTTTTTTTAATTTTAATCAATTTATTTAACATATTCTAAATACCGGATCACTAAACGCTCATCGCAAGACCTAATAAATCATGCACAATTTTCACGCCTCAACTCAGACCACTTGGGTATTCGCACAAGCACCTGGGGCGATCGCGCGGTTACCGCCCACCGTGCTGTGACCGCGCACGGGCCCGAAATCCAATAAAAATGTTAAACGGCAAAAATTTTAAACCGGGACCTAGACCGGAGATTTTTTCTAGGACCCAGAGCCAAGAATCAATAAAATAAAAATTAATTTAAGCAAGCGGGTGTGAAATTTTAGTTAATGATTTAGATGGTTCTATGTGATGCTCTGTATGGTATATGATTATGTTCACCTTTATGTGTTCTTAATACTGGTGAGGTAGCATTGATAGGTCCTAGTATCATCTAGGAGACTTTGGGGAAATTATTGATGATTCATAAGCATATGGATATAGCTCGGACTAGATCAAAGACACATAGAGATCTTCTCAATAAACATCTAGAGTTAGAGGTGGGACATTGGGTTTATCTATGTGCATCACCTAGATCTGGTCAAAGACAAATCAGGAGGCCATGCAAGTTATCACCTAGATATGTTGGGCCTTTCAATATAGTGGAGAGAGTTGGGTTGATATCCTATCAGGTGTAGTTATCTCATAAGTACAGTTCCCTTCATGACGTCTTCCTTGTACATCAAATTCTACATTATCATTAAAACCTATCTCATTCATTTGATCATGAGGACATTTAGATGGAAGTAGATGTGTACATTGAGGTGAATCTAATATGTATCATTGATCGAATCCTGAAGGCTCTATGAGGTAGGTTAGTTCCTTTGGTATCAAAGATGCTTATAAGAAGATACCTAGGAAGGGTAGGCTGATGTACATGTGTTTTTTCCAAAACACATATCTGATGTCATTCTATTACCGTTATAAGAGATATTCAGGGACAAGTTGTATTATGTATGGGAGTTTTTTAGATCCCAAATTCATCTACTAGTATGAGACATTAATTTTTTGTTATAATTCCTAAAATGAGCACTAAATGTAATTCATTATCAAGTTATGGAGATATTGGGTGTGTCTATTGCTCGTTTGGAGCCCCGAAATGGGAATAAAAGACTAGGTCGCATGGTTAGAAGAAGCTGGGCATCCCAACCCGGACAGTTCCCCTAAACCGTTCGATTTCAAAGAGTGAAATCCTATGGGCTATATGATTTTTATAAAAATTTACGGGCTAAGAAACACTGACATGTGAGCCACCAATATATTTTGGATAGTTGGTTCTTTACCATTTTTTTGAATGGTAAGAGAAATTGTACGCCTAGCGGTGCGAGGTTCCCAATAAAATAGTGACTGTCACACGGTTAGTGTATAGTTTGGCCAACAAAGAGGGAAAACTAAGACAAATTATAAATTTGGTTGAAATTACATTTTCATCAATCTTAAATGGTTTTAGAAACCCTTTATTTCCTCATATCCCTTCTCTAGTGATTTTCTCCCCTCCCTCAAGTAGAAATCCTCCTCATTTAAGAAGTTAGGGATCAGTTGATATCATCTGTCCGAAATCTAATCATCTAATTTTCAGAACCATCAAATCCATTTTGGTAATCACTTTAATCCAATTGAATATATTTCTAGGTTTATCCTTTATCTATTGCTCTATTTCGGTTCATTCTCATTTTCCCCATTTTCAATGAATTTGATGGAGTATTCATTTTCTTTCAACAAACCACAAAACAACATTTGATGTTGGTTGAGGGATCCATATAAGTATAAGGAAGGTTTTATATGATCTTTTCCCCCATTTTTTTACATAACTTTCACTATGGTTCCAAGAGACATTCCCTTTTGACATCACATCACTTTTTTGTAAAATTAAACTAAATTGGATGCCTTACAATGCCCTTAGTGACCGATTGTTATGGTGAATCAACCCCTTGGTGGGATATCCTTGAAATTTTGTCATATAAAGGGTGTGATCTACTTTTAAGACATAATTTCCAATTCATTATCGATTATATTCAACTGGATGTTTCATACTAATTAATTCCCTAGATCAATCAATTATTTAAAATTTAATGATAATCAGTGACTTAGGTCCTTCCCACTACTTTTCATAAGTGAGCTGGTTAAGTGGTTTAGAAAAATTCTCCATGACATATTCCATGAATGGTTTCCCAAATGGTTCCCTTTGACTAGTAGTAAAATTATGATAAATGGTTGGATTTAATGGAAAGACCCTTTTCTCAGTACATGTTAAATACTTGTTAGATTTTTTCGTAAACTTAGTGACGATGGTGATACTAGGGGTTCCAATGTAAAGACCCTTTATAAGACTCTCATTCCTTAGTTAGATTTTATTAGTGTTTTGAAACACATAGACGGTGACATCAGTTGTTCTTGAGATCGGATCATCATGTATAGTATGTTTTTTCCTCGAAACCATTTCTACAGGCGTTGACGCTCCTTTCATCACATAGTATAAAGATTGGAAAAGGGTAATATCTTAGCTCAATGTGATTCAACCTTTGGAAAAATATCAAAAATTGAAAAAGGATGGAATAAGAAGAACACTGCGCAAGGGTCGTGCAAGTTCTACAAAGGTCGCGCAAGTAGACTTGCGCGCCACAATGGTCGTGCAAGTACACTTTCGCGCAGAAGTTGGTCATGCAAGTCACTTGCGCGCCCTAGGTGATAACTGCCCGAGGTCTTCTCCAGCCTATAAATACCCCCGGTGGGCTCCCCATTTGAAAAAAGGGATTTTTATAGAATTCAGATATAGAGCTCTGAACACCAAAGTCTCTTCTTTAGGTCTTATGAAGACTTCTAAGGTAATTCTTTACCTAGAATGGAAGGTCTAACAAGAGGAGTAAGGTTTAAGTGTTAGAATTCTCTAACAGTTGCGTGCGTAAGGTGTTTAACCCTTAAGGGAAATGAACATACTTGCGCGTCGACCTACTTTTTCACCAAAACTTTCACGCCTCTCTTCTAGAAGTACCTCAGGATAATTCTAAAGGCTTTGGTCATGGATCGCCCAAGTGTTACCCTACTAGTTAACAAACACGCAAGTACCCATGTGTCGCGCAGGTACACCGGCGCGACCAGGACTTGCGTTCCCATGCAGTACCTACGTGCCTTCCAGGACTTGTGTGCCCCTACCTTTTTGGGTGCCCTTCTTGCCCATTTAACCTTTCTTATTCCATTCCACCTCTCCGATTCAAGATTCAATCTTCAAGACATTATTCAAAGCCATTTATGGCATGTTTTTTTGATTAACTTCCTTATCTAAAAGGAATTCTGTGGAATATCTCTCAAAACCTAGTGATTTACACATCTTTATGTCACTAAAGATTTAGATTTAATTCATTCAACCTCATCCTTTAAGATGAGATAACCCCTTAACTTGGGCCTCCTTTTAGGAATAAACCCCAGTCATAATTCTCAAATCTGGGCATCCTCCTTAGGAGTAAGCCCCAAGTACCCTAATCTGGGCATCCTCCATATGAGTAAGCCCCAAGTCCTCATTAACATGGGCCTCCTTTTCAGTAATAATCCCCAATCATAATTCTCAAATCGGGGCATCCTCCTTATGAGTATGCCCCAAGTCCTCTTTAAACTGGGCCTCCTTTTCCGGAATAAGCCCCAGTCATAATTCTAAAATATGGGCATCCTCCTTAGGAGTTTTCCCCAACCATAATTCTCTTAACCTGGGATTCCTTTTCAAGAGTAAGACCCGGTCTCAAATGTGGGAATCCTATTCAGGAGTTAGCCCCAAGTCCCATAATTTTTCAATTCCCTTAATCTCGGCCTTCTTCTCAGGAGTAAGCCCCAGCCTTAATCTCTCTTAACCAATCCTAATTTACTTTTTGATCTGGGTCTCCTTCTCAGGAGTAAAACCCAATCATAAGTTCCCTCCTAATTTGAGCCTCCTTTTCAGGAGTAAGCCCCAAATTAGAGTATCCAAATCTCCATAAAGTACATATACCTTTATGGACCATGTTCCGGGATTTCTTCCCTGAAGTAAATCCTAATATTCATCTATTTGGGCAGTCATACATAGATAAGCCCCACATCATTTCTTATGATTGCATCTTTCATGGCACTAATTGTTTGGTTTTACCAATACCTCTTGTTTCTCATACCGAGCATGACTCACGTGAGCTTAGAGCGTAAAAGTAATTATGACATCTTTCTTTGATCCATCAATCATAAACATCATATTCCCTTACATGAACTACGTGGGTTCTGATTATTTTTCCAAAATAAATGATACGTAGGTAGCCCATATGCGGGTACGATCCAAACAATGAAATAATCCATGTCCTTATGAATGACAATAAACTTCAAGTGCCCCACTGAGTGGCTTTAAAACCAGTATTGTCATCATAATGACCAAGAGACTTTTATGCTTCAAAGGATACCATTGACTAAGAATCTCTAACAAATAAAGATGATTCTCTATCAATGAAGAACCTCAAATACATATAAAAGATTCTCTAAATTTTCTACATATCAATCATTGATTGTCAGATATAAAGGAAAACTCATTTTATACTTGGTAATGTAATAAGGATTAACAAACATAAATTAAATCTATAAAGAGAGTCCTAGAGTAGACAATAATTCCCCTCCAAAAGGTGTGATGAGTACGACCTCCCATCCTCTCATCCAATGAAAATTCCCAAGCCTCATCAGCCACAACTAATGATCGCCTACCTTTGGAAAGTAGGTTCAAATGGATATGGAATCATTGGATGTTTATGGTTCTATGAACAAACCCTTTAGAAACTGCTTGGAATGTTTGAATCTTAAATCAATGAGATCATCCCCAATTCCAAAGGGAAACAAAAAATAGTGAACCTGACGTGAATCCTTAACCAAGTTAAAATGTTGTTTTACTTATTTGTTAGGCCCCTATTTAAAACTCAATGAGAGGGCCAACAAAAACAATCATTGACATATGTGCTCATCCAAAATATGTAGTGGCTGAATTTATCTTCATTATGTCTGTTATATTAACATGCACTCTTTTCCAAGATTTTCTATATTCTAAGAAATGGATGCTCTCAAGTTCACACCAATGAATATTCGCTGCTGCGAATGCCACTACTGTTACTCCTGCTGGATCATCGTCTGCTCTGAGGATGACATCACCTACTTAGTATCTTCAACGCTGGGTATCAAACGCGCTGGTTAAGGATTACCCTCAATATGGTACCATTCCAACTCTGGAGGCTGCCCGAAAATCCTTCCAATTGAACAACTCACACCGGTCATCCGGAAAATGATGACAAGTGATCAAGAAGCAGGTGGTGATAACCACTGTCTCCTACCGTTTCGAGTCGTTATCCCCGGAATGCAATCACCATTTGCTCCCGTATTCTGGGGAGTTGAATGAGTAGGTCCCTCAGGGCCTTAATTCAAGAAGACAGGAGTCCTTCTCGAGGGCTCCCACCAACAATCACCGCCAGACTCGTGCCGAAGTGCGCCCTCAACATGATGAGGGTACCGAATCAAGGCGTTCAACTCAGGTTCCTCGAACCCGAGCAGGCAAGACGAATCGCCAGAGGTGAAATTCGGTTAGCAGTGTGCAGGTTCTCATCTCTACCATTTCTGGAGAAGTCCACCAACCAAACTTGGTGGCAATCAACGAGCGGGCACACACTCCTTCCCATTTTAATTCTGCTGTCCAACAGAATCGTCTGGAAGCATCACGCCAATCCCACCAGACAATTTCGGCAGAGTATTATAGGCAGGAACATACACATTTTTATACGTCATTAGCTATTCAGTAGGCTCGTTTGACTACATATGATGGATCTCGTAAACCACGTTCAGAAAAGTGCAATTAGCAGGCACATACACCTTCTAGTACTAATCAAGCCTACCTAGAGTCTCGCTTGGTAGCATTCGGAGAAGTCAGTTAGAAAGCTCCGATGACAAACAAGAGGCAGACTCAAATCTCTACCCCTACACTTGAGTAATGTCATGATTCACTGACAAGAAAAGGAGGACATGAGTAGGCACATACACCTACTCGAAGCATGAAATGGATGTATATCCCCATTCAGACAGCTGAAGTCACCAATCATATTCTATCAATGGTGAAAGAGCAGAAGAAAATTCCTTCTCATATTCTGGATGCTTTCCAGGATATTATAACAGCTTCAGCAACATCTCAGGGAAAGACACAAAAATCTGTCCCTAGCAGTGGAGTGACACATCAACAGTTCACTCCGGAGAAGATACACACATATGTTCTAGTTCAAGAGGGTTGTGGGGAATACTCCCCCAAATCATACAGACAACCAAGTCAGAAACATACATCTGATTTGAGTGGGGATCATCAGCCTAACCCTGCTATCTCTCCTGATCAAGTACATGCACCTACTCAGAGTAATAACTTTCATCAACAGCTGGTTTCCAAGGCGAGTAAGAAGGCATCTAAAAAGAAGACCATCCCAGCACAGTTAAGAAATCAAGATCCAATCTGTAAAAAGGCATTGCTTGATGCTGGAGTTCTTGAAGCCCTTAGACAGTTATCTATTGGAATTCAAGATTCTAACCCCTCATTTCCCAATAGTGGGAACATTAATTCCAATGGTCTTTAACAGACACTTCCTCATGAAGGCTTGCTTCATGACAATTCGGTCAATCTTGACGTTTCATCTTCAGATGAGAGCCACAGGAACCCTCTGTGTGGTAAGAAGACCAAGGAGCAGGAGATCTTATCTTTTTCTTTAACCCACCATGGTGGTCCTCCCCAAGATTATGAATTTTGCTGTGAAAGTCCTCTCCGCAGTAGTGATGCACATTTCCCGGAAAATGCTCCAAAGGACAATGTAGTGCCGAGAAAGCCCTCCTATCTTGAGGCACTTGAAAATGAGAAACCAGTCATGTCTGATGCTTCATCGCTAGCAGGTGAAATACTTTCTCAATCAAAAGATAGCCTAGGGTGTAGGTCATTCTCCGAACCACCCCTAAGTCATGCATATTCTAGCTTTGTCATTGGTTTCTCTACCAATCTTGTTGAATCTGATGAAGCAACAAGGAAGCACCAGCATTGGTCAAATCAGGTAGAAGAATATTCATTGAATGATAAAGAGGAAATGAAGAACATTAGAAAACAACTGGTGAAAGGTGAAGTGCCAGTCATGTTTTGGCCTCTAGCTGACTCTCGGTATGACATTCCAGAGATGTTGACAGAAGATGGAATTCATGATATTCGTCTCAACATATGGAAAAATCTTTGTCAGTTGAAAAAGAATGTATTATCTTATGATGAATATGAAAATCATGTTAAGATAATATAAGGGTTACAATAGCAAATTGATTTGGTATCTCTATTAGTCTCTCGATATCCAAAGGTTGAAAAGTAGCAAAGAGCCCTTCAGCATTCATGCCTTGGCGCACTAAGAAGATTGCAGTAGTTAATTGCCAATACCCCATCTACTATTCATGTCATAGGATAAGGTGTTCATAGAGAAATACATTTCATGGTGCTCTCCAGTTAGTAAAGCCCACCGAAAATGGTCTCATGCAATGTTATTGCCCATGGCTGGCCATGAATACCTGGATTTGTTTGTTATCAAAAGCTTTCCCAAGAACATGATTCAACTAGTTCCTCTCAAAATCAAGAATAAAGAGAACAAGTTATTGAATTATTCCTGCATCAGGCAAACAAGAATATTTAACATGCCTCCCGTATGGATAAAGCACATCATCAAGTGATAGAAGTGTTAGAAATAATCCAACGGTCTTTGGAGTCGGGTGATAAAAGTTGATGCAGGTTGATGCATCTAGCTAATTTCTGGACCAAGGTCCGTAAGATCAGAATAGATTTTAAGAAATTCTTAGACATGGCATGTCAAGAGCCATACCAGCTCTCCAGACAGTGGAATCTTTTAAACCAACCCTCAAAATCAACAAATAGGATTCAAGGAGTTGAGCAAAGGCAGCAGGAATAGCCCCAATCTACCAGACTGGGGACTTTTTCAAATCATCAATCCCCACCTCAGTGAAAGTCGGTCTTTTCTCGATTGGGGAAGAAGCCTCAAGAGGAACGAAGAGAAAAATTATCAATAGATTCTCTCAAAATTATGGTTCATCAAGAAGTTCCTGAGGGATTGAATCAACAAAAGGCAATGTCTCATCAAAGACATGGAACGAGACAATATCGCAGAAATGTCGATAGGAGGGATACAATTCATTATGAATCAATCAATGTCATCAATGCCATCGTTGCTGATCCACCAGATGAGGCTCACTCAGGGGATTCATATGAAGAGGTTCCTGCTCAAGAATATGTACGCACAGACACAAAGGAAGAAGGTGTGCATACCCGAAATCAAAGGATTACTCAGAACCTATGTAACCCTTCATGTAACCCACTTCCCCCTCTCCGAAAGAGATCAAACAAGGGGAAGTGAAAGAATCAGGTTACATATCCTTCCTCTTGAGAAGGCCAATCGCTCTCACTAGAGAAACGGTTTTCACAATAGGAGGAAGTGATGAAGGAATTGAGGATGTTGAATGCAGAACTACTTCAGGGAAGTCTTCTTCCTAAACATGCTGGAGTCAGTCAGCCATGGGAATTTGTGGCAGCTGCCGAGATGGATCAAGAATATCCTCCTCTATCAGTACACCCTCACAGGTCTAATCCTACGGGTCAAGTGCAACAACAGTTGGTAGTGCTTCCATCAGTTGTAGTACTAGCTTCCATACCTGTTCAAACTCATGTCCTTGCATCTGCCCAAGTCCAAGTTCAAACATATGTTTCTCAAAAGTTAATAACTACCATTGAGTCATTAAAATCTCGGTTAGAGACTATGGAAGGGAAGCATGTGCAGGTTCAACCAGAAAATAGTGCTTACCCTGAGTGGGTAGATTCAGTCTCTCCCCCATCATGTTTTGGGAACCCTATATTCCCTATTTTCAATGGATCAGGCGATCCTGAATAGCATTTGATGAATTTGGTGTCTTGTTGCGATCCTACGATGGGAACTCCAGAGCAGCAAGAAGCAGTAAAACTCAGATTCTTCGTGCAAACCCTGCAAGGACCATCCTTTGTCTGGTACACAAGCTTGAAATCCCGGTCAATTACCAGATGGGGAGATCTCCATCAATGATTTCTTCTTCAATTCAGCTCAACTTTTCCAAAGACAACAGTTTTTTATCTTACAAACTGTAAGCAAAGGGAGAATGAAAGGGTCTCAGATTTCATTTCTCGCTGGAAGGGATTAACACATTCCCTAAGCTTAGCACACCCTCAAGAGGAACTATTTCCAATATGTGTGGCAAATATGCATGATGAATTACACACAACGCTGATCCCTGTGAAATAGACAGGAGGGTTTCGAGACCTTACTTCAATCGCTCAATAGATTGAAGATTCTCTTATACAGACTAAGGCTAAATCTCATGTAATTCCATCAACATTAGGAAGGAGAATGGGTAAAGAAGATACTGCTACAGTTATGCTTAAACAAGCACCTGTACCTACTTCTACCTCAAAACCTTCATCTTCTCGAAGGGCACCACTTCCTAAGCACCAAAAACAAAGACTGTTCTGTCAAGACTATGAAAGAGATCAAATATGGAAACAGTTTGATGAGTTGAAGGGAAATGTTTACTCTTTATAAAATGAACAATTTCATGGCTACTTCATTTCGGCTCTGGAAAATAATCTGGTTCAATTGCCAAGGCCCAAGAGGCCAAACAATGAAAGAGATGAAGACCGTCCCAATTATTGCCCATTTCATCAAATGTTGGAGCATCCCATCTAGGGGTGTTTTGTCTTCAAGGACCTCCTGCAAAATATGGTCAAGTCAGGACAAGTCAAACTGAAAGGTTCTTCACCTCAGGTAGCATGTGTTACTGCTACAGTTCTAGAGGAGGAAGGTGAGTGGTAAGAAGTTAAAAGAAAAAATGCACAATAATATGATGATTGGACGGCAGAAAGACGATCAAACGAACTAATGCTATTTTTTGAACACAATTGAAGAAACCAATTGTGCCTTATTCCATGAATTCCGCAACAAAACCCTCTTCATTAGAGGGAAAATCCTCAAAGAAACGGCACAATTCCAAGAAAGAGGAACAATCAGAAGAAGATGAGTATGTGTCAAAGCCTAAGTTGTCTTTGACTCCAGAAGATTTCATGCCATCTACTTCAAAGCAAAGAGCACCACCCCATCAAACAACACAGCCTAAATTGGCTAGTCAGGCTGAGTCTTCATCAGATGAAGAGTTGATTTTCGGTTATGTTAATATGATTCAATTAACAGATCCATTTTCCAGTTACAGTTTCAATTATGATGAGCCCGAATTCCATATATCAAATAGAGGAATTAGAGGAAGTTCCAGAGGCTCGTGATACAAGGGAAGATGTGGATCCTTTAGAAGCCACTATTCCAATTTTACCCCTGCTAGAACTGTGTACGCAGCAGAAACTCATGGTAGAGCCCTTCAGCGAGCTTAGCAAGAACAAGAAAGTTCTTCTACCAATAGCAAATTCAATACTCGCACAGTTATTCTGGAAAACCGGTTGAAGGTTCAATCTTCTTCCTCTCAACAAGTAAATGGATCTAATCGGTCTAATCTTCCAAAACCAGGAATATTGTCAACTCCTATCCTGATACAAGATGCATCAACTTTCAAAGCATCTACTTCCAAGGCACCTGCTAAACCACATGTTCCTGTTGGGAAACACAGACCTCTGGATCAAAAGTATGATGTATTGAAACACCTGGACAAAGTAACATCCAAGTTATCAATTCTAGATTCTTTGAATTTATCAAATGATCTTTGGGAAGCACTCATTGATACTTTGTCAAGTCCTTAGGAGTTTGAAAATGAAATTGCTGCAGCTGAAGTCTATCACATAGAGAATAATCCTGCAGAATTCCATGCAGTAATATCTTTTAATGATAAAGATGAAGGTGATGTCATGAATGGACATATTAGACCTTTGTACTTATCTGGAAAGGTCAATGGCGTAGACATCCGAAGATCTTTCATTGATAATGGTTCAGAAGTCAACCTCATGCCCATTCGTACACTTTGGCGATTGGGCCTCACAGAATCTGATTTATCTCCTTCTACCATGATGTTACATGGATATGATAAAAATGAACAAGAACCACTGGGTGAAGTTACACTCAGAACTCAGTTTGGAGATCTTGTATCCAATTCAGATTTCATGGTTGTTGATCAAGATTTAGCCTTCAACATCTTGCTTGGAACACCCTGGCTACATCAACATGAGGATATCACTTCATCATACCATCAATATATCATGTATTGTTTTGATGGTCAAGTTGGGACATTTTATGGTGATAAGGCCACGTTCAATACATGTGAGTCTCAATACATTGAGGTGGAATTCTATCACATTGAGGGAAAGGATAAATCCACAACAAGGGAGCTTACCAAAGTTAATGCTCCATATGGTTTGGAAAAGATTCCAGTAAATCCATTTGTGCATGTGAGTACATATTATGTGTTGCCTATCAGTAAAATTGACAGGATAGACCCAAATCAAAATACTCTTATGGAACGATCCATAATGTCAATTAAGACAATCGATCCAGACAACATGGGAGAAATTGGTAACCCACCAAGCAGTGATGAAAGCCCAAATGGTGACATCTTCATTTCATCTGCTGAAATCCAACAAGTCTATACTTCTCCAATCAGGCCAGAAGAAGTCATAGCAACGTCAGAGGTGAACGATGATGTCAATTATCAATCCATCATCTCCTCTTTATTACCCATGGAAGACCCTTCATCATCAATCGGGTCAGAAATGGAATCTTCTTCTTCAAGATGCTCAAATTTTAACATCTCTTCTAATCATGGAAATTATACTTTATCATCTACTATGCAAGTAGAAATGGAAGAAATAACACATGATGAAGAAGAAGAGGAAGATCTCAGAGATGCTCCTCCAGCATTTGAAGAGGGTATCTCTACCACCGTGGATGAACTCAGAGAAATAAATCTGGGTACAAAAGAAGATCCACACCCCACTTTAACCAGTGCGGCCATGACTTTTGAAGAACAAGAGATTTATATTTCCTTTTTAAGGAAAAATTGAGACATATTTTCTTGGAACTATACAGAAATTCGTGGGCTTGATCCTGATGTTTCTACTCATCATTTGGGTTTACCAGAAGAACATCGAGGATTTAAGAAACTCACGAGAAGAACACACCCTACATAAGCTTCCAAAATTGAAGTTGAAGTGGATAAGCTTATCAAAGCTAAATTCTTCAGAGAAGTTCAATATCCCACGTGGTTGGCTAATATTTTCCCTATGAAGAATAAGAACGGACAAATTAGAGTTTGCATCGATTTCAGAGATCTTAATCGGCATTGTCCTAAGGATGATTTCCTAGTTCCGATTAGAAAACTTTTAATTGATGCAACAACTATCTATGAAGAACTTTCCTTCATGGATGGATATTCCGGATATAATCAAATCCGAATGGCTCTAGAAGTTGAGGAATACACAGCCTTCAGAGCCCCTGAGGGTGTGTTTTGCTACCGGGTAATGCCCTTTAGATTAAAGAATGCAAGCGCAACATATCAGCGTGCCATGAATCATTTCTTCAAACCCTTTTTAGGGATGTTTGTTGAATGTTATGTGGATGATTTGGTGGTTAAATCCAAATAACGTTCTAATCACTTCGCTGATTTAGAATTCATATTCCGCAAACTTCGGCAACATAATTTGATGATGAACCCCTTAAAATGTGCTTTTGGGGGTAACCTCAGGAAAATATCTCATATTTTTTGTACGCCATCGTGGTATTGAAGTCGATCATGAGAAGACAAAGTCTATCCTTGGTATGTCACCTCCTCAAAATTTGATATAATTGAGAGGAATTCAAGGAAACGTAGACTATATTTGGCGTTTCATCGCCAATTTGGCAGGCAAAAGTTTACCCTTCACCAAATTGACGATGAAGGGAGTCACTTACCAGTGGACTGAAGAATGTCAAGAAGCATTCGATATTCTCAAGAAATACATCTTGAGTCCACCGGTACTCATGCCACCTATTGAAGGAAGTCCACTTATCCTTTATGTGACAGCCTTAGAGTGATCATTGGGTGCCTTTCTTGCTTAGAAGAATGATGCTGAGAATTAAAAAAGCCTCTACTACCTCAGTCGGACTATTCTTGAAGAAGAAACCCGATATTCATGTATTGAGAAGTGCTGCCTGGCATTAATCTTTGCAGTTCAGAAGTTGAGACACTACCTGTAATATCACGAGGTCCAATTGGTATCTTGCAATAACCCACTCAAATTCATCCTTAGTCGTCCAATGCTTACCAGACGTCTGTCAAGGTGGGAAGTTATTTTGTAGCAATTTGACATTTAGTATGTGTATCAAAAGGAAATAAAGGGCCAAGCTCTGGATGATATCCTGGTTGAACACCCTTTAGTGGAAGACACATCTTCAGATATTGAACTCCCTGATAAGGAAATATTCTCTATTCAAGAAAGTCCTCAGGCATGGGAAATGCATTTTGATGGTGGTTCCAGAAGTCCAACAGGGAGGAAAATTGAAAATCCTAAATTCAACAAAGTTGTCTTAGGAATTGTGCTCATTTCTCCAGAAAAGGCAGTGTTACTTTATTCCTTCTTATTATGGAAAGGTGGTACCAATAATGAAGCTGAATACCAAGCTCTCATCGTAGTCACGAAATTGGTGCTTCAAGCACAAGTGAATCACTTAAAGGTGAAAGGTGATTCAGACCTAGTAATCAAACAAGCCATTGGGGATTATGCCATCAGAAAAGAAGAACTAATCCCTTCGTATGATTACATCATAGAGGTAATGGTGGAATACCCTTCAGAATCGACATTTTCGTATGTCCCGTGATCACAAAATGCTCAAGCTGATGCACTAGAAAATATTTCCACAGCTCTGGCAGATCCAAATCGGGACGAGACAACCATCAGTATTGCCCACCGTCATGCAATTTCACCTTATGTTCGATCCAAAACAGAGGAAATTAATGAAATTAGTCCCATTCCTGAACTGTATGGTCATACTACAGGATGGATGTCACCTATCAGGGAATACCTTCAAAATAGAACACTTCCACCTAATAGAGCCGAGAAAGAACAAATCTGGGGACGTTTGGTCAATTTTACTCTTTATGATAGCCCATATCACTTAGAGAAAATTCTCTACAAACTTGGTTTTGATGGAGTTCTCTTCAGATGCATTGATGGTGAAGAGACCATGGATGTCATGAAAGAAGTGCATGAAGAAGTCTGTGGTGCCCACCAGTCTGGACATAGACTGTCTGATCAGATTCGAAGGATTGGATACTTTTGGCCTTCAATGATACAAGATTGTGTTTATTTCACAAAGAAGTGTCATTCATGCCAAGTACATTCTAAATTCATTCATCAACCTCCAGAGGTGCTTCATACAACTAAATACTCATGGCCATTTTCCACATGGGGAATGGATGTGGTGGGACCTTACCCTTGAGCTACGACCAAGCAGTTTAAGTATATTCTTACTGATACAGATTTCTTTTCCAAATGGGCAGAGGCAATACCTCTTAAGGGGGTCAGTTCTAAATGCATTGTTAGCTTCACCAAGTCTAACATAATTACCAGATTTGGTGTCCCTCATACCATATTGATGGAAAATGGCACCAAATTTTGTTCATCCGAGGTGAAGAAGTTGTATCAAGAATACATCATCAAATCCAATCATTCATCTCGGTATCATGCAGCGGCCAAGGTCCAGATAAAAGCCTTTAATAAGACTCTTTCAAATATACTGCAAAAGATGGTGGATAAAGATAAGAAGTCATGGCCTGATAAACTCTTTAATGCTTTATGGGCTTATCGGACTACCACCCGCACTACAACGCGATCAACTCCATATTCAGTAGTATATGAAACAGAAGCTGTCTTGCCCATTTAAGTTTAACTACCCTCACTCAGAGTAGCTATTTTTGATCAGTCATCTACAGATGAACAATCTCAAAAGCAATTGAATGAATTGGAATGGTTAGATGAGAAAAGATTGTGCACTTTGCACCACTTTGAAGTCTATCAGAATCGAATAACAAGAGATTTCAACAAAAAAGTTCATCTTCGTTTATTCACTCAGGGAGAATTGGTATTATTTATCCGAACTCCAATGATATAAGGAAAGAAACCTCCCATGCTTGAGCCAAAATGGGAAGGACCTTACTCAATACATATGGTCTACTCCAATGGAGCTTATTCATTCATCTCGATGGATGGAGAAATCATCACTACTCCAACCAATGCCAGATTTTTGACGATGTATTTTGTATAAACACAAAATATATCATCATCGGTCCAGTATGACCATAAACTACACCATGGTCTAGTATGACCTTAAACTGCACCACCGTCCTGCATGACATTAAAACTTCTCATCCTGTCCAGACAATATGACATTAAACTGTATTCCTTTCATTGTCCTTAATATATGACTTTAAACTATATAGAAGTCCCTTACGTCTAGCAAGACGTTAAACTGCATAACCAACGGTCCATGCATACGACCTTAAACTATTGGCACTTACGTCCAACCTGATGCTAAACTATATCGTCCCTTTTTCGTCCAACATGATGATAAACTATGAAAAAGTCCCTAATATGCCCAACATGACGTTAAATGGTGTACTCTTTTGTCCTCACTGCATGACATTAAACTGCACAGTCCCCTTTATGTCCAACATGACATTAAACTGTATTGTCCCCATCGTCCTAACTACATGATGCTAAACTGTACAGAATGTCCTTTAATACATCCTACATGACATTAAACTGTACTTTCTCCCTGCTACATGACATTAAATTGTGCAACACCAATAGTCCTAACTATAAGACTTTAAAACTGCATAGTCCCTTCATATGTCCTACCTGACATTAAACTGTGCATCGTTAGGGTTGTTGCTACCTCTTGTTTCTCACACCGAGTATGACTCATGTGAGCTTAGAGAAAACTTCAACCATAACACTCTCTATGGGCTACTAACCATGTGTAAGTCCCAACACTATTTTCTAGGTCGTTGTCCCTAAGGACAAATTGATCACTAATTCATTTTTTAATTGAACTACGCGGACTTTGATCCTTTCCTTCTAGGCTGGATACGTAGGAAACCTCCCAAGGTTCATGCCCAAAAGCAGTCTCTTCACATCGTTTCACCTCCATCTCATATGATGTCGATTCGTGAAACATACTCTAGAATCAATATCTTTACATTGGTTCACTTTCATCCTTGCAATACGACGTTAAACTATACAAAACGTTTGTCCAGTATGACAATAAACTACATTATTTTTTGATACCCTCACCTGAGAGGGAATCATTACTTACATTGGTTTTAAATCATGTTTCAACTAAAAGACTACGTGCATACATGGAAATACCCGAACCTTTTATCTTGGATTAAACCATCATTGCACTAAAATCCTCTTTCACCCTTCACATGTACAAACCAAATCAGTACAAAGGGTATTTCTAGAACTATGTGGGCTTGATTACCATCCTTATGGGATACATAGGAACGTTTGAGTGTCCCTCGAATCTAGCCCCAAGCCTTTTGGGCCTTACCCCAAATTCTACTTTCAGTCCCTTGGCTGAAAAGTCCCCATGGAAACACACACTGTGTATTTATTATAATGGTCCGAGCTCTATAACCCTAAACTAATATCTCCAATCCTTTTGTCCCACTCGACGTTAAACATTAGTTCAAGAACTACATGGGATTGATTCCCATCTTTATGTGATTCATAGTAAAGTCCAACATTTCCATTCAGGACTCAACCACAACATGATTATGGTTAGCATTGATATGTGTATCTCTTCATACATTGGAAAATACCCATATTTATGTGTCATAATCCTAACCATAAATATTTTCAGATCTTCATAACCCTTTTCTTAACTTCTAGTCACAAAAATGTCAAACTTCTGAGAGTTCTTTAGCATGAATATGTAGTATGTGCCCTTAGGAATCCTTGTATAAACAGTCTCCATAACAGACCTGTCAGCCGAAAGATACTATTATTTGACTATACAGCCAATGCCCATAGGTGGCCCTGCATAATTCAACCCCCTTACGGGTTTTTCGGATACTGGTAACTTCATTCTTGGGAAGAAATCCTATATTTTCCTTATTTGTCTTAAATGAAAATATGTAGGGATCTGAAAAAATATCCATCCTTAACATATTTGTCCCATATCCTTTTTCATGATCTAAAAGTATTCAAGTCTATGGTTTATATTCTCCTTCCCTACATTTGGGAAAGACCTTCGTAGGATTGATATCCATCCAGTTCTTCGATAATCTTGTTTGGAAATATCTTCTCTATATTTAAGTACCTCTTTCCATACAGCAAACTCTATACTTTGTAAAATTTGAATCTTCATAAACATTCACTGGCTTTTATCACTAGGAAATTAAATTTCAGAAAGTTCATTTTCTGACTATGAAGCACGTTCCCTTAGGTGGCCTTGCATAAGTAGTCTACATAATGGACCTGTCAGCCAAAAGATTCTATTTATTTGACTATGCACCCAATGCCCTTAGGTGGCCCTGCATAATTCAACCCCCTAACAGGTTTGTTAAATAATGGTAACTTCATTCTTGGGAACTACTTCTTCTAATTACTTTTCAGTTGTTTTTCATATCATTCCTCAAATTCAAATATTCTTAAGTCATAGTTTACATATTTTCCCTCATACTTGAGTATGGTAATATGTTTTCAGATGAATTGTCAAATAATTGAGTCAATTCTAATTCATTCAGTCAAATCTATTTCGACCTTAAACATTAACCTATTTATTTCTAATGTGAATGACTTTAAACTGCCCCCAAATGACAAAGGAACTCTGAATAAACGTCAAGTTACAGCTCACTAAACATATATTTTGTATTATTTATTTAATATTGAGCAATTAAAAGATTCAAAGTTTCTAGGGTTATTTATAATAATCCTAGTAAAATTCAAACTATGCTTACTAGGCCCATTGCCTTATATAAAATTTAAAGCAGGTAGCAGGAAAATACATGCACAAGTGATTAAAGATGAAAGCATTCTATCCATTGATGCACAAGAATTAGAAGGACATCCAAAAATTATAGTCTCTTCTTTTTTTCAAGAAATTACAAAAGGATATTGACATAAGTCTTTACTTGATGAACCATATCCCGAGCTTCATCAGTAGCCACTTGAAGCTCATACACCCGACCAACTTCACTCTTTTCAGCCTGATGGAGTGGTTTCATGGCATCATCAATGGTTTTCATACCATTCATTTGAACTCCCTCCAGTGAATTATTGAGTTGGTCAAGTTCCCCAGTAACAACATCTAACTGTTGCTGAAGGTGCATCTTCTGGATGACTTTTTCTTTGATCTTATGCTTCATCTCATTCATCTTGGTAGAATTGTCAGCCTCAGATCGGGATACCGTAGCCTAAAATTTGCCGATGTTGATTGACATTATCTCCCTGGTCAGATCTTCGCGACAATTTTGCTCTTTCTCCCTCCCGAAGATGACACGTTTCACCACGGTATGGATCTCTTGGTATCCAAATCTGCCAAGTCCTAGCATGATGAATTGGGATGAAAATCGAGGGATCTTAACTGATAGATCTTCTAAAGGAACCTCAGATATGATTTTCCATATGTTGTTCCATGCCTTGCGTCGTGAAAAGCTGAGCACCTTAAGCACCTCTGGGTCTGATTCAACATCATCATCTCAGGGGGACATATATTCTGGGATTAATGCACTTAAAGAAGTGCCCTATTCTGATTCTTCCCCCCTGGACCTGGTTTCTTCACCCTCTACTACTGTTTGGGTGGATGTTGAGACCTCACCTCCATTTCTAACCATTGATGTTATTAGAACTGTTTGATTAATTAAAAGTATGGTTAGTTTCATAGAAAAATGGAAGTCGGTTGTCTATCTTGAAAACTCAGTCCAATCATTACCTAACAGTTGATCAGTAGCTTGATAAGACTCCTCCCCATCCTTCCAAGTTTCAACATGATCTTCAAGATGGGCATCAGGAGGGTTTATTGGATTTAGCTCCACTTGAGCTAATGTTTCTGCAATGTTAGGGTTGACATCAATGTCCACACCCTCTTCAGGCATTGGCAGTTCAGCAGCTTCTATGGATGGAACTGCATATTATTTTCAGTCATGATTAGAAGTGTAAATTATACGACAATTTACTAGGAAAAGGATAACACTCATGACCAAGGTCTTCTATATCAAATGATAACTTATCATGATCATAAAATTATTTGAAATACATGCCACGATTCATCATTTCATCCAATGATATTTCAGAATCCTGGTTAGTCTCACCAATGGAAGAATTTGATGTATCCTCTTGGAAACCCTCATTATGTGGCCCTTGACCTTGGACAGCTTCTTCTGGAAGGATGGCAGATTCAGTTGCTGCGACCGCCAATGATTCTGGTGCAGGTTCTTCTCTACTTATAGCAGCAACATGAGCAATACTGGGAATAGATGTTGGCTCTTTTTCAGAAATATCCAAGTCAGCATGAATTTTCATTTGTTCCACAACACCCTCCATGGTCCTCAAAGGAGGATCAGTCCTTTCCCTCAGAGGAGAAATTGAATAAGCCCTTGGAATCCCCGGAAATATGAGAAACCTTTTCATGGGTATAGACTCATGATTACCCGAAGGACTTATCGCTGATAATGAAGCGTTTAGCTGTGGACTTCCTCCTTCGTTGCCTTTGCTTCCTTGGCTTTTTGGGAGTGTCAAGAGACTCCATTTTAGGTACCTGAATGGGAGAGGATAAATCCATGTGCAACTCCTCATCCATGGCCTGCTGGCCTGGAGATATCTCACCCAGTTCACGAGGAGATTCACCAGCAGCCCCGATAGCAGTACAACTAGGGCTATACTATGGAGAAGGACCTCAGTAGTTTTGACAAGCTACAAGATGAAGAAAATAACTTCCTTAAGTAACAAATATTCGAATGAAATCAAGTTTCAAAGAAAATAAGGAAATAAAAGTTACATCTTCAGGAGCCACATACGCATGCCACTCCTCATCAGTGGCACCGTAATCCATCATTTCCTTCACCCGCTTGGTGATAGGGATAGAATAATCGGTGGAATATATGTAGGCCTTCAACTCTTTGACATAGGCTCTTACTTCATCAGGGTTATCCTTGAAATGAATATTTGCAGGATCTTGAAGAGTCCCTATTCAAGTAAGACATAACCCTTCACATAACTCCATCCAGATAGTTTCAGTATCGCAGTATACATCCTGCCATGTCTGGATGGCCTCTGGTCGTAGATATGCAGGTGTACTAGACGGTTGTGAAGAGGTTCCTACAACCATGGATTTTAATTTCTTTCTATCTCTTGCAACTATAAAAAGAGAATGAGAACTTGTTACTCTATAAATTTACTTGTAATCCTCAATAAGTTAACTCACCAAGAGTTGATGGAGTGGCTCTCTTGATTCTGACAAGAGGATTATATACGGCACGGGCATGTTTTGACACATGTTGTATCTCCTGAGAATCTGATGAATCAGCCTCAGTTGAAGAACTCAGTGAACCAACTTCAGGAGTGGAAGAATCACCTACCACCTGAATTGTTTCTTTCCCAATGGTTCTCTTCTTCTTCCCAACCCGGTCAACAAGTTTATTCAATATGGCCTCACGATATGATTCTATCCAGTTTTCAGCATACCATACAGTCAAATTTCTTACCGCTTTAGTATTTGGTAAGTCAAAGACTGCCCCCTTCCTTTCCATAGTCGTTAGCTACCATAGTTTCCGAGCAATCATTGGATGCTGCTCTAATCTGACGTGCACTGGAGGAGATACAATAGTTGTTTTCATACACTTGAAATGGCATGTTAATCAATATGGAGAATAGGCCTCACATATAATTTCCCCATCAATTCTGGTGGCCAGTACACCATCTCTATAGGCCAGCATATAAGTCCTCTGTTCTATGCTAGCTGACCCATCATCAGCAAATCGCCCTGTCGGAGGATTTCCTTAGGGAAAGAAGTGGAATTCCTTATGCATACCAAGACTTTTCCTAATATCATGAACATTGAGGGACAAAGGACAAACTCCAGAGAAGGCCTGAACAGATGGCCTGAAAGAACTTCCAGGAATCTGTATTTTGTTTTGAACATCATATGTCCGGAAGTGAGTGGCGATCAATCCCTATAAAACATGGAACGGTCCCACTAATATCAAAGGAGACCTACCCATATAGACATGGAGTAAGCTCCTGTGAATATTTTCAAAAACTGGGGTATCCAACCCCACCATCTTCCTCTCAGCAAACTTGACTGCGATAACGAAGGTCCCAGGCCTGACGCCTCCCTTCGAATCACTAACTGGAAAAAAATAGACACTGAGCCATAAGGCTAAAAATACTGCTAGACAGGTCTTCTCTTGGATTTTATGATTCAATTCATACCCCCATTTCTCAAACTCTCCTTCTTCCAGAGTTGGCCAAATTGTGCCAGGAATACCTCTCTTATCTTCTCAAGGGCAACTAGTAAGATGAGTACAGGTGGGCCCCTTTTCCCTCTTCTTCTTGGGAAACACATTCATCCATTACTCTGGATGAATATCCCTTCTAGAATAAGTATTTGAAGTCTTTGAGATTTTGAGCTTATGATAAATCTTCAATAACTCTCGAACCAAATATGGAGTCTTCTCTGGATCATTCATGGTTTCCATTGGAGGGAAGAATTCGTCATACATATCACCCAGGATTGGAACCCCTGAGATATTGTAGACATCCCACAATCTAATTCCTACTTCTCCATGGGTCAGATGTAAAGAATTAGTTTTTGGGCTCCAACGGCTAAGCAATTATGGTGCGGAATTATCATTCCTATAAACATACATCTACCCAACCCAGATGGATTCATAAATTGCAGCTCCCTTCAGATCCACGATAAACTCTTCACAAGTTTTTCAAACCCAATAAGACGACATCCAAGTTGGCTTCACCCCTCCACCAGAACGGAATTCTCATTTCTCCTTCCAAACTTTGGATTGATTCATCTGAGAGTTTTGAAAGACTGAAGGATAACAATGGGGTTGCAGCTCAGGATTGTGATGTTTCAGATATGGAGCACACGAGCTATGATGCATTATATAAGCTTTCTTTACTGTTACAACATTTGAAAATATTCCTGCAATTGAGACATTTGCTGAAGAAAAGTTTGTATACGACTGAAACCAGGAAGGCGGGAGATAGTTCTTTGCCTCTGGAATATTGACACCTTGTAAGTGACCATAGCCATACAGAGGTAGATAGATGCTATGTGGGAAATCACGATGATATTTCTTCAGATGCTTAGACAAGTCTGGCAGAGTGCTTTCGCAGATGGAATAGCAATCATGGCCAACGATGTCCATCATCTCATGAATTCTTTTGCTCGCCAGTTCATTAGCCGTTCCGATTCTCTTTGGAGCCATTTCATCAGCACAATAGTTGAATAATTAACTCTTAAATTATGTTAATTTTACATAACATTTGTGAAGGATTTGATGAAATTGGCTAAGTCATTAAGACACGCAAGTCCCATAGTTGGCATGTAAGTATCCTTCAATCGTGTAGGTATCACCGCGCAAGTCCAAATACCTTAACAGAAGCACGGTGCAAGAAACAAGAATCGTGAAACAACGGAATCACTTGCGCGGACAAGCAAAAGCTGAGAGCCAAGCTGCATGCCGAGAGTAAGAAATCCATGAGAGCCGAGTGCTTTGCTTAGAATAAAGCCCCCTATTTATAGATGCATCCATAACCCTACACACCGTACCCTGCGTGAACAAAGGCCGTACCCCTGCGTGCCAGACCCCACGCGCCTGAAGCTCATTTGCTCGCTAGACCTTGCGCGCCCAAATTTCCTTTTTGATTCTCGATTTCCTCAGAGTCAAATCCTCATTTCTTTTGGATCCAACTCTAAGGGGGGACTTTTGTTGATGCTCCTTTTGTCACAGAGTCTAAAGATTGGAAAAGGGGAATATCTTAGCTCAAAGTGATTCAAACTTTGGACAAATATCAAAAATTGACAAAGGAAGGAATAAGAAGAACATTGCACAAGGTTCACGCAAGTTCTACAAAGGTCGCGCAAGTAGACTTGCGCACCGCAATGGTCGTCCAAGTACACTTGCACACCGAAGTTGGTCGCACAAGTCACTTGTGCGCCCTAGGTGATAACCACCCGAGGTCTTCTCCAGCCTATAAATACCCCCGGTGGGCCCCCCATTTGAAAAAAAGTAATTTTTCTAGAATTCATATATAGAGCTCTGAACGCCCAAGTCTCTTCTTCAGGTCTTCTGAACACTTATAAGGTAATTATTTACCTAGAATAGAAGGTCTAAACAAGAAGAGTAAGGTCTATGTGTTAGAATTCACTAACACTTGTGTGCCTAAGGTGTTTTACCCTTAAGGGAAATGAACATACTTGTGCGCCACCCTACTTTTTTACCAAAACTTGTGCACCTCTCTTCTGGAAGTACCTCAGGATAATTCTAAAGGCCTTGGTCAAGGATCACCCAAGTGTTACACTACTGGGTAACAATCGCGTAAGTACCCATGTGTCGCGCAGGTAGACCTGCGCGACCAGGACTTGCGCGCCCACGCAGTACCTACGCGCCTTCCAGGACTTGTGTGACCCTGCCTTTTTGGGTGCCCTACTCGCCCATTTAACCTTTCTTATACCATTCCACCTCTCCTATTCAAGATTCAGTCTTCAATACATTCTTCAAAGCCATTTCTGGAATGTTTTCTTGATTAAATTCTTTATCAGAAAGGAATTATGTGGAATATCTCTAAAAACCCAGTGATTTACACATATTTATGTCACTAAAGATTGAGATTTCCTTCATTCAACCTCATCCATTAAGATGAGAGAACCCCATAACTTGTGCCTCCTTTTTAGGAATAATCCCCAGTCATAATTCTCAAATCTGGGCATCCTCCTTAGGAGTAAGCCCCAAGTCCCCTAATATGGGAATCCTCCTTAAGAGTAAGCCCCAATTCCTCATTAACCTGGGCCTACTTCTCAGGAATAAGCCCCAATCATAATTCTCAAATCTGGGCATCCTCTTTAGGAGTAATCCCCAAGTCCTCTTTAAACTAGGCCTCCTTTTCAAGAATAATCCCCAGTCATAATTCTCAAATCTAGGCATCCTCCTTAGGAGTCAGCCCCAACCATAATTCTCTTAACTTGGGCTTCCTTTTCAGGAGTAAGCCGGAGTCTCAAATGTGGGCATCCTCTTCAGGAGTAAGCCCCAAGTCCCTTAATTTTTCATGTCCCTTTATCTGGGCCTTATTCTTAGGGGTAAGCCCCAACCTTAATATCTCTTAACCAGACCTAATTTACTTTTTGATCTGGGTCTCCTTCTTAGGAGTAAAATCCAATCATAAGTTCCCTCCTAATTTGAGCTTGCTTTTCAGGAGTAATCCCCAAATTAGAGTATCCAAATCTCCATAAAGTACATATAACTTTATAGACCCTATTCCTAGATTTCTTCCTTGAAGTAAATCTTAATCTTCATCTATTTGGGAAGTCCTAAATACATAAGCCCCACATCATTTCTTATGATTGCATCTTTCTTGGCACAAATTGTGTGGTTTTACCAATACAGCTGGTTTCTCACACCGAGCATGACTCACGTGAACTTAGAGCGTAAAAGTAATTATCATATATTTTTTTGAGCCATCAATCATAAACATCATATTCCGTTACTCGAACTACGTGGGTTCTGATTCCTTTTCCAAAACAAAGGATACGTAGGTAGCCCAACTGCGGGTATGATCCCAACTTTGAAATAATCAATGTCCATCTGAATGACAATAAACTTCAAGTTCCCCACTAGTGGCTTTAAAACCAGTATGGTCATCATAATGACCAAGATACTTTTATGCATCAAAGGATATCATTGAATAAGAATCTCTAACAAATACAGATGATTCTCTATCAATGAAGAACCTTGAATACATATAAAAATTCTCTAAATTTCCTACATATCAATCATTGATTGTCAGATCTAAAGGAAAACTCATTTTATACTTTGTAATGTAACAAGGATTCATGAACATAACTTAAATCTATAAAGAGAGTCTAGGAGTAGACAATAATTCCCCTCAAAAAGTTGGGATGAGTCCGACCTCCCATCCTCTCGACCAATGAAAATTCCTAAGCCTCATCAGTCCACAACTAATGAGCGCCTACCTTTGGAAGGTAGGTTCAAATGGATATGGAATCATTGGATGTTTCCTTTTCTACGAAAAAACCCGTTAGAAACTGCTTGGAATGTTTGAATCTTAAATCAATGAGATAATCCCAAATTCTAGAGGGAAACACTAGGTAAGACCCCATGGATGGGCGTGACGACACGATTTAATGCATAATTACAGGAGAGAGACTCATCAACCTATGTGTGATACTGGGTATAGAATAATAGGAATGATGATGTTATTTCCAAACCATGATTAGAGTGAGACATGATAATTCATCCTTATATCACCATGGGTGGACTCCTTGTAATTAGTTTTAAACTGAGCCCCTCAAGTAGTATGCGGTAATTCCCACCTGATTTTCTTTAATGGGAACAAGGTTTCTGTTCATATTTAAATTTTTTTTGACATATTGAATTAATTGAAGATTAATGGAACATTTTTTAATGATAATTGATCCATTCATATTAAAAATATAGGGATGCGTCCTGTAATATTAATCACAATCTCAGGTACTGTCAACATCCTTCATAATATATTTATTACTTTACAATTTTAGTAACCCAGGGTTCAAACACACCATCTTAGGTCGATGTAGGTAGACTAGATTTTTGACCATGTGGAACATATCCCAATGTATTTATTTGTTCATTCTCTATAGAATTTAAATTATCAAGGAACACTGTTTATTTTATATTTCGTGGAATAGAATGGAATATACACTATGGGTGTCAACATATTGAGATTGTATCTCACACCCTACATGGCTAGAATTGGTATTTAAGTAGTTTTTTACAAGTATAGAAAAAGGGGAAAATCAGGCTTCCAATTCTTTCTTGACATGAATCACTATGACCGAGTTGGGAGTAGAAGAATGAGCCTATTCTTGAGATACTAGTCATACCAGTTTTTACTTTTTTTTTCAAGTTTTGACAGCTTGCTGCAAATTCTTATATGCAATTTTTTCTAGTATACTCATTTTTTATAGCTAATGTATCATCATAATTTTTTTTGTATCAATTCAAATTACTATTCATATCCCACTTATTGTTCTTTTAGCGTAAATGTTTAATTATGGTTATTTTTTATAATATCTATTGTTTCCTCTACTATTTCATATATATATATATATATACATAACTTCTCTACACTCTAATAAATGATAGATTAGTCCCTCCACATACCTTCCCAAGGCCTTCACTACTTGTATAAATCCTCAGGCATCCAGGGAGGAATGCTTTTGGTTATGTAGACAATTGTCTCATGCATAGTGACATGGAATCCAAGGTGAGATGCTACAAAAATTACTTCAAAAATCATTGGATCATGCATGAAGTTTCTTTAGTGTGATAAAATAAAAAAACAAGGTTTTAAAATGTAAATATTGATAGGTGAATAATATTCCCATAACTATGATGATGGCGAGTTGTGTTTCTCCTCACTATTGGAAAGAGGCCATTCATGTTGTTGTGTGCAGTCAAAATGGAAAACGATAAGTCTAGAAGAGGAAAGGAGATCCTACACAAGATGGAATGCAAGGAATCACTAACTAATGCATTTCCATGTTTTTAGAAGTAAATGTTTCATCTGAAAAAAATAAGATAACCCACAAAAGTATGGTGTCACTGATGATTAAGGAATATTATTTGGAAATTCAAAGAAGGGAAAATCAAATAAATTATATAATAATTAACTTAAGATGATTATTGAGTGAAATGATATCAATATCACTATGGATAAATTATTATTAAATCAAGGACATCATATGTTTATATGTTTGAAGATGCAGAAGAATGTGGAAAAGGGACGTATTCAAAAAATGAAATTATAGAGGTGTGGCATATCATTTAGGGCTCTCCAAATGATGATGATTCAGAAGTAGAATTTGAATAAGAAAACATTACTGAAGAAAATCATCCAGAACCTTATAGGTGAAGAGGAAGAGAAACAGTTGATCAGTCCAACATCATTTGGGATTGGGAATCACCTACCCATTCAAGAAGAATGAGGAATATAAATCATTATTCTCTCCTATCAAAGGTGAAACTAACATCATTTAAATAATTACCCAAATATGAATCATGTTTTATGTATATGAATGAATAAGTTTATTAGTGTGATAAGTACGACACATGGTGTGTTTGTAAGATTCTAAAAAATACCAATTTCATTGGAAGAAAGTTGTTCCTTAAGAAAAAATTTGATGAATAGGGAAATGTGTTTATAAAAAATGGAAAATTGATGTGTAAAGGCTGTTAAAAAATTGAGGGAATTGATGTTGAAGAAAAATTTTCTCCAATAGTTGGACTATAGTCTACTAGGATCTTCTTGACCATGAAAATAAAAATGGGGTTCAAATTTTATTAGATGAATTTAAAAATAGTATTATTAATCTGTGTTCATGGGGAAGATGTTTATATTGGAAAACCAGAAGGATTTATAATTGGAAATATTGAAGCAATGATTTATATATTGAATATTGAGATATGGTCTAAATCATGCCCCATGAGCATGGTATGCTCAAATGGATTGTTTTTTAAAGAATATGTAAAAAGAGTGGATGTGTAAAATATGATCTCTACATAAAAACATCCCATGAAAATAAATTTATGGTGATCATCTATGTGGATGCTATTTAATTTGGTGGAAGAAAAATGGATTAGTGGTTTAATTTTCTAATCATATGAAATTGAAATTTTAAATGTCTCTGATTAGGGAAATGACATACTTTTTGGGGCTACATGTGATTCAAAATAAGGAACACACCTTTATTTATCAGGAAACGTATGCAAGAGAGATGTTTAATAAGTTAAAAAATCATGATTCCAACCCAATATCACCTCCAATTTTTGTTGGAGTAAAACTTAGTAAGCATGGGGTGGAAAATTTGTGGATCCAATCGTACAGTAGAGGATAAGTAGAATCCTGTTGTATTTTATAATGACCAGACCATATATCATTACTAAAACATGTTTAGTAGCTCACTTATAAATTAATCTAAATAAATATATTCTGTAAGTAATTAAAATAGTCATGAGTTACTTTCAAGGATCACCAAATTTTGGATAATAATTTGAAATTGAAAAGGATAATGAATTGTCATATTTTCTAATCCTAACTGGGTTAGTGATCTGGTTGATCAAAAATAAACATGCGGGGTTCCTTCTTCATTGGAAAAAAATGTGGGGTCATATCCAGTAGGAAATAGGAAATGATTTATCTTTATATTGCTGAAGCCGATTATATTTCTATTAAAAAATCATGCGCTCAACTATTGTGGATGAAGAGGAAACTTTTTGATATTTTTGATGAGGCGAATAAACCCATTGTGATATTCTGTTACAACATGAGCATGATTCAGCTAACAAAAATCTAGTTTTACACCATCATACCAAACATATAAATATTATATATCACTTCCTCAAATAAAATGTTTGAAAAAAATGATTAAAATGTATCATGTTAGTACTAATGATCAAGTAGATGATATCTTGACTAATCCATTCACCGCACCAATGTTTCAGAAACACTGGTTCAACCTCGGTGTACAACCATCTCCCACTGCATAAGGAGGTTCAATTTTTTTAACTCTACCATTATTTTTAACTATTTATATTTATTTGTGAAATTGGTGTAGGTTTTGGGGGGAAATATGATTTAGGGGATGTTTTGGATGCTAACTATGAAAATTTGGTTTCTTATGGTTTATTTCCAAAGGGGGATAATGGAGAAATTGAACATAATAGAGTTTTGTATTCATTACTAGAATAGAGGTTTATAGGACATGATGTATCTGGTGGAATTAAATTCTCTTTTGAACTCTTATTTTCTACACTGATCCTTCATTATGTAGATTAATAACAAAGGTTGAGCTCTTTCAATGATATCTATTTTTTGTTTGAGTATTGTTCTCTATTAAATTTCTCTTTTATTTCAAAAAAACTAAAAGGGGTATATTTTTGGATCCAAGTTTATTCATGGATGTAAATTGATGGTTTATTGTGTTTGTTTTCAATCCAGACAGGATTGTTTAAGGAATTATCAAGACATTTGAACTGATCTATGTAAGTGGTTTCAATTTTCAAGGAGTCATGATTTCATAAATTTTTACACAAATGAGTTTTTAGGACTTCCTTGTAAAAATATGTCAAATTTGTTTTTCGTGGAAGTATTAAAGTTTCACTAAAATATATGATCCAAAAAACCATAAAATACAGATCATGTTGAATGCTAAATGTGATGTCAAATCGACGATGTTTAGAAAACCCAGAAGATTACACACATATTTGGTGGCACATAATACAATTACATGAATGGATATCTATGTATATAAAAGTCACACACCCTTTAATTTAAACAGAACTACATCCGTGAAGATCTGGATAATCTTCTTCACAAAATCGTTTCTTGAATTAGAGTTTCATGTACAAATTTACTTGGTCCTATCAAGACCATGTTAAATACATGAAACATTACGTTTTTGAACAATTTAGAGTTTTGCGACCAAATGAATGTTTTTATGAAACAAATGAGTTGTGAGAATGTGTAAGACTAGTGTGAAAGTTTTATTTTTGGATTGAATGACGAAGAGTTAAATGAATAGTATATTTTAAAATCGTGTTGTGAAGTAAAAATGTATTTAAGTGAATCGATTCTAGACTATGATGAAAGAACATTCTCATGCTAATCAGGGGAAAATACTTATCTGTACAGTATATTGAAGAGATGTAAATGTATATAAATTTTGGATGATCTATTACTAATGTAGTGAAGGAGATTAAAGAAGAAACTTGGCTTGTGAGAGTGGTAACCAAATCATAATCTTTGTTAAGTTAGTTCACATTAATTAGAGTGATCGTTCCATGATTAACTATAATCTACAAAATCATGTGAATATTAGTTGATTATAGACTGAACAAAACACTATTAGAGTATTATTATTGGACTTATCCTTAGTGTTGAATCATGTAAAACTACTGTGTTGAGTTTCTGCTCTCTAATTACGTGTGTTAGGTTATTTCTCTTTTCCCTTCAACATATTTCATGAGTCCTTACTGATTTAGTTTTAATACATGTTAAATTAAAATAAATATTTAATGATCTGATTCATCCCTCCCCTCTCAGGGTGTTCTAGGGTCTAATAACATGTAAATTTTAGGGATAAGATAGAATATTTTGTAATGTTCTAACAATATGTTCATATTGTATCTTATGTTTTCCAAGGGTAATGGATGTATATATTTGGTCTTCCAAGACTAATAAACTATTTGATGATTCAATAACTCCTAAACATTGTACCAATAATGTAATATAACTACCATCTCTAGGTTTTTGGAGTCCTAGATGTCAATTTTGGTATAAAAGGAAATTTAGAATTAACCTTGATGATTATATTTTCATATACCATGTAAGCTAACTCAAGGTCTATAAAAACCATAATGATATATATAGAAAACTATAAAGAGAAATTATGAATTTTAAAATTCAATATAATGAGATGATTATGAGAATGAAATTTCATAAATATGGAGAATAACATGAAGAATTAGAACTATATCAACACCCATACGCAATGTGGGGATAATCCCCTTGAACTAGTTAATGATGTTAGATTTGAAGATAATAAGATCATAACCATATTAGAGTGGTTGACCAAGGTTATGAAAAATACTCTCACTCACATAGAGTGGCCTATTTATCCACAACAATGTATAGATATGTTGGATCACTTCATATGAAAACGACCATTAACATTCAACGGGAATAAAAATCCACTGGTTGCTCAACAATAGATAAAGTAAATTTAGAGAAACTTTATCACTTTTTTAAAGTGGAGAATATAAAAAAATCATAATGAAATTCCATTTTATTAGAAGATATGTAGAAAAATGGTGGTCTATAATTCGAAACATTATGTTAACTGACATGCTTATTCTATGAATAAGGAAGGTATCCTATGAATGAAGGATGTACACATAGAATAAATCTATATTAATGTTTTCGAAAAGAATTTCGTTATCATCCACCAGACTGTGAAGTTTAGTTCTCCATTGAACATATTCATAATAGAAGACCGGTGTATAAAAATCCATATAAAATGGAACAAATGGAGTTTGTGGAGTATAAGAAAGAACTATAGGGGCTGAGTGATACCAGATTTTTACTCACTAGGATTTCACCACTGGGATCCCTTGTTTTCTTCATGAAAAATCAGGACGAGTCTATGAGATTGTGCATCTAATATTAGGAGATCAATGCTGTCAATCTATTGAAAAAGTATAATTTTAATGCTGTGATGAAATACTCAATAAACTATTAATGAGCCAGATACTTTTAAAATATCAATTTATGTTAAAGTTACCATCAATTAAGTGTGAAAAAATGATGATGTGCCAAATATGACATTTCAGAGAAGATATGGTAATCCATTTTGGATTGACTAACATTCTTTCTACCTTTATGGATACGATGAATAGATTATTAAATGTGTATCTTGATAAATTTGATATTTTATTCATTTTTGTTATCCTAAAATACTCTAATATCTATAAAGTATAGGAGAATCATCCATAAATAATTCAAGAGACCATTATAGAAAATTAATTATATGGGATGAACAGTAAGGGGTAATTTTTTATCAATGGAGTTATTTTCTTGGACAATATTATATTTATGTATGGGATTTTTTTACCTTGGTAGTCAATTAATGAACTAGACCAATGAATATAACTGAGATATGATGTTTCCTCAGCTTACGAGGTTACTATAAGTGGTTTATTCAATATTTTACCAGATTATCCAACCGTTAAGCAAGTTAACATGCAAAGGTATTAAATTCACAATATTAATGGAATTTAATGAATGTTTTAATGAGATTAAGTGGAGAGCTGTTAATTCACCAGTATTAACTCTACCAAATGTTAGTGAAGGGTTTGAAATTTATAGAGATATATTGAAGAAATGACTTGGTTTTATCCTTATGTAGAATTATATAGTTATTTCATAAGAATCATGGAAATTCAAAATCCATGAAAATAAATATCCAACTCACAACCTTGACATAAATGCTATAATTTTTTCTTTGAAAATATGGAGAAACAACCTCAATGTAGAATGATGCATGAAATATATAGACCATAAGATTTTTAATTACACCATCTCTCATATGGAGATCCACATATAGAAAAGAAGATAGTTGGATCTACTCGAGTACGACTACTCGATAAAAAACCACCATGGGAGGTAAAACACGGTGGTTGATACCTTGAGTTGGAGGGACCATGATGTTCTTACCATAATGATGAGTAATAAGGACCCCATTTAAATATATATAGTAAAGATAAATATGTTTATTTCTTGGCATGGGAAATCATCATTCATTTTAGAGGGAATTTGAAAACTATATTTACAAGAAAGTATGGAGAAGTCCCATAAGAATCATGACAACTTAAAAATGATTATTAAAGAAGTGAGTGTTGAGAAATTAAAATTATTCTTCTGTAGAGACGATGTATTGAGTTATGGGAAGAGGTTTTGCATTGCATCCATACCAGAATTGAAGGGGTGCTATTAAATGATATACGTAGTACAGATTTATCTATACACTGTGTTATCACAAAGTTGTATATGTATTTAAGAGAATATTTTTGGGGGTATTGTATGATTGGAAAATTTTGAATTATGTGTATTGATTATTAGTATTCTAGTAGGTAAAATATGAAAGAAAATGTCCCAAGGGATTCATGCAACATATGCCTGTATTTATTTAAAAATTGGGTAATATTATAATGGACTTTGACACCAGACTCCCAAATACATAAATAAAGATTGATGCTATCTTACAGAGCCTACCAATTTCATAAAAAATGGAATATATACACTTTGAGTGCCTTAAATAGCTATATGTTTATAAAATAGTAAGCCCTTATAGGGAAACTCTATGCATTGTATGTAACAACTATCCTTGGTTCCAATTGAAATTATGGAAGAGTCCTCAAAGGAATGTGAACATTTAGATATATTTAAGAACCACCTATCATCCCTTAATTGATGGAAGTTTGAAAGAACCACCGATACATTAAAACACATGATGAGATCATGTGATATAGACTTACAAGGTACGTGGGATCAATATATACCTTTGGTGGAAATTTTAAACAATAATAGTTTTCATTCTGGAATCCATATGGGAACATATGAAACATTTCATGGGTATAGGTTTCGTATTAAAACCTATTGGGAACAAGTTTTAGAGAGAAATCTAGTTTTATTAGGGCTCTTAGAGTTGAAAACTATTAATGTTTGAATTATTTAGGATCATATTAATGCATCCCATAGTAGAAGAGAGAGTTATGATGTTAACATAAGGGAAAAATTGGAATTCAAAGTTTATGATCATACATACTTGAAGGTTTAACTATTTATGGGTATCATAAGATTTACTAAAAAAGGGAAAGGTCAGCCCTCATAACATTAGGTATTTTGAAATATTAAAAAGAATTGGGGATATATTTTAAATATTGGATATTTATACCAACCATATAATGTACATGATATCTTCCATGATTCCTTTTTGAGGATATAGACTCCATATACAATACATATGCTAGCATTCTATGGAATAGAGTAGGTGTCTAAGATGTTTTATAATTATGACCCTATCATGATTATTGACATCAGAGAGAAAGTACTACAAAATTTCACAACCCATTTTTTAAGGTCATTAAAATAAATCACAAGTTAGAAGAGGAAAACTGTGAGCTTGAAGAAGCTATAAAGATAGAGTATCCAATTTTTATCAATAGTTTATATATAAACCAATTTTGGGGATGATAATATTTAAAGGGAGTTTTTCATACCTGAGATTCTATTATAACATAAATATTATGATTCCTGAATCTATTTCCCAATTTTGATGATTAATGATCCTTTAATCAGGAATCTATTTAAAATATAAAATTTAAAATTTTGAATTCAGAAAAAAATCCATTTTTGAATTCATCATATTGAAATTAATTTAGTATGAAATTTTTAACTTTTTCTGAAAATATAGGTTGTTAGTCTAATGTTATGGTTGTCACAAAAAATTTAATTTTTATAACTTTATCTATATATAAGAGTGATCCGTTAGATTAAAAACTATTTTATGTAAAAAAATATTAATTTAATGAATAAAAAAAATAAAAGATTCAATATTTCTGAACTTAGAAAACCCATGAAAAACATTTTTAGAACCAATTAAAATACCACATTAATATATTTTATTTTTTGATATTTTCATGAAATAATGTATTTTCAAAGGAGATTCATTTTTTTGACCTGAAAGACTCACATTCTTTATTTTATTTATAATAAATCAATACATTTTATTAAAGTAAGTAAAAATATTTTCATAACATTATATTAAAATTTAAGGCTAAAAATGTAACACCCCGAGATTTTATGAAATATATTATTTTAATTTCGTTGATATATTTTGTTGTATGCTACACCAAAATTAGCTCGTACTATACGCAACTCTGTATTAGCTTGCATTATATGCAACTCTATTCATGGATTGTGTTACACACAATTTCAAGTTCATTTGATAGTAGTTATTCTACGCAACATTGAGTGTATTTATATATATATATTCAACGTATAAATGAGATATGGTAAGATTCTATTATACGATACAACAAATGAGTCTTGCACTACATGAAACCCTGACTTGTCTTGCATTACACGCAATCACGGCCTTCTTCGACAACGTGTGTTGTACGCAATACCAGATTTCACTAAACAATGATATATTATTATAATATTATTATGAACTAGAATTTATGAATAGTATTAACTATTTTTTGAATGTTATAACATTATTATTCATCTTACACATTTTATAGAACATCGTGTGAGAACAAAATAGTTTTTTCAAGTAAAATTAGCATTTTTCAAAAAATACAGTTTACCACCTTTTGATGGCGCACCCACTTTAAATATAGTTTATGAAATTTTTATAAGTTTAATTTTACAAAATAAAATTATTATTTTGAATCAGGATATAAAAAATTTACTTTGGATAAATTTTTAATATTATTCTGATTACTTTCATATTTTATTGAATAGTAAAAACATGCTATATTTTAATTAAAAACAATTTTTTTCATCGTAATAATTTATATGGTGAAATTATCAAATTTAATGGTTTTAAAGTAAAAAGAGAATATATTTTTACCATTTAATATAATGTAAGTCATTATCAACGATTTTACATTGCGTTCATAGGTAAAATCGTTTCAATCTTTTGCAATATTTTAACTTTTAAAACGTGTTTTCTTAACAGCGGGATTAATTGTAAATTAATTTCTACAAATTATGTGATTTGAATTTGGAAAAATGGATTCCATATTTGGAATCAGTAGGTATAAATTATGTTAATAAGCTACATTTTATTTTTAGTAATTAAGAATAGTAACTACGGTAAATTTTATTTACCATAGTGAAAGGTAAATCAGGTAATTAAGGGTAAATAAAATATTATAAAATTACCCTAACACTTGTCTTAATATAATTGGATGATTATATTTTTCTATAAATCATACTTGGTTCGAAATTGAATCTAATGGAACCCACTTATATTTGATTAAGACCTTTAGTTTATTTTATTTAAAGGAATGTGAAATATGTCTCACTCAAACTTTAATAATTAAAGTATTTTTAATATAAGATTATACAGAATATAAATTCGTTTATAAATACTCATTTTAAAACTAAAATTTCTTTATTTATCATGGTAATTTATTTTTTATTTTTAAGAGTTATTTAATTAACTTATTATCTTATAAATTAATGATGCAGAAATTGTTTATTTAGTGAAAAATCAATAATATAGTTTTTATTGAAATATTAATACATATAAAAAGGTCCAAAAATCTGAACAAAACTTATTGGTAGTGTATATATAAACCCTAACCATCCACTGGTCGAATTATTGACCATTTTGATCCTTATAAAGGCGATTATGACACTTATATTATTTTATTTTTAATGATTCCAAATTTGTCACATTCGTAATTTAATAAATATAACAATTTACATGTTGTGATTTTCAGATTATAAATTCGAGTAAAAGTATTATTATGAAATATATGAGGAATATATTCATCATAGTATTTTATTTTTAATTTTTATGCAACAAATATTTATATTAAATAATTATACAAAAGCGATGTAGTAATTATTTTATTAAGAGAAATATCAAATAAATTGTTTTAACAATATGAAAATAAATAATATATGAACTATTTACTGTTATCCACGAATTTTATAGATAAATATGACATGTTATGAATCTATTAAATATTTTATTTATAACATATATTCTGTGTGGATTTTATCATAATTCAAATAAATTAATAGTGTCAAAATTGACACTATTGTTATTTTATAAAAATAACATAATTTAAAATTGTTTAAAAATCACAAAAATATTTAAAAATTATAAATTAAAATTTATATGCTCCAAAATGACATAAAGTATCCAATTTTTGACAATTCACAACACATAAGTAATAATTTATAACAATATAAAAAGTAAAATCTTATTACCACAAATAAAATTAAATAGATTAAATAAGGATAAATCAAGTTGATAATGTTTAAAATAAATTCTCAACATGTATACATTTTATTGTTTGATGTGATTACAACCCTATATAATATAATATTAGAATTTGATTCATTTTTGGTGGTTTATAAGTGGGGTTGAATTTATTATAATTTAATATTTCTTATGTTTCCAAAGGTGCCCCTCTCCCCCTTATAAAAAGGGAACCCCTTCCCACATCTCCTCACACCCATTTGAGACTTGAAGCTCGGAAAACCCCTGACAATTACTCTTCTCAACTTATATAGTTATATCATAGAGGTTCTGGTCTTCTCAAAAGACCAACCCTAGTTCCCTAAGAAGAAGTTTAAAGGAGGTGTGTCGAAGAAGAGGTAATCTCTTATACCGGTTCATTCAAGTTTCTTTCTTCTTAAACCTCTTATTCATCAGTTGTTTCATTATATTTTAATAACATCCATATTCCTAATATACTAATTTGTTATTATAAATATGAAACAACCCCATTTCACCTTCTATCCATCCTATAGAAAACGAAATCACCGTGCGTGCGTACGTACGGAATACCGTCTCCACGCCATGGTGTAATATGTTTTTCCACCACCACCTTCATTCGATGGGTATAATGGTGTAAAGAATAAATATATATGGTTATAATAACATCATACTGATCTGAGATATAATATCATTCACTCCAACTCTATTAAATAATTATGGGAATGATATCATAGCTCGTGCATACGTATGTACTACAATCTCCACAAACGCGATGAGATTCATTTTCCATGATTAACCATTCTAGTATAATTATAAAGTATATATATAATGAATAATCATGAAAGATATTATATAATAATGATACTGTATTTATGTACATATATATTTCATTTACTTAATTCCATTCAATTCAATAAGGAAACGAAAACAGCGTTCATGCGTACGTACGACCTACCGTCTCCATGAACGGTGTATTTCATTCCATTTATCGATCTATCATATATATTTATATGATGAATATATATTATATATAATTCATGTTTTACATTATGGAATTAATTAAATCAGGATATAAGTAATAATATCAAGAACAACAAGTCGAAACACGTACGATAAATGAAACGATTTTACCCAAAATGGTGCTTTAACATGGAATTTACAAATGAACGGGTAATATAAAGTCATAAGTAAACCATATATGATATCATAACAATGAATATGATTCTTTAATAAGTCAATGATATTATTTAAATCATTATAGAGGAGGTTTGGATACATACAAATCATATCAGACATAAGGAAAGGGATAACCTTTCCAATCTCATTCTTGTCTGAGATTGTTTATTCGTAAGTATTTACTGGGGATATTGTTATCATACATGTCCATGTTTTCTAAAAGTGTTTTTATGTATGTTTAAAGTCCTTTTTACCCATTTTTGAATTTTACTGCATGGTATGTAAGGAATCTTTCTTTTTTTTACCATACGAGGAACTTTTGGACTTTTCTGACAAAAGTATGAGGATAATGTTTTCTTAACTTATATGACATGAACAGATTTTGACTGTTTTATAACGCCTTATTTTCACGAAGCTTACTCTACAAGATTTCGTGACTATTTTCAAAAAAATAATTTTCTTTTAAAAATTCATGGCATTTTGTTAAAAGAAAATGATTTTGAAGAAGAAAGGATATTTTCCTCAAGAATTCATTTCAAGTGTTTTATCAAAACCATTTTCCATATGAGATGGAATTATTTCATATGTGTACGTTTCAAGTATAATGTCTCTATGATTTACATGGTTTCACTTTTCTTATGATGAAATGATATCCATTTTTTTATATGGATTATGTTATGATGGGATGATGTTTATGAAACCCATTTTATTCTTTGGGTAATGATGAATGATTTATGTTCATGTTGTGGAACACGTAAGAATGATTTCATTATGAGATGGGTGGGACCTATATCTCCCTCCAATGAATTGGGTAAATATTTATATCTCATGAGATAGATATGGCTAGAATGACAAGTAAATCCGGTTCAGTAATACATGGATGTAATGACAAGTAAACTCGGTTCAGTAAGGGACTCTATCCACTAAGATGGTATTGGCAACAATTCATTTGCTACTATGGAAATCATATCATGTGCTTAATGTTTTTCCATAATTACAAGTTTTATTCCCATGATATTTTATCATGATTGATATTCCATTATGATCTATGCCTTACGTACTGCCACATTTTATATCATTGCTCAAGATCTTGATGATTAAACATTTTGTTCATGTTTTTAAGTTCAAATTTATATGGTTTGTTTTATTTTCTCCATGCTTAACCTTACTGAGAATTTGAGCTCACCATTTTTATGTTTTCTTTTCCCCCAAGATTAAAAGAAAGGTTTTAGGTAAGGAAACAAAAAGGGTAAGATCGTTATGGGAGATGTTGACGATCTTTCAACATGATTAGAAGTTTATATTCCAAGTTTCCAAAGGCAATAAACTATTACAGTCCTTGATTGTTTGTTTTTGTTATGTATTAAGTATTCTGAAAAATTAATGTAATGTCCATGTACGTCAAGCTTTGGGTCTCTACAGTTGGTGTCAGTGGAAAGGTATAGTTACCCTTTGGAAACTATCATGCGAAAACTTTAGTGATACCCCTAGAGATATTTCTAAGGTATGTCTAGGGATGTCCCTAAGGTTAAGTATAATTATAGGTTATAGTCCTATAATTATAGTAACGATATTAGAATTAAAGATAAGATGTTAGATATTGAAGGTAATCCCCCTTTATTATGTTGTATTCCTAGTATGATTTTTTCCACTCACACTATTCTTTGTGGGTTTTAGAAAATGGCTCGAAACAGGAAGATTCACGATAATGTAGGATATGATGGACAATGGAAAGATATTCCACATGAGCAACCAAATGAAATTGGATCTGGAAGTATACATATCATTATTATGCCTAATCAACGATCTCATAATATGATCAATAATCTCAACTTTGGTATGTTTCTTGAATCAGCTAATAATAGAAAGATGGAGTTTCATGATGATAATGGAGGAAGGAAAGTTCAATTTCCCTCACGTAAATCTTGTGGGAAGAGGCATCAAGGAGAATGTTTCAAAGGAACCGGAAGATGCTTTGGGTGTGAAAAAGAAGGACACAAATCTAGTGATTGCAAAGGAATGGGATCAGTTAACACTATGGACAAGGATAATAGTATTTCTAAGGCATCAACAATGGTTAAATGTTTTAAATGTGGAATGTATGGGCATTATGCAAACCAATACCCTAAAGGAAGATCTCACGAAGAGAATCGGCATGGTCATATGGGTAGTATTTATGTGGATGATGATGAAGAGACTACAAATGATATATGAGATGAAAGAAGTATTGAGGAATAAAATGAAGAAGCTCAGTCAGTGGTTTAATAAGGTAGTTGAATGATTTTATATTCATCAATAGCTATGTTGTAGAGGTAATTTATTGGTACTATGGAATAAAGAATCATCTAAGAATTGTTACACTATTGTTTTTCCTAAAGTATTTGAAAGTATATGTTGAATGGTACTGATAACCATGAAAGTCTATTTAGATATTTTTGGAAAGAAGATGATATGCACATAATGAAGGGTTAAAGAAAAAATGAAATGAGATCATGATTGATATAAGGACAAAGTTAAATCATGGTTTGAGTATATAGAAATTTTGGGATTTTGGTATGTGGAAAGAGTTAACTTTTGAAAGCATTCATATTTTCACTAATGTTCAATGGGTATTCATTTTTCAATAGAATAAATGATTAAGGTATTCACATATTTGGAATGTGACCAAAAAGATATACCTTGTGATATATGAGGGATAAATGATGGTATTCACATGCTCAGTAGATGACATTTCTTGTAATTTTTTTCTTTATACTATGAGCTTGGACATAAGTATTTTGGATAAGCCTAAATATTGGAATGAATTAAGTTAGACATAAGATAGTACTGTTTAAGGATAGAACTTTTTTTCGATATAAATTTTGTAATGTTATAATAGTGTAGTTTTAGAAAAAAGGACAACCTATAGGACATGCGGAAACCCATCACGTAGGACAAGGCTATGGGAATCGAACCCACAACCGATGTGCGAAAGGCCTTTATCGCCTACCACTGTCCTAAAAGAAGTCCCTGGTTAGTAGAAACTAGTTTTATTTTATTAATCGGTATGATAGATGAAGTATAAGTCCATTTTTGGAACCATATATGATTAATCTCACCATAATATGGACTTATGTATATAACTTTTTCTAACTTTATGTTTGAGACAGATGCAATGACCTATCATTCTATCGCATGATCTGCTAACACTTCACGAATAACAAATTCAACTTCATTTCATTAAGAGATGAAGTGGAGATTGTTCATGGCACGAACAGTAGTGAAATTGTTCCAAAATCATGTAATTATTTCTTTTAATTCATCAACTTTAGGGAAATGATCTTGAAAACCCAAAATGATGTCCTAGTGTCCTCATATCCGATTAATCCGATGGTACCTTAGATCATCACAAATTTATGGATTTGTGATTGGTGGCTATTTCATAGCCATGTTCTCTACCACTCTCCATCAGAACTTGATGGTTAGATTTATCTTTCATATCCATAATTTCACTTATGTTCTCCTATGTGGAAACCTAGTGACTAATTAATTTGGTTTACCGTTACATTTCATACTTTAATTTTTAAAGATATGTTTTGGTATTCCTTTTTACGATGCGGGTTTCTATGAAAGAAACTCTTATGTAATAAACCATTTATAACCCTGAAGAATTTCGAGGGCGAAATTCATTTTAAGGGGGGTAGAATGTAACAACATTAGATTTTATAAAAAATATTCTTTTAATGTCATTGATGTATTGTGTTGTATACTACAAAAAAATTATCTTGTACTATACGCTACACCATATTAGCTTGCGGTATAAGAAACACTATTTTTGGATCGTGTTACAAACAATTTGAAGTTCGTTTGATAGTAGTTATTCTACGCAACATTGAGTGTATATATATATATATATTCAATGTATAAATGAAATATGGTTGGATTCTGTTATACGAGACAACAAAGGAGTCTTTCACTATACGCAACCCTAACTTGGCTTTCATTACACACAATCACGTCCTTCTTTGAGAGCGTGTGTTGTACGTAATATCGTGTTTCACTAAACAACGATATATTGTTATAATATTATTCTGAACTATCAGTTATGAATAGTAATAACTAAATTTTGAATGGTATAACTTTATTATTCATCTTACACATTTTCTAGAACATTGTGTGAGAACAAAATAAAATTTTCAAGTAAAATAAGTATTTTTCAAAAAATGCAGTTTTTCCGCCTTTTGATGGAGCAACCACTCTAAGTCTAGTTTTTGATATGTTTATAAGTTCAATTTGACAAAATAAAATTATTCTTTGGAATTAGGATATAAAAATTTACTGTGGATAGATTTTTAATATTATTCTGAGAAATTTCATATTTTAATGAATAGTAAAAACATGCTATATTTTAATTAAAAATAATTTTTTTCATCATAATAATGTATATGTTTAAATTATCATATTTAATGGTTTTAAAGTAAAAATAGAATATATTTTTACCATTTAATATAATTTAATTCATTAGCATCAATTTACATTGAATTCATAGGTAAAATCATTTCAATCTTTTGCAATATTTTATCTTTTAAAACTCGTTTTCTTAACAGCGGGATTTATTTTAAATTAATTTCTGCAACTTCTGTGATTTGAATTTGAAAAAATGGATTCCATATTTGGAATCATTAGTTCCAAATTATTTTTAATAAGCTACTTTTTATTTTTAGGCATTATCAATAGTAACTTCGGTAAATTTTATTTACCATAGTGAAAGGTAAATCGGGTAATTAAGGGTAAATATAATATTATAAAATTACCCTAACACTTGTATTAATATAATTTGATGATTATGTTTTCCCTTAAATCATACTTGGGTTTAAATTGAATCTAATAGAACCCACTTGTATTTGATTAAGATCTTTAGTTTATTTTATTTAAAGGAATGTGAAATATGTCTCACTCAAACTTTAATAATTAAAGTATTTATAATATTAGGTTATACAGAATATAAATTCAGTTATAAATACTCATTTGAAAGATAAAATGTTTTTCTTTATCATGGTAATTTATTTGTAATTTTTAAGAGTTATTTAATTACCTTATTATCTTATACATTAATGATGTTGAAATTATTTATTTAGTGAAAAATCAATAATATTGTTTTTATTGAAATAGTAATACATATCAAAAGGCCCAAAAATCTAAAACAAAATTATTCTTAGTGTATATATAAACCCTAATCATCCAATGGTAGAATATTGTACCATTTGGATCCTTATAAAGACGATTATGACACTTATATTATATTATTTTAAATGATTCAAATGTTGTCACCTTCATAATTTAATACATATTACAATTTAAATGTTGTGGTTTTAAGATTACAAATTATAGTAAAAGTATTAATATGACATATATTAGTTTTATCTTCATCATAGTATTTTATTTTTAATTTTTATGCATCAAATAAGTATATTAAATAATTATACAAAAACGATGTACTAATTATTTTATTAAGTGAAATACCAAATAAATGGTTTTAAAAATATTAAAATAAATAATATATGAACTACTTAATGTGATCCACGAATCTTATAGATAAATATGACATGTTACAAATCTATTAAATATTTAATTTAGAACATATCTTCTGTGTGGAATTTATTTAAATTCAAATAAATGAATAGTGTCAAAATTGACTTTATTGTTATTTTATAAAAATAACAGAATATAAAATTGATTAAAAATCAAAAAAATATTTAAAAATTATAAATTAAAGTTTATATGGTCTACAATGTTATAAATTATCCAAATTTTTACAATTCACAACACATAATTAATAATTTATAATAATTTAAAAATGAAAATCTTATTAACACAAATAAAATTAAATAGATTAAATAAGGATAAATCAAGTTCATAATGTTTAAAATAAATTCACAACATGTCTAAATTTTATTGGTTGATGATATTACAACCCTATCTCATCTAGTATTCGGATTTCAGTCATTTTTGGAGGTTTATAAGTGGGGTTGAATTTATTATAAATTAATATTTCTTATGTTTCCAAAGGTGCCCCTCTCCTCCCTTATAAAAAGGGCACCCCTTCCCACTTCTACACACACCCATTTGAGCCTTGAATCTCAGAAAAACACTGCCAATTACTCTTCACAACCTATCTAGTTCTATCATAGAGGTTATGGTCTTCTCAAAAGTCCAACCCTAGTGCCCTAAGAAGAAGTTTAAAGGAGGTGCGTCGAAGAAGAGGTAATCTCTTCTAACGATTCTTTCAAGTTTCTTTCTTCTTCAACCTCTTATTATTTAGTTGTTTAATTATATTGTAATAAAATAAGTGTCAATGATATACTAATATGTTATTATAAATATGGAACAACCCAATTTCACCTTCTATCCATCCTACGGAAAACGAAATCACCGCCCATGCGTACGTACAGAATACCATCTCCACGCCGTGGTGTAATCTGTTTTTCCACCACAACCTTACTTGGATGGGTATAATGGTGTAAATAATAACTATATATGGTTATAATAAAATCATACTGATTCTGAGATATTATTTCATTCACTCCAATTCTATTAAATAATTATGGGAACAATATCATCGCTCGTGCGTACGTACGGACTACCGTCTCCACGAACGCGATGAGATTCATTTTCCATGATTAACCATTCAAGTATAATTATAAAGTATATATATAATAAGTAATCATGAAAGAAATTAATGAATAATGATACTTTATTTATGTACATATATATTTCATTTACTTAATTCCATTCAATTCAATAAGGAAATGAAAACAGTGTTCATGCGTACGTACGACCTACCGTCTCCATGAAAGGTGTATTTCATTCCATTTATAGATATACAATATATATTTATATGATGAATATATATTATATATAAATCATTTTTTAAATTATAGAATTAAGTAAATCGAGATATAAGTAATAATATCAATAACAACAAGTCGAAACACGTACGATAAATGAACTGACTTTACCCAAAATAGTGCTTTAACAGAGAATTTACAAAAGAACGGTTAATATAAAGTCATAAAAAAACCTTATATGATATCATACCAATGAATATTATTATTTAATAAGTCAATGACATTATTTAAATCATTATTTAGAAGGTTCAGATACATACGAAGCATGTCGGACATAAGGTAAGGGATAACCTTTATAATCTCGTTCTTATCTAAGATTGTTTATTCGTAAGTATTTACTTGGGTTATTGTTATAATCCATGTCCATGTTTTATAAAAGTATTTTTATGTATTTTTGAAGTCCTTTTTACCCATTTTTGACTTTTACTGCATGGTATGTGAAGAATCTTTCTTTTTTTACCATACGAGGAACTTTTTGACTTTTCCGGCAAAAGTACCAGGAGAATTGTTTTTAACTTATACGGCATGAATTTTCTTTACAGTTTTATAACGCCTTATTTTCATGAAGCTTACTATAAAATATTTCATTAATATTTTAAAAAAATCATTTTCTTTTAAAATTTCATGGAATTTTTTGAAATGAAAATTATTTTGAAGAAGAAAGGATATTTTCCTCAAGATTTCTTTTTCAATTGTTTTATCAAAACCATTTTCCATATAAGATGTCATTATTTAATATATATATGTTTCAAGTATAATGTCTCTGTGATTTACAGGGTTTCACTTTTCTTATGACTAAATGATATCCATTTTTTTATATGGATTATGTTATGATGGGATGATGTTTATAAAACCCATTTTATTCTTTGGGTAATGCTAAATGATTTATGTTCCTGTTGTGGCACACGTAAGAATGATTTCATTATGAGATGGGTGGGACCTATATCTCCCTCCAATGCATTGGGTAAAGATTTGTATCTCATGAGATAGATATGGATGGAACAGAAAGTAAATCCGGCTCAGTAATATAGGGCTGGAATGACAAGTAAACCCAGTTCAGTACGGGACTCTGTCCACTAAGATGGTCTTGGAAGAAATAACTTGGCTACTATGGAAATCATATCATGTTCTTAATGTTTTTCCACAATTACATGTTTTATTACCATGATAATTTATCATGATTGATATTCCATTATGATCTATTCCTTACGTACTTCCATGTTTTATGTCATTGCTCAAGATCTTGATGTTTAAACATTATGTTCTTGTTTTTAAGTTCAAATGTATATGGTTTATTTTATTTTCTCCATGATTGCCCTTAATAAGAATTTGAGCTTACACTTTTTATGTTTTCTTTTCCCCCATGATTAAATGAAAGGTTTTAGGTAAGGAAACAAAATGGGGAAGGTCGTTATGGGAGATGTTGAAGATCATTCAACATGATTAGAAGTTTATATTCCAAGTTTCCAAAGACACTAAACTATTACGGTCCTTAAGTATTGGTTTTTGTTATGTATTAAGTATTCCGCAAAAGTAATGTAATTTCCATGTACGTCAAGCTTTGGGTCTCTATATAAAATTTTTATTTCTCTAAAAATGATATTTATTTGATAAAAAATATTTATTTTAAAATAATTTTTTTACATTTTTTTATTTTAATTTATTATTTTATTTAGATATGAAATTATAAATATCAATTTCAGTAAAATGTTCAATCATATTTTTTTTAATTCAAATTAAATATCAAGGATAATGTAATTTTAGGTGAAGTTTTATAGGTAAAAGAAAATACTAAAAAATCACTCAAATTTTCTTCAGTAAGAAGTTTATGTTCGGGACATTCAGCCAGAAATCACCTTACTACCCTCATTTTCTCTTCTAATATGATCCTTTTAAAAATTAATAGTTTCATTTCATTATTGAAAAATGTAAAGGTGTTCCCAATACTATCCTTACCATCACTTATAAAAGGTTAAAAAAATTTCCACATTAGAAGAAACCCCCATATTAATGTCACATTTAAAAACCTAGAATTTTATCTCCCAAGAAAAATACCATAATAATATAATTCCTTATTCACTCATTGTTAACCCGACCCATTCAAATTCAAGGTGATTTATAATGAATAATAAAGTGTCTAATGTGAGTATTATAAGTTATATAGTTTTCAGGTTAATTGTGTTTTTTAAAATTTATTCCAGAAACACTTGTATAATTATATTATTTTCATTTATATAATTTATTGATAATATATGAAGGTTATTAAAATTATTTATTCATATTATCTATCCATAAATATAAAAACTATTGTTCCATCATTGTGCTGACTATCAACTCCATGATATAACATGTTTCATTTTCCTTCACCACATTACATGGTTGGATATAAGGATTGTATTAGAGTAAAACTATAATTGTCATTATATCATTATGTTTTTGGAATGATAAATCTGAAAACCCACTAATAATATAATAAACTATATGTCACCATTAATGTAGTAATTTAAATAAGAGTAAAAATAGGACTGTATTTTATTTAATTTTCATAATGTTTTATCATCCAATAATTCTTATAATACTTCTTTATAATTATGATAAAACTCACTAATAACTAGTGAATATTATCATTATGATTTTTTTATAAATATATTACTAAAAAACCACCTCACAGTCATTTATTAAATTAGGGAATGTTCATGTTTGGTTAAGTTTAGAAATCTTCTAGAAAAATACCTTGCATTTATACCATGAATGAATATGTGAACATAATAACAAGTATAACAATATAAACATATGTAAATAAATATTTGTTCCTTTCTCTATAGTAATTATGTCAATATCAAATTCAACCATTATTGAATCACCATCTTCTCATCAAATATCAACAAAACATTCTAATTATCAACTTATTCTTCAGGGATAATATTTATAACACTCACGAAATATGTTAACCCAAACCCCCATAACCAAAATAAGATGTCTTAATTTATTATATCTACATATAAAAAAAAGTTAAAACCCTAATGAACCAATAAATTTATTATTTTTGGAGAATAATATATTTACATGACACCCATTTTACATTGTGGATAGAAAAAAACATTAAACATAACAAATGAAAATGGAATGAATCCTTGAAAATTAATTTTTATAATTCTTATTCATATCTTGTGGAATAGAAATAAATTATGGGTGATTTAAAATAAATAGTAAGGGTTATGAAAAAAAGAATATATCCTAAATGAATAAATAATAATCAATATGGAATGGTAAATAATTGAACACGTGTTCCATTTAATAAATAAATTGGATATCATAAATTGATAGTTGTTAGTCAATATGGAAAGGAAAATATGTAAACACACAACCAATTTAAATATATTACTAAATTAATTGATATGGAATAATTAATATGCAATGGACAATAAATGAATACACATTCCATTTAATTACAAATATGATAATGAAATAAATCCAGAGAGAATATCATTTTGAAAATTTCATGGATAATAAATATAATTAAATTATAATAAAAATTATTAATTATTGTACTTCATGATCTAATGAGTCATGATACCTCTACCATCATGACCTTTAATAATATGGTTTAAAACAAATGGTAGAAACCTATTTAATTTGGACAACTAATTTGTCTCATGAGACCTAACAATGAATTGAGGGGATGCATGATAATGGGAACCACCTGTAACTATAGGTCCAAATAATTCATTATATAACAAATAATATATTTTATTCTTGAAATTATTTCCTTAGCATTAAATTCCTTATTTAGTAAATAATATATATTTATTAGTAGCTCCCCAGTTGACCCGATTACTTTCAAAGTAAAGACCATATGTAATTATGTTATATTGTTTAGTAAATATTCATATAAATCATAAAATAATATAGATATTTAATATATATGTAATTCAAAATAAAAAATGATAATAAGAATGTAATTTTTTCAAGAGAGAGTCAAAAATCCCAGAAAAAAAGATGGATTGAACAAGAACTTTTACCACATGGTAATTTTAAAGTCAAATACCCTTAGATTAAATATTTTAAACTGAAACATAAAATTAAATGTATTTTTAAGAAATTATGATATTACATTTCCAATGGGTAATATATACACTATATTAATTAATTTAGGTTCATAATTATAATACATACTTCAATAAAGGGAGATTGATTAGGTTTCCCTTACCTCACCTTTCATTTTTGTTTAGCATAATTTTAAACTACTATATAGTGGTTTTAAACATGTTATTAACAAATATAATAACTAAATTAATAGTTATAATTTCATTTATGATCCTTTTCTAACATCTTATCACATCTTTGTAAATAATCTGTCATTATATTCACAGTTTTGGGTGTTAATTTCCATATTTTCTTCTTCATGGTTTGGCATGAAAGTTACAGTCATTATGAATATTATATATTTACATCATCCATAGAATAGTAATAATTACATAATTAAAATATTTTTATAAAAATTATACTTCTAATACCATTCATGAATGACGGTCTGGGGAAATGAAGTATGTCATGGTTATCGATATGATAGGCCGAATATTTTCAGGGCCTACGTTTACATTTTTTAAATATCATTATGGATGGGAGGAAAGTAATATTTTAAAATAAAAATAATGATAATATTATAAATAAAATTTCAGTTTATTAAATATTATTTTATATATCACCCATGTGGTGTGGTGATGAAAATAAATTCACATTTCTTCGTGAAGGAAGTAGTCCACACACACATGAATGATGTTATCTACTTTCAGTGTGGGAAAAGGAAAAAACTAAAATGATGTATTATCTTCATATAATGACAAATCAATAATTAATATCATAATTATGTCATGTATATCACATATATTCATTAACTTTAACCTTATTACCTTCCATGTAAAGTGTTACTAAAAGATGAATCATATTGCTTCATGAGGCGACAGTTCGCCGTACACACGAGGGGTTTGATAATATAATCTACATAATGGGATGTGATAAAAGGAATATATGATAAAATTAATTCATAGGTATGATTAATTTATAATTAATATATATATATACTTATATATCAATAATCATACCCAACCATGACAGGTGGTAATGAAAAAAGAATGACATCAGTTCGCGAAGCGGTAGTCTGCCGTACACATGAATGATGATTTTATAACCCATTGGAATGGAGTGGGGATTTTTGAAGGTAATTACAATATAATAACTAGATATAAGATTTTTTTAATATAATAGGATTTTTATATCATCATGTATTAATAATAATTGAGGGATGTGGATAGAGAAATAAAATAAAAATGCTCCCTTAAGGGCATTATCTCTTCTACGAGCATCATACTTTGGTTTGCAATAAAAGCCTTAATAGGTTGAATTTACTACCAATATAAGTGTTATAGGAAGTAGGTATGGTATTTGGGATTTTATTTGGTAGGTAATGGCTAATCCCAAATGGTTTGAGGATGTGAAGAAGAGAAAAGAGTGGGTGACCTTTTATAAGAGAGGTGAGTGACTTACTAAAATTTTTTGAAAAAAAATATTTACCCTATTTTTTCACATAAAATGGGAGTAAAAATAGGGTATTATCAAGATTTTAAATTATAAGGGATAAATAAGGTCTTCCAATAAATTTTATACATTGTTTTTGGTCATTTAGATCCTTATTTTTTTGGTTTTACCACATGGTAAATAAGTTTTTACCTTAATCTTATTAAATATTTTTTAATGTTTTCACTGTTAATTTTCATCATGAATTGAATTTATATTATTTGATAATATAAATTACTATAATTTAAAATATGGAATCCATTTTTAAAAATTAAAATCAATTAAGTGATAAAATTTAATAAAAAATTATTTTCAGAGACGCTATGGGAAAGTGGGGTTTTAAAGAGAAAATGTTCAAGCATTTACATATTCATTATATGAAAATTCAATATGAAAATGATTATGACTGCCTAAATTGAATTAATATATATAAATATTTATATAATTTAACTAATTATACATTAAAACTAATTCGAAATATAATTTTAAATTACAAATCATTTAAATGAAATGACAATTTTCAATTAAAATTCAATATTTTTAATTATTCTCCAAAAAATGAAACATTAAAGAAAAATCTAGAAAATTCACCCAATGATAATTTTGATATGATGATTTCAAAAATTGTGATAAATTTTTCAAATCAATTTTCTAAAATTGAGAAAAATTCATTTTAAATTTATTACACAAAGCGCGAGTAAAACTTTTTTTAGAAAAAATTTAGTTTTTTAAAAACCATTATTTTTTTTAAATTATTCTTATTTTGTTTCTAATAAATAGATAGTAAATTTAAATTTGTGAAATAAATATTTTTTTAATAATTTAGTCATTTATATTCATAGCTACTAATTTAATGACAATTTTGTAAGAGTCATATTTAAATAATATTTTAATATATTTTTGTGTTTTTATTAAACATCGTGTTTCATGCATCACAATATATCGATGAAAATAAATTTATTCAAAAATAAATATATTATAAAAAGTGGTTTTGTAACATTATTCCCCAAAATAAATTCACCCTAAAAATTTGATGGATATTACCTTCTAAATAAAAGGGGTTTCTCATCGTTGTAATACCGTTTTCTTCCAACATTGTTTCCTCTATTTTTTTATTTATCCAAATTACCCTCAAAAGTTGAGTTATAAGATTCCAAAACACTTTATCTCTAGTATAAATAATATTTATGGGTTATTAATAGTAATATAGATATGGTTCCAATTCAATTTCATCAGTGGTGAGAACATGTGTTGGGTCTATCTTTTACTTCCTTAATAATGATATATAGAACAAATCATGTATTTATGATGTATTTTTTTGTCATTACCAAATGATAAGAAAAAGATTCAATTATTTCTAGAATTCAAAAGTGTACGATGTACCTCTGACTGATTTTCTGTCACGACCCCTCCCAACAAAGATGCCCCTCCTGAGCTGGCAATGGTGAAAGGGAGATAATGACCCCCGAGTCCCGCCTCCAGTAGGCCCCGGGGTGGTGACTAGCACCAAGGGTATGAGTTTTCACCAATATGGGAGGCATTACCCTTTTTATTTATTTAGGATCGGGAAATAGGACAAGTCAACCACCAAAAAGGAAAAGAACAAGTGTATAGAAATAAACCCAAACCAAGACCACATGCATGTTTAAACAATTTTATAACAAGGTACAAGTACAAGAATGCTAAAAGTATAATACCAAAAGAAAAAGTACAGAAATAGCAACAACTCCAACTCTCCGACACGTAGGGTCCCGCACGGCCCTGGTAGTCCTCCTGGAAACCTGAAATTAAACATAGGGTGAGCATACAAGTATACTCAGTAGGGAAACCTAAAGCTCTCGTACACAAGTGGGGAGACATCCTAATGTCCTATAAGAACAACAGAAGAACCTAGAAAAGAAATTCTATCCACCCAACCTCACCAGCCACACTCACCAAAAACACAATTACAATAGGTAGTAGTATATAAAAACAAGAGTATTGGGTACCCTGCACCATTTCCCTTTAGTTAGCTGCTCTTCCTAACGCCAAACGTCCTGACGCTTCCACACTCTCCCTGCCCGCACACACCTGGGCCTCACCATCACGTATCCCACCCGCACACACCTGGGCCTCACAACCACTAATCCCAACCCGCACACACCTGGGCCTCACAACCACGTATCCCACCCGCACACACCTGGGCCCCATCCCAAAGATTCTTGGGTAACAGTAGAATCTGCCCGAAGAGTCTTGGGCTAAAACCACCCCAATCGAATCCTACCCGAAGAGTCTCAGGTGTAAGGTCGCCTCAAGCCATCACAACCTAGGGGAGAAGGAGCAGGAAGGAGCTAGAAACTAATGAAAAAACACCCTCTCCCATGAAATGGGAGTGTTCGACACTAAGTGATCAACATGGGTGGGGTGCGATAAAACATAAAAGATATATATATATATATATATATATATATATATATATACTGAACACACATCCCAACCTATGGCTTTTAAACAGAGAAACTAAGCACATGCCTCGGCACTGCTTCTACGAAGGATGCATACAACAAACAACCCCAACCCCATTTAGGTTTTCACATTTTAGCAGAATTAGTTTATTTAGTTCCTTAACTACTGGCCAACTATCCACAACCAACCACATCGATCATTCGTAAAACATATCCCTGTTATCCACAAATCAAGTTAGGAAAACACAAGCAACACAACCAAGTCCTTCTTATCAACCAACCAACCCATTGATTATTAATATCATTCCATTACCATGACCCACCATTTATTAACTCTTACACTTTCTATTTATTGTTCACAACCCATAGTCCGTTCATATTCTAACCCATCCCTGCAGCCCCGCTGCCAACTACCATAACCACAACCGCACCGTACAACATTATCCCTTTAATACCATTTATCACAGCCCTGTTGCCCATTACCAACACAACATTCACACCAACCCACAACCAAGTCAACCACAACCCCACTACTCAACCTATCCACAACAACCCACAAAACACCCCTATCACATGCCACGTAACCAAGCCAACACCCACATGTTCATAATTCCATTTTGTTTAACCGGGGTGATCATACAAGGGTTCCAGATTTTAAACAGCCAACTTTACGTTATTAACCAATTTCCACATTCCACAAAGTTCCATCCACAAAACGGTCTAGAAAGATAGGGAAACATTTAATTGCACAAGAAAAGGCCCCCAACGATCATGATTTTCAGTAGGAATAAGCCTATTCATTTCAAAACATAATACCATAGGATATAATGTAACAACAATCACAACTTCCCATCCCCATTATATAAGCATGTTATTATATTTATTAAACTGATTCAAAAGTGTTTCACATAAACAAGAGAACACCCACCCCGCATGATGCACCAATTAGAGAGACAAAGATAAGATCCCTACCTCAACAGGTTCCGATCGCAACACTCTCACGGATAAACCTTAGAAGACGTCTGTCAGCGTCCGTCACTTCCGTCGTGTCCCGGAAAAACCTCCTTGGGTGGAAGTCAGAAAGGAAAGGCCGAAGGAAAGGCAACATATCCATGATCGGAAGTTCCACCTCGTCGTTACGATCCCGTGGCCACTAACGGATCGTAAATCGAAGCTCGGACGAAGAAGTTATGGAAGAAAGAGCCTTTGAGTCTCTTGGGAGAGCTCTACTCAGAGGAAAGGGGAGGAGAGGAGTGAATTGAAAAGGAGGAGGGGACACCTCCTTTTATAGGTGAGAAAAGGGAAAGTACACGGCGTGTACTTTATGGTACACGACGTGTACTCAGTTATTTCACACGGTCTCCACGCGGCTTCCAACACGGATCCAAGGCCATTGGATGGTCAACATAAGGTATGAGGGTAACACATACGTGGGGAGGGACTACACGACGTGTAGTTTGGACACACGGCATGTACCCATTTATTGCACACAACAGGGAAACAGCTCCAAAATGGAACAAGACCGTTGACTGGAAACGCGTACGCGGGGAAAGACTACATGACGTGTAGTACTGGACACACGGCGTGCACCCATTATTTCACACAGCAAGGACGCGTCCTTCAACACGAGGTATACCCGGCAAGGTGGTACATGACGTGTAGTTACACTACACGGCGTGTACTCATTTACTTAACACGGCGAGGACACGACCTACAACACAGGGTATACCCGGAAAGGTAGTACACGACGTGTACTCAAACTACACGGCGTGTAGTTTCAAAATTCTAGAATGTGTGGGAAAATTCCATTTTACCCTCCAGAACACTTCTTGACCTTTTATTTGACAAAGGAATGGGCCGGAGAGGTCTATGCCATTACATCAGATACCTCTTAAAACATTCTCATCCCCGAGAATTCAAAAACCAACCCAGAGGAAACCCAACAAGATACCTCTTAGGGTTCTCCTTATAATAAGAACCCAACCAACAACCCTAATCATATGTGTTAGGAATTCCTTCTCCTATGTTGAGATATTATCCGCTGTAGGCGGCACTGACTCACCTACACGGGTTCAATCGCATCCTCATTAATGCGTCTTGATTAAGAATTGGGTCTTCCCACTTTCATACATTAGGATTTTTTTTCAAATCATACTACCCCCAACACCACACAACCAACTCACTGACCGAACATGTGGTTTTGGGAAATTCCTTCTCCTATGTCGAGATATTATCCGCTTTAGGTGGCACTGACTCGCCCGCACAGGTTCAATCGCATCCTCATTAATGAATCTCGATTAAGGGTCAGGTTTTTCCCTTTCCCCACACATCTGGACATGTCACATATTACCAAGGAACAAGGAAACAAAAGGTCTCAAAACCAACAAGCCAAACTTTCCATAAATCAAAGGTAAAGAGTACAACATCAACACAAAGCTCAGAAGAACAAGGGAAAACACAAGTCAAAACAACTCCGGGTACTAAGCGTGCATCTAGGTCTCCTGCTCCCAAGTGCTCTCCTCAAGGCCATCATTCCTCCACAACACACGAACCAATGGAATGGTTCGTCCACAGAGCACCTTCTCTTTACGATCCTCGATTCTGACTGGTCGTTCCTCAAAGGTCGTGTCGTCTCCCATATCTAACTCTCCCCAGTCGATAACGTGGGAGTCTCCGTGTAGGTACTGACGAAGCTGGGAGACGTGGAAGACGTCATGAACCTTCTCCAACGGAGGTGGCAGGGCCATGTGATATGCCACCTCGCCAACTCGCCTCATCACCTCAAAAGGTCCGATGAACCTAGGTGAGAGCTTGCTCCCTTTGACAAACCTCCGCTGCCCCCGTTGAGGGGAAACCTTCAAGAACACATGATCTCCCACCTCGAACTCCAAGGGCCTCCTCCGACGATCAGCATAAGACTTCTGTCATTCCTGAGTCGTTTTCATCTTCTCTCATACAAGCTGGACTTTCTCGGTGGTGCTCTGCACTACCTCTGGACCAAGAGCACATGTCTCTCCAACCACTGCCCAACAAATGGGTGAACGACATGGCCTTTCATAAAAAGCCTCATACGGTGCCATGCCAATAGTAGAGTGGAAGCTGTTTTTGTAGGGAAAATATACTAAAGTAAAGTGTCGTACCCATGATCCTTTGAAACCCAGAACACATGCTCGCAACATGTCCTCCAACTTCTGGATAGTCCACTCTGTCTGCCCATTGGTCTGGGGGTGGAAAGTTGTGCTAAGGCGTAGCTGGGTTCCAAAAGCATGTTGTAACCCCCTCCAGATTCATGAGGTAAACTGAGTATCCGATTTGAGATGATATTCTTTGGGAATCCATGTAACCTCACAACTTTGTCTACGTACCTTTATGCTAAGGTACTCATCGGGCCTAACTCCTTAATTGCTAATAAGTGAGCTGATTTCGTCAGTCGATCCACCACTACCCAGATAGCATGATAACCACCCCGAGATCTGGGTAGTCCTATGACGAAGTCCATTGAGATGTCATCCCACTTACACTCAGGGAAATCTAAAGGGTTCAACAACCCACTGGGAACACGATGTTCAGACTTCACTTGCTGACACACTTGGCATTTAACCACAAACTCCACCACTGCCCGTTTCACCCCGGGCCACCAAAACTGTTCCCTCAGGCCTCGGTACATTTTTGAAACTCCTGGATATACTACCAAAGTTGATCTATGGAACTCCCAGAGAACTCCCTCACGCATTTTCTACGGGACAAACAACCTTCCATGAAAAGCATCTGATATTGGCTGTCCTCTGACCATCCTTCGGGAGAAATCCCCTGATCGACACAATCCCGCATCACTTCCGCCTCGGAGTCCCCCCATTGGGACTCTTCCACCTGCTGCAACAAGGGGGACTTCACCATTATCTAAAACAAACAGCCTATAACACCTTCTACCTTAGCATCCAAGTGCAAGGCATCCAACTCTCCCATCGCCTTCCAAGCATCAGCGGATTCCCAAACCACTTCCTGATGCGACTTCCTGCTCAGGGCATCAGCCACAATGTTTCCCTTACCTTTAGTGTAAGAGATCTCAAAGTCATAGTCTTGGAGAAACTTGACCCACCTCCGCTGCCGTAAGTTCATGTCACACTGGGAGAAGATATAACGCAGGCTCTTGTGATATGAGAAGACCATAATGTGCTCCCCAAATAGGTAATGTCGCCACAAATCCAGTGCGAACCCTACTGCTGCAAGCTCTAGGTCATGGGTGGCATAGTTATTCTCATGAGGGCGTAACTTCCTAGACCCATAACAGATCACTCCCTTCTTCTGCATCAGCACGCACCACAGAACAAGGCCAGAAGCATCACAAAACACCTCATACAACAACCCTTCCTCTGGAAACCTGAGTATGGGAGCACTGACCAACTTATCCTTCAGGTAGTCGAAAGCTTTCTGGCATTGCTCGCTATATAAGAAGGCCTGGTTGTTCCTCGTCAAAGCTGTCAATGGAGCATAAACTCAAGAGAAGTCCGAAATGAATCTCTGATAGTAACTTGTTAACCCCAGGAAACTACGAACTGCTGCCACTCTCTTGGGTGCTGCCCAAGAAACAACTGCCTCTACCTTCGACGGGTCCACTGACACTCCATGCTGAGACAGTAAGTGCCCAAAGAAGTGTACTTCTTGTGTCAAGACATTACACATCGACAATTTCCCATAAAGATGGTGGTGTCAAAGGACTTCCAATACTGCCCTGAGATGCTCAATGTGCACCTCCTCTGACCTTGACTAGATCAGTATGTCATCGATAAACACATCGATGAACTGGTCCAGAAACTCTCGGAAGACATAGTTCATAAGCCCCATGAACACAGCCGGTGTATTCATAACTTCAGACGGAATCACCACAAACTCGAAGTGCCTATACCTGCACCTGAAAGTCGTCTTCGAGATGTCGCTGTCCTTTACCCTCATCTGATGATATCCAGATCGTAGATCAATCTTGGAAAACCAACCTGCTTCCCTCAGTTGGTCGAAGATATCATCTATCCTTGGAAGGGGGTAACAGTTCTTGACTGTTACCTGGTTCAACCTTCAATAGTCTATGCATAGCCTGAGACCACCATCTCCCTTCTTCACCAACAAAACTGAAGCACCCCATGGCGATACGTTGGGTCGAGCAAAACCCTTCCCTATCAGATCATCAATCTAAACCTGCAACTCCCGGAACTCTGAAGGTGCCATCCAATAAGGGTCCATCGAAATCGGATGGGCACCAGGCTGTAAGTCTATCCCGAGCTCAACGTCACGTCGGGGGGGGGGGGGGGGGTAGAGTCACGACCTCCTCTGGAAAAACATCAAGGAACTCTCCAACAACCTATGGGACATCCATCATCTCTATATTAGCTAGAACCACTGATAACCCTCCTAACAAGGAAACGAGAGGCTCCACACGCCGACTTCCTACCTGATAGCTCCTCTCGCTAACAAAAGATATGCACTGCACATCTACGTCGGAGAGCACGACTCTTCTCTAGAAGCAGTCGATAACGGCACTAACCGAAAACAACCAGTCGACTCCTAAGATGACATAGTATGGCTACATCTGTAACAGAAGAAGGTCCCCACAAGATCAATGTGGTCCCAACGTCATCCCACATCCCCGGTAAACACAAGATACGCTGGTCTGGCCTCCAACTGGTGTACTCAGCACCAGTGGTATGAAAAGTCTCTCTACGTCTAGTCCCAAAGCATGGGATAGACCAAGTGCAAAAAAGGAGTGCGAAGCTCCCGAACCAAACAAAGCATAAATGAGAGTGCTGAACACACAAATCGTACCTCTCACCACCTCTGGTCCTGCCGGAGCTGTCAACTATGCTACATGAAACTGTCCACGCTAAGATCCTATGCCTCTCTGATGTCGTCCACCTCCCTGGCCATGCCCTGGTCGAGGTCCCTGAGGAGCACCCTGAGGTCGGCTCCCTCCTACAAAGTCTGCCCTCAAAGGTGCATGGTTCTACTGCTGCTGGAAGGGCCTCGCTGGCAACTGGTGCTGCTGAGGTGGGCGCTGAACCTACCCACCTCCACCGTACTGAGCTCGGGTCGGGCACTGACTCTGAATGTGCCTGAAACCTCCAAAATAAAAACACTTCGGTCCCGGGCTCATGAAAAAGTAACGAGGACCCGAAGATCTAAACTGGAACTGCTGGGGCCTGCTCCCCACCGGCTTGAACCTGGAAGGTCCCATCACAGGAGACCTGCTGCTGACCGCCATCCCCTTCGATGAGCCTGGTTGGTTCCCCTCTCGGGGTGCACCTCCTAGCAAGTGCATCCTCTCTAAAACCTCTGCCTTCTTTTGTACCGCAATGTACGTCGGAAGGGTGAAGGGGGTGACATCTTACTGGAGTGAAGGACGAAGAGCCTCCTCCAAACATCTCACCCGAGACACCTCATCCGGAAAGAGATCTGGAGAAAAGCGCAAGAGATCCTTGAACATGAACCCAAGCTCTCGTACCGACATACTCTCCTACTGAAGGGAGAGTAAATCCTACCGCTTCTCTTCCTTGATCATGGAAGACAGGAATTCCTCTTGGAATTCCTTCTCAAATTCAGCCCATGGAACTTCTGCCTCTATCCTCTCTCTGAGGTAGAGTGTCCACCACTGTCGCGCCACACCTCTCAGCTGACTGACTTCTAGGGGAACCCAATACTCCCTCGGAGCACAGATCAAGGTAAAAGCGATCCCTAGCTCCTCAAGCCACCCCTTCATCTCCATATCCGAAGTACTACCCTCATACTTCTTGAGGGTCTGTCGTTGGAAAGATCGGATATTCTTCTTCCACTGGCTATCTTCCTCCTCTCAGTCAATCCTCAACTAATTGACCCCCTGGATATGCTAGGCCTCTGTCGTTTGAGCCAACTGGGGATGACGTACAGGTGCCATAGTGATACGGTAACAAGGATCTCATAAGCCCAAGTAGTAAGGAAAACTCAAGGTTTTATTTTATCATTTTATTTCAATTTCTTTCCCAAAACACCCAAATCAAGTAAAACACAATCATGATGATGCATGTACCTTCCCTAGGGTCTCTACCCTGCAATCAAAGTAGTCTCACTTGGTCATTCGGTAGGATCAGAGTCCTTGCATCGGATCACGGGGGGGGGGGGGCTAAAATCCAGCGTCCTAGCTGGTCTTACCTGGCCTATGTCACGCACCAATATTAACAAAAATTGTCTCCCTACCATCCCATGTAATCCTCACTGTGCCTAACTCCATACTTCATCCTATCTCTCAACCATCATCCTTAGATACCATTCTGTCATGACCCCCTCCCACCAAAGATGCCCCTCCTGAGGTGGAAATGGTGAATGGGAGATAATGACCCCCGAGTCCCGCCTCAAGTAGGCCCTGGGGTGGTGACTATAACCAAGGGTATGAGTTTTCAGAAATATGGGAGGAATTACCCTTTTTATTTATTTAGGATCGGGAAATAGGACAAGTCATCCACCAAAAAGGAAAAGAACAAGTGTATAGAAATAAACCCAAACCAATCCCACATGCATGTTTAAACAATTTTATAACAAGGTACAATTACAAGAAAGCTCAAAGTACAATACAAAAAGAAAAAGTACAGCAACAACAACAAATCCAACTGTCCCACTAGTAGGGTCTCGCACGGCCCTGGTAGTCCTCCTGGAAACCTAAATGTAAACGTAGGGTGAGCATACAAGTATACTCAGTGGGGAATCCTAAAGCTCTCGTGCACAAGTGGGGAGACATCCTAATGTTCTGTGAGAACAACAGAAGAACATAGTAAGGAAATTCTATCCACCCAACCTCACCAGCCACAGTCACCAAAAACACAATCACAATAGGTAGTAGTATATAAGAAAAAGAGTATTGGGTAGCCTGCACCATTTCCCTTTAGTTAGCTACTCTTCCTAATGGAAAACGTCCTGACGCTGCCACACTCTCCCCGCCCGCACACACTTGGGCCTCACCATCACGTATCCCACCCACACACACCTGGGCCTCACAACCACGTATCCCCGCCCGCACACACCTGGGCCTCACAACCACCTATCCCCGCCCGCACACACCTGGGCCTCCCAACCACATATCCTACCCGCACACACCTGGGCCTCATCCAAAAGATTCTTGGGAAATAGTAGAATCTTCCTGAAGAGTCTGGGGCTAAAACCACCCAAATCGAAACCTACCCGAAGAGTCTTAGGTGTAAGGTCGCCTCAATCCATCACCGCCCAGGGGAGAAGGAGCAGGAAAGATCTAGTAACTAAGGGAAAAAACCCTCTCCCATGAAATGGGAGTGTTCGACACTAAGTTCTCAACATGGGTGGGGTGCGATAAAACACAAAAGATAAAAATATATATATACATATACCAAACACACAGCCCAAACTATGGCTTCTAAACAGAGAAACTGAGCACGTTCCTTGGCACTACTAATATGAAGCATGCATATAAAAAACAACCCCAACCCCATTTCGGTTTTCACATTTCAACAGAATTAGTTTATTTAGTTCCTTGACTACTGGGCAACTATCCACAACCAACCACATCGATCGTTCGTAAAACATATCCCTGCAATCCAAAAATCAAGATAGGAAAACACAAGGAACACAACCAAGTCCTTCTTATCAACCAACCAACCCATTGACTATTAATCCCATTCCATTACCATGACCCACCATTTAGTAACTCTTCCACTTTCAATTTATTATTCACAACCCATAGTCCATTCATATTCCAACTCATCCCTGCAGCCCCACTGCCAACTACCATAACCACAACTACACCGTACATCATTATCCCTCTAATACCATTTATCGCAGCCCTGCTGCCCGTTACCAACACAACATTCACACCAACCCACAACCAAGTCAACCGCAGCCCCGCTGCTCACCCGATCCACAAGAACCCACAAAACACCCCCATCACATGCCACGTAACCAAGGAAACACCCACATGTTCATTATTCCATTTTGTTTAACCGGGGTGATCGCACAAGGGTTCCAGATTTTAAACAGCCAACTTTATGTGATTAACCAATTTCAACATTCCACAAAGTTCCATCCACAAAACGGTCTAGAAAGATAGGGAAACATTTAATTATGCAAGAAAAGGCCCCCAACGACCGTGATTTTCAGTAGGCATACGCCTATTCATTTCACAACATAATACCACAGGATATAAAGTCACAACAATCACAACTTACCAACCCCGTTATATAAGCCAGTTATTATCTTTATTAAACCAAGTCAAAAGTGTTTCACATAAACAAGAGAACACCCACCCTGCATGATGAAAAAATTAGAGAGACTAATGTAAGATACCTACCTCAACAGGTTCTGATCGCAACGCTCCCCTGTATCAACCTTAGAAGACGTCTGTCGGTGTCTGTCACTTCCATCAGGTCCCGGAAAAACCTCCTCGGGTGGAAGTCGGAAAGGAAAGGCCGAAGGAAAGACAACAGATCCAAGCTCAGAAGTTCCGCCTCATCATTACTATCCCGTGGCCACTGACGGATCATAAATCGATGCTCAGATGAAGAAGTTATGGAAGAATGATCCTTCGAGTCTCTTGGGAGAGCTCTCCTCCGAGGAAAGGGGAGGAGAGAAGTGAATTGAAAAGGAGGAGGGGAACCCTCTTTTTATAGGTGAGAAAAGGAAAATTACACGACATGTACTTTATGGTACCAAGAGTGTACTCCGTTATTTCACACGGTCTCCATGCGGCTTCCAACACGGCTTCGCGGCCGTTGACTGGTGAAGACACAGTTTGAGGGTAACGCATACACGGGGAGGGACTACACGGCATGTAGTTTGGACACACGGCGTATACCCATTTATTACACACGGTAGGGACACAGCTCCAATACGACAAATGGTCGTTGACTGGCAACGCGTACTCGGGGAAGGACTACACGACGTGTAGTACTAGACACACGGCGTGAACCCATTATTTCACACAGCAAGGACGCGGCCTTCAACACGGGGTATACCCGGAAAGGTACTACACGTCGTGTACTTATTTACTTCACATGGCGAGGACATGGCCTGCAACACGGGGTATACCTGAAAAGGTAGTACAAGGCGTGTACTCAAACTACATGGCATGTAGTTTCAAAATTCTGGGAAGTGTGGGAAAAGTCCATTTTACCCTCCAAAACACTTCTTGACCTTCGTTTTGACAAAGGAATGGGCCAAAGAGGTACTAGCCATTACATTTTCCCATTCTTCATGAACCTTATTACAATCTTCCATTAATATTCAATCAATAAAATATGATCTCCCACTTAAAATTCTAAATATGTTTTCTGATTATTAGTATTACTCTTTTTCCTGCATTGACCACATTTTATGTATGCCCTAATATCCTTTACATTTTTTAGGTCATAAAAATGTTCTAGGCATATCATTTGGATTTCACTAACTTTATCCTAACATGTTGGAGCATGACATATCTTTCCATATAGTTCTTCATATGACACCATTTTAATACTTGAATGGAAACTATTATTATTGGGAAATTCTTACAAAGGTAAATATTGACCCCACATACCGTGATAGGTAAGTCTGAATCAAATCAATATGTATTCCATATTTTGAATACTCCATTTAGGATTTCCATTATTTTGAGTTTAGTAGGATGTTATAAAAAGAATATTAGTATCAAGACAATTCTAAAGACTCTTCCTTAATTTTGATATAAAATGAGGATAAAAATCATGTAAAATTTAAATTGGTGTTCCTAAAAGTCATATAAAATCATTAATATAGAATATTTAATGTCACTCAAGAGGTAAATATTATATTATATAAAGTAACTATTTATATTTAGTAAGGATATCGATGTTATCCCATATTGTATCATACTATCAAGGTATCTTTGGTTGTCTTGTAACAATGTCCATAGTAATGTCATACTATTTAAACAAAGGAATAAAAAGAGGTCTCATGGATACCAAAGGATGATTTCTAACATTATTTGACTATTGATAAACCAAACATGTGGACACATAATCAATAATTTTCCACCTCATGTAATCCCACCAAAAATGATTCCTTAAATACATATACATCATTATACTACTAAGGTGTATATGAAAATTTTAGTTATGATCGTTATACAAAAATCACATTTATATCACAATTATATAGGGAGCACATAATATATTTCCAAATTTTTGGACACTATCTTCACAAATGTTTTTTGTTAATTTCCCTTCATTCACTGTTTTAATTTTCTTCTTAAAGTTCTTATCATCAGATTGAGATATTTTTATCTTTTCTAAAAAATATTTTTTAATAATCATTTGAAAAATTAGTTTTTTTCACTTCCATTCTAATTTCAATATCTATATTTACTAGATCAATTATGTTTTTATCTCAATCAATCCTCATTTGGGTTTGAATTCCATGATCTTTCCTACTCAATACATTAGCTTCTTTATTTGATTTCCATGTGTTGTAGTGTATCAAAAAATCATAATCCTTGAGTATCTTGAGACAATTCATTTCCATCATGTTGACTTATTTCTATGAAATTATGTATTTTAGTCTTCTAAAATCTATGTATGTTTTACATATTTACTATATATATAATTTCGTTACATCTTCAAAGAAAATATTACAACATCCAACTCCAGATCATGGGGTGGATAGTTTTTTCTTTCAGTATTCAATTTCCTTGATTTATAAGTAATAAGTTTAACATTTTTTATTAGGAAACAACTACATAGCTTCTTCTATTAATTAATATATATAACAAACCCATAATTTCCATATGTTAGATTCAAAATCATAGTATTGAACAATATCCTCTTTAGTTCATCAAATATCTATTTACATTCCATTGTCCTAACAGACTTAAAAACATTATGTTTAAGATGGAATATTGGGTAATCCAATCAATGGAATCTATAAGATAATCGCCACTTATAACCTTGAAAACCAATGAAACTATATACCCCAGTTATGTTTGCATGGTCCACTCTCTGACTGCCTTTATCTTCATACTCAACTGGGATTCAATCTTTGAAGACAATATTGTCAGGAAAAGAAACTTTATGAAGAAAAAACAACATATACTAAATTTACCATATAAACCATTCCATCTATGAGTCTAAAAATTATCATCAAGTGTTTCTCATGATCCTCATATCTACTATAAAATACACAAATATTTTAATGAGTTCCACAAAAAAAATAATCAAGATATTCTTTGAATACTCAGTTCATTATTTCCATAAATAAAGTGGGTGCATTAGACAATCCAAATGGAATTAATGTAAAATCATATTTTCTATACCTCATTCTAAAAGTTATCTTCGTAATTTCATCCCACTTTAATAGAAATTGATGATATCTAGATTGAAGTTCAATATTTGAAAAATATTATCCCCTATGAAGTTGACTAAATATGTTATTAATATGAAGTATGGGAAACTTGTTATTTATCATAATATCATTGATTTCAACCTAATAAATTCATAGCCTCTTGGATCCATATTTCATCTTAATGAAGACAAAAGTTTATCCCTATGGTGAAACACTTGGGAGAATAAATCCCTTATCACCCAACTCTACTGGTTATTTATCATTCTACACTAATTTAACAATGGACATTATATAAGGATTATTTGATATTAGTATTATATCATAGGATAAATCAATTGAAAACACAGTATCACACTATGTGGGATGTCTAGGTAATTCCTTTAGAAATACATCAATGTATTAAAAAATAATAGGTATATCCTAAATTTTAAAATTAACTTCTCCATACCCAGATTTGTTTTGTATTCCCCAAGAATATCATTCTGTAGAGATACTGAGGGTGAATCATGATATGAATTATATGGTTATATCTATACTCTAAAGATATGGAATTATATATATTCTTCACAAATCATAATTTTATTCTACTTACAACAATGTTTTTCATTATATTTGAAAATACATTCCATAATAACAATTATATCCAATTCAACCATATGTATGATAATATTGTCAGTAAATAAAGCACTTGTATGTGTCATAATGGGTATTTCTTGACACATCATTACTATAGTGAGACCTCCCTGAAGAGTTTTGATTGAAAACTTTGTTCCTAAATTAAATGGGAACTATATTATTTTTTGGGAATAATGGGTAGATGTGAAATATTGGGAGGATTCAAAATCAAATAATTCATTACAAATATTTTAATATAGGAATAAATTCCTAGCCAATACAATATTGGGTACTTCCACCCTAGATATAGTGATTCTATAAGCTTTGAATTATCCCCTTGGACTCTTCTATAGTTGATTGTATTGATTCTTGGGAAAATATTTTTCATAGTTCCCCATCTATTTATAGTTGAATAATTGAATATTGCCTATCTTTTTCTTGGGCTTTCAATATAAAGAATAGGGGATATTATCTCTATACTTGTAGAAAGATCCCATTGCCCTTAATCAATCACTTCATTGTTTCCTTCAATAATTATCTCATGTGGGAAAATAATTTTTCCTTATTATCTTTATTCATAATTTTATCTATCATCATCTTAATCTATTTATTTCATTTAAATCCATACAACATTGATAATTATTTAACTATCATATTAGAACATGATACGATGTAATTATATTATTTCAATGTTTTGGAGACTTATTCCCATTGAAATATTGATTGAATCACATCATGGATATGATCATTCTTATACTTTGGATTACATGAATTGATTTAGTTCCCATTAATTCTAATAGGCACTGTTTCTAAATGATTTAATACCAAATATTAAATCATATCATTGAGAAAAAAAATGTATAATCCAAAAACTACTGAGAAACATAACATAAATTGAAAATGTATGAATAGATAACCTCAAAATAATATACATGGATATTTTGGATATATTTTTATTTTCAAATCCATCATAATGGGTTGTAATGAAAATGTGTATTATTATAAGCATACACCAAGAGTATAAAACCTATTGCGTATTAAGGTTTTTTTAGGACCTAGTTGATGATTGAGTCAAGACCAATGCACCCTTTTCAGAATTATAACCCCAGGTAGATCGATTCTAGAATCACTTACACATAAAATATCTAGATAGTGATGTATTTCTAGGAAAATAACATAATTAATTCCTTTCCTAAACATTTGGATGTTCTTCTACGCCTATTGTATCACCCTCAGTTCCAAGTAAGTAACTCATTCATTATTCTTTTTAGAATATAAATTTTGTGTAATAATTGTCGAAGATTTTAAGAACATTTTTATGCTTTGGGGATTTTATATAGGTTAAAATTTGGTACACATTTTAGTAAAACATTACAAAACATAGATAAAACTGTGCATAGTAAGACATGTGCTAAAGGGAAGGTGCAAGACCAACGCACAGTTTGTCCAAACATCATAGAAGACAAGGAGAACCCATTCTTTATTGGACAATGGGATTTGGATTGGATATCAAATAGTTTGGAAACCCTGTGTAGCATATCCTTGATATACTTGCTAGCACATGGTTAGAAAATATTTTTACCAACTGTGGGACTAACCATTCAAGGGTTAAAAGTGAGATCATAACCTTTTGGATCTCACATGTTTTAGACACTAAATACCCTTTTTTATCTAAGGAATCCCTAACTCAATATTATCTCATCCAATAGGCCATGTAAGCTTCTCTCAATTATCCATAGGTGATCCGAAGGCTTTGCTTGGTGTTTTGAAGCCCGATCCTCATGATAAGTGATCATTCTGGGCTATTCTTACTGTTTTTTCTTAGATCATTTCTATATCCCCCTTGTATTCTTATATAAATTTCCACTGTCAATATAACTAAGAAAGGTGACCCCAAATATGATTATATTTGGTCTTTTTTGATAGGGGAAGTGATCTATAATGGGTTCCAAGATATTTAATTCAGTTTCATTGGAATTTGGTTTCCATTTTCCGTTCTTACCAAATCATTCGTGGTAGGTGGATTAACTATCAACTCCTATATTTAGAAAATGATGGATTTATTTAATATTTATTAAATTCATTAAAATTTATTGTGTAATTATTTTGAAAATCATGGTAGAAACATTCTTAAGTTTTTGGTTGTCGATTTTTGTGAAATTGTTGAATTATTGGGCACTGATATTTGATAAATGATTTGAAAATGTTGAGTTCAAAATAGTTGCCCAGTTTGATTTATGGAAAATGGTTTTCCAAAGAAATGGATTTTATTGAAATGTATTTATTTTTGAAATGGTTTTGTTATTGAAATGGTTTTGTTATTGGAATAGTTCTAGCATGATTATATTGGCATGGTCTTTAGGAATATTTGGTGTTTTGTGTTCATATTTCATGTATGATCATTGGTTGAAATATGAAATTATTCATGGTTCTAACATTGTAATGGATCATATGATTCATATTAAATTATGAGGCTTGGTTGAAATATAACCATGTGCTCAGTGCCAAGGGTGTAATGGAACATGTGATTTAATTTCCCTGTGACAAATTGGTAGAACGATGATAAACCACTCATGTGGGTGAAACTCTCATAATAAATCATGCATGTGTAGAGGTTTGGATGCATGGAACAGAATGGGTTATACCAAATATGGAGTTTATGAAATGGTTTTTGAACATTGTTTGCTTGCTTTCCTTGTATTGTTTTTGTTTTGATTAAAGTGTTTTATAAAGGATCATGTTTATATTTGGATATAATCATTTATATAATGTTTTTTTATATAAACTATTGAAATAAATGTTCTAACATGTTCAATAGTAATGTAATGGGTTGGGAAGTCATTGGGGGGGGGGGGGTCTACTGAGTTTTATTATGCACCCCTTCTTAGTAACTTTGGTTCTTTTTCTGATTTTTTATATAAATAAATGGGTAAATGTAAAATATCACACATAACTAACAATACTTCATGATACATGTGATTTTTTGTTGTTTTGGAGCATGGAAGATGTTTGTAACTTGGAGTTTTCACTAGATTCTTTGAGTTTTGTCTTCCATTTTGTACATTAATTTTGTAATCACTCGCTATGGAAGTTTTTTTTGTTTTTTTATATAAATGGTTTTTTTGAGTTTTCATTCATTTATATCGTTCATCATGCAGTGGATTATTTAATATGGCTTGTTAGGTTGGTTATTTTATATTTGAAGTGAAAATAATACCCCAATTTTAAATAAATACCATGGAATTTATTTCTGACCATCAGAGTTTTTGGTATATTTATTAAGGTCATGTAATGTCCTCCCACACTCTCAAGATAATGAAAAGTACATGAATGTCACAATTTGTATCAGTTTTGTTTAGTATAATTTTTTTTTTGAAACAAGTTATCAATTTTTTCGATACAAAATCTGTTAGAGAAAGGTAGTATCAGCTTGGTCTTTCCTTGGTGAAAAAAGTTGTCTAATTACTGGTTGGTCTTTGACTTGCTATTCATTTTTGATCTTGGAGTTTAAATTGATTATGGTTTATTCCTTGTCTCAGGTTTTTGGAAAAGTGCAGGATCATCAGGACATGAAATTTAAATCATAAAAGGAAGAAACTAACATTTTTATGCCAAATGTCATGTTACAAATACATTTTTTTATTGATTTTCAAGTAAACCACAATGGGTTGAGTGGGGACTAGAAACATGACATCTCAGAAATCATAAGAACAACCATAGAAAGAAATATGCTTAAGAAACACCTGGTCTCTAGCCCGAGGGTGGGTGCCGATATTTCGATGCTAGATCAGTATTGATAAGATCATTCTTCATCTGCTCATAAAAATAACAGGGGAATGCGAAGAGGCTTAGATCCGTTTTTTCAAGAGGAATCAGATCCTGTTTTTCTATTGGGTCAGGTGGCATGGGAATAACAATAGGAGTAGGGTCAAGACCTTTAATATCAGTTGTTTGTGTCAGGACTACCTTGCATTACTTCAAATAAGATACATGTGCTTCAACAAGATCATGAGTTTCACCAACAGTGGACTGATGCACTTCTTGCATCCCTTCTGTTTTAGGGGATCCTTCACGAGTCTTGGATTTTGATTCTATCCTCGAAGATCTAGAGGTCATCGGCTTGAGAAAATATGAGTAGTCTTTTCGAGGCCTAAATTTCTTCCTAGGAGACAATGAGAAATAACTTTATTCAGAGAGTCCCTTCTTACCTCTTCCTTCACCTGTTCTAAGGTAATCATCAGCTACATGAAAAACATCAAGGCCTAGTGAAATCTGGGTATACTCCCCTTCCTCTTTATCAGATGTAGTAGGACTGCCATAGCTCTCAACAATCAACGTATTCAGTTCTACTCCTTCTAAAGTGACCAGTGGTGATTCCATCATTAATGTCTCACTATATTTCCTCCTGTCAAATGCTTTATCAATTTTTTTTGTCATGGGCCCAAATGTTATCCACCCTCCCTTTAAGGGGATGTAGGAGATATCACCCAAGCTGGAAAACTGATTCTGCAACTTCAATTTACTAGGGTGTTGTGTACATATATGTTTTAGATACACTTATAGGATATGAAATATCATTTCAGGGTTGTATAAAATGAGATGAGCATGACATGAATTAGTGGAATTACTTCCCACAAGGATTTCAAGTTTCATTTTGAGTAACGATTTCTCATTTTTGTGTGAAAATGTGGATTTTTGAATAATGGTGATTTTTTTTCAAATGTAATATTTTCATAATGATCATTGTTGTAGTATTTTTAGAATGATCTTATTTTTAATGAAATTAGATATTTTTCAAAAAAGGTTGAATATGGAGAATATTTATTTATGAAAACATTATTTTGATATCATGATGTGGTGGAATTTGAAATGTTACCCTTCAATTAATATATTGTGAGACTTATTATGGTAGTTATATTTGTAGAAAATGGCACCTGGTAGGTGTCATAGGAATTATTTAAAATAGTTTGTGGAGAATGTGGTTGCACCTGAGACACAGGTGAACCAACAGTTGGTCCAAATAATTACTCAGGATTTTCAAACCATTGATTCAAGAATTCGTTTCAATACTATTTTTATGATATCCTTCACTATTTAAAATCCATGTGAAGGATGTACAGTTTTCCTCTTGAGATCTGATAACTCTGACACTAAGAGAAAGAGGAAGAGGGACACATATTCTCAAGGTGGCGGAACACATTGGAATCATACCATAGGGGAACGTAACATTACTCTAAGACAAAAGATGAAGCCCGCGAATTTTTAGTTTGGTTCACTCAGTCACATCAAGAGAAATTGTACTGCCCCACCAAGAGCATGACACAATTACAACAAGATGGGGAATCATCACAGCTATTATCATAGTGCTCTGAGATCGGGTACTTGTGACACTCTTCATGTGTTAGAAGAAAAATTTTCTTCGACTTGACAAGTGAATAAAAATTAATCTCTTCATCAAAACAGAGATATCCATAGTGATTCCAGGGATACCATGACTCCTGAAGAAGTGAAATATCAACATGAGAACAAATAAAAATGTGTAGTGAACAGGAACTTATATAGATATGATGCAGTTAGTATGGATTATCAGTCTAGACCATCTATGTTGTGAGGTACAATTCTTCTGAATTATACCCATATGAAAATTTTCTTTGATATGGGTGTATCTCAATACATTATTTCTTCTTATTTTGTTGATTCACTAGTTTTAAAAATTGGGATGATTCCTCATATGATAAAACATCAAACTCCTCTTTTTCAACATGATTTTAGAGACTTAGTTTGTAATGAATATTCTATAACCATTAGTGGAACTGAGATGAAATGGGATTTATTTTTTCTCGAGATGGATGTATATTATATAATTTTGGGTATGGATAGGTAGAAAATGTACAAGGAATACATCTAATTTTATACCAAAAAGGTTGTCTTTACAACAAAATGTGTATTAAAGATTCTCTTTCATGGAGAAAAAAGTGAAAAAGTAGGTGAAACAAGCTTTTTGGAACCAACATTTTGGATGATCTCTAACCAGTCATTAGCTTTTTATTTGGTATCAATGGATGATAATGAGAAGATTAGTTTTCCATGAGTGTTTTATCAGTTTCATGATGTTTTCCTGATAATTTATCACGGTTTATACCTATGAGATAAGTGGATTTTATGATTGATCTCTATATAAGGACCAATACTATCTCACTTCCATCCTATTGGATGGCACAAACAAAAATATGGTAACTCAAAGTGTAGTTGGAGGAGCAATAAAGAAAAGGGTTCTGTCATCCTATCACATCTCCATGGTTAGCACTAGTCTTGTTTTTTAAAAAGGCGGATGGAAGTCTTAGGCTATGTGTGTATTATTATAAGATAAATCAAGTTATTATAATGAACAAGTAAGCACATCCAGGCACTTATGATCTGTTTTATCAATTGAGGGGAGCTCAGTGTCTCTCTATAATTATCTTATGACCGGGATACCTCAAATTGCGGGTTTAAAAGGAGGATATTTTGAAGACAACTTTCAGAAGTAGATATGACCAATATGAGTATGTTGTCATGACTGTAGATTATACAAATAACCTAGCAGTATTTTTGGAATTTATGAATGAAATATTTTAGTGATATATGGATTTTTAGGTGTATTTTTTTCATGATATATTGTTGTATTCAAGGGTAAAGGTTGATCATGATAAACACTGGGTGACATTGTTGGGAATCTTGATAGATCATTTCTATATGGAAAACATTGAAAGTGAAATATTTTTTATTCAAGTTGTATGATTTCATGGCCATGTAAGCTCTGAAAAAGGTGTTTTAGTGGATCCATAAAAGATAGGGGATGCTATATCTTTGCAACCACCGATGAGAAATTTTATGATAGAGTTTCATTTTATTAGATGGTTAATAAATAGTCTTTTTTCTGATTTTTCCTAACTATATTTTCCTATGATAGCATTGAAAAAGAATAAATTTACTTTCTAATGGGATGATTAAATCTTGAATACTTTTCTTGGAGCTAAAAGTTCACCTTACATCATCACCAATATTTATTTTCATAGAATTTGAACAATGGTATGTGGTGTATTGTGATGCATCAAGATCTATGTTGGGATGTGTTCTTAAGAAAGAATATTGTGTTGTTACTTATGGATCTTGGATGTGAGTAGTGAATAGAAATAAGTAACCAACAAAATATTTTCATTTAGCTACCACAGTCCATCGTTTGAAGAATTTGATTCATTATCTTTTTTTTTGGAAATTCATTGTCATTGTGGATCATAAGATTTTGAATCATATTTTATCATAATGGGATTTTAATCCAAGACAAATAAGATGGATGGAGTTTCTCCAAATGTTTGAATTTCTATTGATGTATCCATTGGGAGAAGAAATTTTTTTGGCCAATTCATGAAGCATAAATTCATATAAATAGTTATAAAAAATATACAGATGAGTGGAATTTGATGCCATTCCTAGACAACATGCACATGGAATGTTAAGAACTAGATTAAGTTATATTTTTTTCAGTTTCTTTTTTTACTAATTTGGTTTAGATGGATAAAGAGGCATAAACAACTGATTCAGAATGTGTGGATATGAGTTAAAAAACCAATTGTGGGGATTCCACTAAGGGTTGGAAGATGTATCTGAATTCAGTATTGTGGTTTAGAAATATAATGGTCATTCATATGGGTTTTCAAGGAAATATTCATCATGATTACGACCATTTCAGATGGTATAATCATCATAGAATATAGAAGATGTATAAATCATTTAAATAACAATTTTAGTGGGTTGGTATAAAATTAAAGGTGTCTTAGTTTGTTTCAACATTATTGACTTATTTGAAAGTAAAGGAAAATCATTAACGATAAACAAGTATGTCACTTTCTGAACATATTACAGATATGAAATGGGAGTAAATAGATTTGGATTTTGTAATAGGCCTCGAAAGAATGGTTCAGAGGCATGATACCACATGGGGGGATAGTGGTTCGGCTCACAAAAATCAGCTCATTTCATATTTATTCAGGAAACACATATAGTGGAGGACTTGTCCAAAATCAATATCTGAGAATTGGTATAGGCATGGCATAACTGTACAATCGAGTTTGACATAGACCCAATTTTAACATATCATTTATAAAAATCTGTAAAGAAATCACTTAGGACAAGTTGACTATAAGTATGGTCTATCATCCATAGACGAACGAAAAATCCAAGAAGACGATATAGACATTTGAGGACATGTTATAGGCTTGTATAATGTATTTTGGTTTCTCATGGGAAGAGTACATACCATTAGTGGAGTTATAATATAAAAATATTTAATATGCCTTAATAAAGATGGATCCTTTTGAAATATTATATGTGTATCATTGCGGTTATCCACTTTTTTGGGTGGAAACTTGTGAGATTTCACTAGTTGGGCCGAGACTGTTCCATGAAACTATGGAGAAGATGAAGATGATATAGAAATATATGGATATAGTGCAGAGTCATCAAAAAAACATATGAGGATCATCATCAATGGATTTTTTAATTCATAGTGAGTGGTCATGTTTTCTTGAGGATCTCTCCTAGGATGGGTCATCAATGTTTTGTGAAGTATAGAAAATTATCTCTTTGATACATATTCATTTTAAGACACTATAAGGAGTTGTTGGGGTGAAATATTGTTTGGAATTTCCACCATGGATGATTTTAATGCATAATGTGTTCCATGTATCTCAGTTGAAAAAGTTCCACCATGATAAAAGATCATGTGATATGATGAGATCATATTGAACTAGAGACAAATTCTTTGAGGGTACATATCTTGATGTAGGTTGTGGATATGGAAGAGAAATTTTTGTGTGGAAAAAGAATCATTCTAGTGCATGTTTTTTGGAATCATGGTAGTAACACCCGAGACTTTTATGAGAAAGATTTTGTTTTTATGTTATATAAATCATCAATGGAATCTTTCACTACACACAACACTAGCTTTGCTTGCTTTACACGCAACCGCAGCCTTCCTCAATAGCTTGCATCGTACGCAATACCGAGTTTCACTAAACAGCGATATGCTATTAAAATATTATTAAAACTAGCGGTTATGAATAGTGATAACTACTTTTTGAAATTTTTTAAATTTTATTTTTCAAAATGGACTTCATTTTTGGATTTGGAATATCGAAATTACCTTAGGGTGAAATTTTGGTACTTTTTGGATAACTTTCATATTCTGATGAATAGTGAAAATTACTAAATTTTAATTAAAAACAACTTTTTTAATCGAAATAATTAATAGAGATAAATTATTAATTTGAGTGGTTTTAAAGTATATTTAGAATATATTTTTACAATTTAATACAATTTTGTTCATTGGATGTAATTTCACATTTAAACCATACATAAACAAGTGTCAATATTTTGATAGTTATTATCTTTTAAAAACACGCTATTTGTTTTGACGACGAGAATTAATTTTTAAATTAGTTTATGTAACTGATATGTTTTGAATTTGGTAAAATAAACATTATTTTTGAATTCATAATATCAAATATATCTTAGGCCGAATTTTTGGTATTTTTCTGGAAACTTTCTTTTTTTGATGAATAGTGAAACCACAAAGTGGTAGTTAAAAAAACTGTGTTTTTCATAACACTTAATTTTACCGCTTATGTGAGTAGAATTTCAAAAATCCAAGAGACACGATTAATATCAAGGACTAAAATGTGGTTCAATGAGATAAAAATAATTTTTGGTGAATAGTAACTTTTTACATATTTTTACCACGGTTAAAAGTAAATAGGGTAGTTAAGGGTAAAAATGATATTATTATTACCATAACACATGTCCTAGTTCTATTTGATAAGTTTAATTCGACCAAAAACAACCTTAGGAATAAAATATGACCATTTTGGCCCACTTGGATTAGATTAGGACATTTATTATCAATTTATTTAAAGAAGGGTTAAAATAGTTAAAATCAATGTTTAATAACTAAAGAATTTTTAATATAGGGTTATATATAAGATATATTCGACTATAAATATTCATTATAAAGATAAAAAGTATTTACTACATAATGATATTTTATTTGTAATTTTTAGACTTTAAATAAGTTAATTTATTTATGACACAAAGATGATGCAGTAATTATCTTATTAATGAAATATTGACATAATTGATGTTATAAATACCCAAATAAATGTAATTTGAGACTTTTTATGAATTAAACTAATTTTCTAGGTTAATATGACATGTTAGTATTGATTTAATTAACTGTTTTCGAATTAATCAATCTGTTATGATTTTCACAAAAATAAATTACTAAATAGTGTCAAAATTGACATAAAATAGATTTTAAAACAAATATTATATTATTAATTGTTATTTTATTCCTAAAAATATAAGGTTCGGCCAAATGACTTAGATAATGTTATATATATTAATAATAAACAACTTGGGGTTCTTTTGTCTTGTTATAGTATGTTTATTAACCTTATAGTGTAAAACACAAAAAGACAGGGTAAAAGTAAAATTATCTAACTTAATGTTAAATCTAAATGAAAAGGTTAAAATAGGAACCTAAACTTGCCTAAATTATATTGGATGAGAGGATTTCGACCCATCCCCACCTTAGATTTGAAATAAATCAATTTGGATCTATTTAAAACCGAATTTGGATTTATAATAAAATAATATTTTTAGTTTTTCCAAAGGAGCCCCTCTCATCCCTTATAAAAGGGCACCACCCCCCCTCTTCCTCACACCACTTTGAGCCTTCAAGCTCGGCTAACCCCTGACAATTTATTCTCTAAACTTCCCTAGAGACATCCTAAAGGTCCCGGTCTTCTTCAAAGACCAATTTTAGTGTCCTAAAAGGAGGTATCAAAGAAGCGCTTCAAAGAAGAGGTAATGTCTGTTACCGATTCTTTCCTGTTTATTTCTTCTTCCACTTATTATTCTTTAGTTGTTTCATTATGAAGTAATAACATCAGTATCACTAATATACAAATATGTTATTATAAGTATTAAACAACCCGATTTCACCATCTATCCATCCTACGGAAAATGAAATCATCATGCGTGCGTACGTACGAAATACCGTCTCCACGCCGTGGTGTAATATATTTTCCACCACAACCTTACTTGGATGGGTATAATGGTGTAAATAATAACTATATATGATTATTGTAAAGTTATATTGATTCTTAAATTGTATATATACACTCCATTACAATTTCACGATCACGGGAACGATATCATCACTCGTGTGTACGTACGGAATACCGTCTCCACGATGTGATTTGACTCATTCTACATGATCTTCATTGCATAATGATTATATAAATGGATTGATTGAATGAATATATTACAATAATACCAATCTGTAATTGTGGTATCTATAATATAAAAAGAAGAATATGAATTTATTCGACAAAACACGCATAAGAACAAAAAGTAATAAACACCTGAATAACAAGTAGTAATGAAATATTACTAATAAGAAGCTATGAATATGAACATATATGATATCATAAAAATATGTATGATTTTGGAATAAGTCAATAACATTATTTAAATCATTATACAGGAGGTTCAGACACTTATGAAGCAAATCAGACCTAAGGTAAGGGAAATATCACAATCTCATTTTTATCCAAGATTGTTTATACTTTGGAATTTACTGGGGTGTATTTTATCATCCACATCCATGTTTCCTCAATATGTAATATTATTTCCATCCACCTACAATTTTTTAAATCCAATTTTACCCTTCGGTGAGTTTTTAGTAAAATATATGAAAGGAATCTTTTGTCATTTTTCGTACGAGGTACTTTTTGACTTTTCTGACAAAAGTACGAGAAGAATGTTTTTTAACTAATACGACATGAATGGATTTTTAAAACATTATTTCCAAGAATATTCCTTTACATTTTTTCACATTTATTTTTAATAAACTTTTTTTAGTTTAGAATTGTATGACATATAAGGAAAAGAAAACTGTTTTTGAAGTAGAAAGGATATTTTCCTCAAGAATGGAGTTCAAGTGTTTTATCAAAATTATTTTCCATCTAAGATAATAAAGGGTTCTGTTTTTATCCCTATTATTACATTGATTTGATTATGTTGTGATGGAATTATTTTTATGAATTCATTTATCTTATATGAATTGTTTTATGTTGTCACGATGTTTAAGATTCCCATTTTTTTACATGGGTTATGCTTTGATGTATGGTTTATGATTTTGTGGAACACATAAGAATGGTATCATTATGAGATGGGTGGGACCTATATCTCCCTCCAATGCATTGGGTAAAGATTCTATATCTCATGAGATAGACATGGCTGGAACGGCAAGTTAAACTGGTTCAGTGAAACCGGACTGAAACGAGGAATGAACTCGGTTCAGAAATGGACTTTGTCTACTAAGATAGTCTTGGCAATGAGTATTGACTAATAAGAAATGATTATCTATGATTATGTGTGTATGCCACAAAGTTTCATGTTTTATGTTATGATTATTGGGATTAAATTTCACTACTATGATTTATCCCATGTTATGTAATTATGATCTCTTTTGCAGGTTAAGATTTCCAAAAGATATGTTCTTATGAATATGATGTGATCGATATTTCTTTTGTTTACCCTTACTGAGCATTTGAGCTCACCCTTTTGTATGTTTTTTCCTCAAGTCAGGAAGAAGGTTATTAAGTAAGATATGCCAAAAGGGACTATAGATATGATGAAATAAATGGGAGACAGGGTAGATGCTTTATGAACCAGTTGTTTATGTTTTCCAGTTTCTAACGACACTATAACTATATGGTCCTTTCATGGTTTTGTTATATGCTGTAATAAGCATGATTCAATTTTGAAGTAATAACAATGTATGTAAAGTATGGGTCATTATAGTTGGTATCAGAGGAAAGGTATAGTCAACCTTTAGAAACTAGGATGTGAAAGACTTAGTAAGAACCCTAAGGATAAGTCTAACCATAGAACACAATCATAGTGTTTTAGAAATGGCCATGAATAACCTAGGATAAGACCTTAAGTGTGAAATTTTATTCTTGATTATGTGGTTTTCCTATTATAATTAGTGTTGCTCACACTATTCTTCTTGGTTTTAGTCAATGGCTAGAACCTGATGGAACCATGTTAATGCGGAATGCGACGGGAAATTCAATGATTGTCCCCCTGAGCAACCAAACATTATGGGAGATGAAATGAAAAATCTTGTAGCCATGATCACACAACTTTATCAAGCTATGAATCATGTAGGACTTCCAAATGTGAAAAGTAAGGAGCAACATTCTGTTGAATCCTTCATGAGGCAACGTCCACCTTCCTTCATCGGGTCTACTGATTCATTAGTTTCTGAACAATGGATTAGTACTACTGCAAAGATATTTTCAGTTCTTCAATGTTCTGAACATGATAAAGACATCTTAGCAGTGTATCGTTTGGAAGGTGATGCTGATCAATGGTGGAATATTATCAAGAATATGAGGAAAAGAGATGAAATTGACTCCATGGAAGGGGACGAGTTCAAGAACTTATTTTTCAATAAGTACTTCCCTCTTATTCTCCGGACAAAGATAGAGAAAGAGTTTCTTCAACTGAAGCAAAAGGACGATGAATCTGTTGGTACCTATGAAGCAAATTTTACAAGACTTACAAGGTATGCTTCTGGTATTATTATCCAACTTGAGAGTAAGATCGATCTATTCTTTAGTGGCTTAAAAGCAAGTCTTCAAAGGGCCTTATCCATAAGGGATTTCAATCGCTTTGAGGAAATCGTTCAATGTGCTCTCAAAGTTGAGATGGAGATTGGAGTAACCCATCAGTCATATGGGTTTGATAAGAAGAGGAAAATGTAAATCAAAGGAAAATCTAAAGAGCACACTGAAAAGAAGATGATATTTTCCTTATTCTCAAAGTGTGGAAAGAAACATTGAGGGAGTTGTCTTAAAGGGACAAGTAAATGTTTCAAATGTGGAAAGGAAGGTCATCGGGCATTCAAATGCCACAATGATGGGAAGAAGATGTCTAATGATGCAAAAAAGGAAGGGACACACAGAATAAACCTACTACACTTCAATGTTTCAAGTGAAAGAAGATGGGGCATTATACCAATAAATGCCCTAACCCAAGGGTTGTTGATGATGATAGACATCAACAAAATCTTAAGGCTAAAGACAAAGGAAAGTCACATGCAATTTCTATCAGTGATTTGGAGTACGATAACGATGTAGTGAAAGGTACACTTAACATCCACTCTAAAGTAGCATATGTTTTATTTGATTCTGGATCCACCCACTCTTTTATTTCTGAAGATTTTTATAAGGGTATCACCGTATTACCTCAACAATTAGATGTTGAGTTAGCTGTGACAACACCTAATGGCACAACAGTCGCATAAAAAGTTTATAATTCTTCCCCGATTGAAGTTTGTGGGAAAGTGATTCCTGCAAATCTTGTGATCCTTCCTATAGTGGAATTTGATGTGATTCTTGGCATGGATTGGATTTCTTTATATGGAGCTCATATCAATTTCCAAAGAAGGGAAGTCACATTTTATATTCCAGATCAATCTATGATCGTCTATCAATGCCAGGATGAACATAACCTTCCAGTGGAAATTTATTCCATCTTATGGGTATTGATTCCATTGAATGAAGGTTATTTATCTCAAATGGTTGGTGAGAAACTCACAATTAATAATATGCCTATTTTACGGGAGATTGATGATGTATTTCCGGAAGAATTTCCGAGTATTCCACCAAATTGTGAAGTTGAGTTTTCAATATAACTTGTACCAGGTACCTTACCTATTTCAAAGACACCTTATAGAATGGCCCCAATTGAGTTGCAGGAATTAAAGAAGCAACTCCAAGTGAATCTTGATAAGGGATTCATACGCCCTAGTGCATCAACTTGGGGAGCACCTGTTCTATTTGTTAAGAAGAAAGATGGATCAATGAGACTCTGAATTGATTATTGAGAACTTAACAAGATCACTATCAAGAAAAAATATCCTCTCCCACGCATTGATGACTTATTTGACCCACTACATGGATCTCAATACTTTTCCAAGATTGATCTTCGTTCAAGGTATCATCAATTAAGTGTCAAAAGGGAGGATATACCAAAGACGGCTTTCCGTACAAGGTATGGACACTATGAATTTATAGTGATGCCATTTGGTCTTACTAATGCCCCTGCTATCTTCATGGATCTGATGAATAGAGTCTTTAGAGACTATCTTGATCAGTTTTTGGTAGTGTTTATAGACAATATTCTTGTATATTCAAAGAGCAAGGAAGAACATGAAGATCACTTGAGAATTATATTAAATACCCTGAGAAGGGAAAAGATTTATGCCAAATTTACCAAGTGTGAATTTTGGCTTCAAAGAGTTTCATTTTTGGGTAACATAATCTCAAAATAGGGGATATCTGTGGATCCAGCAAAAACAGAGGTTATCAAAAGATGGTCGAGACCAAAAACAGTAACTGAGATCTAAAGTTTTCTTGGTTTGGTTGGATATTATCGATGTTTTGTGAAATATTTTTCACGATTATCTAACCCACTCACCAAGTTGACTCGGAAAGGAGTTAAGTTTGTATGGATGGAGGAATGTGAAGAGAATTTCAAGGAGTTGAAAAGAAGGTTATCCAGTGCACCTGTGCTCACACTTCCTTGTAGTGGAGAAAGGTTTGTGTTCTACAGTGATGCATCCAAGAAGGGATTGGGGTGTGTTCTTATGAAAAATGATGTGGTGAAAGCATATTCTTCACGACAGTTGAAAATCGATGAGCAAAATTACCCAACTCATGATTTGGAGTTAGCTGCTGTAATATTTTCATTAAAGATTTGGAGGCATTATCTTTATGGAGAAAGGTGTGATATTTATACTGATCATAAAAGTTTAAAGTATATTTTCACACCAAAGGAGCTGAATATGCACCAAATAAGATGGTTGGAGATGATTAAGGATTACGACTACTCAATGCATTACCACCCTGGGAAAGCAAACAAGTTGGCAGATGCATTAAGTCGATAAGACCATGCCTGTTTATCCATGATGAGGATCACAAAAGATCCAATATTTATGGATTTACAAAGGATGTATCTTGGAATTATAATGGAAGGGGGAAAATCGTATCTTTCTCAAATGAATGTTCAACCATCTATACATGTGAAGATTAAAGAGGCATAGAAAGAAGATGTAGAGTTACAAAAGAAGGTGATAAATATTCCTGAATTCAACCTTGATTGTGATGGGATAATAATGTTCAGGAATCGGGTTTGTGTTCCTCCCATCCCCGAATTAAAGAAGGAGCTGCTGGACGAGGCTCATAGTTCTTCATAATCTATTCATCCAGAAAGCACAACGATGTATAGGGACCTGAAAGAGTACTTCTGGTTGGATGGCATGAAAAGAGATGTTGCTGAATATGTCTCTTGATGCTTGGTTTGTCAGCAAGTTAAAGCTGAGAGATAGAAGTCTAAGGGGATGTTACAACCATTACCCATACCCGAATGGAAATGGGAAAACATCACTATATACTTTGTCACAGGACGTCCTAAAACATCCAAAGGCAATAATTCTATCTGGGTCATAGTTGATCGTCTTACAAAGTCTGCACACTTCATTGCTATTAGAGAGGATTTCTCTCTAGATCAGCTTTCCAGGATATATGTATAAGAAGTGGTAAGATTGCATGGAGTACCACTTTCTATTATATCTGATCGGGATCCGAGATTTACCTTGAAGTTCTGGAGAAGTCTTCAGCATACTCTGGATACAGAGTTGAGTTTCAACACTGCTTATCATCCTCAAACAGACCGTCAGTCTAAGAGAACAATTCAAACTCTAGAAGATATGTTGAGAGCTTGCTCTATAGATTTCAAAGGTTGTTGGGATCAACACCTACCTTTGGTGGAATTTTCTTATAATAATCGCTTTCACTCCAGTATTCATATGGCTCCTTATGAAGCTCTCTATGGAAAGAAATGCAGGACTCCAACTTGCTGGGATGAAGTTGGGGAAAGAAAGCTATTAGGGCCTGATCTTGTTGATGAGATGGTAGAAAATGTCCGATATATTCAACAACACATAAGACCAGCTTAGAGTTGAAAGAAAAGTTATGCCGACAACTGAAGAAAAGACCTAGAGTTCTAAGTTGGTGATAAAGTGTTCTTATGAATATCTCCCTAGAAGAGGGTCATGAGATTGGGAAAGAAGGGGAAGTTGAGCCCCAGATATATCGGTCCTTTCGAAATACTGGATCGTGTTGGAAAGGTAGCTAACTTATTGGCGCTTCCACCGAATCTCTCACAAGTTCACGATGTGTTCCATGTATCTATCCTGATAAAGTACATACCTGATCCTTCACATGTACTCAGCCCAGAAGTTGTACCGCTGGAGCAAGATCTTTCTTATGAAGAACAGCCGATAGAGTTTCTGGATCGTAGAGAAAAAGTCCTACGAAACAAGACCACTCGATTGGTGAAAGTTTTATGGAAGAACATCCAATTTGAAGAAGCTACATGGGATCTTGAGGATATGATGAGGGAGAGGTATCCTCATCTTTTTGTAACAAAGTGACGAATTTCGAGGGTGAAATTCATTTTAAGGGGGGTAGAATGTAACACCCGAGACTTTTATGAGAAAGATTTTGTTTTTATGTTATATAAATCATCAAAGGAATCTTTCACTACACACAACACTAGCTTGGCTTTCTTTACACACAACCGCGTCCTTCCTCAATAGCTTGCGTCATACGCAATACCAAGTTTCACTAAACAATGATATGCTATTAAAATATTGTTAAAACTAGCCGTTATGAATAGTGATAACCACTTTTTGAAATTTTGTAAATTTTATTTTTCAAAATGGACTTCATTTTTGGATTCGGAATATCGAAATTAGCTTAGGGTGAAATTTTAGTACTTTTCGGATAACTTTCATATTCTGATGAATAGTGAAAATTACTAAATTTTAATTAAAAACAATTTTTTTAATCGAAATAATTAATAGTGATAAATTATTAATTTGAGTGGTTTTAAAGTATATTTAGAATATATATTTACAATTTAATACAATGTTGTTTATTGGATGTAATTTCACATTTAAACGAAACATAAACAAGTGTCAATCTTTTGATAGTTATTATCTTTTAAAAACATAAAATTTGTTTTGACGACGAGAATTAATTTTTAAATTAGTTAATGTAACTGATATGTTTTGAATTTGGTAAAATAAACATCATTTTTTAATTCATAATATCAAATATAGCTTAGGCCTAATTTTTTGTATTTTTCAGGAAACATTCTTTTGTTGATGAATAGTGAAACCACTAAGTGGTAGTTAAAAAAACTGAATTTTTCATAAAACACAATTTTACCGCTTCTGTGAGTAGAATTTCGAAAATCTGAGAGACACGGTTAATATCAAGGACAAAAATGTGGTTCAATGAGATGAAAATAATTTTTGGTGAATAGTAACTTTTTACTTTTTTTAACCATGGTTAAAAGTAAATAGGGTAGTTAAGGGTAAAAATGATATTATTATCACCCTAACAAATGTCCTAATTCTATTGGATAAGTGTAATTCGACCAAAAACAACCTTAGGAATAACATATGACCATTTAGGCCCACTTGGATTAGATTAGGACATTTATTATCAATTTATTTAAAGAAGGGTTAAAATAGTTAAAATCAAAGTTTAATAACTAAAGTATTTTTAATATAGTGTTATACATAAGATAAATTCGACTATAAATATTCATTAGAAATCTAAAAATATTTCCTACATAATGAGATTTTATTTTTAATTTTTAGATTTTAAATAAGTTAATTTATTTATGACACAAAGATGATGCATTAATTATCTTATTAATTAAATATTGACAAAATTGATTTTATAAATACACAAATAAATGTAATTTGAGACTTTTTATGAATTACAATAATTTTATAGACTAATATGACATGTTAGTATTGATTTAATTAACTTTTTTCGAATTAATCATTCTGTTATGAGTTTCACAAATATAAATTACTAAATAGTGTCAAAATTGACATAAAATAGTTTTTAAAACAAATATTATATTATTAATTGTTATTTTATTCTTAAAAATATATGTTTCCGCCAAATGACTTAGATAAGGTTATATATATTAATAATAAACTACTTGGGGTTCGTTTGGCTTGTTATAGTAAGTTTATTAACCTTATAGTGTAGGAACACAAAAAGACACGGTAAAAGTAAAATTATCTAACTTAATGAAAAATCTAAATTATAAGGTTAAAATAGGAACCTAAACTTGTCTAAATTCTATTGGATGAGCGTATTTCGACCCATCCCCACCTTAGCTTCAAAATAAATCAATTTTGAGCTATTTAAAACCGAATTTAGCTTTATAATAAAATAATATTTTTAGTTTTTCCAAAGGAGCCCCTCTCCTCCCTTATAAAAGGGAACCTCCTCCCCCTCTTCCTCACACCACTTTGAGCCTTCAAGATTGGCCAAACCCTACCGATTTCTTCTCTCCACTTCCCTAGAGACATCCTAGAGGCCGTGGTTTTCTTCAAAGACCAATTTCAGTGTCCTAAAAGGAGGTCTCAAAGAAGCGCTTCAAAGAAGAGGTAATGTCCGTTACCGATTCTTTCATCTTTATTTCTTATTCCACTTCTTCTTCTTTAGATGTTTCTTTATGAAGTAATAACATCAGTATTACTCATATAATGATATGTTATTATAAATATGAAACAACCCTATTTAACCATCTATCCATCCTAAGGAAAATGAAATCACCACGCGTGCGTACATAAGGAATACCGTCTCCACGCTGTGGTGTAATCTATTTTCCACCACCACCTTACTTGGATGGGTATAATGGTGTAAATAATAACTATATATGATTATTGTAAAGTTATATTGATTCTGATATTGTATATATACACTCCATTACAATTTCACGATCATGGGAACGATATCATCGCCCGTGCATAAGTACGGAATACCGTCTCCATGATGTGATGCGACTCGTTATACATGAACTTCATTGCATAATGATTATATAAATGAATTGAATGAATGAATATATTACACTAATACAAATCTAGAAATGAGGTATCTATAACCTAAAAAGAAGAATAAGAATGTATTCGACAAAACACGCATAAGAACAAAAAGTAATAAACACCCAAATAACAAGTAGTAATGAAATATTAGTAATAAGAAGCTAAGAATATGACCATATATGATATCATAAAAATAAGTATGATTCTGGAATAAGTCAATAACATTATTTAAATCATTATACAGGAGTTTCAGACACTTACGAAGCAAATCAGACCTGTGGTAAGGTAAATATCACAATCTCATTTTTATTCGGGATTGTTTATACTTTGGAATTTACTGGGGAGTATTTTATAATCCACATCCATATTTCCTCAATATGTAATATTATTTCCATCCACCTACAATTGTTTAAATCCAATTTTACCCTTCGGTGAGTTTTTAGTAAAAGATATGAAAGGAATCTTTTGTTGTTTTTCGTACGTGGTACATTTGGACTTTTCCGATAAAAGTACGAGAAGAATGTTTTTTTAACTTATACGGCATGAATGGATTTTTAAAACATTATTTCCAAGAAGCTTCCTTTACAAGTTTTCAAGTTTATTTTTAATCAATTTTTTTAGTTTATAATTGTATGACATATTAAGAAAGGAAAAGTGTTTTTGAAGTAGAAATGATATTTTCCTCAAGAATGGAGTTCAAGTGTTTTATCTAAACTATTTTCCATCTAAGATAATAAAGGGTTCTGTTTTTATCCCTATTATTACATTGATTTGATTATGTTGTGATGGAATTATTTTTCTGAATTCCTTTATCTTATATGAATTGTTTTATGATGTCACGATGTTTAAGATTCCCATTTTTATTACATGGGTTATGCTATGATGTATGGTTTATGATTTTGTGGCACACATAAGAATGGTATCATTATAAGATTGGTGGGACCTGTATCTCCCTCCAATGAATTGGGTAAAGATTTTATATCTCATGAGATAGACACGGCTGGAATGGCAGGTTAAACCGGTTCAGTGAAACATGACTGAAATGAGGAATGAACTCGGTTCAGAAATGGACTTTGTCCACTATGATATTTTTGGCAATGTGTCTTGACTAATAAGAAATGATTATCTATGATTATGTGTGTATGCCACAAATTTTCATGTTTTAAGTTATGATTATTAGGATTACATTTCACTACTATGATTTATCCCATGTTATGAAATTATGATCTCTTTTGCAGGTTAATATTTCCAAAAGATATGTTCTTATTAATATTATGTGATTGATATTTCTTTGTTTTACCCTTACTGAGCATTTGAGATCACCCTTTTGTATGTTTTTCCCCCAGGTCAGGAGAAGTTTATTAAGTAAGATATTCCAAAAGGGACTATAGATATGATGAAATAAATGGGAGACAGTGTAGATGCTTTATGAACCAGTTTTTTATGTTTTCTAGTTTCTAAAGACACTATACCTATATGGTCCTTTAATGGTTTTGTTATATGTTGTAATAAGTATGCTTCAATTTTGAAGTAATAATAATGTATGTAATGTATGGGTCGTTATAATGGTGATGTTCATGAGGAGACATACGAATGGGAGAAAGAGATGACAGGGAAATTGACCAAATGATTTCATAGAAAAGTTGGTTTTCAACATTTCGGGGATGGAAAGATGAATGTTGGGGAGAATATAGCACCCCAATTTCATTTAATTAACCGTTTATATATTATTTTTAACTATGTGAAGTTTATGGGTGAATTTGGGGAGATTTTGGAGAACATGTGGAGTCTTTTGGGGCCTTTCTATTGGTTTATTATTGGTGAAAGATTTTATAAATTAGGGAAACACCTACAAGAAAACATTCACAGTAAGACATGGGATAAAGGGAAGGGGCATGAACATCAAACAATTTTTTCCAAACCATGAGGAAGCCTATGAGAAATTATGCTTTGTTTTACAATTGGAATTGGAATGTCAGGTACATAGTTTGGAAACCATACGATAAAAAAAATATCATCATTGTGACAATGGATGGTGCATGGTTAGAACACGGTTTGACAAATATTGGGACTAACCATTCACGAGTTAAAAGAAATGTCCTAAAATTATAGATATAAAATGTTTTATTTTTTATCTCCCTCGTTATTCCTTCTATGTGGCCCTAAATCATTAATCTATATTCCCAAAAGTCAATGAAGATTCTCCCATCAATTCTAAAAGTTATCTGAAGGCTTCCATTGGTGTTTTGAAACTATATCCTTGTGATAAGTTATCATTCATGGCCATTCTCAGCTCTTTTTATCATATATTATTCTCAACCCCTCTTGTTTTCTAAGATATATGTAGAATTTGTATTTATATACCATATTTTATTCAAAATATGATTATATTTGGTCTAGCTGTTTATTGGGAAAGAAATGTAAGGCTGGGTTGTGTATTTGTAACGTGTTTTCATTGGTGTTTGAGTTTTTTTTTTCATTTTTGTTAAATCTATGTGGAATTTTGATTAAATATTGACTCGTATAATGAAAAATTAAAGGATTTATTTCAAATCTATTAAGATGATTAAAATTTAATGTGAAATTGGTGTGAAAGGTGTGGTAGAATCTTAATTTATTGATAATTTGTAGATTTGTGTGAAATTGAAGAATTCTTGTTCAACGTTCATTGAAAATTGATTTTGAATTTTTTATTTTAAAATATTTGATTGATATGATTTATGGAAAAAACCTTTCAATGAGAATGTTTTTTTATCGAAACAGTTTTGTAATTGAAGTGGTTTTGTCATTGAAATGGATTTGGTTTTGTAATGATTTTGGCATGATTGTATTAGAATGGTTTTTGGCCATACTTGGTGGTGTGTGTTCAAATTTCATTTATGAGCCTTTTTTGAAATATAACCTTGTTATTGGTGACAAATGTGTAGTGGAAAGTTGGATTCATATTGAATTATGAGGATTGGTTAAAATATGACATTTTTCATGCTTCTAAATGTGTAATGGGATATGATATTTGAATAATTTGTGATGACTTGGTAGATAGATGAGGAACCGATCATGAGTATTGAAAGTTCATAATGAATCATGTATTTTTAGATATTTGGACATGTGGAATGGAATGAGTAACTCCAAATTTAGAGTTTATGAAATGATTTTAGAAATTGTTTGGATTATTTCCTTGTAACATGTTTTTTGAAATTTTTTTACTATTGAACTTATTTTATTTGGATATAAACCATTTTGAAAAATATATTCATAAAAATCATTTACATAAATGTGATAAATTGTTTTATCATAATGGTTTGGGTAGGGATTTCATTGGGGAAAATATACCATATTTCATTACTCAATGCTTCGTTGGAACATTCTTTCTTTTGAATATATTTTTTATCAATACATGGGAAAAGGTAAAATTACACACGTGTTTATAAGTACTTCATAATACTTGGGCTGTTTTTTTTGTGTTGGAGCATGGAGCATGTTTGGATCTTGGTGTTTTTATTTTAGTCTTTGAGTTTGGTATTTATCTTTCCTCATTGATATTGTAGTTTTCCGTTATGGTACTCAGTTTTAGTTTGATTAATATATAAATGGGTTTTCATTTAATTTTAGTTCATTTATATCATACATCATGTAATAGTTTATTTCCTATGAAAAAATGAAGTTGTGGATGGAGAGGAAAGGAGAAATCTGGCTATGGAAAATCTCACAAGCCCTAGAGTTGATTCCATAGTGATCAGCGATGGAATATTTCGTTCTTTCTTGGGAATTCACTAAAATATATTTCAAAGTCTTAAATAACTCTTCCCCTACAAGAGTGTAATTAGATCGCGCCCCTATGGCGAACAGACTTTATTTTGATGGTGCCTTGCGAGGTAATGTTAATTTATCATATTTTTATCTAGGCTCATATGCAGCCCCTATTAGATAGGTGGAAGGTTTTTTCTTAGTTCTAGGATATCAATATTCCATTAAGAAATGGTTAGAAACCTACAGGTTTTCTGTGCTAGGTAAAATTACCCTTGTCAAGGGACAAAAACCATTGAACAAAAATGAGATGAAGGTTAAGCTGTGTCATTTCTAGAATGTAAATGAGTTCATCTTTATACCTATTGGTAGGGTTGATTTTTTTCATTTTATTCAAGTGAAAATATTATATTATAGTTTCCTAGAATAAAGGTAACACCTCTCTAAAACTGGGGGGTTTTAAATTACTAAAATGGTATAGAAACTTTAACCCTTTGACTCAATGAGAGACTACTGGCCATGTCTGGATCTAGCTACTTGGGCTCAACTAGTTCCATTGGAACCCCAAGATCCTCAGTGACATCACCTCGTATATGGGGACTCCGTTGAAGATGGATCAACATACCATTGATGGTGAGCTCATATTTTATGATCCTTTTCTAGTGGAACTGAACATGGAATCAAAATTGCCTGAGGTTCTGTTTTTCTATGATAATGGATGTATGTTTGAAATAATTATAGAATATGAGAAGAAACCCCCTTTCTATGATTATTTAATGTTAGTGGGTCACTATATTAATAATTGTAAAAATACTTAGAAGCAACTGAAAACCCACTCTTTTGATAAGGTGAACTCCTGGATAGAGTATAGATGGAAAAGTAGGGTTAAAGCCCCTTTAACTAAAAAGGAGAAAACTCTGGTAAAGACCGTGATATACCCATTTTAAATGAATCTCAAATACCAATGGGTGATGCTTTTTTAAATATATGGTGATGTTGTCGGTGAATACTAATCCCATATCTGTGGGTAAAGCTACCTCTACTTAAATTATTCCCCTCCAACAACTGGAGGTATCATACAGTATTATGTATCATGTCCCCTTGAATGAAATGGGTGGTATAGTGGATGAAATTAATCTAATATTTTATGTATGCACTACTCCAGGTATTTCTCTATAAAAAATTGGTTCTCCACTCAGACAACATGGTGGGGTGGCTCCTATCCCAGTGCATGTTCCTTCTGGTGCACAGGATGAGGTTGTTGATCCCCCCTACCCTGGTCTCTTGGTTACCAGACTCTACAAAAATTCTTATTTTTCAGTAGGTAATTATAATGGATATTGTTCCCCTCTATTTTTCTGAATCCAAAGATGGTAAGGATTATATTTTATCTCTAGTCTTGGACCCCTGATCTCCAAATGTAGTGAAACATCCTAATAAAGAATTCGGTAAGGATGTTCTTGAGGTTCCCCCTCCGAATGCTCCTTATGTCCCTGAATTACATATTTTCTCTTCTAAAATTTAAGTGGGTAATCCCTTTGTGAAAAGGTGGTGTGATATGGTCGAAGAAGAGGAGGCTTTGTAGGCTCAAAGTTCTCCTCCATGCCTCTCTGGATCCCCTCTTATTAACGGTAAATAAAGAACCTAGACCGGAGTGGTTTCCTCAATCAACAAACTAGAAGCCACTCAAATTTATCCAATATGGTGAAGATTTCTTATAGAAAGAATAAGACAAAAAATAAATGGAATAAGTGAAACTTAAATAATAAATCAAGTTCCTATGAATACTTTATATTGTAATTTTTATAGTCATAAAAAGTCCATGAATCTCAATTCCTTGAACAGTTATATCCAAGACCATAATCCCACAATTATTAGGATTTCAGAGGCCAAAATTTATTCTTCTTATTTGGGATATTTTCCCTTAAATAATTTGGATAAAAAGTGGTTGATTCTTATGATTATGGATAGGTGGATATTATATGGGTTTTTTCTCATGCTTCTCTAGGAAAGGTGCATACTTTCAGTGTTGGTGATCAGATGATAATGTGTTCCTTTTAGTTTAAAAATGGGTTGATGGTTGGAAGTTTTTTTATACAAGTAATGGATATCAAGATAGATGAAGTCTTTGGCATGAGATTGATAAACATATGCATCAGATCACTTCCCATGATTTCGAATTAGATACATTAACACAATTCTTTCCTCCAATGATAATGTAGGTTCTATTCATTTTCAAATTGACCTCAAGGAATTCAAATATTGTGTTGATGAAAATTATATTGTTGAGGTAATCTTTCTTGGTGCCAAATAAACATGATAAAAAAGATATATTTACTTAATGGTTTCTAGTAAGTTGGAAAATGATTTTTATAATCTTTTGGACTTAGATTAGAGGGATTCTATTTCTAGAATCACACTGCCAAAATTTTCATTGAATAATCATCATATTATTCATAGTTTCATGGGCTGGTAACCAATGTTATCTTTACCCATTCTTTTCAACAATGCTTGTGAACAACCATGTTAATGTGGTAGACTCAAAAACTACTTTTGGAGTAGCCTGAACTGTGATTGGGGGGATTCTGAATTACCTTTCAAATTGAAGTCTCTTAAGGATAAAATGAAATTATAGAGAAAAGTCACATATAGGGGGTGTAAAAATAGATTTTTTCCCTTGAATATTCACTTTCATAGCTGTAGGATGAGGCTACTAATGAAGATTTAAATCTGGATTCCTATAATTAAGATAGTATTATTACATAATTAAACTCACTCTAAGCAAATAAGGATAGTGTGATGAAGGAAACCTTAAGAATTAAATGGTTTATGGAATGGGAATAGAACACCATGTTTTTCAATTTCCTTCAAATAATTAGAAAATAAAATCAGATACTTATTTTTTTGAAAGTTTAAGACCAAATTATTCACAATAAAGAATCTATTACTGGGCATGTTGATGACAACTATAATAAACTCTTCCATGGGTTAATTTTAGAGTGGTCTCTAATAGATGGATTTATCCTTTCATTGGTTTCAATGAAGAATAAAACTACTCTAACATATATCCCCACTATGTTTGAGATCAAAGATGTTGTGTTTGGTCTTAATGCTGGTAGTTCTCCGAGTCTAGATTGTTTCAAAAATTTATTTTATCAAATGTTAATGGATGTTCTCAAAGGGGATGTTTTCCAACTATTCTCTTCTTTCTTCAGTGATGGTTGTATTTAATAGGGCCCCAATTATCAATTCATTACTTTGATCCCCCAAGTTGAAAATTATTTCGAAATAAACATCTTCTGGCCTATTGAGTTCGTTAATTATATCTACATAATTATCAGTAAGATTATTTCCAATAGACTCTCAGTCAATGCATCTAAAATTGTTTCTCATAACCAATTTTGGTTCATCAAAGGATTATCTATTCAAAAATTCATCATCTCTACCCCTGAATGAATTAATTTTCAAAGAAATCCTGAAATAGGATAATGAATTTCTCTAAATATAGATATCAATAAATCCTTTGATACTCTTGATTTGGGTTTTCATTATATGGTGCTGGTTTGATTTGGATTCAGTAGTCTATTTATTAATAGGAATTCTACCATCTTTATATCATCTCATATTTCTGTTCTACTAAATGGTCCTCTACACGGTCACTTAACATGATCATGGGGAGTTCGACCAGGTGATACTCTCTCTTCTTTTCTCTTTTTAATTTCCAAGGACTATCTCAGTCGATTTATTTGTCACATGGTCTCTCTTGGGAATATAAATACTTTTCAGGTGTCTAGGTCTCCCACTGCCCCTACTTGCCTCATATATGCTAATGATCTTATTGACTTCTTGTAGGGGACTAAAAAATATTCATGTTCTCAAACAGATCTTTCACTATTTTTAGAGTGTTTCTAGACTAAATTTCAGCTAGGAATTTTTTTGTTTTTTTTCAAGAAGAAGTTCACAAATGCCTGAAAAGCTCTGTTTTTTCTCATCTAGGAATTAGAAAGTGGACCATTCCATTTATCTATCCTGGGGTCCCTTAATTTTGGGGAAGTTAGAGAGCCCACTATTTTGTTGATATTGTCAATATGGTCATAGGATAGATTGAAACTTGGAAGGGGAAGAGTTTATCCATAGAAGGAAGGATCTTCTTGGTTAAGGCTATATTTGTTTCTAAACATGTGTATTATTTCATAGTTTATAAGTGGCTGAGAGAAATCATCAAAATATTAAATGGGTATATTAAATACTACATTTTTAGTGGTAATATATGTGAAATTAATATGGTTACCATTCCATGGAAATCCTACTATTAGTCTCTATCCTATGGGGGAATGTGTTTAAAAAATGATGGGATGTTCATTGATTCACTTCGAGCTAGACTCACCTGGAGGTAAATGTATGGTACTCCAGATTCATTGCGGGTTCATAAAAAACACTTCTAAGATAAACTGATAAAGGTGTATTGCCCTTACCTAGACTCCTATATCTGGCAAGAAATCTGAGCTTCTTTTCAAAGTATAATGACATGCACTAGATTGATTGTTAACAAAAATTCCCACATTATGTTTTGGATGGACAACTGGACATGTTCGGTTTTCATTTATTACATCCAACCCAATGCTTTGAGTGATATTTCTCATGTCTCCATCAAATACATTATTGATGATGCTCCTGCTATTATGCATGGTGATCCTCTGGCCATAGTGGACAACTATGATTTTATTCCTATCTTAGATTTAATAGTCTAGGAACCGACCTGAGATATAATTCTTACTGACAATATAATCTATCAGAATGAGACTATGGATAATCTTTAGACATCAATTGATTTTATTATTTAAAAAATGATTGGATTAGACCCTTGAGGTTAACTATCATTTGGAGGATTTATTATTACAGAGTTCCCACAGATGGCACTCTTAAAAAATTAGGTATTCCACTATGTTCTTGGTGTGACCTTTTCAATCAACATAGGGAGGACGGTGAGTATATTTTTCTCAGCTCTGTAGTAGGTGATACCATATGGAATAAAATCCTAGATGTGTTTTGGTTTTTAAATTTTCAGTATTTTTGGTCTACCTGTGCTCTTGTGTTGTAGCCCGTTTTTGCTGCTCTCAGCACAAGTACACTCCCTATTTTGTTTTGCAATTGTGGAGGTTCTACATGCCTTATTGAAATGACAGAATGCCACCTTGCATGAGGGGAAAATGATCTGCTGGAAGCTAGTTTTAAAGCATATTTTTGTTGTTTTAAATGAATCATGATCTATTCAGATAGCATTCTGTGACAATAACATATAGTATGTTATTGTTTTGAGGAAAAAATATGTTTAGGGGAATTTTAAACAGGTTATGTGTAATTTCAAGATGTTTGGGAGGCCACATTTTCACAAATGAATTAAATATAATAATGATTGAGATTCTAAAGGAAATATTTGTCCCTTGCGGTGTGGGACTATTTTTAATGACCATAATTTTCATCTCCTATTATGTTTTCATTGCTCTTGTGATGTGTCCACCTCTCTTGAGGCAGAGATGCTAGGAATTATAAATTTTGTTTATTTTTCCAAAATGAAAGGATGGACTAATCTTTGGTTGGAAAGTGAATCTAAAACTATTAAGAATTCAAACCGGAATGGTGTGATACAAATCTCATAGAGATTCACAACCAAGCGAACATAATGCATCTCCACCCTTATGAGTCTCAAATTCATCGCCACTCATATCTTCCAAGTGGAAAACATGGTTGTGGAAGGGATTAATAACATGGGTATTAGTGTGGCCCTCAATTGATTAGATGAGCTTTATGTCGAGGTGTCCCCTTTTATGAAAAATATTGTAATAAAATATTGCATTTTCATACCTTTGTAAACTCTTTCTAAGAATAAATACATTGTACTATTGGACTAGGGACGCTTAAAAATGAATATTTCATATGGCTTATTTGGTTGGTAGTTTTAGTTTAAAAAATAAAATCATTCCCCAATTGTAAATGTATCCCTTTCCATTTATTTCTAGCCTTTTGTATCTGGGGGATATTACTTAAGGCTAAATAATTTCCTCTCACCTACTTTAGAAAATGCGAAGAAGGGGGATGTTACACCTATCCACATTGTCTGTCATAGTGTTATGGTCTGTAATATACATTTTCCTTAATATAGTTCCCAAGTATTATACTAAGTTTACTATAATACCAACTATAATAAACCCGAGACTAATAACCTAGAGCTGTTGTATAGCATTACTACATCATCATAGAGACAAATGGTTAAGTCCCAAAGGACGGACCAATTTAGTAGTTTTAGAGTATGAAATACATACATGATACCCAATTTTTAGTGGTAAAAGAAAATAAAACATAATTCATAAAAATATCAATTGAAATTAATCCTTGAAAACTCATTACAAGAATTATTATTTATATCATAGGGAAAGGAAACAAAATAAGGGTTATCTTAAAGGATCATTAATGGTTATGTATAGGGGAATAAATCAAGATTAACGAAGAATAATCAATATGGAATGGTAAATAAGTGTACACACACACTATTAAATGAATAACATGGTAATCATAAATATATTGGGTATAATAAATATGAAAAGATAAATTACTGAACACACATTCCTTTAAAATAATTGACTACATGAATAGATAAGACATAATCAATGTGTAATGGTAAATAACTAAACACAACTTCCATTTAAATAATAAATTGATAATATAATGAAACCATTATAATATCATTGTGAAAATATCGTGGATAATAATAATTAAAGAATTATCAATGAATGGAATACTTAATTATTGGATTTCATGATCTTAGGAATCCGGATTCCTCTACAATTGTGATCTTTCAGAAGATGTTTTAAAAAAATATGTAGATTCCCATTTAATTTGGAAAACATATTTTTCTCAAGTGACCTATAGATTCATCAAAGGGATATATAATTATTGTGACCACCCATCACTATAGTTCCATGGAAATCCTAATATATCAAATAATCAATTTAATTCAAGAACTATTATCCTTATCAATAAATACCAGTATTGTGTAAAGACTTTGTGAAATCAATATTTCTTCCATTAATCAAATAAATTTCAATGTAAACACCATATGTAAAGATGGAACATGGATTATGAAATAAGAAAATATATAATATATATATATATATATAATATATATGTAATGTCAAAAAAATTATAAAAAAATGATTATTTCAAGGTAATATTACCAATCATAAAATTTAGTGATATTATACAATAACTATTTCAAATTAGTAATTTCAATGCCAAATCCACTTGGATGAAAGAATTCAAAATAGAATTAAAATGTTGAAAAATTATTAAGGAATCATGATATTACAGGTAATATGGGTAGTACATACACCATATAAAATAAAATAGGTTCATAACATTACAATATGCCTCAATGAAGGGAGACTGTGATGAAGTCCCGTAACTCACACTTCCCTTTTGTTGAACAAGATTTTAAACTCCTATATAGAAGGTTTTAAAATATTTTTAACTTATAATAGATCTATATTAATATTTATAATATCATATATGATCATTTAAATACATATTATTACATATTCATTAATTTAATTTCATTGTTTTCACTGTTTCTGGTGTTAATTGTCATGTTTTCTCATTTGTGCATTATCATGAAAGATACAGTTCTTATGAAAATTATATATTTACAAAAAAATAAAATAAAATAATAATGATATAATTATAATATTTATATTTCAATCATAATTTTAATACCAATCATGATTGATATTTTTGGTAAATGAAGTACATTACAATCATATAGATGGTAGGTCGTACGTACATGTGAGCAATATATCTATTTTTCAATGATTATCATGGAAAAGGGATAATTAATAATTAATAATTATATAATTATATAATATAATAAATAACATATTATATTAATAAATATACTTATATATATATTCCTTGTCATGTGGTGATGAGAAGAGAGTCACATCACTTCATGAAAGAAACAGTCAAACCAAACACGAACAACGTTATCATCTTTCAGTGAGTGAAAAGTTAAAAATATTATTTATTTTCTTTAAACAATGATAAATATATCATTAATATAATAATTATGTCATTTAAGTAACATATAATCATTAAATATGTTGATATTAGCTACCATATAAAGTGCTATTGAATGATGAATCACATTGGATCACAAGGAAGTAGTACACCATATATTGTGAGACATTGTCGTATCACATGTGGAATGGAAATTAAAATTTTTTTATATGATATAATGACTATATATGTATAATTATTTTTTAAATATCTTATATATTCTTTGGATCCATTATCACACCCAATCATGAGAGTTTTTAATGGAAAAATGAATGACATCGGTTTACAAGGAGGTAGTCATCCGTACAAACGAATGATGATTTAGTAATATATATAATAGAAGTGGAGATTATTGTAGTTAATTAATTTAGAATTAAAAAATATCAGTATATATAATATACTAAGGTTATTATGTCAACATGGATTAATAATAATTGATGGAAGAGGAGGAAGAAATCAAAAAAATGCTCGTTGAAGGACATTACCTCTTATTTGGGTATCCCCCATTAGTTAGCACATAAATCCTTTATATGATGCATTAATGCCCAATATATGCCTTATATGATGTTATTATAGAATTGTATAAGCTATTTAATTATTTATTGTATTAATAAATGGTTTGAATGTGTGATGGAGAGAGAAGAGGGTTTGTCGTTTGTAAGTGAGGTGAATGTCACACATGTAATTTTTTAGATGAAAATTGTGTAAAAACGTTTTTGACATTAAAAATGGAATAGAAATAGATTATTATCATCAATAAAACATTATATGTTTGAAATATTTCCATTAAATATATTTATAATATTTTTATCATTTGAATCATTATATATTTTGTTTAGCCTCCATGTAAATCTGTTTTTTACCTTAATCACGTGAACTAATTTTTACTATATTCACTCTAAATTTGGGTCACAAATTGAGTTAGAATTATTACATTATATTAATTATGATTATTTCAAATATGGAATTAAATTTTCCAAATTATATTCCCATATTTGGAATTTTTTAATTCTAAATTTTTAATTTTAAATTAATATTGCATTCACGGAGAGAAAGTTGATTTTTAAAGAGAAAATGTTCAAAAGCTTACAAAGTTATTATGTCCATATAAAATATTAAAATGATTATAATGATATATATTGGATTAATAGATATATATTTTATATTATTTTAAATTAAAACTAGTTCAAAAAGTCATTTAAAATTATAAATAATTTAAACAAAATAAACATTCAGTTAGAATTCAGTATTTTTCAATATTCATCAAAAGATGAAACAATTCGAAATAAATCCCAAAAATTCACCATAAGAAAATTTTTATATGATAGAATCAAAAATTATGTTAATTTTATCAATTAAATTTTATAAAATTTGTAAAATAAGTTTTAAATTTCATCAACAAAGCATGACTAAACAATATTTTAGAAAAAATATAGTTTTTTTCAGAAAACATTTCTTTTAATTTTAAATGATTCTTATTTTATTTATAATGATTAGATAAAAAATATAAATTTGTAAATAATATTTAATTATAAGAATAAATTTTATTCTATTTAATCCTGTTAATTTAATGGCTAGGTTGTATTCCTCATGAAAAAATAATATTTTAATTGGGCATCATGTTTCCTTTAAACATGGTGTTCTGGCATCGCATGGTGTTGATAAAAATTAAATTATAAATTTAATATATTGTAATATATTAGGAAGTGACATGAAATACATTTTAAATAGAATAAATTATTGAAAAGTGTCACATATAGTAACGAAACTAACCTATTTATAATGAACCTTGGAATAATAATGAATATGAATATCACTAATATGATACCAGTTAAAATGGTCAAAACAATAAACAGTAGATGTGGAAATGCATAAGAATTCAAATATATAGTGACCATTTATGAGTAATATGAATGTATTTAGATATATGTAAGGTTCTCAATTATGTTATTAATATACATTTGTTTGTGATAAAATAATATAAAGTATGTTCATGGAATTCTAGACAACATTTAAGGGTTGTTTTGTCTCAAATTCTTATACAAGAGACATGTTTTGTAATATGAAACTAATTACATTTTATGTTGTATAACATTTCTATTTTAGAGGTTATATCATGAAATTATTTCATTCATGGTATTTTAAGATAAAATTTTATCCCAAGTTTAAAATATTTTTTAATTTAATTTATACAAAATCCATAACTAGGGTCCTCTATCACAATTTTCATTTGTTGGGGAACATGTATTAATTATCACATATTTTATTTTGTATGGTTCATACATTTTCATGGAATGAATTTTCCTTATAAAGAATTAGATTAAAGTGATTTAAAATTATATATTACAATCCCCTATCAACATCACATGATTAAAGTGATACCTTTTCCAAGGTTGAAAAATCATCCCATGTTTTTCTAAAGTAATAGTGTGTGCAATTTCTTAGGAAATACATCCCAATCTGGGTAATATTAAGTGGATACAGTTAGGGAATAAATTCACATGGGGTAATTCATCTTGAATAGGTTTTGTTGATAATTGAATCAATTATCACCCTGGTGAACAATGCGTTTTCCTAATACTAGACACCTAATGAGATACTTCAGGTTGGTTTGCTTGGAAATATTCACACACACATAATGAACCATTAGTAATGATTTATCTTACAATTTCCATGGTCTCTTACAAATATAATCCATTGAATCTAAATAATATCTTACATGGATAAGCCAAAACAAATTATGTACCCTCACAAATATTTTATTTGATAAGTGTAGTTACTGTTACTTTAAAGATATTATATGGCTTCTATAACGTCCCCAATTTTATAATTAGTAATTTTTTCTAGGTAAATAAGAATTCTAGTCTCGTGGGTGGAACAACATGAATTGTAGCCTTCAAAATATAATTATGAGAGTTTGAAAAACTAAATTAATTGATTTATATTTTTTAAGTCCAAGTGTATTCCTTAATAGTTTTATGTGTTTTTGAAGCATCGAGATCTACAAACCTAATTTCAGGAAAAAATAGGCCAAGGTGAATGATTGGTGCAGAGTTTTTCTAATGAAGGGGACCAAAACAATGGACTATTTTCCATTGGGAACCATTTTATTTGTCCATATAACCCTTCATAGGAAATAATGTGTTTGAGTGAGTGTTCAGTGTCACCCTCATGGTTGGAAAATGTTTTCTCAAACTGTGTGGACAGACCATGAGAGGTGATTTCCATCTTGGATAGTGAGCACTGCATGGTTAGACCATAGATTTCCATCCCATGCGATAACCATGTGGATTTTTAAAGAGGCAAATATAAACTTTTTTCCCATGTGTTATTTAATAATAACTCTCCAATTTCTCCCTCCTCCCCAGAGTGTGACTCCTCCTACAGCAGGGAGCTCTCTTGTTTCCCTCTTCAAATGATTTAGACCCATATTTTAGTTTTTTATCCAAATCATGATCCATCAGTGGATATAGATTCCTCTCAGAAATTCCTTCAATCGAATTGATTTTATTTCTCATTTATCTCTCTACATGAAATAAAAATTTCCTAAAATCTCATTTTAATTATTCCCAAGTAATTTTTCTAAAACTCATTTTCTCTCATTTCTACTCGAGTTAGTGGACCATATTAGATGAGTGGGACCCTATAGTTTTATGGAATTTCATCCCTAGATTTATCCTTCATTTTATAGGTGATATAATTTGAATTATTAAATACTCCCATATGTGTTGTCCGAGTGAGACCCTAAATTAATTAATTAATGTATTTTAATTGATTAATCGATATTATGAGATGTTGATGTGTATGCTCTAACTTTAATATATATGATGAGATGGGTAAGTAGAAGTCAACAAACTAAGAATGTTAGACTAGTTGATTCTTTATATTAATTAAATTTTTTTACGTTGATCATATGAGTTCAATTGAAATGTGAAGAGCATTGACCATGGTATTGAGGTGATGTTGATTACGAAAACTGAGATGACTAGGTTCATCTGGCTAATAGAATGGCCTGAGATATATGGGACGATTTTGAAAATCAGATTGATGTGATGAGGTTGTTAGGTTGAGGGCATTAACTGTGAGACATGGAATGGTGTTGAACATGAGACATGAGAGATGGTGATATTTGAAGAGATGGGGATGTGGGTTGGTGTGTCTCAGGAAATTTTGGTGACTGTCACTCAATTTTATTAGCCTATAATCCATTGGTGCCATGTGAAAAAAGATAAGACTCGGTTTAGGTGGTGTTGACCATTATTTATGGGTGGATTCCTCCATAGATATTGAGGCTTAGGGGATGGTGCTGACCATCAGTTATAGTGTAGGTTCTCATCATTGAAATCCAGGGATTATGGTGATGGACCATCAGGTGATTGTGTTAAGACTATGAGTTAAGGTATTATTCTCTCTATTATTTTTGAGGATAATGGGCTTGGATTATGGGGGGAGGGATATCACTGTACTTGAGGACAACATGGCCTTGAGATAATGGTGATTCATTGATAATGGTAGGAAAAATATTGTTGTTCCTCAGGATGTCATGTCGTTAAGCTGACGGTGAATTTTGTATGAAAGTATGTGGAACATATAAAATATTAGTTGTATATTCCAATAGGTTCTCTATAATTATTGGATATATAATACAAGTGGTGTCAGATGAAATGATGATTCATGTGACATGGTTAGGGGTAGAACCAAGTGGTTCAACTTTTATAATATTATTTAGGGGATTCCTGGTAATTAATCCATGATTTATTTCAAAAAAAATTATATATTTTCGTACACGTGTTTAATGAAAAATCTATACTTTAGGGAATGTATTCACAGATACATCAATGTTGGATGATGTAGGTAAACACTGAATTGTGAATATTGGGTGCAATGGATGAAGTTTTATTCTTAAATGTGTGTGTTTCCTTTTAAATTATATTTTCAATGCACTTGTATAATGATGGATGTTGGATAGAAACCCGTTTTTGTTGGACTAATATGTTCATACTCACACCCGACACGGGACCCTCGAGACATGTGTAGAATTTATTATCTTGATATCATGTAGGGGATTAGGCTCAAGAGATAGACCATAGTTATCCGAGTTGTACTAACTTTACTAGAATGGCTAAAAGTGGACTTGGTGGTTCCTTTTCCCAAGGATGTACCTTATTTTGGATTTTTCATGTATATACTAATATGTTTGAACTTGGATGATGCTCCATATCACTTTTTTATGACATTTCATGACATGTCTATTTATCTGAATATGTTATGATTCTTTTCCGATTATGATTACTATTTTTTTATTCATTTAATGAGTTTTATTATTGATTATACTATGATGGACCTTATTTCTATGTGTTTTATATGAATGTTCCATTATTATTATCACCACCATAAGGTATAGTCTACCCATTATTATCTAATCAAAACCCTCTTCTTTTCCGCAACCTTTAGTGTTTAGGGAGGCATTCCTAAGGCTGAGTGTCCAACCGGCATGGAAAATATATTATGTGAAATTTTGCCTTAGGGTGATACAAATGGTATCAAATGAGTTCCTTTTCATTTTTTATCTTACTATTTTGGATATGGGATACTAGAGACTAGGATGTAGTCAGAAGAGGTTAAAGAGAATGTTTTGGTCACCTGTAGCCCCATGCATGGGGGTCGAACCGTGTTGTCAGAGGTCATAAATTAGTGTTATGATTTACTCTTTTATATTGGATTTATTCCCACCTCATGTGAGGAATGTTGGGAACAAGGATGCTCTTTGCTGTAAATGGAGTATGGTTGGTGTTTTTTTCCATCCTCAATTAAATATCTGGATGTTTATAAGGGAATAGATCTTATATTTCAAGCATGCAATATAAATTAAGGTGGCATTTTTTCCAGTGTTTGGAAAATTTTTGGGGTTCAATTGTGGAGAATGGGAAGAATCACGAAATGTGGATTTTCATGAAGGAATTATGAAAATATTGAAATGGTATTGTTTATAGTAAGATGGTATACGCAAGTGGTGTTCAACAATGGATTAAATAATGCTGATATTGTGCTTTAAAATTTTGAAAAACATCACAAATGATGGAGAATTGAAGCATCACGATCAGTGAAGATGTTCTCTGTGATAATTTGAATTGTAGAATCGTTGTGGTGTGAAGGGTTTAATGGAGAGAATTGTGAACACATATAATCCCAATGGTACGTAGTGAAATCAGGTGTACCACGAAGAAGTTTTTAATGGATATATAAGATGTGCTCTAAGTGGTGGAGCCTCCAAAATAGCTAATCCTTTAATTATGAGGATACCCCACTTCACATTCAAGTAAATCATCCATGTAAAATCCAGAATCTATTTTATTTCATGAAACTATGAGAGATACACAAAACTGACATACCTTGCACGCTGGAGCATTGAAAAAAGACTTGTAATGTCTTTATTGTTGCCAATTATGTTGAAAAAATTGTTATTCATGATGATTGGGTCTACAACATTTACTCCGTAAGCATCGCAAAAGAGTTTGTTCCACTACGGTAGGGGTCCTTTGTGAGGATAGCTTGTTCCAAAAAGGAAAGGGTGCTTCACAAAGGAGTGAGCTTCGTGAAGGAGATTCATGAAATGAAGTTTTTGAACATCAATTTTTCAGTGAACAAGGATTTTAGCATGCAACAACTAAGGTCTTCTGTGCAAGAAGAGTCTCATGCTATTTTCAGGATAATGTCTATAATGCCAATACACAGAAGTGACCTTCAATTCAATAAAGTGAGTTGACTTCTCTCAAATTAGTAAGCAAAGGGGAGTCAATGGATGTGTTACGAGGGATGTAGTGATATATCCCTAAAATCATTATAAAGGAAGGATGCCTAGCATGAGCGACTATGTATGAACTCTTATACTACACAATTAGTGGAGATTAGTGTAATTTGGTATGAATGACAAACAATTGGCATATGCTCCTTGGACTATCCCTTGGTGGTGAACCATGAAAAATTGGTGTGTTATCTCTTTGCATATGATTTTTTGTTTTCTACACATTCTCATCAAGCAGGTTTAGCATGTTCATACCAACATGGGAACAAGATCCATCAGTTTAAAAAAATGTTGACACCCTGATTCATTTCTCTAGTATTAGGGAGTTCTGGGGTCCTACAATGCAGTTGAGTGTGATTTTTTTTATTTTATTATTTCACCATTATCATGTTGTGGTAATGGATGATTTTTTATAAATCATGATAGGAATGTAGGTACATGTGATTTTTTTATTTTCATTTGACTTTCAGTGGTAACCTATAATGGGCTAAAAGGGGTTGGGTTGTTTAAAATATCCATATAAATAGAAACAATGTTTTATAGATTAACCATTTTTATGGAATTATACAAAGAAAACCTAGGTATGTGGTTACGAATGAGATAAATTTTTGATGCTCTCTAGGTATTTTATTTATGGCCCTGACTCCGTTAAATGTGACAATAAGTAATGAAAGGGGATGAATTGATTAAAATGTCAACAAAGAGCTAAAAATAATTTTCTGGTATATAATATTTGTGGAATAATTCTTAGATACCAAATATTTATGATATCTTGATTTGTATGATATTGGGTGTATGACTATAAAATGGGTATGTATGGTGCCCTGAGGATTGATTATTCATGATACCTAACTCTATTATGGGTAGATAAGGTGTGATGAGGCCCAAAGTCATGTGACATTGGTGTAGTAGGGGAGTGTAATAGTGATGGATCCACTTCCTATTTTCTTATTTTTGATATACGTATGTACAATATTATTTGTGTTTGACAGTTGTGTTTGGTCCTCAACGTGATTCCACCTAGGTATCTTCTGATGGAGTGTCAAGATGTAGAGAGATATAGTGTTCCTAGAGAAAGCATGAGATGAGACCCATGAGGGTTGAGATGAGGCTACCGAGGGTTTGGAAAATCACGATCCATAGGTAAAAAATTAGCTATAATTAAGGTAGTCATAGAATTGGATAGATTTTAGGCCATAGATAAATGAGAAATTCAGGTCGATCTTGTTGTGGGTTATAAAGGGTATAAAAAGTGGAGATTAGGTATCTGATTCATTCAAGGATTATCTAAGACATGAGTTCTAGTCTCCACACCCCCCATTATTTTAGGGAGAGGGTGGACCATAGGGAGTGCAGAGCACAATTGAGTTAGTTTAGAGCATTTTTTGATCATCTTTTGGCACCCTAATGTTAGGGGGTGAGACTAGATACTTACATTCTTAGAGGATGATAAAATCACTGGTGATACATACAGGTATAATCTTGTAGACATGAGGGATGTATTAGAAGGATTTCAAGTCCAGGTTCATGGAGAACTTCTTGCTGGAGACATTGATGAAATATAGATCCTGTGAGTTCATGATTCTATAAATTGGAGACACATCTTTCATAGATTATGCATCTGAAATCCCTAAACTATTATAATTTATTCATTTTATGGTGGGATATGACATCGCTATGGTAATGATTTCCAGGGATGGATTGGGTTATTCCATCAAGGATTCTGTTTATATATTTATAATGACCTCTTTCTCAAAGGTGGTGAATCAGGTAGTTATAGCTTAGGGAAACTGGACAAACCAATAATGTTAGAGCTAGATTTCAATGTTAGATGAGCCTAGTGATGATTTTTAGATAAATGGAAGAGAGATCTAGAGTAGTATTAGTATGAATGATAGTCTAGTGACATGTGAATTCCACTAAAGAGTGATTCATTGATGGTGTTATTCTAGTGTGGACACCTGAGATAGGTTTGGACTCAGTGTGAGTGGGCTCCAAAGGAGTTCCAGGCATGTGACGCAGTGGTGTATTTGGAAAGGTTCTAAAGGAATCCTTCAGGGATAGGTGGGATCTATGGACCAGTCTAGACATGGGGACCTAAGGTAGGACCTTGAGCGGTACTAAGAGCTAGTATCCCAATTTCAACTATTTACATAATCCATGGCTGAGAGAGAGACACCTAGTAGGGGGTTCAATGGAAGGTAGCTAGTTCAGCCCCATAAAATGGTCAAACCATAGGAAATTGGGCCTCAAGATACCTGGATGTTATTGATCTGGTTGGTTAAGAGAAATCTTGAGATTCGATGATGGTTATAGTTATTCATCGATATTGGTGTGACCTTATTTTTTGACCGTGATTGGTTTAGGTGCATGCGGTTCACACATTTCTCTATGATAAACCATGAACCATTTATTATGTGGGAATTAGCTATGATGAATGATATGTTCGAGGGATAGAAGAATCAATATTATCATGGTCATTAATATATATATATATATATGACGTTGTATTTGTTTTTATCATGTGTTTAGCTGATTGACTAATGGGCTTATGAGAAGATATGAGACTCATGAGTGTCTTTTGTTTCATTGGTATGAAATGATCATCTCATGAGATGCGCGATTTGATGTCTATCATGTATAAAGTGGGTTTAATTGAGAAGAAGATGATGTTTTGGAATGAAGTTATTTCATGGGAGGAATTTTATGTCCAGGTAATGTTGTTGGAACCATTATAAATTTATTTTTTTGGGTCCGCAAGTGACAGATTTGGTATTCCCCAAAGTTGGTATCACCATAAGGGAAGTAAGCATATTAATTAATAATTGGGGTAGACTAGGGTGATGTTATGAGATGGGTATGTTTGGTTCCATCTAATTTTGAGACCTCATAGCTCAAGGATATGCAATTATAAGTGGGGATACTATAAAATCTCGAGTCATTGAACGGTTCAATTTTTAGGGTAAACTAGAATTTTGACTGTCAAGGTCTTCCCATCATGAAATCTAAGATTATGAATATAATATTCTAAGTTTTAACACCTCAATTAATTGTTTTTAGATGGGGTTTATGTTCTGGTGAGTACCTAATTAGTTTGAATATGTTTTAGAATTTTCAGGTCTGGAAACCTAGTTTTTGTGGATAAAAACCAAGGTGCATGGTTAATGCATAGATTTTTATAGCGCATCACAAAAAGTGAAACCCATCTGAAAAGGGACTTGTTTTTTAAACTATATGACCCTTTTCTATTAAGAATGAACTATGTTTTAGGTATTCAGAGTCACCCGCAAGGTAGGTATGTGATTTTTCAATCTTGTGTGGCTAGACCATGCAAGGTTTCATTCCTCTGGGATAGTGGGCACCACACGATTAGCGCACAGTTTTTCAAACCTTACAGTAACCATGAAAAAGTTAAATGGGACCAAAATTAATATTTTACCCTAAATTATATATTATTATTTATCTTTATTTTTATCTTAATATATTTACACCTCCACTATTACTAGGATGCTCTTCTGTTTCATGATTACTAGTATTTGAGCATATATTTTCAATTGAGATTCAAATAATGATCCTTAAGTGGCTATGGATTCCTTGTTTTAACTCCTTCAATCCTATAATTTCATTTTTTTTATTTTATTTCTTCATAAATAATTATTAATTCATGTGATATACATTTCTCTATTTTCAATGCATTTGTCTAAAACTTCGTTTATCTCAATTCTAATCGAGTTAGTGGCTGATATTCGATGAGCAAGAACCTACGGGTATAATGCAGATTGAACGTATATTTATCCTTAATTTTACTGATGATATGGGGTGAGCTATTAAATACTCACATGTGGATTGTCTAATTGATACCATAAATTAATTAATCCTTTCCTTTATATTGATTAATTGATATTATGAAATGTTGATGGGTATACTATAATCTTTTTATATATGATTATACAGGTAGGGTTAATTTGACTAACTGGGTGTGTTAGGCTAGTTTCTTCTTTGAATTAATGAATTTTGTAAGTAGGTAACATTATTTATATGGGAATGTGATTGGAATGGCCTGAGGTATTTAGGTGATATTTATCACTATGATTAAAAGATTATATTCGTCAGGATGAGGGCATGTCCCAAATTATATGGGATTGTTTTGGCCATAGGATTGAGGCAACGATTTCATCAGTTTTAGGGAATTTCCCATGGGGCTTTTGATGGTGTTGATAATCATACTAGGGTGATAACATCTCACGTGGAAATGTGGTTTCCAATTTGTATAGATTAAGAAATATTGGTGATTTACAATCACTATTGATTCCAGATGCACCACTGGAGTCATGTACATATATATATATGTCTGAATTGAGGTTTGTTTATCACTCATTGGGTTAAAGTGACTCTATAGGTATTATATCTGAGGGGATGGTGTTGATCATCCGTTATTGAGGAGTTTCTCAACATAGAAATCTATGGTTGACGCTGATGGACCATAAGGTGATGATATTGAGACCACTGATTTGGGGTTGAGTGTCACCAGTATATTTGTGACCTATGGGTCTGAATTATTAGTGGATGGATATAACCGTACCTCAGGAATTAAGGATATTTACCTAAAAAAGACTCATTATTTATGGAAGGATAGGTATTTCATGTCTCGTGTCATCTTGTCGTTTAGTCAATGGTGGCTTTGGTATGAATTTCTAGGGTGCTTGGGACATATTGATTGGGAATACTAATTGGATATTAGTTAATTATCAATATATGATACATGTTATATTAGATGGAATGAGGTTTCAGGTGACATGGTTATGGGTGGAACCTAAGGGTTCACCTAGTATAATAGTCTTCAAGGGAAGCATGGGAATTAATCCATGGGTCCCCTTAAAATGAAAATATATATTTTTGGACATGTATTGTATTCAAAATATATATTTGTGAGAACATATTTAGATATATAGAATCATTGGATGAAGTATATAAACAAAACCTTGTGATTGTGGAACATAAGACAAGGAGCTTAATTATTAAATTTGTATGCACTGAATTTTTAAATAAATATTTACATAATCTTTAATAATTATAAATGTATGACATGAGAACACTGTTCTGGGCCTACTATGTTCATACTCACACCTTACATTTGAACCTTGAGACAAATGTAGACCTTTGGCTTTTAGATCAAGTAAGTAATCTGGCTTAGGAGCTGGACCATAGTGATCAGAGTTATAATGGTTTTCATGGGATGGATGGTAGTGGACATGGTGGTTCCTCTACATTAGGATGGAAATTATATTGTGTTTTTATATTTATTTATTGATATGTGTGGATATATGAGACCTTTATTATCTCTATTTTCTAACCTGTTATGACATCCCTATTTATCACCAAATGGTATGATTATTTTTTGCTTATGATAAATGTTGTAGTTTTCTTCTTGTGATATATTTTATTATGGATTCTACACATAAGAACCTTGTTAAATTATATTATATATGGATGTACCATTATTATTTTCACGAAAAGTGGTTATATTCTCTCAGCAAGAACCTAATAAAATCCACACTACTATTTGACACCCTTTAACCTATGAGGAGGAGGGCCTAAGGCTAAGTGTCCAACTGGACCAGAGCACATATTATGTGGAAACTCAGGTCATGGAATAATATATTGAAATATAATTAAGGGATATTATCCTATAAATCAACATTAATATATTTAATGGGAAAGTATTTAATTTTTTGGTTTCTTATTACACAAAAATCTATGTTTAGTTTAGTAATAGGTTCCTCAAGGAATAGTATAAATGGTTTGATGTCAATTATGGTGAATGTTTAAATAAGTGTTAGGTGGGTGTGAAAAATATATATTGCTTGATATTTTGACATGTACCATGATATAAAAAATTGTTTTTGGTGTATGCCTCTTCCCATAATAGCATATTATATCAATTGCAATCTTAATAATATGTAAAGTGACATGAAAAAAGGCCTTTACAACAAGTTTTGGATTTCCATATTTATGAATTACATTAGTATGAGATAAAGTATTCTTCTTATCCATATTTTCATTTATTTTAATGCATATAGAATGATCTCAGATTCATTCGATTATGGATTTATGTTGTTCATTTTTTATTTATATATCACATATACCATTTTTATGTTATTTAATATTCCATTTTTTTCCACTCCATACAAATAATCTAAGATCACCTATAATTTCATTACATTCTCCGTGAATATTAGAGAAGACAAATGTGAAAATTTTCAGGATATGATAGAAGAGATAATAATTTAATTGATTTTTATTAATATTGTATCGTATGTTTTTCAAGTGTAATGAATGCTTGTAGTTGGTCATCCAAGATTGATAATGTTTTTGATCATCTGGTAACTCTTGAATTTATTAAGAATAATGTAATATAACTATCGTCACAAGGTTTTTTGAGTCTATCAATTTACAAAAGTAGACCCCATCATTAAAATTTAGTCAATGGTCATCCTTTTTGTACAATTATACACCATCATTTATCAATTCAAATACTTCATGTAAATATTGTAATATCCTATAATCCATATTTTTATATATATTCACATAACCGCAGCACTAAAAATTCTCACATAGATCCTAGTTTGAGAAATAATATTACATCATATTCTTCAATATAAATTGTTTCTTTTAATATGACCCTAAAATACATAATATAATGGTCCAAGAAATGTGAACATAAACTACATGGACCCACCCTTGAGATAGTCTGTACCATTATTGTCCTCCTCCACTAATGTTGTGTTATGACTCCCAATTTCAAAAGAGACTATCTCATTATGTTTTAATCAAAGGTTTCTGACTAAAATATTTGAAACATTTGGTCAAAGGCATATGACATTAAAAATTATCCCTCAATGGTACTTATCACAAGACCCTAAACCAAATGATGCAGTGGTCCTACCAGTATGAAATTAATCTACACATATCCCCGTTAAGGATTTATATACTTTTTGAGGCTCTCACTAGTTCACACAAGGCTGTTATTGAATCCAAACCAGTCATATAAACAATCATTTCCTCTATTTTCAATTATTTCCTACATTAAAACATTACTACTTCTGGTCCTAGCATTATGACCCTAAGCTACATGTATCTTCAAATATGATTGTCTCTATTAGTGGGATTCATATCCTCCAAAAATCTTGGATTTTACTTAACCCTTATTACTGGATAGACTACCTCAGATTTTGTTCAATGATTTTTAATCATAGACACCAGAAACATTGGTCCGGATTGCATGACCTTAAATATACCAAGAAAGGAATCACATTGCTTGATTGGTCATAAAAAATAAGGAACACTACATAAAAGGTTCTTATTTTTTCCCCATTCACATACATTTCATGGCCTAGGAAAAATTTAGTTATTTAACATTTAAAGGCATAAAAAACATATCAATCTAAAAACCCACAAAGGGTGGACTAAGGAAAAGTCAATTTATTTCTCACTATTCCTCTCATATTCAAGGCATAGGAAAAAGGTAGGTCTAAATAATGATACTTAAGGCTTGTAGTGAACACTATATAACCCATAAAAATGTTAATTCATACATAGTAGGTCCCTAAGAATAGTAAAAAATGCAATAAAACATATAATCCACAAATATATTAGTTTACATCACCCTTGTGAAATAAAAAATGATGTATTATTGGAGGGTTCAATGCCTATTAAACCATTGAATCACTATTCCCAAACTCCATTTGTGATTTTAATTATAATAAGATACTCAAGTCCCATATTCTAATAGACTAAATGTATCATATGGTGATAGTACATATCCTACCATATTTAGCTTTTCTATACCCATTTGTGAGGACACATCCTGGAGGAACCATATATCATATCCAAATGAAAGAATCAAATATATGATGATGGTAAATATAAATCTGTATTTTAACATCCTACACGCATCCTATACACATACATGATCGAAGATCCAAAGGGAATCCCCTTATATCTTAGAGGACATCCGCAATATAAGAAACATATAATTCAATCCTTCATTTCAAAAATTCACTCCTTGTTATTATGATGGTCTATATACCTCTATATTGGTTTCAACATATGTCCATCCAAGGCTACATGTTTTAGTGATAAATGATTATCTCATATTTCATCCATATTTCAAGTATTTAAGAGATTATGATTGTAACACCCGAGACTTTTATGAGAAATATTTTGTTTTTATGTCATATAAATCATCAAAAGAATCTTTAACTACACACAACACTATCTTGGCTTGCTTTACACGCAACCGCGGCCTTCCTCAATAGCTTGTGTCGTATGGAATATCGAGTTTCACTAAACAACGATATGCTATATTATTAAAACTAGCCGTTATGAATATTGATAACGACTTTTTGAAATTTTGTAAATTTTATTTTTCAAAATGGACTTCATTTTTGGATTCGGAATATTGAAATTAGATTAGGGTGAAATTTTGGTACTTTTCAGATAACTTTCATATTCTGATGAATAGTGAAAATTACTAAATTTTAATTAAAAACAACTTTTTTAATCGAAATAATTAATAGTGATAAATTATTAATTTGAGTGGTTTTAAAGTATATTTAGAATATATTTTTACAATTTAATACAATTTTTTCCATTGGATGTAATTTCACATTTAAACCAGACATAAACAAGTGTCAATCTTTTGATAGTAATTATCTTTTAAAAACACACTATTTGTTTTGACGATGGGAATTAATGTTTAAATTAGTTAATGTAACTGATATGATTTTAATTTGGTAAAATAAACATCATTTTTGAATTCATAATATCAAATATAGCTTAGGCCTAATTTTTGGTATTTTTCTGGAAACTTTCATTTTTTGATGAATAGTGAAACCACTAAGTGGTAGTTAAAAAAACTGAATTTTTCATAAAACATTATTTTACCGCTTCTGTGAGTAGAATTTCGAAAATCCGAGAGACACGGTTAATATCAAGGACTAAAATGTGATTCAATGAGATGAAAATAATTTTTGGTGAATAGTAACTTTTTACTTACTTTTACCACGGTTAAAAGTAAATGGGGTAGTTAAGGGTAAAAATGATATTATTATTACCCTAAAACATGTCCTAATTCTATTGGATAAGTGTAATTCGACCAAAAACAACCTTAGGAACAACATATGACCATTTAGGACCACTTGGATTAGATTAGGACATTTATTATCAATTTATTTAAAGAAGGGTTAAAATAGTTAAAATCAAAGTTTAATAACTAAAGAATATTTAATATAAGGTTATACAAAAGATAAATTCGACTATATATATTAATTAGAAAGATAAAAAGATTTCATGCATAATGATATTTTATTTGTAATTTTTAGACTTTAAATAAGTTAATTTATTTATGACACAAAGATGATGCGGTAATTATCTTATTAATGAAATATTTACATAATTGATGTTATAAATACCCAAATAAATGTAATTTGAGACTTTTTATGAATTCCAATAATTTTATATGTTAATATGACATGTTAGTATTTATTTAATTAACTTTTTTTGAATTAATCATTCTGTTATGATTTTCAAAAAAATAAATTACTAAATAGTGTCAACATTGACATAATTTTTTTTAAAACAAATATTATATTATTAATTGTTATTTTATTCCTAAAAATCTAAGGTTCGGCCAAATGACTTAGATAAGTTTATATATATTAATAATAAACAACTTGGAGTTCGTTTGTCTTGTTAGAGTATGTTTATTAACCTTATAGTGTAAGAACACAAAAAGACACGGTAAAAGTAAAATTATCTAACTTAATGTTAAATCTAAATGCTAAGGTTACAATAGGAACCTAAACTTGTCTAAATTCTATTGTATGAGAGGATTTCGACCCATCCCAACCTTATCTTCGAAATAAATCAATTTGTAGATATATAAAACCGAATTTGTCTTTATAATAAAATAATAGTTTTAGTTTTTCCAAAGGAGCCCCTCTCCTCCCTTATAAAAGGGCACCTCCTCCCTCTCTTCCTCACACCAATTTGAGACTTCAAGATCGGCCAACCCCTACCTAATTATCTTCTCCACTTCCCTAGAAACATCCTAGAGGTCCTGGTCTTCTTCAAAGACCAATTATAGTTCCCTAAGAGGAGTTCTCGAAGAGGCGCTTCAAAGAAGAGGTAATGTTCGTTACTGATTCTTTCAACTTTATTTCTTCTTCCACATATTCATCTTAGGTTGTTTCATTATGAAGTAATTACATCAATATCACTCATATACTGATATGTTATTATAAGTATTAAACAACCCTATTTCACCATCTATCCATCCTATAGAAAACGAAATCTCCACGCGTGCGTACGTAAGGAATACCGTCTCCACGCCGTGGTGTAATCTATTTTCCACCACCACATTATATGGATCAGTATAATGGTGTAAATAATAACTATATATGATTATTTTAATGTTATATTGGTTCTGTAATAGTATACATACACTCCAATAATATTCCACGATCACGGGAACTATATCATCGCTCGTGCGTACGTACGGAAGACCGTCTCCACGACGCGATGAGATTCATTCTCAATGATTAACCATTCATAAATGATTATAAAGTATATATAATAAGTAATCATTAAATATATGACATAATAATGATACTAGATTTATGTATATATATATTTATGTCATCCAATTAATTCCATTCAATTCAATGAGGAAACGAAAACAATGTTCATGCGTACGTATGGCCTACCGTCTCCATGAACGTTGTATTTCTTTCCATTTATCGATCTATTATATATATGTATATTCTGAATATATATTATATATAAATAATTTTTTATATTCTATAATTATGTAATCATGATCTAAGTAATCATATGAATATTTACAAGCCAAAACACGGACGACAAATGAAACGATTTTACCCAAAACGCTCTTTAACATGGAATTTACAAAAGAACAGGTAATATAAAGTCATAAGTGAACCATATATGATATAATAACAATGAATATGATTCTGTAATAAGTAAATGACATTATTTAAATCATTATATATGAGGTTCGGATATGTACGAAGCATATCAGACCTAAGGTAAGGGATAATTTTTCAAATCTCATTTTTATCCGAGATTGCTTATTCGTAAGTATTTACTGGGGTTATTTATATCATCCATGTCCATGTTTTATAAAAGGTTTTTCATGTATGTTTAAATTTAATTTTACCCATTTTTGACTTTTACTACATGGTATGTAAGGAATCTTTCTTTTTTTTTACGTTACGAGGTACGTTTTTGACTTTTCCGACAAAAGTATGAGGAGAATGCTATTTTTAACTTATACAGCGTGAACGGATTTTTACGGTTTCATAACACCAAATTTTAATGAAGCTTACTCTAAATTATTTTATTACTATTCTTAACAAAATACTTTTATTTTAAAAGTTCATGACATTTTTTGAAAAGAAAATGATTTTGCCGAAGAAAGGATATTTTCCTCAAGAATTAATTTCAAATGTCTTATCAAAACCATTTTCCATGTAAGATGACATTATTTGGCATGTGTATGTTTCATGTTTAATGTCTCTATGATTTACATGGTTCACTTTTCTTATAATGAAATTTCCATTTGTTTTATATGGATTATGAGATGATGGGATGATGTTTACGAAACCCATTTTATTCTTTGGGTTATGATGAATGTTTTAAAGTTTATTTTGTGGGACAAGCAAGAATGATTTCATTATGAGATAGGTGGGAACTATATCTCCCTCCAATGAATTGGGTAAAGATTTATATCTGATGAGATAGACATGGCTGGAACGGTAAGTTAATCTGGTTCAGTATTACCGGACTGAAACGAGGAGTGAACTCGATTCAGAAAGGGACTTTGTCCACTAAGATGGTCTTGGTAGCAACTCCTTGGCTACTATGGAAATCATTACATGCACTTAATGGAATCCACAATTACATGTTTTATTCCCATGTTATGTTATCATTATGATCTATGCCTTATGTTCTTCCATGTTTTAAGTCGTTGCTCAAGATTTTGATGTTTAAACATTATGTTCATGTTTTTAAGTTCAAATGTATATGGTATGTTTTATTTTATCCATTCTTACCTATACTGAGAATTTGAGCTCACCCTTTTTATGTTTTATTTTCCCCCAGGATTAAAATAAAGGTTTTAGGTAAGGAAACAAAAAGTGGAAGATCTTTATGGGAGATGTTGAAGATCTTTCACCATGATTAGAAGATTACTTTCCAAGTTTCCAAAGACACTAAACTATTACGGTCCTTGTGTGTCTATTTTTGTTATGTATTATGTATTCCTCAAAAAGTAATGTAATGTCCATGTACGTCAAGCTTCGGGTCTCTACAGTTGGTATCAGAGGAAAGGTGTAGTCAACCTTTGGAAACTAGGATGTGAAAGACTTAGTAAGAACCCTAAGGATAAGTCTAAGCATAGAACACAATCTTAGTGTTTTAGAAATGGCCATGAATAACCTAGGATAAAACCTTAAGTGTAAAATTTTATTCTTTATTATGTGGTTCTCCTATTATAATTAGTGTTGCTCACACTATTCTTATTGGTTTTAGTCAATGGCTGGAAACTGAAGGATCCGTGTTAATGCGGAATGCGACGGGCAATGAAATGATTGTCCCCCTGAGCAACCAAACGTTATGGGAGATGGAATGCAAAATCTTATAGCCATGCTCACACATCTTTCTCAAGCTATGAATCATGCAGGACTTCCAAACGAGCAAAGGAAGGAGCAACATTCTATTGAATCCTTCATGAGGTAGCGTCCAACTTCATTCAGTGGGTCTACTGATCCATTAGTTGCTGAACAATGGATTAGTTCTACTGAAAAGATATTTTCAGTTCTTCAATGTTCTGAACATGATAAAGTCATCTTAGTAGTGTATCATTTGGAAGGTGATGCTGATCAATGGTGGAATCTTATCAAGAATACGAGGCAAAGAGATGAAATTGAGTCCATGAAATGGGACGAGTTCAAGAACTTATTTTTCAATAAGTACTTCCCTCATATTCTCAGAAAAAATATGGATAAATAGTTTCTTGAAATGAAGCAAAAGTATTATGAATCTGTTGGTACCTATGAATCAAATTTTACAAGACTTGCAAGGTACGATTCTGGTATTATTATCCAACCTGAGAGTAAGATCGATCGATTCTTTAGTGGCTTAAAACCAAGTCTTCGAAGGGCCTTATCCATAAGGGACTTCCATAGCTACGAGGAAATCGTTCGATGTGCTCTCAAAGTTCAGATGGAGATTGGAGTAACCCATCAGTCATATGGGGTTGATAAGAAGAGGAAAATGGAATTCAAAGGAAAATCTAAAGAGCACATTGAAAAGAAGATGAGCTTTCCCTTATGCTCAATGTGTGGAAAGAAACATGGAGGGAGTTGTCTTAAAGGGACAAGTAAATGTTTCAAATGTGGAAAGGAAGGTCATTGGGCATTCGAATGCCGCAATGGTGGGAAGAAGATGTATAATTATTCAAACAAAGTAAGGGACACACAGAATGAACCTACTACACTTCGATGTTTCAAGTGAAAGGAGATGGGGCATTATGCCAATAAATGCCCTAATCCAAGGGTTTTTGATGATTATCGACATCAAAAAAATCTTAAGGCTAAAGAAAAAGGAAAGTCACATGCAATTTCTCTCAGCAATGTGGAGTACGATAGCGATGTGGTGAAAGGTACATTTACCATCCACTCTAAAGTAGCAAATGTTTTATTTGATTCTGTATCCACACACTCTTTTATTTCTAAATATTTTTCTAATGGTATCACCATATTACCTCAACAATTAGATGTTGAGTTAGTTGTGACAACACCTAATGGCACAATAGTCAAATCAAAAGTTTATAATTATTCCCCGATTGAAGTCTGTGGGAAAGTGCTTCCTGCAAATATTGTGATCCTTCCTATAGTGGAATTTGATGTGATTCTTGGCATGGATTGGCTTTCTTTATATGGATCTCATATCAATTTCCAAAGAAGGGAAGTCACATTTCATATTCCAGATCAATCTATGATCGTCTATCGATGCCAGGATGAACATAACCTTCCAGTGGAATTTTCTTCCATCTTATGGGTCTTGATTCCACTGAATGAAGGTTATTTATCTCAAATGGTTGGTGAGAAACTCACAATTAAGAATATGCCCATTGTACGGGAGTTTGATGATGTCTTTCCAGAGGAATTGTCGGGTCTTACACCAAATCGTGAAGTTGAGTTTTCAATAGAAATCGAACCAGGTGATTTACCTATTTCAAAGACACCTTATAGAATGGCCCCAATTGAGTTTCAGGAATTGAAGAAGCAACTCCAAGAGAATCTTGATAATGGATTCATACGACCTAGTGAATCACCTTGGGGAGCACCTGTTCTATTTGTTAAGAAGAAAGATGGATCAATGAGACTCTGCATTGATTATCGATAACTTAACAAGAGCACTATCAAGAACAAATATCCTCTCCCACGCATTGATGAATTATTTGACCGACCACGCGGAGCTCAATACTTTTCAAAGATTGATCTTCATTCGGGGTACCATCAATTAAGGGTCAAAAGGGAGGATATACCAATGACGGCTTTCTGTACAAGGTATGGACACTATGAATTTATAGTGATGCCATTTGGTCTTTCTAATGCCCATGCTATCTTCATCGATCTGATGAATAGAGTCTTTAGAGACTATCTTGATCAGTTTGTGGTAGTCTTTACAGATGATATTCTTGTATATTCAAAGAGCAAGGAAGAACATGAAGATCACTTGAGAATTATATTGAAGACCCTGAGAAAGGAGAAGCTTTATGCCAAATTTACCAAGTGTGATTTTGGCTTCAAAGAGTTTCATTTTTGGGTCACATAATCTCAAAAGAGGGGATATCTGTGGATCCAACAAAAAAAGAGGTTATTGAAAGATGGTCGAGACCAACAACAGTAACCGAGATCCGAAGTTTTCTTGGTTTGGCTGGATATTATCAACGTTTTGTGAATGATTTTTCACGATTATCTAATCCACTCACCAAGTTCACTCGGAAAGGAGTTAAGTTTGTCTGGATGGAGGAATGTGAAGAGAATTTCAAGGAGTTAAAAAGAAGGTTATCCAGTGCACCTGTGCTCACACTGCCTTGTAGTGGAGAAAGGTTTGTGATCTACAGTGATGAATCCAAGAAGGGATTGGGGTGTGATCTTATGAAAAATGATATGGTGATAGTTTATTCCTCACGACAGTTGAAAATCCATGAGCAAAATTACCCAACTCATAATTTGGAGTTAGCTGCGGTAATATTTGCATTAAATATCTAGAGGCATTATCTTTATGGAGAAAGGTGTGATATTTATACTGATCATAAAAGTTTAAAGTATATTTTCACACAAAAGGAGCTGAATATGCGGCAAAGAAGATGGTTGGAGCTGATTAAGGATTACGACTGCTCAATTCATTACCACCCTGGGAAAGAAAACAAAGTGGCAGATGCATTAAGTCGACAAGACCATGCTAGTTTATCCATGATGAGGATCACAAAAGATCCAATATTTATGGATTTACAAAGGATGGATCATGGAATTATAATGGAAAGGTAAAATCGTATATTTCTCAAATGAATGTTCAACCATCTATACATGTGAAGATTAAAGAGGCGCAGAAAGAAGATGTAGATTTACAAAAGAAGGTGAGAAATATTCCTGAATTAAACCTTGATTGTGATGGGATAATAAAGTTCAGGAATCAGGTTTGTGTTCCTCCCATCCCCGAATTAAAGAAGGAGCTGCTGGATGAGGCTCATAGTTCTTCATTCTCTATTCATCCTGGAAGCACGAAGATGTATAGGGACCTGAAAGAGTACTTCTAGTGGGATGACATGAAAAGAGACGTTGCTGAATATGTCTCTCGATACTTGGTTTGTTAGCAAGTTAATGCTGAGAGACAGAAGTCTAATGGGATGTTACAACCATTACCCATACCCGAATGGAAATGGGAAAACATCACTATGGACTTTGTCACAGGACTACCTAAAACATCCAAAGGCAATAATGCTATCTGGGTCATAGTTGATCATCTTACAAAGTCTGCACACTTCATTGCTATTAGAGAGGATTTCTCTCTGGATCAGATTGCCAGGATATATGTAAAGTAAGTGGTAAGATTGCATGGAGTACCACTTTCTATTATATCTGATCGGGATCCAAGATTTACCTCGAAGTTATGGCGAAGTCTTCAGTATACTCTGAATCGAGAGTTGAGTTTCATCACTTCTTATTATCCTCAAACAGACGGTCAGTCTGAGAGAACAATTCAAAATCTAGAAGACATGTTGAGAGCATGCTCTATGGATTTCAAATGTGGTTGGGATCAACACCTAACTTTGATGGAATTTTCTTATAATAATAGCTTTTACTCCAGTATTCAGATGGATCCTTATGAAGCTCTCAATGGAAAGAAATGCAGGACTCCAACTTGCTAGGATGAAGTTGGGGAAAGAAAGCTATTAGGACCTCATATTGTTGATGAGATGGCAGAAAAAGTCTGATCTATTCAACAACACGTAAGAGCAGCTCAGAGTCGACAAAAAATTTATGCCGACAACCGAAGAAAAGACCTATATTTTGAAGTGGGTGATAAAGTGTTCTTACGAATATCTCCCTAGAAGAGGGTCATGAGATTTGGAAAGAAAGGGATGTTGAGCCCTAGATATATCGGTCCTTTCGAAATATTGGATCGTGTAGGAAAGGTAGCTTACCGATTGGCGCTTCCACCAAATCTCTCTCAAGTTCACGATGTGTTCTATGTATCTCTCCTGAGAAAGTACATACCTGATCCTTCACATGTACTCAGCTCAGAAGTTGTACCGCTGGAGCAAGATCTTTCTTATGAAGAACATCCGATAGAGATTCTGGATCGTAACAAAAAAGTCCTACAAAACAAGACCACTTGATTGGTGAAAGTTTTATGGAGGAACCACCAATTAGAAGAAGCTACACGGGAGCTTGAGGATATGATGAGGGAGAGGTATCCTCATCTTTTTGTTACTAAGTGACGAATTTCGAGGGCGAAATTCATTTTAAGGGGGGTAGAATGTAACACCCGAGACTTTTATGAGAAATATTTTGTTTTTATGTTATATAAATCATCAAAGGAATCATTCACTACACACAACACTAGATTGGCTTGCTTTACACGCAACCACAACCTTCCTCAATAGCTTGTGTTGTACGCAACACCGAGTTTCACTAAACAACGATATGTTATATTATTAAAACTAGCCATTATGAAAAGTGATAACCAATTTTTGAAATTTTTTAAATTTTATTTTTCAAAATGGACTTCATTTTTTGATTCGTAATATCAAAATTAGCTTAGAGTGAAATTTTGGTACTTTTCAGATAACTTTCATATTATGATGAATAGTGAAAATTACTAAATTTTAATTAAAAACAACTTTTTTAATCGAAATAATTAATAGTGGTAAATTATTAATTTGAGTGGTTTTAAAGTATATTTAGAATATATTTTTTCAATTTAATACAATATTGTTCATTGGATGTAATTTCACATATAAACCAGACACAAACAAGTGTCAATCTTTTGATAGTTATTATCTTTTTAAAACATGCTAATTGTTTTGATGACGAGAATTAATTTTTAAATTAGTTAATGTAACCTATATGTTTTTAATTTTTTAAAATATACATCACTTTTGAATTCATAATATCAAATATATCTTAGGCATAATTTTTGGAATTTTTCTGCAAACTTTCATTTTTTGATGAATAGTGAAACCACTAAGTGGTAGTTAAAAAAATTGAATTTCTCATAAAAATTATTTTTATCACTTTTGTGAGTAGAATTTTGAAAATCAGAGAGACACGGTTAATATCAAGGACTAAAATGAGGTTCAATGAGAGGAATATAATTTTTGGTGAATAATAGCTTTTTACTTTTTTTTACCACGGTTAAACGTAAATAGGGTAGTTAAGGGTAAAAATGATATTATTATGACCCTAACACACGTCCTAATTCTATTGGATAAGTGTAATTCGACCAAAAACAACCTTAGGAACAAAATATGACCATTTAGTCCCACTTGGATTAGATTAGGACATTTAATATCAATTTATTAAAAGAAGGGCTAAAATAGTTAAATTCAAAGTTTAATAAATAAATCATTTTTAATATAGGGTTATACAAAAGATAAATTCGACTATAAATATTCATTTGAAATCTAAAAAGTTTTCCTACATAATTATATTTTATTTGTAATTTTTAGACTTTAAATAAGTTAATTTATTTATGACACAAATATGATGCAGTATTTATCTTATTAATGAAATATTGACATAATTGATGTTATAAATACCAAAATAAATGTAATTTGAGACTTTTTGTGAATTAAACTAATTTTATAGGTTAATATGACATGTTATTATTGATTTAATTAACTCTTTTAGAATTAATCATTCTGTTATAATTTTCACAAAAATCAATTACAAAATAGTGTCAAAATTGACATAAAATAGTTTTAAAAACAAATATTATATTATTAATTGTTATTTTATTTCTAAAAATATAAGGTTCGGCCAAATGACTTCGATACGGTTATATATATTAATAATAAACAACTTGGGGTTAGTTTGGCTTGTTATAGTAAGTTTATTAACCTTATAGTGTAAGAACACAAAAAGACACGATAAAAGTAAAATTATCTAACTTAATGTTAATTCTAAATGATAAGGTTAAAATAGGAACCCAAACTGTCTTAAATTCTATTGGATGAGAGGATTTAGACCAGTCCCCACCTTAGCTTCGAAATAAATCAATTTTGAGCTATTTAAAACCGAATTTGGATTTATAATAAAATAATATTTTTAGTTTTTCCAAAGGAGCCCCTCTCCTCCCTTATAAAAGGGCACCTCCTCTCTCTCTTCCTCACACCACCATGAGCCTTCACGTTCGGCCAAACCCTGGAAAATCCTCTTCTACACTTCCCTATAAACATCCTAGAGGTCCTGGTATTCTTAAAAGACCAATTTTAGTGCCCTAAGAGGAGGTCTCAAAGAGGTGCTTCAAAGAAGAGGTAATGTCTGTTACCGATTCTTTCAACTTTTTTTCTTCTTCCACTTATTCTTCTTAGGTTGTTTAATTTTGAAGTAATAACATCAGTATCAATCATATAATGATATGTTATTATAAGTATGAAACAACCCTATTTCACCATCTATCCATTCTACGGAAAACGAAATCACCGCGCGTGCGTACGTACGGAATAACATCTCCACGCCGTGGTGTAATCTATTTTCCACCACCACATTACATGGATGAGTATAATGGTGTAAATAATAACTATATATGATTATTTTAAAGTGATATTGATTTTTTAATAGTATACATACACTCCAATAAAATTACACGATCATGGGAACTATATCATCGCTCGTGCGTACGTACGGAATACCGTCTCCACAACGCGATGCGATTCATTCTCAATGATTAACCATTCATAAATTATTATAAAGTATATATAATAAGTAATCAGTAAATATATGACATAATAATGATACTGGATTTATGTATATATATATGTATGTCATCCAATTAATTCCATTCAATTCAATGAGGAAACGAAAACAACGTTCATGCGTACGTACGACCTACCGTCTCCATGAACGGTGTATTTCTTTCCATTTATCGATCTATTATATATATGTATATTATGAATATATATTATATATAAATCATGTTTTATATTCTGTAATTAAGTAATCATGATCTATGTAATCATATGAATAATTACAAGTCAAAAAACGGACGACAAATGAAACGATTTTACCCAAAATGCTCTTTAACATGGAATTTACAAAATAACGGGCAATATAAAGTCATAAGTGAACCATATATGATATCATAACCATGAATATGATTCTGTAATAAGTAAATGACATTATTTAAATCATTATAGAGGATTTTTGGATACGTACGAAGCATATCAGACATAAGGTAAGGGATAATTTTGCAAATCTCATTTTTATCCGAGATTGATTATTCATAAGTATTTACTGGGGTTATTTATATCATCCATGTCCATGTTTTATAAAAGTGTTTTCATGTATGTTTAAAGTACTTTTTACCCAATTTTGACTTTTACTACATGGTATGTAAGGAATCTTTCTTTTGTTTATGTTATGAGGTACTTTTTTGACTTTTCCGACAAAAGTACGAGGAGATTGCTATTTTTAACTTATACGGCGTGGACGGATTTTTACGGTTTCATAAAGCCTCATTTTCATGAAGCTTAATCTACATGAGTTTATGACTATTTTCAACAAAATACTTTTATTTTAAAAGATCATGGCATTTTTTGAAAATAAAATTATTTTGATGAAGAAAGGATATTTTCCTCAAGAATTAATTTCAAATGTTTTATCAAAACCATTTTCCAAATAAGATTACATTATTTGATATATGTAAGTTTCAAGTTTAATTTATCTATTATTTAAATGGTTCAATTTTCTTATGATGAAATGTCCATTTGTTTTATATGGATTTTGAGATGATGGGATGATGTTTATGAAACCCATTTTATTCTTTGGGTTATGATGAATGTTTTAATTTTATTTTGTGGCACAAGTATGAATGATTTAATTATGAGATGGGTGGGACCTATATCTCCCTCCAATGAATTGGGTAATGATTTATATCTCATGACATAGACAAGGTTGGAATGGTAAGTTAATCCGGTTCAGTATTATAGGACTGAAACGAGGAGTGAACTCGATTCAGAAAGGGACTTTGTCCACTAAGATGGTCTTGGAAACAATGACTTGGCTACTATGGAAATCATTACATGTGCTTAATGGATGCCACAATTACATGTTTTATTCCCATGTTATGTAATAATTATGATCTATGACTTTTGTTCGTCCATGTTTTAAGTTGTTGCTCGAGATTTTGATGTTTAAACATTATGTTCGTGTTTTTAAGTTCAAATGTATATGGTATGTTTTATTTTATCCATGCTTACCCTTACTGAGCATTTGAGCTCACCCTTTTTATGTTTTATTTTCCCCCACGATTAAAATAAAGGTTTTAGGTAAGGGAACAAAAATTGGAAGATCATTATGGGAGATGTTGAAGATCTTTCACCCCGATTAGAAGATTACGTTCCAAGTCTCCAAAGACAATAAACTATTACGGTCCTTGTGTGTCTGTTTTTGTTATGTATTATGTATTCCTCAAATGTAATGTAATGTTCATATACGTCATGTTTCGGGTCTCTACAATGATTTACTTGATTAATGTTATTACAATACTCAAATAGTTTTAATTTTTTCTAATATTAGTCCCCACAACCTTCACTGATTACCAAAAATCAACGATCATGATAGGATAGAATTTAGATAATATTTTGATGAAAAAAAAGATGAATTATTTTCATTCGTTAAAAGGAATGGTAACATCCAATAGCTCGAGTTTCCCTTCAATAATGACAGTACGAACTGGGAAGAGGATATAAAAACAAATTAATTACATGACACCATCAAGTAATTTGAAAATTTCATCAATTTATTTATTTGGAACATCATTTCAAATTATTGTATATCCACCTTGGTAGCCTTATCTTTTTCAATGGAGTGAAATGTTTCACATTGGATGAAAAATCCTCCTCTTTGGACATGGAATTATCAATTATACTCTTGTGTAATATTAATTATACTTAGAATTCATTTTGTTTTTGGAAAATAAAATAAAAAAATGTATTATTTTCATCAACTATACATTATTTTTCCAACAAAATCTACACATATAGAGATATTTCTTCTGGTAATATAGCTTAATGATTACCAAGTAATTTTATTGATTCCTCCTAGGAGAGATAAAAATGGGACATCTAATATTATTTCAACACCCATTTGACCTATTGCAAGCCAGTTTAAATAGATTTATAATTGAATCCCAGATATTTTCGAGTCACAAATAAGTGGTATAAGTAATAAAAATTATTACTTCGGCCCTGAAAGTGGGACTTATGAATCAGATACAATTTATTCTTTAATATGTGTTTTCATGAGATGTGTTATAAGTCTATAGAATCATAGACCAGATCAAAATCATTCTTAGACAAAATATATAATTTGAGACAAGTTAAATGGATGGAAATAGTGGATCAAACACCACTAATATTGTTGGAACAAAGATAGTCCCAAAAAATATGCACTCTAACAATTGGAGTGTGGGGATGAATATATCTTCAATAAAATCATTAACTTGTGGTGGATGCTTTTATGATATATAAGATATATATATATATGGGTTCTAGATTCAATAAATGGTTTTATTGATACTCGCATGGACTCTCTAATTAGTGTTGGTATATGATTGTGCACTGGAAGCTTCTCTGCCAAGGAATTTAAAATATTTATCACCAGACTGACGTAAATTTTCATCTATGATGATAAAAGACCTGGTATGGTTTTAGGATATAACATGGATTACTCTAAGAAGAGAATAAAATCCATGAACAAACCTATTTCAGTCTGAATTCGTGATCGACATCTGCTTGACACTGGTGATCGATGGTTAAAAGAACCAAAGAAAAATCACTCTAGAAAATTTAAACATGCTTCAAAAATATATATGAGGGTATATGATTGAACGTTTTGTTCTAGTCTAGGGATACAAAGACACATTTAATGTCCCTATGATCACCACAACGACATTCCTTCAATGTAAGGAGATGATCTCGATTAGATCACTTAGATCAAGAGCTTATATCTTTATAAGGATGAAGAGAAGAGAAAGACATTCATTTCGAACGAATGAATAATCAATGGAATGATCTTGTTCTACTTCTTATATAGTGGGTGGATTAATTTCCAAGGATGTGATATGTGACCCTCAAAAATATAACGTCCACTGAATAAAAAATTAAAAAAATAATGACAAACTAAACTACATCATAAAATTATTTATATTTTATCACATGGCTATAATATATATTAAATATATTAAGAGATATACTTGAGTCATTATATTGACTCATAATTCATTCAAATATTAAATGATCCTTGAATGTTAAAATAATATCCATTTATATAATATTATTATTAGTATTTAGATAAAAACTTTTAAATAAATTTAATAAATAAACTCAACCCATTTATTATTTACTTGAATAATACTAAATTTATTTATTTATCAATGTTCGATAAAATTAATACAACCCACAAACCCCATGGTGAGTCCCAACATGTAATATAATCATATTCATCATAATATGGTAGATTATTGAATATGTTATTGTGTCTGACCCTCTAGGCCATTATATCAATAGGAGTGAATAGTATTAATCAACCAAGTGCGGATTCTAGAAACCTATAAGGGACCCTAAAGAGATAAGGAATATTCATATCATTTCTAACCAACCTATGAAAAAAAAACAATTTTTTAAAATCTCATTTTATTTAGATATATTTTAAATAACGACACACAATCCTATCATCATCCTTTCTTACTTTTAAATTTTTTGATCTTTTTGGAAGAATTCACCCATGAATAAAATGGACATGGATTTATAAAGGTACCCCTATCCTAATTAATCTGGCCCAAGATATTACTTCCTCAACACAGATCTGAAAAATTGTATCTTTATCATTCAATCAATGTCAAACCACTAATTACTCGCAAAACACAGGATACCTCTCCCTGATTTCATTATAATATTTTTTTCTTGCCGCAATGCTTATGATATAATGACACAAATTGATAATGAACTAAATTAAAGAGACCAATACACATTTACATATATAGGAACATCAATTGAAATACAAAACACGTGGAGTTCCTATTTGCGGGTCTTCCTTCATGATCTCAACTACATGAAATCACCACGTGATGAAACTTAGAGAAGAAGTATCAATGCTTATTTTCATCCAAAACTCTAAAGTTAGATATGAATAGTTTCCATTAAATATGAAGTATTTGGACTCTTGGAAATTTTTTTAAGATTATTTTAAGAATATTTCATGGTTCTCAAAATACCATGTTATTTTTTATAATCTCATGATAAAAAAATAATCTAAATATATTACCATTAAATGGTTGATGCAGAAATATTAACATATAATGTTAAGTGTACATCATGCATATTTCACTATATACATGAAATGGTAATTGAGAAGTATTGATAATGTTAGGTCTAGGGAAACGTATTTTACAATTCTCCCACATTCCCTTGATGTCAACCTCTTAACCTTCCTTGTTAGCTCTCACATGATTAAGATCATGTTTAAAATAAGTTATGGTTTTTGTTTCTGGGTCTTTAATATCTCTGCGGCATGGATATTCATCCATGCGAGACATCACCTCATTTAGCAAAAAATCCTCAAGAGATTGAAACCCCTTGTGTATTTATTTTTTCTACTATCAAAACATGACATCATGGCTAAAATGAGTATAATAATTTATATTTTAATAATACTCTACTAATATTGTTCAATTCCAAGGACTTGAAAAATCATTATGTATATCTACAGTGTATGAGGTATTTTCATACATCGATGCTATTATACTGAATGTACATTTCTTACTCAATATGTTATCCTAACTATGATATTATAACATATTGACCTAAGGATGACCAGTTTTTCTCCTCAAAACTAGTATCCATTTCTATCAACATACCTAGTATATATACTTGTTACTTTCGAAAAATTATATTTTGATAGATATGACTGCTTCCCTTATAGTTCTCCTAGATATTAGTGAAAGTTCCATACTCTAAAGAATATCCTGGAAAAGTAAAATCATGTACATATCATGGAATATGTGACTTATTCTTCCTAGAAGTGAATGGAATTAAATGCATTATATTATTCTCATCATATTCCCTTGCTTGTATTTTATAGAGATTTATTCCATGTGACACTTGTAACAATTATCTCTTAGATTTTAAAAACTTGTATTTCTCAATACATTGATAGTATATGTACTATTTACTTGGCCTAAGAGACCTTTTGAACTAGATCATTAGTTAATTTCCCAATAATTTAGGTTTATAATTTAGGTCAATATTTGGAGAGTAACTTTCATTATAGTCTTAACTCACTATAAGACCAAAAGTTTTATCTCATATGTTACCTAACATATTTCACATGGAAAATAATGTTACTCTAAAAAAAATATGGTGGACCCATGGAAAATATTTATTCCAAATTAATATTCGTTGAACATTTTTCTTACTTTTAATCTTGAACAACATTTCAGTAAAATTCACCCATATTTGAATTAAATAAAGTCACAATTCCTTTTTGGTTTCATCGTATAGACACCTCACAAGATTAGAGGTCCTAACATCCAAATCCCAAAAATATGATCTTATAAATTAGTTATGACTAGTAAAATTCTAAATGATTTAGGAAAAATGACTTGGTGTTACTAGTCGATCCTTATTTGTAAGAAACTTGTACCATCCACATATCATATCACTTGAATACCCATAACATCTTTTAAAATAATAAGTCCATTGTACATTGATACATGGAATCCATTATTAAATTTTAATTGACATGTTCCAATTTACAAAATTCCAAAAATAATTCCATCTTGTAAAAATTAATTATCTCGATGAATAATGTATCGCCTAACATAAAGAATAAAAAACCATCTATATGGTTCTAACATTACCGTGAAGTAAGTGTCTATAGAGAATTCTCTTCTACACATCTTATAGTACTCATTCTTATGACCACTGTTTCATTATATATGGAAATGACTAAACTCAAGTCAATACTGCTCCCATAATCTGAAGTAGAGATGCGAACACTTATTTTATAAATTTATTATATCACATGAATACATATTTTACATAATAAATATTTATATAATACCCTAAGAATCATTTAGGATGATTATATTAGATGCACCTTTTGTTTTTCGTGATGAATTTTTGTTTTTGTCTTTACTAATAAAAATCATCGATACCCTAGTTCTTATGAAATAGTTCATTTCTGTCAAAATGTAACACATATGATATCCATTGGCCATGATAGATGGAATGTGGTTATGGGATAATGTCATTATTAACAATTCATGTCTTGAAATTAATGAATATCATTGCAATTCATATATGGCTCCACATTAATGCTCTTTTTACTTACATATTGACTATGATATATATAAAGAAATGTTCATTAAAGAAATATTACTTGCAACATTTTATTAATAAATATTAATATGTAAGAATATCTATTGATCATCTTTATTATAATAAGAGATTTGATGTGAATAAGGTAATTTTCCTTTTATAATTACTCAATGCTACATTATAACGATAGATGAATACCTCATGAAGATATTCTTTGGCAGACCAACCCTGAGTAACTCATACCATATAAATATCCATATACCATACTTTACATCGACATTCCTTAAAATTATTAGTGGAATGGTATGGATTATTATAACAACAATCTTACCCATGGGGTAGTTAAAACTCTCTAGGTGAACTAATTCTAAATTCTTTTTGGATTAAAATTATTTATAAAGGGATATTTTTCCAAAAAATAAGTACATAAGTGTGTAGATAAAATCTAAGGTATTTAACTATAAAGAGTCTTAATAAAATAATTTTTATATCCTTGAAAATAGAATTGCATTTATTGAAAAAGATTATCTTACCTGAATTGGGTATATAATTCTAATAATATATATTCATAATTTATTTCCTATGATTTATGTATCACTTACCTATTACTTGAGTATTCAACAACAAAAGAAACATTCATTATGAAAGTGAAATAATGTATCCTTGTGTCCAAAGGACTATTGATATAATGTTTTTGTGGTTCTCAATAAATGTTTAGAATAATTAAAATAGAAAAATAGAAGTTGTATGATTCTCACCACAGACTTAGGGACCACCATTTCTCAAATTCATGGGGTATAAACCTTACCTCTAGTAATATTTATATTACCTACTGGGTTACTATATTTAGATACACATATATGATAATAATATTATACTAAATACCAATGATGTATTAAAGAACCATTAATTAACAAATACCTGATGAAGAAGGAACTAATTTCTTCTACAATTCAACCCATTGCATTTAAAATTCCTTAGATTTATTGCATGATATGAGAATCAAATAACCTTTGGCTTAATAAATATTTACATGAAGTATTTTGAGATGTTTCCTTTGTATTTCTCGATATTTATTGTCATTTTCAAATTTTGTTCCATCTTTTTTTTTCATAAGAACGAAATATTAATTTTTCTTTAATGATATTATTGTTTGAAAAACCTTACCTTGAAAGAAAAAGAAGTATTTTTTATCTGTAATATTAATTTATTTAACTAAAAAGCATTAGAAAATTAGTGAAAATAAATAGAGAAAGTGATCGATTGAAAGATCATGATACATCTTTCAATTTAAACATATCCCATTTAATCATCACCAATTCATATATGTGTTTCAATTTTCCCTCACAAGATTCTCGGAGATGAGTCTTCAGGAAATATCATCCATGTCCTGATGTAGTATCCAAAACTCACATCATATGTCGATGATAGAATTAGGACATACCATCATATGCGTCATTTATGAGTCTCCACTAATCAAAATTTACACCCACTCTTCTGAATGTGGACTGACATGTATTAGGGTCTCTAACACATTGAATTTATAATATTGTAATATTCTACACATTCAACTCTACTCTTATTTTAAAATTCTCAATGTATAGAAAAATAAAATGTTTAATTCATATTCGAGTATGTATTGAGGTATAACATTCCATTTTCTAAAAAAATAAAATCTAACGAACTATTACTTTAATCTTGATTATTGATTAGACAAAAATGATTATTTAAATCATTAAAATTTTACAACTATTTTATCGAACACTTGAAACCCTCTATGCTATAATCAGAATATTCTATCGCTTGGGTATTCTATTGGCAAGGATATTTATACCTAACCTCATAGTATAAAATATTTAACTGTGCCACTACTCATAGAACAATATGTAGGTGTTTTATAGGACAACCATATTAACTTTTGGGTCCTTTATCTATTGAGTGAAGAACCATCTTCTAAAATAATAAATATGATTTACTCAATGGTTGCATTTCAATTTTAAGAAAAATAGAATAAGATAATTTTATTCTACCGACTTAAGCTAAGTCAACCAACAAATCCAATGATAACTCCAAGGTTGTAGGAGGCATCCCTAAAATTTGGTTGACGAGCACCCTGAACACCTAGTTTTTTCAAATTCAAATGATGGAATGAATTTCCAACATAATATTACTCTAAGTGTTTTTATGTTTTTATTGATGGATGTAATACACTTCTGTAAATGTGTTTATATAATTTTGTCACACTCAAAACTGATCATTAATAGAAAGACATTCATCCGTTCTTTTTTCAGGTATATAATATAAGAAACAATGCATAAAGAAAATAATACTAGAGAACAGGTCTTGAGCATATAGTATTGATAGGTTCATTACAAATTTAATGTATCAAGACTGACCTAAGGAGTGCCATACCTGAGTTGAATCTTGAATTGTATTACAACATGCCCAAGTTCTAGTTTATTTTCTTATTATATGATATACCACCTCATCTTGGTAGGGCCCACATATTAAGTTATAATTGTTTAATGTACAAATATACTCATGCATAGGAGAGAGGGTCTGGGGGTTCGATATAAAATAGATAAAGTAGAAAAACATTACCTTACACAGATTTAATAAAAATATGATACAAAAATCATCATTTAAATACCAACATATTACAGTCAATGCACGCATATAATAAAAAACTAATTAAATTAATCGAGACATACATATGTATGATCACAAGCTCAAGCCCCTATTGGTATATTAAATAATCAAAACATAAAAATAAAATTGGAATAAATTTAAAGTATGAGGGTATATAAAACAATTATATTTATTTAAATAATTTTTTTTATTCTGTGACTACATTAATTTAATTTCAATTTAAAAAATATTAATTAATTAATTAATTTAACACATAAATTTACTTCATATTTCAGAATATAAAAATATAAATTTCCAAAAAAAACTAAATTTAGTTGGTTACATTTAATTATAAAATAAAATATTTTTTATTAAATAGTTTTGGTTATATTAATTTAATATTTTCCAAAACAACTGTACACATGGCCTATGCGGGTTATCCTGTACACTCACTGGTCCATACTGGGCTTTGCAAACCCAGTATAGGGGTGTTCTGGGATAGGTAGGCCCACCAAGACTCATATGATTTTATAGAGACCCACCAGAGCCCATTTTTTGGTAGATTAAGTATGGATGATCTGAGAGGATTCTAGAAAGAAGTTACCCCTCCGCTCGGGAATCACTCATGTGGTTAGGGGTGGATCTGGCTACTGGAGCTCAGTTGTGTGGGTGGATCATGATGCGATATAATGAATAGTGAAGGTTGTAGGGGACCATCGTTGGCGGTTTGTGGAAGATGACATTGCGGGGGGGGGGGGGGGGTTGAAGATGGCATGGTTTAGCATGGGAGGAAAATAGGGGACGATATTCAACTTTTGATCCAGCTAATGGGGATTGAGTCATGGGGCCCCAATGACCCTAGGTAAGTAGTGATCAACCATTCTGGCGGTATCCTGTTCTGAGGAAGGATTGGCTAGTTGTCTCTTCTCATGTAGTTGACTAAGTGATTAGGTGAGGATTGGATTGGGCCTGATCTACAAGAGATGATGGTCAAACTTCGTGAGATGAGGTGATAAGTGATGAGGGTGGGACGGTATCCCGATGTTAGTTGGTTGGGCATAACAGAAGGATTGTCTGTGACTCACTTGGGGAAGGTGAAAGACCTTTAGGGTCAGGTGTTTGGTCAGTTCATGATCGAAGGGGGTCGGTGTGGCTACATAATGAGGAGCGACCAGTGGAAGTATGATGGTTAATGGAAGGGAGCAATTTGTGCTTCTCTTATGGAATTTATGATATGAAATAAGGGAGGACAATGATTGGACATTTTTTCGAAGGAGGGGAAACTCAGGCATGTGGTGGTGCTCATCCTAACATCTAAGTAGGAGAGGGGGTGGTAAAGTGGATTTTAAAATAGCCTTGAATGGAACTTGGGATAATGAGTGGGGGTCATGTATGTCTCTAGATTATGGTGTAGGTGCGGTCCACTTTGGAGGTGGGACACCACCTAGATGATTCCATAGGAAGCATCTCTATTTACCTTTTTTATTTAAAAGTTTGTTATGTTTTAAAAAAATTTATTCCAACTTTTATTTTATTCATTTATTTATTTACTATTGCAGGGAAAACAAAAAATTTCATACACACTTTAAAAATACCCAACATAACAGGATTTATTGTTTTTAATTTCCTTTTAGAATTTTCTGAAATTCTTGTAGTTGTTTTTCACCAGCCAGATTGGATCCAATCACCAAAATCCAGTGATCAGAATCCATTCAATAATGTGCCTAAAAAATTTCCAAATAATATATATATATATATATGTTATTCTTCATATTTTAATATCTGAAATTTTAACATCTGAAAAACACCCCGTTTGATCCGTAAATGTTTTTTCAGATGTTCATAACTCAGTAATAAATCATCAGACTGAACCGTGGTCAGATTCATTAGGGTATATTCACAACCATATAAATAAAATTTAAAACAAAACAATGATATTAGATCCTAAAATCCACACGATCCCTCCAGTAATAAGTTTGGCCAATAGGGTAGGTAGTGAAAGCTAGCAGGCTGATGATTTGAAAAGTTTTATCACTTGAGTGATAGAACAGGCCATGTCCTTTGATATGTAATCTGGTACAGTCTGATTATTTTATATGGATGATTCTAATCATAGAGAAAAATTGAAAAAAATTCACTTTTCTATCTAAATACATGTTGTACATCTTCTTATCACTGGAAATCACTGCTCAGAGGATCCAAAGTATAATCCCAACAGATCGCCAACATGTTCTTTAAAAATTCACTAGACCACTGAGAGTTGAATTATGGGTGGTAGCATGCCGATATGATGATACATTTAACATCCCCATGATCACCACATTGATTCCCCATAATTTTAAGGGGATGAAGATGATCTAATCACATGGATCGAGAGATTTTGTCTCTAGATAGTAGGAGAGGAAATATTGGCACTAAATCCGAATGAATAAACTTTCTCTGTAATGAGACACTCATATTTCTTATATAGGTGGTGGAGAAAGTACTCGGAAAGGGTTCCCCAGCCCATAGAAATAATACCTCCACGAAATAATAAATAAATCAATAATCATGATGAACTGGATTGTTCCATAAATATAATTTTACAAATTTCATAGGACCAATAAGGAACCCAATAGAAGATACCTAACAGTTATTTCATTTCCATGGAATTTTTCCTTGGAGAAATGTACAATTTAAAATGATATACATTGATAATGATATCAATTTAGGAGACCAATACCCATGTATGTATATAAGAACATCCAATTACTCCCAAAACATGGTGTGTTCCTATTGGCGGGTCATTCCTCATCATCTCATCTACTTAAAATCACCAATTGTGTACTTCATGCGAATTAGTCTCTACAATTTTGCTCTGCCCATCAACTAATTTTCAAAAATAAATTGTGCTTAGTAATTATGATGTATCTAGACCATATTAAAAAATTTTAATATAAATTTCAATGTATCTTTAGTTTCTCAATATAGCATGGGATTTTCTATAACCTCTTGTCAAAAAAATAAACTCTTGACAGTTCCATTAAATAGTGGATGTAAAAATCTCTATAAAATAATGGTATGTGTTCATCTTTAATATTTCACAATGTTCATGAAATGATAATTAAAAACTATAGATATGTTTGGTTTAATAGAACCCAATGTTACAAAAATAGTTCCACTTCCTCTAGTGGAACCATATAAGCATCATCTCTTGTTGGTGTTCCCAAAAAAATTTTATGAATGGAGTTAACATCATTGGTGTCAAATATATATAGAAAACATATGAGAATGATATCCTCCCACTACATAATTATCATCTAATATATTCTAAACACATTCCATAATTTTTATATATTAGTTTTCTGAATGAAAATTCCTAAGAGACAAAAATGTTAGGGGAGTACTCTTGGGCCATAGTGGGTAAGTAAAATAGATCGACCCTCCCTAGTTATTGAGCTACTATTTTATATTAATGTATATGAGAGATAGTATTTTTGTACTATTGATAATGGAGTATAAATAATATGTATAATCTATAAGTTGAAATCATAATTTTAGGAAAGAATGAAATAAAATAATAAGGAAGGATATACACACATTGAAATATTTTTTATGTCTCTAAACTCATATAGGGGAGAATGGAAATCAATATCTAAAAATAATTCATCCATCATGGTAAAAAATTTAATATATTTTTTCAGCTTTATTAGTAAATAGAAGTCTTTGAAGGAGACATGAAACACAACTGTTAACCTTGATAATCATATTGTGCCATCCACCCCTCCCCTTGAAAGGATGATTAGAGAAGGTGATGCATGTTTTCCCTCTACCTCATTTGTTTCTTATGTGGTCAAGAGTGGGAGTTTATTCCAAGAATCCAATATGAAATATATTATTTTCAAGTAAAAGGGATACCCCTAGAGAAAAAATATCCTTACCAAAGAACATGTAAGTACTCAAATATATATGTGACATCTCGAGGATGGTTTACTCATAAAATAACTGAACCTAAGGACATGATGGCCTCATCAATGCCTCCATATTGTCTATTTGATGAAGATTAGTAGAGAGGGTATATAGTAGTATGATGGGAATAATATAGCCAGTTTATCATAGTGCATCACAGTCGTAAATAAAGGATAATAAACTAAAACATTATAACAAAAAGAAGAAGCAATATATCCAGAAAAAAACAGTAGCCAAAAATCTGTATTTAGAGTGATATATAAATGGCGTCTTGTCTAATGAAAAACTGAAATTGGAATGAATGGTATAATTAATAATTAAAATACATCTATATAAAAGAAAAAATAATCAAAAAAATATCCCACTGATAATCTGGAGCACTGGCTCAGTTGTCTGCTCCTAAACCCAAAATAGATAAAGCATCTATTACTGGGTCATTACCTTTATACATTCACGAATCCATAAAATCCACCTAAGTACCAAATAGTTTCATAAATAGGGTGTGAGTAAAACTTAGTAGTCCATCACTAGTAGTGACTAATGAAAATATAGTCTGCGAATATAATATGTAACATTATTAAAGCATGATTCTTGAAATATTTAAAATGATTTAAAATTGAAACCATGTTAATATGGGGTTCCTCATAGTATTACCAACCAAAAATACCTAATTAATCATTATAAAAATGTCCCTGAGCATAGGACTACTAATTGGTCAAGGATCTATGTCCCATTTTTGATGCATCCTAGCCTACTCATTGTCATAAATTTTAACGTTGGATGAGGGTTGAGTGTGATACGCATGTTGAAACCAAATAATTAAACCTTAATAATTTCTACCATGCTTAACGAACAAGTATAATATAACACAATTTAGAGTTGATTGGTACCTAGGAAGATAATATATTGCACCACTTGTCTGAGGACATGAAAAAAAACATGGGAAGATTATCCTATGAATTTAATTTTCTAAATAATGTGGATGAATCCTTAACTTCAAACAAGGTCAATCATCAAATATTAAAAGGACTAAGTCCATGGTGGGTATTTCTATTGGAAATTTCATCAATTAATCAAGGTGGTTTCCTTGAGGGAACATTGTATTCCCTCAGGAATCTAAGGCTAGCTCAAGTAATGTGACACCTTCAAGTGTGTGGGTCTCAATTGAAGATTTTATGTATTTATTTTGTACATTATATTTATAAAATCAGTCATTCTTTATACATTTCATCAACAAGTTACTTGTCCAACACATTGAAGTGTTGTTGTAAATTGATAAGAAAGGTGTGATTTTCAAGGAAATTGAATGATAACAACTTAAGAAGTGGTTCAGGTTGAGTTAGTCAACCTACAATGATGTCAAGGTGACTTAATGGGAATATACATCGAGGTATATGAATTTATCTAATGAAATTATATAAATTTGGTGAAACACGTGGTATGTATGCCATGTGACACAGTGAAAAAAATTTATAGATAATGAATGTTTTAGGGGAAAGAAGTAGACCACCTTCCATAGCCTTGTGGTAGATTATTTTTCAAATATCGACCTAAAATTTGGATTATAATGAATGAAAATGATAAAACATAAAAGAAATATAAAAAAGATAATATTAACTTTCATGAAGTTCACACTATGGATGGTGAATAAAACTAAGAATGGAAGTACAAGGAATTCTAGAATTACAAAGTGGTGGTCTAATGTAACTTACACCATTTCAATTGGTGCATAGAAAGAGAAGATTCATTAAATACTAGGTGATGTGAAAGGTAGATATTCTAGAATGGTCTATTTCCATTTAAATAAGGATGAGGGGGTATTTAGGTTTAAGATAAAGGAGGAAAAAATAGTAATTTTCAACTTTTTAAAGGGAAACTTGATTGGGCCATGTCATTCTCCAAACTATGTGTCAATTGTGCACACTTACTATCCAAGGGAACAACACATAGATAGTTTATGTGCATGGTTTGGTAGACTATGCATAATCAATGCATTTGAATATATATGGAGGCCCCAACAAAATAGGTCATGGGAAAACAATTTAAAAAATTGTACAAAAACCATGTGTGGTGCCTCTATAATTTATATATTGATTTGAATTGTCATGTGGCCTATATTTTATGTTTTTTTTACTATGATACTACCTTTCTAGGTTGTATGTTTGAGAGGAACAATTAGTTATATCTAGGCTCTAATCATACAACTCATCTAGTCTCTTTAAAAATAATTAATCTAGGCCCAAATCAACCTCGAATGCTCCTAAAACCTCCATAACCTCTTTAAAAATATCCATTAAAGTAATAATAAATGGATTAGAATAAATTTATAATGACTTATACTTCATTGAAACATTAGGATCTTATACCTTCCCCTCTTTAAAAAAAATCGTCCCTGAGTTTCAATTTTGAGGGTGGATGAGCAGCATCTAATAAAATTATTGGCCAATAATCATGTATATCGAAATATCATTCAATGGTCTAATCATGTACATGAATTTGTTGTTATATCTCCTAAACCAATGGAATTGTCTTTAAATAGAGAGCCTTAATGATATGATCAACAACATTTCTGAGGTACAACTCAAAAGGATAATCTTATTCTATCTCTACTTAATTCAGATAAAAATCATTGGATGGTTCAGAGTGAAAAAAGTGGTGCTGAGAAACACGAAATAAATGATTAATAATATTATACTATCATGAAAGAGATATGAGATAGTTTACTATCCTAAAACTATTTAATATATCCAAAGGGTTGATGAATCTTGAAAACAACTTACTTAGTCTTTCAATTCATTGATGAACAAATCTTGGAGAAAAAAAAAGAAAAATCAATCTCCCTCCTCAAACTATACAGGTCGACAATAATGACTGAAATTATACTCTTTCCTAGACTAAGCTATATCCATTAATTTCTTAGTAATATTTACATACTGTAATGTATCTTGAATAATATGAGGTCCGAACAACAATACCCCAAGATCTAACTAATACAATGATGAATGAAACGGCCTACCATAGATCAACTCATACAAATCCATCTCGATAGTGTCTTGAAAGATATTATTTTTAGAAAACTAGACATGAAATTAGTGTTATTCAAAAGATACTCCAAAATCAAGGATAAATGCTTGAAGAATTTAACATTTACCTTTATAGTGTTCTCAGACTGACCCTTATTCTAAGGGTGGTATACTATAGCAAGAAGTACATATAAGCCATGTGCCTTCCGTGATCCCTTCTACAACTGAGAAGTGAACTTTGTATCGTTCTCGGATATTATGGTATGTGGAACCCAAGATGGTGTATCATATCTCAATCAAAAATTTTCCCATGTACATCAACAAATAATATCTTCAAAATAGGGAGAACATTGGTGACCTTCGACAACCATTCTGTGATCACCCACACAATGTCACTACCTTGAGGTGACCTTTTTACCGCATTATGCAATTTATAGTGACATTTTACAATTTCATATTTGTGAATTCTAATGATTGTTAGAGACCTATAGGTCTCTATTGATCCACCATTAAATTATTATAGGTTTAATATAGACTAATAAATCCAATGATATACTTTTTCATCATATACAGCCAATATTGGTTGTGAAATTCATGGCAATACATAGTGATTATGGGATGCATTGCACATTTGGATGCATGATATTCCCACATGAAGTTCTCTCATATGTCTAATGGTACCCAGACACTCCCATGGATATTATTGGTATCACCCTCATTGAAACTTAAACAGGAATATAGTTCTTCACTTAAAACAATTTCACTCTAGACTATGCCTTTGAGATCAAAATACTTCATCCTCATCACTTAATCTAGAAGTGAGGAGGTCATTTAAAAATATATAATAAAATGATGATCATGAAACTCCTAAAATTCCATACGCATTTCAAAAATAATATCCATTAAATGACATTTGCTGCTAGCTTCTTGAAGAATTTAATTCTAATTATTTCAGCTCAGCACATTAGTAATGGCACTACAATTTCATTGAATGTAAGAAAGCTTTAATTAAAAATACTATAAATATTCAACATATCATCATTTTCAGAGGTTCAATCATGGTAGAATAATATGTATTTTATTATTTTATAGTCTATATATACCATCAAACCTTCCACAAACAAGTAATGTCTACAACAGTGCAACGAATGTACAATATACTCTAAATTGAAGTCATGTATTGGGTAATTGAATTATTTTTGCCTCAACTATTGAGAAATATACTATATAAATCATTACCATTTAATTAAAAATAGATCCTAGACTAATTCCTGAAGCATCACAGTAAACTATATATCCTCTACTAGGATCAGGTAAAATCAAGATTGCTGGTGAGGTTAAACTTCCTTCTAACTCATAAAATACCTTCTCCCATGATTCAAACCATGGAATATTTTAAATATTATTATTCAAGTCTATATGTTGTACTATAAGGAAAGAAAATTCCAGAATATAATGATGATAGTAACTAGATATCTCAATGAAAATTCACATATCAAGGATATTATTGGAATACTATTCAGAAGAAGTTACTATAACCTTCTCTAGATCCAAAGAGACCCCTAATTTCGATAAAATGTGACCCATAATGTAAAATTTATCATTCCATAAGTTTTATTTTGGGAGGCTTTCATAGAACCTACTATATCTTAGTATACTTAGTATGGTGCCAATGTGTTTTTTTAATGATCATGTCTGGTCTATGAATACAACAAGATATCATCTAGGAAGATAACCACAATGGAATCCAGTTATGAGTTAAAAACTATATTCATCATGGTCATAAAGGCATAAAATATATTCGGTATGAAAAATCATTAATAGATATTCTGAAATTCCAAAATTTGTTAAGAAATATGTATAAGTTATATATGAGGTTCTAACAATTAGCTGATGATAGCCTAATCTGAATTCGACCTTTGAGAAGATCCTATATCCCTAGAGATGATGAAAGATATCATCTATATAAGGATGTGGGTATCAAATTGTAACATCCCAAGTAAGTAATGAATAATATATATTTTTATCTATGTCTATTAATGAATTAGATAGTGTTTTAGAGGCTTAAAATGAAAACAAATCCAATCTTAAGCATGGAATACACTAATATTTTTAAAAGATTGTTTTACTGCCTTTTGATGGAAAACCATTTTTAAATTTATATTTTGACAATTTTATAAGCTATTTTTGTCAAAATAAACTTATAATTTATGATTGGGACATCAAAATTTACTTTGTGGGAATTTTTGGTATTTTTTAGACAATGTTCATTTTTAATGAATAGTGAAAAATACTGCATTTTACATCAAAACTTCTTTTTAATCTAATTTATTTATATGATTAGATTATCTTTTGAATTGGTTTTGAAGTGAAATTAGAATATATTTTTACCATTTAATCCAATGGTGGTCATTGGAATCAATTTCACTTTGAAATTGGACTTAAACTGGTGTCAATCTTTTGATACTTATTGTTTCATAAAAACACGCTATTTGTCATGACAACGGGAATTAATTATTAAATTAATTAATTTGACTTATATGTTTTGAATTTAGTAAAATAGAATTCATTTTTGAATTTGGAATATCAAATATATCTTAGGGTGAAGTTTTGGTATTTTTCTGAAAAACATCAATTTTTGATGAATAGTGAAACCACTAAGTGGTACTTATAAAAAATGATTTTTTCATTTAAATGAAATTTTACCACTTCTGTGTTTTGAATTTAAAAAATACAACATACATGGTTGTAATTAAGAAGTAAAATGTGGTTCAATAAGATTAAAATATTTTTTTGGTGAATAGTAACTTATTAAGTTTTTAATCGCGATTAGAGGTAATTAGTGTAGTTTAAGGTAAAAATAATGTTTTAATAAAATTAGATGAGCTTGAAACATGTCCTACCCTCATTGGATGAGTCATGGAAGACCAAGAAAATCCATGGGTCAACTTGGGGACCCCATGGAGCCACTTTGGTTGGGAAATGACATAAATAACTTTTTATTTAATGTAAAAGTAAAACTGACACAAACATGAGATGTTTTACTAAAACAATTTTTTACATGGGGTTATAAAGATCAGATTTTTGATTATAAATATTAATTGGAAAGATAAAAGAATTTCCTACATCATAGTATTTTTTATAATTTGTAGACTTTAAATAAATGAAATTATTTATGACATCATGATGATGCAGCGATGACCTCATTATTTAACGATTTAAATAAAATGGAATGATAATGTAAAATCTAAGACCTACACATGGCCAAAACCTATTGTATGGGTGTATTTCGAACACTTATCACCTTATCCTCGAAACACATCAATGTGGGACCTCTTAAATCCGAATACCATTTTAAAATAAAGTGACTTTTCTTTACCTTCCAAGAGTGCCCCTCCTCTCCTCTTATAAAAGGCCCCCACCTCTACCTCCTTACCCACACTCCCAAATCCATTGGCTCGGCCAACCCCTGCCCATTTTGTCTCTCAACTTCCCTCTATTACTCCTTAAATCCTCAATTTGGGCAGAAGTCTTCCCAAGGAAGCCTTTTCTCTCAAACCAAAGGGAGTTACCCGATTTTAAGGTAATGTCTTCACTTGAGTCCTTTTGTTTTATTTTGCTTCTCCAACACCCTAAACTCTTTTTATTAATTTATTTTGTAACAACTCAGGTATCTTAAATATACTAAGATGTTTTTATAAGAAGTATTCGAGCTACACTAACGCACACCTACATCTAATTGTTAAAGGACATACTGTTTCCGTGGTTGGTGAATTTATGCCTCCCGAAATGATGATTGTTCAACATTCTTTTAACACCTTCAAAGGTGGCCATTAAGATGTCACTATATATGTATATGAAATATAATATGTTTATTTTTTCCTTAAGATTATGTATTTTTCATTTTGGGCATACCTTTATGGTTTCCATTATGGGTAAACGCGATATCTTCATTTAAGGAAGTGCAGACTACCGCCCCCTCAAAGTGATTTGATTCGTTAAATAACATATGTGGGACGTATAAAGGATGGAACTATGAAAATATATATGATATTATACTAGAATTATAATATACCTTTATATCATTATGATTCCATTCTATAAAATATGAAATAGAAATGAAAGTAGCGTTCATGCGTACGTACGGCTTACCGTCTCCATGAACGGTGCATTTCATTTCTTACCTATAAATGATTATGTAATATTATAAATGCATGTATATACTGAATATATATGATATATACATGATGATTATAATTTTGGATATAATGGATACAAGAACAACATGTAATTATAAAGGGTTTATTTTTGACTCAAGTACCAATGATCGTTAAAACGACCGTTATTAACTTAAATAATTGCATGGTGTTCATGACATGGAAATAAGTGATATAAAAGGAATAATGAACTTGAAAAAGGTTCTTAAGAAAGTAGAAATTAACTCAAGATTATTATTCAAGGCATTAAAGAACGATCGAGTCAAGTCGGACCCGAGGTATGGAACTTCGTCTCAATCTCCTTTCATTGAGGCATATTTTGTTTTATACACAACCTTCTTTTATACGGTGTATAAACCCCTTTGACTTTTATGTTTATCCAAAAGGAATCTTTTTTCTTCGAAGCGTTTTAATAAACGAAAAAAGGGAATGTTTTTGTCGTACGTATGCGGCGGCAACGACTTCTCCGCCACTGAGACTATTATTTGAGTTTCGGCTTCCTCTACAAGCCGTACCTTTTTTTAAAAAGAAAAATAAATACCATGTTTTACTTTTATTTTATTTTGGTATTTAAAATGGTTTTCATAATGTTTTTATATCAATGTGTTGTATTGATATCTTGTGATTGAAAGGTGGAAATGTTATGTTTCCTTTATTCATGTTTTATGTGATACAATTATGTTGAGGTTCTTGGGCATTATTATGAAGACGGGTGGTTCTGTGATAAACTAAGGGCGGGTGAGCCCAATATAGCTCTCCAATGCATTGGGTAACGTGAAAGAGTGTAACGTTAAGTTTCTCCAAAGAGATTTAGGGAATATACTATGACTGGTATTCCAAATGTAACCAAGAGGGTTACTCCCTACGTAAGAATGTTATGAATGCCTCAAGTTACCTTTATGTCTTATGATTTCTATGATTTATTCATTATTTGACTAGGTAAGTTAAAGTGATTATGTTTTATGGGTAAAGTATGATTTCATTTTTATGTATATATGTACCCATGTTTCCTTTCCATATTTTTATATCCCTTACTGAGCTTTTTATGCTCATCCCAAGTTTTTTGAAATGTTTTTCACAGGTCAAGGGAAAGGTACATGATATGATGATAGTGTCAAGGAAGTGTCAAGAAAGAATCCATGTTTTAGTATAATTATGTTTCCATTGATGGGAAAGAGGAATACTATCTTTATGTAACCACTTTGTTTATATGTGGAATGTAATGCATGTTTTATGATCTAATTCTCTAAAACTCTAAACCCGAAAAGATCCTCAATGTGTAATCTTGTAATAACTCAAGATTAAGTAAGGTTTAAGGCTGGGGCCTTATAGTTGGTATCAAAGGTCGGTTTAGATAACTTTAGGAGTTAGAATTCTATTAAATGATTATCCAAAAATATTTTTTTTATGGTCAAATTGAAGTGATATAGTATTTGAAGATTACCATGTTGCTTCATCTAAGACATGTCTGTTCAGAATGGTTTTCCACAGAGGAAACAGGGAAGCAGTGCTAGGAAGGCATACAGAAGGAAATAACCTTCCGAATCAGCATCCTAAGATGGTCGGAATTGGAACTGAACAGTTTGTTGCAGTAATGGCGCAGTTCACTCAAGCGATAAATGGCGGTGGTATCCATACACGAGATCAGCCAGATCAACCGCAGAGGAACATGTTAGTGGAGGAACATTTCATGAGGCAACATCCCCCATCTTTCAGAGGATCATCTGACCTTGTGCTAGGTGAAGGGTGGATTAAAGCACTGGATAAGATTTTTTATGTCATGGGGTGTTCAGACAATAAAAAGGTTAGTCTTTCTATTTACCGTTTAGAGGGTGAAGCAGATCAGTGGTGGTCGATGGTTAAAAATATCAAGGACACTGATGAGATTGATGCTCTCGACTGGGATGAATTCAAAGCTATTTTTCTTGAAAAGTATTTTACTAAGGCTGTTCGACTTAGGATGGAAAAACAATTCTTGGAATTTAGGCAAGAGGAAGACTCAGTGGAAACCTATGAAGAAAGGTTCACTCGATTGGCAAGGTATGCTCCAAATTTTATCCGAGACCATGATAGTAAAATCATTCATTTTTACTCAGGATTAAAGCCAAAATATCAAAGGGCATTAGATTCTTGTGAGTTTAATAGTTATGAAAAGCTTGTTCGATGTGCTGAGAAGGTGGAAATGGAGTTTGCTGATGATCAAGTGTTCTATAAAAACTAGCAGAAAAACAGACCAAGGTGGCAGGAGAAAGGGAAGAATTCTTCAAAAACGTCTGATGGTAAGAAATCTAAGTTTTCAGTTTGTGATAAATGTGGCAAAAGGCATGATGGGGAATGTCTTCGGAATTCTGGAAAGTGCTACCGATGTTGTAAGATGGGACATAAGGCTCATGATTGCACTGAAAAAGATCAAGCTGAAGGTAAGACCAAATTTTATTTACAGTTAGTGAAACGTTTTAAGTGCAATGAGATTGGTCACTATGCAAATGAGTGTCCGACAAAGAGCGTGAGTGATGGGAAGCAGTTATACTACAAGTAGAAAGGGGTTGTGAAATCCTTTGCAACTACTTCAGTAGATGTCGGGCCATCAAATGAAGTTGTATCAGGTACTTTGTTTGTTTTTTCATATTATGCCAGTGTGTTGTTTGATTCGGGGTCTACACATTCTTTCATCTCTGAAACCTTTTCTAGTAAAATGGGAATACCATCTTAAGAAATGACTCCTGAACTTTTGGTAAAAACACTTGGGGGAAATGTTGAGGCAAAGAGAATTTATAAGAATCTTCCTATCCTTATTTGTGGAAAGAACCTACTTGCAAACCTTATTGTTCTACCTCTAGTAGAGTTTGATGTTATCCTGGGTATGGATTGGGTCTCTATTTACCATGCTAAGATTAAATGTAGAGCTAAAGAAGTTTCTTTTCAGAATGACTTTCAGTTTGTGTAAAATAATGAACCCTTACTATTGATAACTTATCAAGAGGCCAAGAAACTTGTAAAAGATGGAAATGAATGTTACTTTGCACACATCGTTGAAAATAAAGGAACTGTTCAGATTAATGATGTGCCAGTGGTAAATGAGTATCCTGATGTTTTTCCTGATGAGTTGCCTAGAATAATACCAGATTGGGAAGTTGAGTTTACTGTTGACTTAGTTCCTGATGCTAAGCCAATTTTAAAACCCCCTTATCGAATGGCTCAAATTGAACTTTTAGAGTTGAAGGATCAATTGCAAGATTTATTAGAGAAAGGTTTCATTCGACCTAGCACATCACTATGGGGTGCTCCTGTTTTGTTTGTTAAAAAGAAAGATGGTTCAATGAGACTTTTTATTGATTATAGAGCCTTGAATAACATCACTATTAAGAACAAATATCCTTTGCCTCATATCAATGATTTGTTTGATCAGCTCCAGGGAGCTCAGTATTTTTCAAAGATTGACTTGAGATCGGGGTACCATCAGCTGAAGGTAAAGGAAGCAGATGTTCCGAAGACCGCGTTCCGTACAAGATATGGCCATTATGAATTTGTAGTAATGCCTTTTGGGCTAACCAATGCACCTGTTGTATTCATGGACTTAATGAATATAATTTTCTATGAGTTCTTGGATAAGTTTGTGGTGGATTTCATTGATGATATTTTGGTGTTTTCTAAAAGTAAAGAGGAGCATGAAATACATTTAAGGGTTATCTTGAAAACCGTAAAAGAAAAGAAACTATATGGGAAATTCAGAAAGTGTGAGTTTTGGTTGCAAAAAATTTCTTTCCTTGGTCACATTGTTTCTAAAGATGGGATAACTGTTGATCCTGCAAAAACAAAAGTTGTGGAAGACTGGCCAAGACCCACAAATGTAACTGATATTCGTAGCTTCCTTGGTTTGGCAGGCTATTTCTGAAGGTTTGTTAGAAATGTTTCACGGTTTTCTAGTCCAATGACTAAGCTAACTCAAAAGGGTGTTAAGTTTATCTGGACAAAAGAATGTGATGATTGTTTTCAGGAATTGAAAAGAAGATTGGTGAATGCTCCAGTTTTGGCACTACCTTCCAGGAATGGTAAGTTAGTTATATACAGTGATGCTTCATTGAAAGGACTTGGTTGCGTCCTAATACAGAATGATCAGGTAATTGGTTATGCTTCACAATAGTTGAAAACTCATGAGGTAAATTACCCTACACATGATATGGAATTAGTTGCTGTTGTTTTCGCTTTTGAAATTTGGAGGCATCATTTGTATGGAGTAAAATGTGAAATATATACTGATCACAAACGTTTAAAGTTTATATTCACTCAGAAATAATTGAACATGAGACGGAGGAGATGGCTGTAATTAATCAAGGATTATGATTGTACAATTCATTACCATCCAGGAAAAGAAAATAAAGTGGCAGATGTTTTGAGTTGAAAAAGTAATGCTTCATTAGCAATGCTACGTTTGGAACGAGATCCTTTGGTTTTTGATTTGATGAACTTTGGCATAGAAGTTTTTGGTGCAGGATGTTCTTCTTTTTTGTTTCAGGTATCAGTGAGATCATCCCTATCAGACAGAATTAAGCAAGCACAAAGGGAAGACAGTGAGTTCCAGAAAAAGGTATAGCTGGTTCAGAAGGGCAAGTTGCCTGAATTCCACATTGATAATGATTGTGTTTTGAGGTTTGGGAAGAGATTATGTGTGCCTTGTGATTCACAGTTGAAGAGAGAGTTGTTATGTGAAGCTCATAGTTCTCCGTTTTCAGTTCATCCTGGCAGTACTAAGATGTACAGAGATCTGCGAGAGTATTACTGGTGGGATGGAATGAAAAGAGATATTGCTGATTTTATTATGAAGTGTTTGACATGTCAACAGGTTAAAGCAGAGTGGCAGTTACCAAAATGGATGCTTCAGCCTTTACCAGTGCCAGAGTGGAAATGGGAGAATATATCCATGGACTTTGTTGTGGGATTACCGAAGACATCTCGAGGCAATAATTCAATCTGGGTTATTATTGATCGCTTGACTAAATCTGCTCATTTCCTTGCTATACGAGATACTTTTTCCCTAGATCAACTTTCCCGTTTGTATCTTAAAGAGATAGTCAGGTTACATGGAGTTCCCCTCTCCATTGTATCTGATCGTGATCCCAGGATCACCTCTAACTTTTGGAAAGGCCTTCAGAAGTCGGTGGGTACTGAATTAAATTTTAGTACATCATTTCATCCTCAATCAGATGGGCTGTCAGAACGAACAAATCAAACCTTGGAGGATATGCTACGAGCTTGTTCGATGGATTATCAGGGAAGTTGGGACCAACATCATTCTTTGGTTGAATTTTCATATAATAACAGTTTTCATTCCGGTATACAGATGGCACCATTTGAGGTATTATATGGGAAGTGGTGTCGAACTCCAGCTTTCTGGGACGAAGTGGGTGAAAGGAAGATGATGGGACCAGAATTGGTAGATGAGATGGCAGAAAAATTTCAGCTGATTCAGAAACACATGAGAACAGCTCAGAGTAGGCAGAAGAGTTATGCAGACAATAGGAGGAAGGATCTAACTTTTGAGGTAGGTGATCATATTTTTATCAAAGTCTCACCATGGAAAAGTGTGATGAGATTTGGTAAGAAAGGAAAGCTGAGTCCAAGGTTCATTGGACCATATGAAATTCTGGAGAGAGTTGGATTAGTTTCATACTGGGTGGCTTTACCTCTGAGTTTATCTCAGGTACACAAATTTTTTCACGTTTCGATGTTGATAAAGTATATGCCAGATCCATCTCATGTTTTGAGTCCAGAGGTAGTTCAGCCGGAAGAGAACCTATATTATGAGGAACAACCGGTCCATATTCTTGACCACAAGGAGAAAGTGTTACGAAATAAGGTGATTAATCAGGTAAAGGTTTTGTGGAAAAACCACATTATGGAAGAGGCAACATGGGAATCTGAAAATGCAATGAGGGATAAGTACCCCCATTTATTTGATAAGTAAATAAATTGTGGGGACGCAATTTTCTAAAGGGGGAAGGATGTAACATCCCAAGTAAGTAATGAATAATAGATATTTTTATCTATGTCTATTAATGAATTAGATAGTGTTTTAGATGCTTAAAATGAAAATAAATCCAATCTTAAGCATAGAATACACTAATATTTTTAAAAGATTTTTTTACTGCCTTTTGATGGAAAACCATTTTTAAATCTATCTTTTGACAATTTTATAAGCTATTTTTGTCAAAATAAACTTATTCTTTATGATTGGGACATCAAAACTTACTTTGTGTGAATTTTTGGTATTTTTCAGACAATGTTCATTTTTTAATGAATAGCGAAAAATACTACATTTTACATCAAAACTGCTTTTTAATCTAATTTATTTATATTATTAGATTATCTTTTGAATTGGTTTTGAAGTGAAATTAGAATATATTTTTACCATTTAATCCAATTTTGGTCATTTGAATCAATTTCACTTTGAAATTGGACTTAAACTGGTGTCAATCTTTTGATACTTATTGTTTCATAAAAACACGCTATTTGTCATGACACCAGGAATTAATTATTAAATTAATTAATTTGACTTATATGTTTTGAATTTTGTAAAATAGTCTTCATTTTTGAAATCAGAATATCAAATATAGCCTAGGGTGAATTTTTGGTATTTTTCTTGAAAACTTCAATTTTTGATGAATAGTGAAACCACTAAGTCATACTTAAAAAAACTGATTTTTCGTTTAAATGAAATTTTACCACTTCTGTGTTTTGAATTTCCAAAATCTGAAATACATGGTTGTCATTAAAAATTAAAATGTGGTTCAATGAGATTAAAATAATTTTTTTTGGTGAATAGTAACTTATTAAGTTTTTAATCGCGATTAGAGGTAATTAGTGTAGTTTAAGGTAAAAATAATGCTTTAATAAAATGAGATGAGCTTGAAACATGTCCTACCCTCTTTTGATGTGTCATGGACGACCAATAAAATCGATGGGTCAATTTGGGGACCCCATGGAGCCACTTTGGTTGGGAAATGACATAAATAACTTTTTATTTAATGTAAAAGTAAAAATGACACAAACCTGAGATGTTTTACTAAAACAATTTTCACATGGGGTTATAAAGATCATATTTTTGATTATAAATAGTCATTTAAAAGCTAAAACGATTTCCTACATCATAGTATTTTTTTATAATTTTTAGACTTTAAATAAATTAAATTATTTATGACATCATGATGATGCAGCGATGACCTCATTTTTTAACGATTTAAATAAAATGGAATGATAATGTAAAATCTAAGACCTACACATGGCCAAAACCTACTGGATGGGTGGATTTATAACCCTTATCACCTTATCCTCGAAACACATCAATGTGGGACCTCTGAAATTCGAATACCTTTTTAAAATAAAGTGACTTTTCTTTACCTTCCAACAGTGCCCCTCCTCTCTTCTTATAAAAGGCCCCCACCTCTACCTCCTTACCCACACACCCAAAGCCTTTGGCTCGGCCAAACCCTGCCCATTTTGTCTCTACACTTCCATATCTTACTTCTTAAAGCCTCACATTGGGCAGAAGTCTTCCCAAGGAAGCCTTTGAGCTCAAACCAATGGGAGTTACCCGATTTTAAGGTAATGTCTTCACTTGAGTCCTTTTGTTTTATTTTGATTCTCCAACCCCTAAACTCTTTTTATTCAGTTATTTTGTAACAAATCCAGTATCTTAAATATATTATGATGTTTTTATAATAAGTATTTGAGCTACACTTACACACACCTACATCTAATGGTTAAAGGACATACTGTTTCCGTGGATGGTGAATTTATGCCTCCCGGAACGATGATTGTTCAACATTCTTTTAACACCTTAAAAGGTGTCCATTAAGATGTCACTATATTTATATATGAAATATAATATGTTTATGTTTTCCTTAAACTTCTGTATTTTTCATTTTGGGCATACCTTTATGGTTTCCATTATGGGTAAACGCGATATCTTCATTTAAGGAAGTGCGGACTACCGCCCCCTCAAAGTGATTTGATTCGTTAAATACCATATGTGGGACACATAAAGGATGGAACTATGATATTATACATGATATTATACTGGAATTATAATATACCTTTATATCATTATGATTCCATTCTATAAAATATGAAATAGAAATGAAAGTAGCGTTCATGCGTACGTACGACTTACCATCTCCATGAACGGTGCATTTCATTTCATACCTCTAAATGATTATGTAATATTATAAATGCATGTATATACTGGATATATATGATATATACATAATGATTATAATTCTGGATATAATGGATACATGAACAACATGTAATTATAAAGGGTTTATTTATGAACCAAGTACCAATGATCGTTAAAACGACCGTTATTAACTTAAATAATTACATAGTGTTCATGAAATGGAAATAAGTGATATAAAAGGAATAATGAACTTGAAAAAGGTTCTTAAGCAAGTATAAATTAACTCAAGTTTATTATTCAGGATATTAAAGAACGATCGAGTCAAGTCGGACCCGAGGTATGGGACTTCGTCTCAATCTCCTTTCATTGAGGCATATTTTTTTTATACACAACCTTCTTTTATACGGTGAATAAACCCCTTTGACTTTTACGTTTATCCAAAAGGAATCTTTTTTATACGAAGCGTTTTACTAAATGAAAAAATGGAAAGTTTTTGTCGTACGTATGCGGCGAAAAGGACTTCTCCGCCGCCGTGACCGTTATTTGAGTTTCGGCTTCCTCTACAAGCCATACCTTTTTTTCAAAGAAAAATAAATACCATGTTTTACATTTCTTTTATTTTGGTATTGAAAATGGTTTTCATAATGTTTTTATATCAATGTGTTGTATTGATATCTTGTGATTGAAATGTGGAAATGTTATGTTTCCTTTATGCATGCTTTATGTGATACGATTATGTTGAGGTTCTTGGGCATTATTATGAAGACGGGTGGTTCCGTGATAAACTAAGGGTGGGTGAGCCCGATATAGCTCTCCAATGCATTGGGTAACACGAAGGAGTGTAATGTTAAGTATTCTCTGAAGAGATTTAGGGAATATACTGTGATGGGTATTCCAAACGTAACCAAGAGGGTTACTCCCTACGTAAGAATGTTATGAATTCCTCAAGTTACCTTTATGACTTATGATTTATATGATTTATTCATGATTTGATGTGGTAAGTTAAAGTGCTTATGTTTTATGGGTAAAGTATGATTTCATTCTTATGTATATATGTACCCATGTTTCCTTTCCATATTTTTATATCCCTTACTGAGCTTTTTATGCTAATCCCATGTTTTTTGAAATTTTTTACACAGGTCAAGGGAAAGGTATATGATATGATGATAGTATCAAGGAAGTGTCAAGAAAGAATCCATGTTTTATTTTAAATGTGTTTCCATTGATGGGAAAGAAGAATACTATCTTTATGTAACCACTTTGTTTATATGAGGAATGTAATGCAAGTTTTATGATCTAATTCTCTAAAACTCTAAACCTGAAAAGATCATCAATGTGTAATCTTGTAATAACTCAAGATTAAGTAAGGTTTAAGGCTGGGGCCTTATACAAATATTTGATATAAAATGATTCAACCCCTAGTAATACAAATAGTACATTATGGTATCATCAGACTTATTAGTTTAAAGAATGGGTAAACCCCAGGGAGAAGTTTAAGGTCATATAAACCCTTTGGACTTCAGGTCATCTCAAAGCCTATTTATTTCCTAAACATCAACTGCATCTATCCGATATAGATGAACAAACACTAGTTCCACTCTTGGAATAAGCTCTATGGGGAACTCTACCTATCTCTTACGAGGTATTCTAGAAAATTTAATGGGGAAATATCTATAAAAATAGTCCACAACTTAGTGAAATATAGTCATTTATACTCCCAAAACATCCTAAAAATGGCTAGAAATCCAGGATGACACTCCACCCATCCCAAGATGATCTTTTCTATATTGGTTTTCCTAGATATCCCATTATACCTTACAAATTCATCTACCAACCTCAGGTGACGAGAAATGAAACCTAATAAGATAAAAATCTATATGAGTGATAAGTAACTAACCACTTCATCTTGAGAATTATGTAAAATCGATTCATCTAGAGGATGAAGAGGATTAATGATAAATAGTAACCACCACTCCTTGTATCATTGAAATATTTTTGACCATACTCCCAACTAAGTATCAAGAGACATCACTCTTTAAAAATATTCTATCTTGGGTCCAATGCATTCCGTTGAAGCTACAAATATAATAGTTTATGAATAATAGATATCAAAAATGGAAGAAAATAGATTTGAGGATACTAATATCATACCTCATACTATATCTGTTCTAACACTCTTCTCTTTAGGCATAGGATGAAGTACATGTGACTTTCCAGAAACACAACCCTGAGATGTATCCTTTCCGACATTAGAAGATTATTTCTTCTTGAAAGAAAATCATTAATATTTCTTCATCTCCCCCATCCACCACTTCAAAATATAGGTTTAGTAATAATCTAACTCACATTCTAGCATGGTGCCACTAATCACACTCCAGAGTTCACAAGTAGTAATGATCCTCCACCAAATGGAATAATTGGATGTCTTTGAAATAACCTTTGATGGTTGTACATTCTTCCACATAATCGACCCTCAACTAAGTCTTTGGTGCATAAGGGATTCATATAACCCTACCTTCCATACTGATGGCATATCATATAAATACCCATGCACATACTCTAACTATCGAGACCCTCATGATAACCTCAAAGTGACACTGCCTGCAACTGGAAGAACCACTTCCCTATATTGGGGTTGACCATTCATGCTTTGTACCTTCAATATATATCATGTTGTACTTAGATATAAGGAATTGGTTCAAAATGACATATCTGGTAGTCAGTTTTAAGACATTCACATGAGGTCAAATGACATACCTAATCGCATCATAAACAAGTATCACTAGGGATAGTTCATCACTAGAAAAGTGGGTTAAAATACATAGATCTTAGTGAAGTTATCTGATTATTTCATGGAACACATAAAACCAAATTTTGAATTCATGAATTTCCAAGAAAAAGAATACCTCAGCATCTTCAAGAAGAAATTTTAATAGAATCTATATTATAAATATCTCCAAACAAGACTCGATGCGGATATTACTGGGTAATTACATCACAACATCTCTTGGTAGATCCATAATGAATATATGACATGAGATTCACCTTATGTTCTAGAGGTTTATCTATATATTTAGAGATCAGTATTATAGATTCTATCCATGAATAACTACTAAGGATTCCTCCTTTTTAAAAAATTAGGGTAGATATAACAGTTTGAAATCCATCTTAAATTTTGACATTGTTGATGTAGGTTATAGAGCTACCCTCGTTATTTTCACTAGACATAGAAAACTCTCTATATATTAAGAATAAATTCCCTATCTATTTATGAATGGTATCACATCTGGAGGTGTCATAGGTGGAACTTTAGATGGTTCAGGTACCGCCTCCTCTAGATCATGGTCGTCTCCACCTTCTTGTAAATAATCCCAAGTCCATAATGGAATAATATATCTATTATGCCTATAACATTACTTAGAATAAGATACAAGATATAAGTATTCAAGAAAAAAACACAAGGATGGACTTAAGGCCTACATTAAAGAGATAAACTTGAAAACTACACATTTATATGGTCATGTTAAGGTAATAATTATTATTTAAATCATATGGATTTTGTTGTATGGAGTGTCAGTTATATGTTATTGATGTAAAAACCAATTTAGTTATAATTGAAATCCCTATTTAAAGGAAAAAATGTTCCTATAAAGGATTAAATATTCTATATATATATATATAATGTTCATGTTATATGTACTACCATTCAAAAGTTTTAATACATAGAATTTAAAAGTTACAATTGACACTCCATATAACTGAAATAAGAATTTACAACCAACATTAGGATCCAGCAAGACCATGTATGATGATTTGATTAAATGGATTTCCATTTCAAATTTATAGAGCTGGAATTTATTTAAATTTTAATTGGAATAATTTTAATCAAAATAACAAAAAGTTGAAGACTTTGGATACATGGTTCCATGGAACAAACATTTAATAATTGGGTAGTAATTACGCCACCATATTGATATAAAATATAAAATCAATTTGATTGATGTAGGGGGATAAATTAACCAATGATTTTACACATTTTTCCTTCGAGAAACTTTAGTAAAACTAAAATTATAATAATCATGGAACATGTATAACAAAACCTGAAATGTATGAAATGAAATAAATGTGGTATCTCATATGCATGGAATAAAAATTACAATGTGCTTATGATGATTCATGAAGAAATTATCCCTTTCTATATTGGGCCATGGTTAAAAATCCTAAAATATAAAATGGTAAATAATGTGCTTATCCCAATGGTGAAAATAATAAAGAATTAATAGATGAAAAGTAGAAGAGAAATCCTATCCTAGATAACTTATATTATCCCTCGCACATGGGTTAGCTACTATCAGGCATTAATTATTATCATGTTTTTACACATCCTAGTATCTTGTCTTCCAATCATAAAAATTGTAATAAAATGGAAAAATATTCTTCTGATTCCACTTTGTTACATCCACATCTCAGTTCAAACATATGCAACTCAAACTGAGGCCCAAATAGATTCAATCACATCTCCTCATATGCTAGAGGGGCTCTACTAGTAAAAATATATATTACTGTGAGCATCCCAAGAACTTGTTCAGCCCTATGAACCTACCCATAAAAGAGATCAAGAAATCACAACTGGGAAAATCCATTTATCCTTACCATCATCCTAAAATTTATATCAGTACTAAATACCGACCCAAAAAATTTGTGATTAAATATCTAAAGGGTGACACAACTGGTTTGAAATAAAAACCTAGTTTATGAACATAAGTTGTGACAATGTTTAGGAATAATAAATGAATGTTAAAAAACAGGGTAAAATGTAAGACCTGTGGAGGTCAGGTTCTTCTTGGTACACCAAGACAACAATACTTACTTTATCCCAAATTGGATGTATCTAAGCAAAGGATTATTAATTTTCTTGAACCTAGAGAATTTGGTTGAGGCGTCCAAGCTTAATCATTGTCATCAAATGTAAAATTGTATTAGTTTTGAGTATTATAAATGGGTTGAACAATTCTCATTATACCCTAAAAGTATCTACTATTTTTTATAAACTTGTCTGAGGAAATATTGAGGTATTATTGAACAATTCCATAGGAGATAATCAAGGGTTCCAATTTTTTGAGGAAATCAAGCTAGGCTTGGGGAGATCATCAAGAGCGTTCTAATTTTTTTTTGAAAGGGCGATGAATCCTCAGTTTCATGATTTCCCAGTCATCATATAAGGAAAATATAATGTATGATGTGGGAATATCTCTTGGAAATCACATAGATTAATCATGTTAGAAAACATGAGGCCCAAGTAATTTTCTTTATAATTCAATGTTTTCTCATGTTTGAAAACACCTCAAAATATATGCTCTAAAGTAATTATCCATAACAATGAAAAATTATCAATAAATAGAGTGTACATTTAATTTAACAATTCCACCATTTCCATTAATATGGTTCATTAACAAATGAAAATTCCAATACACAAAAGATGTGGTTTAATTATATAAGAAAGGTATGGTTTATCAAGGAAATTGAACGAGCATGACATAATGTGTTTTTTTGGGTTGAGGTATTCCACTTGAAAATATTTTGAGTGACTTATAGAATATATATATCAATGGCTATGATTTTTATTTAAAAAATTATACAATTTAAGGGAAACACACAAAAATTATGATATGTTAAAAAACATGAATAAGTTATAGGAAGTGACACTTTTTGGAAAATTAGTAGACCAATCAGCATAGTCCTATGGTAGAATCCTCATCTAGTATCAGTCTTAAATTTTGGATTGAGAAATAGAAAATTAAAAAAAACAAAACAACATGAAAATAGGTAATATTATCTCCCATGAATGTTGTACCTAGGATGGTGAAGCAAATAGCCAAATGAAGCAAGGTAAATGACATACTTTCAAATAGGGATTCACAATGAGTAAAATCCTTTGAATTGGAGCTTGGATATATAAGATCACTCAAAACCTATGTGTTGGGAATGGGAGAGAAACCACACTTGTCTAATTCTATTAAAATTAGGACAAGGAAGAATATTTGGGTTTAAGAGCAAGGATGAGAAAAACATTAACTCTCACTTTTTAATGGGTAGAAATCATTGGAAACATAGTTGGAAAACAATGTGACAAAATTGAACAACTACTTTCTTTGTGTACATCCATAAAATATTTTTTGATCAAGGATTTTCAAACCATATAAAAATAGTGATTTTCAAACTATATTATGGTCCTAACTCACATGATCTTGGTGGAAGGTTTGAAAAATCTGGCACAAAAAGTGCATGGTCCCTCAATAATTTAATACATGTTTTTCATGGCCTTACATCCAATGTGTCCCGGTCTGGCTATCCATGTTCCTCCTTTCCAAGGCTGCATGGTTGAAATTCATGGTTAGTTCTTACCATGAACGAATAATCCACCTTGTCCAGTCTCTTAAAAATCCTTATTGTATTCCCCAAAACATTTCTTAATGATCTCAAAACCTACCTTCCCTCTTTATATAAACATGTTGAAATAAAAATAATCAGTTGTATTGATGTTAAAAAATATACTTACCTCAATGAGATACTAGGTTCTTACATAGATTTATTAATATTTTTTATTATATTATAAAAACCCTTGAGGTGTGTACCATAGTGCGTGTACAAATCTAGGACACAACAAGTGATAGATGATATATATATATATGTGTGTGTTTCATTTAAAATATGAATATTTTTTATTTCTACTCATTGGGTAGTTATGAATGGGAATTCACCAGATTGCCTCCAATGTAATCCCCCGACCCCAGTTACCCAGAGACAATGTAATATTTTAATACATTGGCGTGATTACAAGGAATCATGTCTGGATGGACTGATCAGCTTAGCAGTCTTGGATAATAGATTACATACATGAAAATTACATTAATATTTCTTACATAAAGTACAATATAGATAATCCTTTGATAATTATATTATTATTCTAGATTAATCCTACATATAAATCATATTCTTGGAATCCTAGGTAAATAAAACATAAGAAATGAGTGATCTCAGATGCACAGTAAGGGTAAATAATTTAGCAGAAGCATTAAACTATTAAGGAAATATGTGTAATAGAAAATAGCCATTTTAAACCTAATCATGACCATAATATGAAAAAAAATCAAAAATTTCCATATAAAAATGTACATGGATATTCTACTAGTAGGTTAATCACATGTAACAACTAATTTCATAATGAGGGAATTCATAATGCCAGAAATCATAACCACATAGTCAAGTCCTCATTCCAAGCCTACAAATAATATTTTGTTAAATCCTTATTCCAAGACACTAGTTCTTCTAATGAGAACTTTTGATTCATCGAGGATCTATAGTGGGCTCCACCAATCAATTACAAAGTCCAATTATTTCCTCATAAGAAAAGGTTGAAACATAACATAAACATTCATATTAAAACTAGAATATGAAATGTTAATACTTTAACCATAATCCATGAATGATATACAAATAACACATCCACAGTGAAAAGTATCACAAAACCTTCAATACAATATGGAATATTGTATCATAATAAATCAACATAAAAAAGTGTAAAATACATTAAATGATGTTGACATAGATGAAATCAAAACTATTTGTGATAAATATCTCTATCTATTTTGAAATCATTTAAAACTAAAAAATTTATAAATGAAAACATTTATTATGAAAATATTTTTATAAGCTTCTATGGGAATCTTTGAAGGTGTTATAATGGTTGAAAATACCCACACCCGCCATATAAGTTAAAAAAAAATACTTCCCTTAATTCATCGTAAAGTTCATAAAGTATCTTTTTTGGAAAGCAACAGAAAAATTCCTTTTAAACAATTTTATAATAATTCAACCAAGCGTATAAATAAAATTAACCCATAATCTAGAAAATAGTATAATAAGATTTGAAATACATTTTTAATAAACATGGATGTGGATGATAAAGAGGCCCTAGAAGATATTTACGTAAAAACACTTTCGGATAATAAAGATATTGTAGAATTAACCATTACCTTGTTATTTCCTTTGGTCGGGGGTACATTTAACCACCTCTATAATGACCATAGTATGTTATTAAATTATACTTGAACAAGAACCATATTCATATTTATTATTTCATACTTGATTCATTTATCACTTTATACTACTTATTTAATAATAATTTCCATGTAAAAAATAACATTTCGGATAATAATCGCTTTCTTTATCATACAAGTTTTAACTTGTTATCCTTGACCGTATCACTTATATTATGATGTAATTGCATCCAGAATGTAAAACATTAGTTATGTATCATATATATTCAGAATATAAATATGTATAATAGATTGATATATGAAATGGAAAACACCGTTTATAGAGTCGGTAGGTCGTACATACACGAAAATGATGTTTTCGTTTTCATATTGTATTGAACGGAAGTAAGTGAATGAGATAAATGTAAATATATATATATATATATATATTTAAAGTATAATTATTATGTTATATATTACATACATATTATTAATATATATTTTCATAATCATCATCGAATGGTGAACATGGAAATTAATCGTATCGCGTCGTGGAGACGGTAAGTCATACATACGCATGAGCAATGATATCAATCTATTGATAGTGAAATAGTATGTAATTGGATGATATATTATATATAAATAATCATTAACATTTTATATTTATTATTTACATAAATTACACTCATTATTATACCCATCCAAATAATAAAGCGTTGAATAACAAACTATACCACGATGTGGAGACGGTAATCCATGTGTATGCATGTATGGTGACTCTGTCATTCATATGACGTATATAATAATAAATTTTGTTGTACCATATTTATAATAACATCATAGTATATTAAAGGTAATGGAGTAATTTTTTTGATATGGAAAAAACTAAGAAAGAGGACGTGGAAGAAGAAAATAACTTTGAAAGAGGTGATAGAATAATTACCTCTTCTTAAGGTGCTCTCTTTTTATTTGAACCAATGGGATACTTAGGATGAATTTATGACCAATGTAAGGAATATAAGTCAAATTTATGTTAGTCAGGAGAATCTTGGACAAGAGGTTGTCTAAGAAAAATGGATTTGGAGGTGTGATTTTGAGAGAGTGGGAAGTACTCTTTTATAAGAGAGGTGAGGGTCACTGTAGGAAAAGCTTGAAATATTAATTTATTATGCAGTTATATTCGTTTTATAATGGCTCTAAAAGGTTTTATTTTGAGGGTATGGTACGGATGGGTTAAAACCTCTCAACCAATAGGTTTTAGACAGGTATAGGTGTCCATATTAACCTTATCTTTTAGATTTAACACTTAGTTAAATAGTTTAACTTTTACCATGTATTCTAGTATTATTATAATGATTGGTTAATAACATTATATAAAAATTCAATAGAACCCCCAAGTGGTTCATTATTGATATATCTAACCTTATCTAAGTCATTTTGATTAACCTTATATTTTTAGGAAAATTATATCAATTAATAATATAGTATTTTTTTTAAAAACACATTTAAGTTAATTTTGACACTATTTAATATTTGGTTTTTGTGAATGTCATAAAAACATGATTAGTTCGAAAAAAATACATTGAATAATCCCTAAAATTTTATATTAACCTAGAAAATTTGTTTATGTCATCAAAACATTAAAATTATATTTATTTTAATATTTATAATATCATTTATTTGATTCCATCATTAATTTGGAAAATACTGCATCATTATTAAGTCATAAATAAATATATATTTATTTTTTGTGTAAATATATTAAATAAAATATCATGATGTAGAAAATCTTTTTAGATTTATAATTACTCTATATAGTCTAAGATATAAAATATATAACCTCATATAAAATGTTTTTTTACTAAAAGATTCATGCTTTTGTTATTTTCGTCTTAACTTTAAATTAATTAATATAAAATGACATTATCACTCCCAAGTTGCTCCATGGGGCCCCAAAAGTGACCCAATAATGGCCATGGTCCGGAATGTATCATAAAATAGGGTTATTACACACGTAAATGTAATTTTAATATTATTATTATATTATTTTTTACTCTTATTTATCGGATTTACCCATTTACATTGCTATATAAAATATTTACTCTTGTAACTATTCATAATGCCTAAAAATAAAAGTTACCTCTTTATACAATTTAAAACCCATGATTTTAAATACGAAATCATTTCTTCCAAATTAAAAACAAAGGAGTTTCATAAATTAATTTAAAATTAATTCCCGCTGTTAAAACCAAAATGTGGGTTTTTAAGAAGTTAAAACAATCAAAAAGATTGACAAGTGTTTAAATAAAATTTAAATTTGAAACTACATAAAATGACCAAAATTATATTAAATGACAAAATATAATCTGACGATACTTTAAAACCACTCAAATCTAAAATTTAACATAATAAATTATTTCTCTTAAAAATGTTGTTTTTAATTAATATTTAGTGTTTTCAGTATTCATAAAAAATATGAATGTTATCAAAAAAGTACTAAAGATTTATCCAAAATAAATTTTTATATCCCAATTCTAAAGAGGAATTTAATTTTATCAAATTTAATACATAAAAGTGTTATATACTAAATTTTAAAAGGGTTTTAAATTAAAAGTGGGAAAAAGTGCATTTTTTTAAAAATACTTCTTTTATCTGAAGAAATAAATTTGTCGTTATATAATAAAAGCGAAATAGAATTAATAAATGTCACCACAAAATTAGTATTTTTAATAAGAGACCATTAGTGGAAATTATAATTGGAGGAAAAACGTAAATATTTTTATGGAGAGATTGAGTTCATCAATCACAAATAAGTGAATAAAAAATGAGGGCCTCAAAGACATAAATCTATGATGATTTAAAATATCATCAGTTCAACAAATCAAAACGTATTAGGATTTTTTTGGGTTTTAAGATCCTCTCCCTAATGTTTAGGAAATTATTTATTCATGGAATAAGAAAAAATAATAAATTATAAGTAGTGACAAAACCATTAACTAATTTCTACCACAAACTCATATTTCACTACAAAACGTAATAGAACTAAAAAATATTCTATTTATCCTAATGGTATAAGGTTACAAATACAATCTTATACCATTTAAATGAATAATTATATTTCTTAATAATCAGGGAATTCTTGTAGGCTATTGGTAGGTGATAAATCATGATCATACTTTGGTTGTGGGTTTGATTCCTGCGGCTTTGTCCGATGCGACAGGTTATCGCCCAACCAGCTGGTTGTCATTTTTATAAAACTATAATATTATAATATTTCAAAAATAATATTAAGAAATGTTTTACCATTAAACAATACTATAAAAATTTCAACTCAATCTATTCCAACCTTAATATTTATTGAAAATAATTTTTTCCGAACTCACTCTAAATGGTCTCAAAATTCTAAAACCAATTGTAACATCAGATTTCCTAAAAAATGTAAAGATTATGTTATTGTCCCATGTTGAAAATATGATTAACTTCACCATATTAAAACATTAATTTAAACAAAAAGTACAAAAGAAAAAAAAATATATATATCACATTCTTCTTATCACCAAAATATAGTTCTTGAATCCAAAAACACAAATACATGAACTATTCCACTTCAACTGTAGTAATATCATAAGCTTGGCCTTTATCCCTTGGCCTTTTCTGAGGTAATATTCCTTGGTTCTTAAGTAATTCATTTAAATAATTCCCCATTTATCTATAATTGTAGCATTCAAACTTGAAAACCTCTTTCATTCCCTTGTAATCACGAGCTTGGTGGCCTTTTTCACCACACTTTTAACAAACTCCAATTCTATATAGGTAAGTACCGGGGTGTTTCTTCCAACAATTATCACATAAGGGAAAAATCATTCTTTCCCTTTTCTAATTTACCTGTCTCTTTCTCCACCATTATCTTCTTCTCTTACTTTAATTTAATGTCATAAGACTTATAGAATTCCTTTTATGTCTTGATAGCACACAAGACTATATCTTCATAAATCGAGAAAGATTGCGAGACTAATGCTCGATAGAGAAATGGTTTTGACCCATCAATGAAGCCATCAAACATAATTCTTGGGTTACATATATAATCTACATCTAGCCATTCTAATCTTGTAAAGTTAGCCTCATACTTTGCGACATTCTCATCGTCCTTTTTTCCTAAACTCAAGAAATTGCATTTCCATATTCGCTCGATGGTCACGAGGAAATTATTTTTCTAAAAAAATCTCATTAAACACAATCCATTCCATATTTGATACTTTATCACCTTCCTTTGTGTTTTGAATCAATGATGACCATTGATTTGTATCTCCTGTGAGGTGATAAAATGCCATGAAAACTATTTCCCTTTCACTACTCCCCAATGAATGGAATATTTTCTCTAAGGAACTTATCAATTGCTCGGATACAAATGGATTTTTATTCCCATTGAATGTTGGTGGTATTTTCCTTATGAATCAGTCTGACATAGATTCTCCACATTGTGGATCAAGGTGCTCCATACTGGTAAGTTTATTATACAACACTTGAGTGAGTTGTCCAAGTATGGTGATAAGCTGATCAACACTAGTTTTATCACTATCTCCACTATAATTATCTTGAGTAGGATGGAAATCCATACGTGGATTATGTGAGCAGATATTGTTTCCATTACTTCGACTATGTGTCATTTATAAACAATGGAATAAAGAAGATTAGTTTATGAATCACAATGCATAATTCCAAACATTTGAAACTCATAACATTAATTGAATAGTTTATCAATATAATATAAGATAATAAAAAAATTCATTAAGGAAGTATTTACTCATAAACCATTCATAGTGGTTTGTAATGAAAATATGAATTATCCTAAGAATATCCCTCGAGAGTGTCGTAATAAAGAGTGCAGAAAGGCCCGTTATTGTGTACCAAGATACCTCGAGTCTAGCCCGAAACTCTTTTTCAGAGTTCTAACTCATAGGTATACATGTGCCAGAGCCGACTCAACCAGCTCGTATATAGACAGGGATGTATTTTTTGTAAAAATCTCAAAATATCTACATTACCCAAATTCAAGGAAGTTCTTCTTTACTAATCTTCAAAGTTATTCTTTTGGTACTGTTTTCAAATAAGAGTTTTTTTAAATCTAGTTTCAATGGTTTGTACTAAAATTCCTCTAATAACAACTATAATTCACCGACCCCTGTTTCCCAGTGTCGGTGCATTATTTTAATACATTGGCATGATTACATGGAATCATGTCTAGAAGGACTGCTGAGTTCAACAATCTTGGAAAATATATTAAATACATGAACATTACATTAGAATTTCTAACCTAAAGTGAAACATAGAAAATAATTTGAGAATTCCATTATTATTCTTTATTAAACCTATATATAAATAATAATACACTTATTGAAATTCTGGAAAATAAATCATAAGAAAGGGGTGAGCTCTTATGCCCATTAATGGTAAATAATTCAGCAGAACCTATAATCTTTTATGGAAATTTGTGTAATAAAAACAACAACATTTTTAATCATAATATTGAACATATTATGAAAAAAATCAAACATTACCATATAAACATGCACATGGATATTTTACTAGTAGAATAATCACATGTAATAACTAATTTCATAATGAGAGAATGCATAATGCCTGACATCATAACCACATAGTCAAGGCCTCGTGCCCAGACTACAAATAACATGTTTTGAAGGCCCTGTTCCAAGACACTAGTTTGTCCCATGACACCTACCGAGGCATCAAGGATCTATAGTGGGATCCACATGTCACTTACTAGGTCCAATACATTCCTTATATGAAATAGGTGAAACATAACATAAACATTCGTTTTAAAAATAGAATACGAAATGTTAATAATTTAACCATAATCCATGAATGATATAAAAATAACGCATCCATAGTAAAAAAATATCACAAAACCTTCAATACAATATGGAAGATTGTATCATAATAAATCAACTTCACATAAGTATGAAATCAATTAAAGGATGTTGAAAGAAATGAAATCAAAACTGTTTGAGAGAAATATCTATTTCTATTTTGAGAACCTTTAAAAGTAACATAATTATAAATGAAAACATTTATTTTGAAAATATTTATATATGTTTTTAATGGAAGCTTTGAAGGTGTTATAATGGCAGAAAATAGTCACACCCATCGTATAAGTTAAAAAAAATTCTTACCTTAATTCTTTGAAAAGGTCATAAAGTACCTTATTTGGAAAGCGACAGAAAGATTCCTCTCAAACCATTTTATAAAAAGTAAACCAAGGGTATAAATGATGATAACCTATATATAGTAAATAGTAAAAAATGTTTTGAAATACAATTTTATGAAATGCAGATGTGGATGATAAAGAGGCCCATGTAGATATTTACATAAAAACAACCTCGAACAATGAAAAATTTGTAGAATTAACCCTTACCTTGTACATTCCTTTAGTCGAGGGTAAATTTATCCTCCTATATAATGACCATAGTATGTTATTAAATAATAACCAGAGCCATATTCATATTTATTATTTCAAACTTGATTCTATTACGACTTTATACTACTTATTTAATAATAATTTCCATGTAAAAATAACATTTCAGATAATAATCTATTTCTTTATTATACGTGTTTTAAATTGTTATTCTTGATCATATCACTTATATCATGTTTTAATTGTTTCGAGAATATAAAAAATTATTTATGTATCATATATGTTCAAAATATAAATATGTCTAATAGAAATATATATGAAATGGAAAACACCATTTATGGAGATGATAGGCCGTATGTACGCATAAATGTTATTTTCGTTTTCATATCGTTTTGAACGAAAGTAAGCGAATGAGATATATGTAAATAAACCCACATATATATATTTCTAGTAGCATTATTATGTCATATATTATAAATTTTTTAATAATATATATTTTTATAATCATTGTAGAATGGTTAATGTGGAAATGAATCTCATCGCTTCGTGGAGACATTAATACGTACATACACACGAGATACAATATCATTATATTTATGGTGAAATCATATATAATTGAAATATATATTATATATAAAGAATCATTAACATTTTATATTTATTATTTACATCAATTATACTCATTATTATACCCATCCAAATAATGAGGCATTGAATAACAAATTACACTATGATGTGGAGACAGTATGCCGTACATATAAACATATGCTGACTTTCTCATTCACAGGTTGGATAGAATAATGAATTTGGTTGTACCATATTTATAATAACATCATAGTATTTATAATATACTGGAGTTATTATTTCAATATGGAAACAACAATGAAATAGGAAGTGGAAGAAGAAAAGAACTTTGAAAGAGGTGATGAAATAATTACCTTTTCTTTGGGTGCTTCCTTTTGATTTGAAAAAAAGGGCTCCATAGATTGGATTTATTATAAATTTAAGGCCTATAGGATGAATTTAGCGTAGTCGGGGGGAAATTATTTTAGGGGTTTTCTGAGCCAAATGGATTTGGAGGTGTGATTTTAAGAGAAGGGGAAATACCCTTTTATAAGAGAGGTGATTGCCACTTTAGGAAAAGCTTGAAATATTAATTTATTATGCAATAATATTCGGTTTATAATGGCTCCAAAAAAATTTATTTCGAGTCAAAGATGGGTATGGGTAAAACACCTCTCAACTAATTTGATTTAGACATGTTAGGTATCCATAATAACCATATCTTTTCGATTTCACTCTTAGTTAAATTGTTTAACTATTACTATGTATTCTGGTATTATTATAAACAATGGTTAATAAAATTACTATAGAAAGCCTAGAGAACCCCAAATGGTTCAATATTGACATATATAACCTTATATAAGTCCATTTTTTGATGCCTATATTTTGATGAATATTATATCTATTAATAATATAGTATTTGTTTTAAAAACTCATTTATGTTAATTTTACAATATTTAATATTTGGTTTTTGTGAAAGTCATAAAAACTTGATTAATTAGATATAAATACATTTAATCAACCCTATAATTTCATTTACACCGAAACAATTCATGTATGTCATCAAAACATTAAAATTATATTTATTTTAATATTTATAATATCATTTATTTGATTCCTTCATTAATAAGGAAAATACTGCATCATTATTGGGTCATTTATAAATATATTTATTTTATGTTTAAAAAGTATAAATTAGAAATCATGATGTATGAAATCATTTTAGTTTTATAATTACTATTTATAATTGAAGATATCAATTATATAACCTTATATAAAATTGTTTTACAAAAAGAAACATGCTTTTGTTATTTTTGTCATTACATTAAATTAATTAATATAAAATATCATTATCACAACCATGTGGCTGCATGGGGTCCCAAAATCAACACAATGATACCCATGGTTGGGGATATATCATCCAATAAGGTTAAGACACATTTTGGGTAATTTTAATATTATTATAACATTATTTTTTACTCTTATTTACCGGATTTACCCTTAAACCATGGTAAATAAAATATTTACTAAAGTAACTATTCAAAATGTCTAAAAATAAATTATACTTATTTAAAAAAAATTAAAACCCTGATTCCAAATAAGAAATACATTTTTTACAAATTAACGACACAAAAGTTTCTAAAATTTATTTAAAATTAATTCCCATTGTTAAAACCAAAAAGCATGTTTTAAAAAAGAAAAAACTATCAAAAGATTGACATGTGTTTATGTAAAATTTATATTTGAAATTACATACAATGACCTCAATTATATTAAATGATAAAAAATAATCTAATTATACATTAAAACCACTACAATTTATAATTTAAAAATATAAATTATTTGGATTAAAAAAGTTGTTTTAAATTAGAATTTACTTTTTTTTCATTATTCATCAAAATATGAAAGTTATTCTAAAAGTATTAAAAATTAATTCAAATGAAAATTTTAAGTCCCACTTCTAATTAAAAATTGAATTTCATCAAATTGAATATATAAAAGTGGCAAATATTGGAATTAAAAATGGTTGTTCATTAAAAGGCAAAAAATTGAATTTTTGAAAAAAATACTTCTTTTATATGGAAAATTGAATTTTTCTATATATTATGTCTAAGAAAAACAAAATATGAATGTTAAAATTATATGGTATATATATGAAATTAAAAATGTGGCTATTCCATCCAACATTAAAATTTTTATTCATGAGAAGGGAGAGAGATACAGGATCATGGGGGACGGAAATAATGTAGCCCAAGGGCATCGCCCCGTACAAGGTTCACCCCCTCCGGTTTCATACTGGACACATTGGTAAGACACGTCACCCGCATACCAGGAACTGCAATAGAAGCCATATAATCAGCCACTTTGTCCCCCTCTCGCCACATGTGAGAAATTCTAACTCTGTCATTCAGGAGAGCCTTGCACATTCTAATAGTGTAGGTAATAGCCCAGGGTGTACTGCCTCTACCATGGAGGGCGTCGTGGGTAATCATAGAGTCCGTCTCCAAATGGGTAATGCAGATACCCCTGTGTCTGCATAGGGATAAGCCTGTCAGAACCGCCAATGCTTCTGCCTGAATAGAAGAACCACTGCCAAAGTGAGGAGAGAAAGCCACCACTAGACTCCCTTTGGAGTCCCAGAGAACTCCTCCTCCCCTCATGTCACCTGTGGTGTGCTTGAACTCTGTGTTTCATGCATCACATGTTATTGTAGTATTCAAAGAGAAACGAACTATGGATGCTTGGTGTGTTACATACATGGTCTGAGGTATGTACAAAGATAATTTTAAAGGAATTTATTTGTTTAAAACTATGATGGATGATAATCACATGGAAATTCAGAAAAGGGTTTAAGATAAAAGGATTGATTAACTAAAGATAAAAATTAATTGATTCGTGCAGGATTTATCTTAAAAAAAAATAATTAAATAATTTAATGATAGTTTTATCTATGTAAAAATTTCATTTTATGTATGTATGATCATGATCTATCCCATGAACTTTGTTTGTGGATGGTTTTTTTAATTAATTTATTTAAATTAAATTGGTTGGCATGTGAGACATCTCCTCATTAATATACAGGGTCGACGTTCCCAAGGTTTATTTTATGTAAAACCATGTTTTACCACTCACCTTAATCTAAGATAAAATTATATTTAATGAATGGAGATCCCAATCTAGTGGAGGCGGTTCAAGTAAGTATCTGAGGTAAAACCAACCCTAGGAGATACAAAGGTGGACAAGTAGAAAGCTGTAAACACGAACCCAAAATGTTCAAGGTGTTTACTCCCCCAGGCCTTAGGTTAGTTTACCAACTGCTAGATAAACTAAAAAATATAAAAATATCATGATCATGACATTTATTTTATTTTTTTCTGTTCAATGGTTTATTTATTAGGGTTGTCTTTTCATGATCACACAATTAATGAATTAAATAAGCATTCAAGATGGACCTAAAATTAGACTGGATTATGTGTAAATATTATCCTGGACACGGTTAATCACTTAATTATATCACAATTAATATTAAGAATAATTTAATAAATATAATAAAATGAAAATTTATGTGTAAGGATAAAATCCCTCAAGGAAATAATAAGTCGGTATTGCCTTCCATAATAATTGTTAGAACCATACCATAGTTCAAAGTGTTTGACCAACCTGAATTGGGGTGTTTTCAATGATCAAGTAATTCTAAATTTTAGGTAGTGGGAAGAATTCAATTGGTTCACATCAGGGGTTGACTGCCACAACAGGAATTAGTGTGACAAAGAGGCAAAGGTTGAGGAAATCCAAAATAAAAGGATTCTATTATTGGGGAGTCCACTCAGCAGATTAAGGAACTCAACTTTAATGAATTTGGCATTTGTAATGACAACCTCAAAACCTTCATGTTGCTTTACCAACCCTTGTTGGGTAATGAAAAGGTAAATATGGGTCCTTTCCACTAGAATATTTAGGCATCAAAATATTCTGAAGTCAATGTTGAGGGCTATTGGATTTTGATAAAATATTAGGAGACTAATTATTATTATTTTAATTTTTTGTCTCAGTTTTGTTGTGATAAAGTAATAAATATTCCATAATTTGAATTTGAAGAAATGGAAAGAAAAATTACATCAACCATATAATCATAAACCATAATCAATAAGGAAAAACTTCACCCCAGCACGATTTTCCAGGAGTGGCAGAGATGTTTACGCGTCATCCTTCACCATGAGAAAAAATTGTATATGCTGGAGAAGCCTATTCGGGTTGCGAAGAAAAATAAGGCTAGTGAGGAGGAAATATCTCTCAATATAAAAAATTTGGATTATTCCACATATGTCAAATGTTTCATTCTATCATCCATGTCTAATGAGCTATTAAAGAAACATTAAAACATGGACACGTATTGCATGATATCTCACCTTAAATATATTTTTCAAGAGAAGGTGAGACATGAGAGATATGGGGTCTCCAATGATTTTTTCAAAACAAATCATAGATATTCTATGCCTCTTGGGCCTAATTTATTCCAACTTATTGGTTACATTGAATGCCTAGAAATCATAGGGATTAAATTCTAGAGTGAGTTGCGTACATATCTCATCATATCACCACTACCTATGACCATATCTAGCTATATTATCAACTAAAACATGATAAATATTGAGAAGATTCTATGAATACTTATGAAATTGATTGTCCATGTGTATAAGGACATGGTTCATGAACAAATCACAGTCATTGTAGCACACAACAAGAGGAAGGACAAGTTAAAGGGTCCAAGGGTTCATAAATAGCATGGATCCCCCGAGAACCATCCCTCGAAGAAGGTAAAGATCTAGAGGTAGAGAAAGGAATAAGAGGTAATATGTTTTGCATGTTGAAATCTTGGGTACATTAAGAGGAACTGCACACAGAAGTGTCGGGATGCTAAAGGTTCGTTTGTTACCTAGTGTAATCATTACATCTCTACAAATTGGGTATTAGATACAACCTATGGGGATCACATCATTATTCAAATGTATGAACCAAGTAGATTTATAATATTTATAGAGGAGAGGGGTATCTTTGAGCTGCCAATGGAGTTGGGCTGGTAGCATTGTCAATTGGAAATTACCATCTCTCATTGTCAACTAGAATGCTTTTGGTTTTACAGAACTGTTATTATGTACCTAGTGTTACAAAAAACATAATTTATGTATCATGTTTGGATATGGATGAATTTATTTTCATGTTTGGAAGTACAAGTTTTTCATTTATAATAACAACATATGTTATGGTATGGTGTATTTAAATATATTATTGTATTTATTAAATTACAAAAACCAAGTATTGGTTGTCGATAACAATACAAACTCACATGAATTTTACAACACCTAGTTGCAGCATCACCATATTGGTCATGTAAACAAGAAGTGATTGAAAAAGATATAACAATATAGTTATTTAGAATATAATGATATAAAACCACCTGATAGATTTCGCACATGTTTATAATGGAAAATGACTAAGCTACCTTTCAGTGGACATGGTGATAAGGCCACAAAACATCTATGATTGGTACACACAGTTGTGTGTGAACTATTTCTAGTAGAAGCTAGAGGTGGATATTATTACTTCATTACATTTATTGATGATTTGAGTATATATGGATATATTTACATAATGAGGTATAAGATAGAGTCCTTATAGAAATTAATGGAATTTAAGAATGAAGTATAGATTCATCTTGGAAAGAAGATAAAGAAGTGTTGATCAGATCTAGGTAGAGAATATCTGAACCTAGAATTCGTCGACCTTTTACGGGAGTATGGGATTCTATCTCTGCTCAGTCCTCCTTATACACCATAATGGAATAGTGTTAGTGAAAGAGAGAACATCACCTTATTGGACATGGTGAGGTCGATGATGAGTCATGATGATCTTTCATTATCCTTTTGGGGAAATGCATTGCAAACTAAAACATACACATTAAATCAAGTACCAAATAAGGTGGAAAATGTAATTCCCGTCAAGTTATGGAATGGAAGGACACCCATATTTGCACAAACAAGTGAATGGGGGTGAAAAGTGTTTGTTAAGGCCTTCTGAGGAAACAAAATGGCACCCAAGGGCATGAGGTGTATCTTTAAAGGATATCCCAAGGAAACGAAATGATATTACCTATATAATAGTTCAAAATATAAAGTGATTGTCACTAGACATTCCATATTTATTGATAAGAATAACTTCATTGAAAAGGATTTTGGGAGAAAGATTGACTTCAATAATGTTAATGCTCAAGATACAGATGAGTTGATACTAGAACAAGTTCAACAGGTCCTCATGGAAGAGGTTCTAGAAACACAAGTACTTTGTTGAAGCTCAAAAGAGGTAAGGGAACCATAAATATTTGGTTTCATAGTCACTATAGACGGTGAATCATTATTGTTTGACAATGATGAACCTCTCTCCTACAAGGATGAAGTAAAGATCTAAAAAGATTCAAGATAAATAGAATAAATGCATTCTGAGATGGATTCCATGTATGAGAACAAATTATGGGTTTTGGTTGATGAGCCATATGTTGTAATGTATATTGGATGTAAATGGATGTTAAAGAGATATATACACATGTAAGGTCATGTTAGCACCGATAGAGCAAGGATAGTGGATAAATGATTCAAACAATGTCATGTAATTGACTACAATGAAACCTTCTTTCTAATTTCTAGGTTTAAATCCATATTAATCACACTTATAATAACAACTTACGATGACTACATGATTTGGAAGATGGATGTAAAAACAACATTCCATAATGGTAACCTTCAAGAAGATGACTATATAACACAACCATATGGGTTTTTTAGACCCAGATAATCCAAACGGGTTTTCAAGTTACAAAAATCCATTTATGGATTGAAGCAAGCATCCAGGTCATAGAAAATTCGATTGGATAATTCCATAAAGGAATCTGGTTTCATTAAGAAAGAATGTGAGACATGTGTTTATAATAGGTTTAATGGGAATACCGTCATTATCCTAGAAGTAAATTTTGATGACATATTAATTATTAGAAACAATGTATCAGTCTTTCAATCAGTTAAGGAATGGTTGAACAAGTGTTTCTCTATGAAGGACATAGGTGAAGTAGCCTACATTCTTGGGATCATGGTCATTTATGATAGATCGAAGAGGGTTCTTAGACTAAGTTAGGGTACATACATTGACCAGATACTAAATAGATTTAGTATTGAAAAATCCATGTGGGGATTGGTTCCAGTGTCACATGGTATATATCTTTCTAAGAGAATGTGTCCTCAAACACAATATGAGAAAGACATGATTAGTAAGATCGTATACACTTCTTCTATAGTATCCATCATATATTCCATGTTATTTACCTGGATTGATGTTGCATATGCACTGAGCATGGTTAGTAGATATCATGAAGATCCTAGAGAATAACATTGGCCTGCTGTTAAGACTATCCTTAAGTGTCTGAGAAGAACTCAGGTTATGTTCCTGGTGTGTGGAGGAGACAAGGATAATTTCATCAAAGGGTATGCTAATGCTAGTTTTTAGATAGATCAAAATGACCCGAAGTCACAAACATCATATTTTTTCTATCTCAACAGAGGAGTTGTGAGTTGGAAGAGTTCAAAAAAGGTAGTTTTCACTGATTCTATAGTGGATGCCAAATATATATAGGCTTCTGATGCAGTCAAGGAAGCAATATTAATTCATAAATTTGTCCAAGAGATTTATGTGGTGTCTAGAAGTATAGATACCAACACATTGTATTGTGATAATACTATAGTGGTGGCTCTTAAAGATGAACGAAGGTTACATAAATAGAAAAAGCACATTTTCAGGAAGTATCACCCCTTGAAGGATTTCTATCAAAGTCATAAAGTTTCATTGAGTAGAGTGTCCATGGAAGAGAATGTGGTAGACCCTATGAAAAAAGGCCTATATTAATAGAATCATGAATATCATGTGAGAGCTAGCGGGATAAAGGTTGTTAGCATATGGCTCTAGTATAAGTGGGAGTTTATAAGAGTTTTTGGCCTAGAATAATCTAATATTTAAATTATCATAAACTTTTATTAATGGATTTGAATATTAAAAAATACGTTATCACATCTTGATTGTTCTTCTGCATGAAAATGCATGTGATAATGTCCTAAAGAAAGCTGTTGCACTAAAGGATCATAGTGGATCCCTGCTATGATGGGAACCCGGAAGTTCCATAACTCTATTCATAATATATTTTATATGGTCGAATGATGTTATTTGAGGGACACAAATAATATAGGCCATTAGGGGGGGGGGGTGAATCATAAAACTATATGGCACCTCCTCATGGTGTGTTCCCTTGTTAATATCCAAGAGAATATTATGAGAATGAGACCCACCAATAATAAATCCACATTTCATAGTTTCATTTAATGTTCCTATCTACGGATGTGTGCATTCGCCCTTAAGTTTTAAGAATATTATTAATGGGTATTTCAACTTGTTCACTTAAGAGTATTGACAAAAACTATGATGACACACTGTTTACAGTGAGGTTGGACATGCTAGGTGTGTCATGAGTAATATTTCATTAAAAGATAATGTGAGAAATGATTTTCCCCTTCTATTCTTAAATAGAAGATGATATCTCTAGACCATTTATTGAATATATATATATATAACCTAAATAAATCAATAGCCTTGGTGAGGAATCAGAAAGTTCATTTCTGGGAAGTTAAATAAAGAATAATAGAGCACATGGGTTGATGGAACTAGCATTAAACCAACTTTATTGGAGATATCAAGAAAAAGGGATTGCATTACACGGTAAGCAATTGTAAGAGGTGAAACATCATGGAAGCATTGTCTTCTTTCTCTATGGGTTTCTTTGCGTTTTTCTAGATGCTAACCTTAGACTTTATATAGACTCTGCCTAATGCCACTGAGAAAGAGGACTATATGGTCACACACTAAGTGTGTCCATGTATATCAGTAAAATATTTATTTAAAAAATTGAATAAGGATTATTCACGATTTTGGTTTAATAATTATTCAAGGATGCCTAATCACATTTATTTTGAGACTAGTTTTTCGAGAGAATATATTGTGGGTGAAATAATATATTTATTATCGAGTAATGAAGTGTTATTTATTTATTTAATAAGGAGTCATTATTGAAGTTCTAGTAAATTTGATGGATTAAATAAAGAAAATAGAAAAGGGAAAAGTACATGTTTTGTATATTAATATATAAAGACCAATTAGTTTTTATAAGGATTTTTGAGAAATAATATTATTTATTTAATTAAATAATATTAGGTGTAATTTTTCTGGTGCATGTCATGCGATAATTATATTAAAGCACTATTATTTGACATGGGGTCTTACAAATAATTAAATAAAATAAATAAATACCGATGGATAATTATTTTATTTCATTAATATAAGTATTATAAATTCAAATAACATTATTCTCATTAATATATTTACATTCTATGTGGTTTTGCACAATGGATATGTAGAAACTTCTCAATCCAGGAGAGAATTCCTTTCTTCCAAGAATGCTCTCATGTTACACGAGAGATCTTTCTCTAACAGAACATAGTGATCACTTTAGATGTGGATATCAAGGTGACCAAAGGAGGAAATCACAAGAGAAGGATCTTCCATGCTAGCACCTATATATGACATAGGGGACATCTATAGATATGTGGAGTACGTGTGGATCACCATTAGAGGAAGCCTATACTTGGATTCTATGATTCAACGATGGATCACATTGAATCGTGGAAAAAAGAATCAATGGAGAGAGAATTCTATCCCGGAAATTCATTTCCTTTAATTAAATTAATTATAACCAACAGATGGTGATACTATCGGTTGTTCCAAGACGTCCCTATTTCCTTTCGTTCTTCATTATATTTCGAATATCTGGTGTTTTATCATTGTGATTGATCTCAGATTGATAGTTGTTAATGGAAAAAAAGAAGGATACACCCATCCACGTGCTTCAACTACACCTAAAACCTTCAGATAGATCCTAAAATAAACATTGATGAACTCGATGTGATATTAAATGAACTTAAAATTTCATAGACATAAATATAGGTTTCATAATTTAGTGTATCATAGGATTTATTTTCCTCATAATGTGATTTCATACTATAATTATTGTTTCATGATACTCATGCTAACCAATTTGAATTTAGTCAATGGATGTAACCAAATAGAATCAAGTAAAATTTATGAGTGATAGAAAAATAAATGATTTCACCAATGAAAAACCAACCATGATAGTTGATGGAGAGAAAACTGTCATAGCCATACTCACCCAACTTTCTCCACGAGTGAAGTCTAACACGAATCTTGCTAAATTCCTTAATTCACCATGGAAGGACCAAATGTTCATTACGTTCTTAATATAGTAATACCAAACTCATTTTTTGGTTCATCCTAGCCACATATTTATGAGTAATGAATTAACAAAATAAATATAATATTTTATATTCTATAATACCTAAACCATCAAAACAATTTCTTACCAATTGATAACATGGAAGCCAATGTTATACAACGATGGAATCTTATTCAGAATATGAGTTATGTGGATGAAATAAAATCAAGGTAATGGGAAGAGTTAAAGAATATAATATTCAACAAGTACATTAATTATAACCATTATAATAAATTTAATATATAATTCTTGGATAATAAAAAAATGATGATGAATCCATTGGTAATTATTTTGAAAAATTCCATAGACATACAAGGTATGATTTTGGTTTTATCATTGTCCATGAAATTTAAATTGATTATTTTTTACTAGATTAAATTAATGTATCGGAAAATAATTAGATATAAGGGACTTCATTAGGTGTGAATAAATTGTTTGATTTTTTTCTCTAGGTGGAAGTGACAATTGGAGACTGTTATTATTCTTATTTTTTTGAGAGAAGAATAACAAAATGATGTTTGGTGGATACCCAAATAAAAAAACCATGTAGGAAAGAAAATTTATATTCCTTATTACTAAAAATGTTGAATGAATTATAGTGTAAATTTCCATAAAGGGATAGGTAAATTATTCTAATGTGAATGTGATCTATATAGAATACATGATTGTCGTAGATATATGAAGAGGAAAACTAATGAAATTATTTTAAATAAATATCTTCCTAATGTACCCAAAATCCCAATGCTTAAATGGCATGTATTATAGATATTATTTCAACCGATGTCCGAATCCATGGGTTAATGATGAAAATTGTTTTCAAAAAACTCTAAATACATGGGATTAATAGAAAACCTAGGCAATCACAACCTACAAAGTGGCCCATTAAAATGATGTGGTGAAAGATACACATTCCATTCACTATATATCTAAAAATTTCATATTTAATTATTATTATACCCACTCCTTTATATCTATATAAATTTTTTAAGGGAGTCATGTCACCTTTCCAATAGATAGATTTTTAATTATCAATAGAAAAATTCATTTTTTGGATGATTTTATCACAGTCTAAAAATCTACTCTCTTAGAAGTTTGTGGAAATATGCTTCATTATAATTTTTTTATTCTCCATTTGGGAGAATTTTATTTTATTTTAGGATTGGTCTAGATCAATTAATATATTTATATATATCATATTAATAATGGGGTAGTAAAGTCATATTTCATATCTCTACTCAAACTATGATCATATATTTGTGCAAGATAGACTATGAACTCTTTTTGGACATTAATTCCATTATATGAGACTTAATACTCTATCTCCATTGATCCATATCTCTAATTATATGAGAAAATCATGATATTGGATATATTCCTATCATGCTAGAATATGTCGATACATTTGTGAAGTATTTTCTTATTCTCTCTCAAAATCATGAGGTTTAGTTTTCAATATAATTCATATATAGAGTTACACTAACATCAAATAATATTTATATAATGACCCAAATAATATTATATATATTAAATATGAATCTCCATGAAAATAAGTATAGGGGTTTAATACACCTAAGTGCTTCACAATGTGGTGCAATTGTCTAATTTTTTTAATAAAAAAGATAGATAAATACTTATCTTCATTGTTTATCATGAACATAACAAAATAACTTTCAGGAACAAATATCTAATACCAAGTATTGATGACATATTTGATCAGATATGGAGCAATCAATTCTTATCAATGATATATGTATATATATATTATTTTTATATCATCAATTAATGTTAAATATATAACATGTTCCAAAGATAGACCTTTATATAAGATATGGGGATTTCGAATTCATTGTGAGGCCATCCATTCTCCAAAAATCCCCAAATATCTTTAAGGATATATTGAATAGAGTGTTTTGAGATTTCCTCAATTATTTTTTCAAATTCTATATAGATGATATTCTCATATATAATAATATAAAGGAAGGAAAATTATATTATTTTAGTATTATGATTAAGTCCATGAGAAAGGAAAAGTTATATTCTAAATTTAGAAAGTGTGAATTATTGATAAGAAACATTATAAGTATTAGGTCATGTAAGCACAATTGAGTGTATATCAGTGGATCCTTCTAAGAGAGAGGTGACTAATGATTTCCCAAAACAACTAATATAACTAAAATCCAATGTTTTCTTGGACTAGGTTGATATTATCAATAATTTATGATAAATTTTTAACGACTATCAAATACACCAAAAAAGTTAACTCATAAGCGAGTAAGGTTTCTCTTGATAGATGAATGTGTAAAACAATTCATGAATCTCATGTAAAGGCAGATTACTGCTCTAGTACTCACATTACCCTATAGTGTAGAAGTTTTTATAATATAAAGTTATGCATTAAAGAAATTATTGGGATGGTTTATCTTGAATAATGAAATGGTGGTAGATTATTATTGACATCAATTAAATATTCATCAGAAAAATTACCTAATGTATGATATGGAACTGGTAGGGGACATATTTTCCTCAAATATGGGGATGTGATATCACTATGGTGAAAATTTTAAAATATAGACTGATCATATATTATTAAATTATATATTCACATTAAAGGAGATGGTCATGAACCAAAAGAGATGTTTGGAGTTGATCGCGGACTATAAAAACTCGATGCATTAACACCGTGGGAAAAAAACAAGGTTGCTAATGCTCTGAACAAGAACGATCTTAATAAATTATACATGATGAGGATTAAAATAGACCAAATATTCATGGATTATAAAATAATGTACCTAGAAAAAATGATGGAAGATGATAAATTTTATCCTTCCCAATTAAATCATAATCTATCCATCGATGTAAATATCAATGAGTAATACGTGGGGAATAACAATCTATACATGAAAGTAGGAAATATTCTAGAGTTTAACTTTGAAAATGATGGGATTTAAATATTTAATAATCGAATATGGGTACCATCAATACAATAAATTAATATAGAGATACTAAATTAATCACATAACACATTATTCTCTATCCATACTAGAACGGAAAATTTATAGATAAGACACAAATCACTTATGATGGGAAACAATTAATAGGGAGATTTTAGAGTATGATTGCCTAATTTGATTGGATGATATTGAGGAATGAAATAGTTATATGTAGATTATGTAAAAATTACCCGTACTTATATACAATTTGTAGAGAATCCATATGGACTTTGGTATAGGATTTCTAGTGATTTATAAAGTCCATAATTCCTTTTGGGTTGTAGTTAATCACCATAAAAATTAATTAGGTTTATTTATTATATTTTATTTCCAATTAAATATAGAAAAAACCATATAATATTTTTAATAGGGAATTAATAACCTCGTTTCTTGTCAATAGGGTTGTACAGTTTTGGAAGTGAGGTTGTAATATATTCCTAGTCTTGTAGTGAAATGAGTGTGGTTATGTCATAGTACATACACATCAAGTCATTCATTATGTAGGGGGTAGTGTTAGACAAGGAAAATAAGTCCTATAAAACCTATCCCCATCAAAGGTATTTTTATTAGTGTAGTGGGTAGTGATCCCTACTAAAATAAATGATGTGTTGGAGGAATCCTGAAGGTGACAATATTACAGTGGAGGGGTGTGTTTGAAAGGGACCTTACAATGGAATCAAATCTCAGATAAACTTCATATATGAAGATAATAAATTGAGAGGGATATTGTTTCCTACATAAATGTATAATATATAATACAGGATTTGGTAGAGGGTATTAACAGCCCCACTTCTTGTATGTTAGGTGATGTGGTGTGGCTAGTTAGGCTGCAATTTAGTTATTGTTATTATGGTGTGGCCAGTGAGGTTCCATCATGGTACCTCTACCTTGAGTCCTACATCTTGTGTAGGTTAGATTTAGGAATAAAATATTAATCCTATGAATTCTCTACTATCATAAGGACATTTTAGTTAGTTGTGGGAAATATGTCCTGTTGAAGGAAAATCCATACAAGAGGAATCATTAAGTAGAAAATATTGTTGTGGAAGGGTGTGCATAAAATAGACAATACAATATTCAATAAAATTTATTATGTAATGAACAATATACTATATACAGAAAATAATATTTAAGGATTCATTGAGTACCACTCTCAATTTTCATTAATGGAGATATCAATTTTAAGTAAATTTCTATAGAATTATTCAAGAGGTATTGGATATAATTTTGAGATTCAGTACTGCTAATCCACACTAACATAATGGTTTATACGAAAGTTACCTTAATACTATAGATGTTATTTTCTATTATATTTAGTGTATTTAAAAGGTGGTATGGATGAAAAAAACCCCCTTATGGATTTCATATAATTATTTTTAGTATTTTTTCAAATGGACAAATATGAGTCTCTGTATTGGTTGAGGTGTAGAACTAAAATCAATTGGGATCAAGTTGGAAATAATAAGTTGATGAAACAAGATATTTATCAAGAAATAGTAGATAATATTCAAATCCCTAATGAGATTATTAAAACTATAAAATATTTACATAAGAGATATGCTAATAATCATTGATGAGATTTTTAGTTCGAAGTCAGAGAAATGTATTTCTATGAGTACCACCATTGATGATATTTATGAGATATTTTAAGAAGGTACAATTCAATAATAGATAAATTTCCAAATTTAAAATCATTAATCAGGTGGGGATGTGTTTTTTATCATAAAAAAATCCCCATAACCACACCATTGTGAATAATGTGGTCAATTTATCACTTTTGAAGAAGTAAATAGTTGAACCTTCACATTAATTGAACTCATAGATAGTGCAAGAGAAACAATATCTCTTTTATGAGGAAAAACTGATTATAATCCTGGATCATTAAGAAAAAATACTATGAAACATGACCACTAACCATGTTAATGTTATTTAGAAAAATCATAACTGAGAAGAAGAAACATGGGAACTCAAATATTTTATGAGGCATGAGTACTTTATGTATTTTATTCAGAGTAATGAAATTTTGAGGGAGAAATTGTTTTAATGGTGGTTGAATGTAACACCGTATGATTTTACTATATATTTTTCATTTAAAAAAATATATGTAAAATGTATTGTTTCCCAAACAATATAGAAATACAATAAACCACGATTCATTTTATTGAGGTAAAATATTAGAATGTACAATAAACACTCATACATTTTGGGAATCCAATATGAAACATTACTAAGAAAAATTCAAGTGGATTAAATGCATATGTAAATAAAAAATTCATCCACATGAACTATTTATCCGAATAAATTTAGATGCATATTATCTCCCCAATTTAAATATTGGAAGTAACGAATTGAATTGGAAATATCATAGACATGTTGAGAGAGAATTAAATGAGTAGGATTAATGATTATAAGAATATATTTAAGACTATATATATAAAATATATCTAATATTTATATACGTGTTCATCGGATATATGGATGTTGGAAATATGGTGACTAGATATATAGAAATTATGTATGTATTTATTCAATAGGTATATTTAATTAGTGCAATTTTTAGAGAAAAATTGTATAGAGTATAATTAAGTAAAAATATAATATTTAATTTGAATATTTTATTATAAAAAAACATTTTTATGTGTTTCATATTATTATATTTAAAGAATGATTTGATGTATTTATAAAATTCAATGATTTTTTTGAAAATAAATTTATTTATAAATTAAAATAATAAAATAATAAAAATTTGTTTTCATAGTATTTGGTTTAAATTAGTTATTGGAAATAATAGTATTTTCCAAAGAGAAATTTTCTTTTTAATTTTTTTTTCTTATTGAATTAAATAGATCACTTTTAATTAATTATTTTAATGTCCGGATCCAATTTATAATGAATAGTATAATATTTATTTTCCTACTAATTGATATGAAATATTATTACAAATACTAAATGTTAAAAAAAATCATTTTCTCTAAAAATAAGATATATATATATATATATTATTTTATCATTTAAAATATAGATTTAATATATTTATAAATGGAATTAGATTAAATAGAGTAAAAAATTTGGAGTAATTATATTTCAATTATATTTGAAGTGTCACATTATTATTTTATTAAAATATCTTATTAACATTATATATAATTACAATTTGTAAAATATGTAGAAAGGGGTAAAAATGGAATAATTAATTTGGCTCAAATTATTTAAAATTAAAATTAAATTTATATATTCCAAATTTCATTTTTTAACACTGTCATTAAAACCTGAATTTATCATTTTCATTCCCACAATAATCCCACCTAACACCCATGTGTTTTTATATTTACCCTTTAACTAATCAATGTTTCTAAACCAATATCCCTCATTTCTAAATATAAATCGAGCTCTCCTATAACCCTCAAAATCCATTGAAACCATTAGGTTCTATCATGAACCAATTTCCATTTTTCCTCATCTAAATTCATGTAAGATGACCATATAGATTATGTTTCCTAGGAAGAATCTTTAATCCTTTATTTCAAAGGAACCCACATCTAGAAAGAGTGAATTCCACCTATAACACAGTTATTTTTTAATTTTTCAATTACATTATCTTCTGAACCCTTTATAAAAAATTAATACATTTTAACATTGTTAAATTGAAAAATTATTTTTATGATAAAATGTTATTACTATTATGTAACACTAAACTCATACTCATTCACTAGTATAATATGTTCTTGTTTGGGTTGGTTCAACCACCAACACGAATGATGCTATACCAACACCAAAATTGTCACTACGAATAAGTATGAAGACATTAATTATAGAAATATATATTATTAAAGATTAATATATCTCATTAATATGTTTTATAAAGGTTAACACAAAAAATAATGATCAATATTATGTAACTCATTCATATAAATAAATTACCACTAAAACATTCTTCATAGATTCTATTCTCACGAATCAATATCATACATTCAATCAAATGAAGATGGTGATAAAAAATAATTAAAAATTGATTCAACTACCTCGAATAATATTTTAATGATGAAATCATTTTTAATGAATGATGACCAACATCTCCATTAGGAAACTTGTATAAAATAATCAAAATTACTAACATCTAATGTTGAAAATAAGCCTTACCCAACTAATATATGTGTAATGAATGATTATAATTGATTATTATTAAAGGATATAGATATGAATATTCTTATAATTTTTTTTGGATATTTTTATTATAAATAATTTTTTAATCATTCATATATTCAATGTGTAAAGGCAAGGGTTTCTTTAGAAATTGTATTTTCAAATTATGATTTTTTATATTTGATTTTCCAAATGTGTAAATTTTATGTAATTATCTCAGAAAGAATATATTTTATATTGGTTATTCTTGGTGTTTAAATATATTATTATAATATTACAATTCAATGAAACATAATTCATTGAAACAAATTCATGTAAGTGGATCCAACCTTATCTCTTCTTTTCAATTGACAATCTTTTTCCCTCATGTCCACATTCTGTGTTGTGTTTTATAAATGTACTTATATATCATTATATGATTTATTAATTTAAAATTTAGTGTTCTTAAAAATATTTAGAAAAATTTAATGTAATTTTTGTAAAAGTTTTCCACAGCATTCATTTTACATTGTCCTATTTTTCTTTTAAAAAGTTTGTAAATAATCCTATTGTTAACATTCACTACATGGACACATTTTCCTAATTTATTTATCAATATTATTTATAAATATTAATTTTTATGGTTTCATGTTTTTATAATGTAATTTCAATTCATAATATTTTTTTTGATTTTTTCATTATAAAATATTTGTTATTAAAAATAAAAAAGATATTTATTATCATTTTTAAAAGATAGTTTAAATACTTTTATAATGTGTTTTTATTCTATGTTAGCATCTTTTAATGTTTAATATGATTTATTGGGGATATATAATAATTGTACGATAAACAATATTTATTTGTCTTATTTATGATCATATTTATGGAAATTTTAATGAATCCCATTTATTTCCATGGGTTAATTAAGATATGATGAAAATTTAAATATTGTTTTTCATATAGAACACAAATATCTGGTTGTTCCTCATGGGGAATAAGGGTATAAAATTAAATATTCCTACATTATAGTAGGTAAATTTTATATCTAATTAGAATATCTGAGATGGGGAGTAAACCTAAACTATTAAGGGATTTTTTCTACTAAATAATGGATGTTCCTACAATTATATAATCCTCCAATTCATTGGGTAAATAATTATATCTATTCAACTTTTCAAATATTAGAGGGGAATATAAAATCCATTATGGGAATCCATACCTATGTGATTATTTTCATGTTGGTGATCCATAATGTAAGGGATAAGTTTCTATGCTTCTCTATTTGACTGATTATTATGATTATGTAATATGTTCATGATTCATTATTATTAACTCATATTTCCACTTTCATACATATCTTTTTTAAATATATGCAAAAAATTTATTCCCTAACTCACGATTTTAGAATTATTTTTTATTATAAATTAATATCATATTTAATGACAATGGGCCTTGATTATGTTTTTGTAGTAACATACTTATCATATGATCACTTATTATCTTTACATGATATCTCTTATAATAATTCATAATGGCCAAATTAAATCACCCGATTCATATGTTTCCATTGAAAAAAATTTAAATAATATTCTTCTATGTGTTGTAAAATAAATTATTTATCTAAAATGGATGACCTAGTGACCTTCTTGAACTGTTTCAGGAGCCTGTCCCCGGGGGGTGATAATGAGTACCTCTCTTATATTGGGGAGGCAGATGAATTCTATGTTAACGACCTCATCTCAACAGCTTAAGGGTCATGCTCACAGACCCCTACCAGAGAGCATCACCACCAACACAAAACGACCAAGTATCCTTATTCTGAGGAGGATCATATGATGAGGGAACCTACTGATGTATGAAATAACCGAGCCACTCAGGCTCCCTACAGAGGGTGTAAAATATATAATCAGTAACATTTAATCACTCTTTTTCCTTAGGAGGAACTCCACTATAAAAATATACAGACATTCAACATGAAGACATACAACTCTTCCCCCTCCACTCAAGCCCACTAAAAAATTAGGGTGGCACAACATGAGCACAGGCACATTCCTGCTAGTGCTATCTGCTCCTGCAATGAAGACAGAGCAGAAAATTATATGCAGATGTAGATATATGCCGATGCACAAGATGTCTGTCATCAAAATAGGATTGAAAATAGCTACAAATTGGGAGAAATACCTGTTGATGAGTATCAATCCTAGCATCCAAATAGAGAGACAATAAAATACATGAAGATTAAAATTTCTATGGATGGATACAAAGTCCATGAGAGAAATACAGATGAAAGAGGGATGATGAAAATTTAATCTCATGAATATGAATCTCAATATAAAAATATGGTGGAAACCGGAGAAGACAACTGGTGGAAGACTTGTTCCTCTATCCCAGGACAAGAGAACTTCCAGTATATATTTATAACCTATGGAGGACCAGAGTAGGAATAAACTCCTGCTCCAAAATCAGAATGGGACTTTATACCAGTTCTATCCAAAGATGTGTCATAACACATCTTGGAAATGATGGATGATCAGACCTTGATCACAGATCATATCCTCTAAACATGCCAAGATATCATTTCATCGGCAAAAAAGGAAAGGAACCAGGGCCACAACATAGTTTCCATGAATGGAATGACTTACTCACAAAATGAGTTAGTCTCCCCAGAAAAGTTATACATCCCTACACCAGTCCTGGAGAGTCTACAACAATACATCACAATACACATACAACCAGATCGGGAACATATACCCAATCCAACTGGGGGACTCCGGTCCAACATTGTGGATGCTCTGGGGTAGGTATATATCCCTACCTAAACTCAATATTCTCATCATCATATCCCAGTGACATCATTGGAACCCAAAATACAAGGAACCTTATACGAAGGCCATTACCAATAGCAATAGGCCCCCGATTACCAACAAGAGAGAATCCAAAAAAATCTCCAAAGGAAACCTGAAAATGAATAGCACATACACGATCCTTATCAACTTAAATATGGTGTTATTGATGACCTTGAACATTTATAAATAAAGGCTCCAAACCCAGTTATTCCATTACCAAATTATGGAAATGGAATTAGTAGTTTCAAAGGTTCTACCCTCAATGTTACTAAAAGCAGATCGGAAGGTCCTCCAAGGAGTACCCACAGTGGCTTACTTTGTGGTACATGATAAATCGATCACGAGATCCAATATCCTGATGTGTTTTAGGTTTTTCCTCCCCTTGACATGAAGATCAACCAGAAAGAAGGTCCTCTTATTACTGACATCTGCCCTGATGGTCCTCCCCAGGGTATATGCTGCAGATATGCTTCTTTCTTGTAGTTGGACGTCGAGTCAGGATGGTAGTCCCTACCATAATGATAGCCATTGGGAAGGCCCTCCATACAATAATAGTTTTTGTGAAGGCCCTACCTATAGTAACATCATGCAACAAAAAGGTCTGGCTCTCATTGCAATACATCTTGAAGTCCCTACCCTAGATGTACACTTTATAAATTCTCCTTTCATCAAGATATCAATCTGTGATAGTAGTACTCAACATCATAGAAGTCATGGATATGGTCCTCCCCACGATGACATCAAGCAGCAAAGAGGTCCTCCCATCATTGTATCCCACCCTAAAGGTCCTCCCCATGGTATACGCCATAGGGACATTCCCAGTGGTTTGTAATCTATAGGAAATGGTAGACCACGACATTGTAGCCCCAATTGAGAAGGTCCTCCCCATAATCAAAATTCATACTGGAAAGAAGGCCCTCCCCTTGTTGGGACAAATGTGATAAATCCATCCATCGATGGGGAACTTAAAAATATGGATTCATAAAAATATGACACTCTTTATGTGATGAGTGATATCCTTTCTCAACTAGAGGATGGTCGGGGGGCCACCCTCATCTTCTAAGCCACCCCAATGCCATTCACATATCAATGAGTCTCCCACTAGATCGGATGCATGGAATGAAATTATTACGAAGAAGTGAATATGGGTATATTATGTAGAGGAGTCCTTGGAAGAAAAACATCAGGATATGTTGCTCATGATAATACAACTAGCTATGAATAATATAATACTTATGTATTATCATACGAACACTGCTCACTTCAACATTCCAAGGGTGTTTTCTGAGGAATTTATTTATGAAATTCACCTCAATATCTTGATGAATCATCAATAGCTAAAATCAAATTTATTTCCCTATAAAGGGAATGTAGACTATTTCAACATATTAGGATAGCTTCATCTTCTAATTTACCTATAATCCCTCCCGTCTACAAGGAATCCATGATCAGAAAGGAGAATGAATAACCTTTAACTTCCTTGCCTCCACGCACTGTACAAGTTGTGTTGCCTCATTGGTGATGCCTCATCTGGAGTTCATATTTGGGGATTGGGAGAACATGGATCTTTATAATTCCCCACATGTCATATCAAGAAAACCTCATTAGAAATAACATTGTGAAATTTCATTAGAAAAAGGAAACAATGGAATCAAATCCCTGATCACGAAAGATGGAATACTCAACAAAATATGATCTGGAAGAAGTCTCAAAAGTATTAGGCCTAATGAGATCAAACCATCAAAAATATTCTAAGATAGGAAACTGAGATGTTTTAGTAGTCTTCCCACCTATGGGAAGCCAACCAAAAATCAGTGATCATGTATTCAAAATCCCATAAATCCCATGTGGTACTAGAACCATACTAAGATCACACCCGTGTGGGAGTGTGTAAAATCAAAAAGGAGGCAACAACAATGACTACCTCAGCAATGTGGGAAAAGACCCAGCCCATGGGGTTGGGGGCCTTTTAAACTCAAAATTCACCTGTAAGACCAACAAATCCTAGCTATAGTGCATTAGTGGAAGAATGAGAAAAACCATAGCCCATAGGGATAGAGTCATTTTACATATTGTTCTTGAATTTCACTTGTATGGATTCTCCCATTTGGGATGAATGATGAGTAGATATTTGATCCATTCCATCCCATATCATGGTTCATACCCTCTGAGACGAAGGCAGATTATGAGTTTAGATCCGGGCTCCCTTCGGGTTAATTTTCCCCAAGAAACACGAAGAATACTGAAGAATGGAAGAAGAAAGTCCAACAAAGGATGAAAAGAGCATTCCTACCATTCCGCACTTGGTTAACCACCCTCAATGTGGTATGCATTAGTTAACATAGTAAAATTAAACCCCATGGATATCGTAGGAAATGATAAAAAGGTAGAGAATGAAAAAGAATATGGTTCCATCCTACAGGCATCCCGCACCGAGCCTAATGGTGTGCATACCCAAAACAAGAGAGTGGTCTTAAATTTTTGTTCCCCTCAGTCAATCAATCATTTCCTTCATCATAAAACCCCTTCAAAGAGAATAAAAAATCTTAGGACATCTATGAATGACAACCTACTTCCCCTAAGAATGTTTCCCTCACTCTTGAGGAGTATTTTCCTAGAAAGAGGAGGAAAGGAAGAGTTAAGGTGAATTAATTATGAGCTTCGTCGAGGGAGCTATCTTGTAAGATGTATTCCCCCAGATGAATTTCAACGAGTGTTCCCAGAAGAGGTTCCCCTACCGCATGAACTTCTCCAGATAAATGTAGTAAAACTTGGATTCCATTCTAATCTAGCACCAGGACCATCAACCATCTTAAATCGGGGCCAAGATATACATCTAGACATCCCTCCACTAGGAAAGCAGTTAGTGTATATTTAGGAAAACCAAAAAAGGATACCCCCAGCTGGGTATCCACCCCATATTTTAGTAGTGCCATAATTTCTATTTTTTCACGCTACACCAACCCACTCAAGTATATCCTTAGTCATACCATGCTAATAGGATTCATATCACGATGGGAAACCATCCTAAAACAGTTTTACATATGATAAGTTCCCTAGAAGACCATCAAAGGTCATGCATCCGTATAATTCCTGGAGGCGAACCCCTCAGAATAAATAACCCAATTGGATACTCAATAACCTGATGAAGTATTATTATCTACCCAATAGGGTCCCTAGGCATGGGAAATGTAATTTGATAGTGCATCAAGAATCTTGATAGGGAAAAGGATGGAGGATCCCAAGCACAACAAATTAGTGTGTGGAGTTATACTCACATCCCATAAGAATGTCGTATTGACTTACTTATTCGTTCTTTAAGATAGATGAAAAAATAATGAAGTTGAATGAGATTTCCTCATTGTAGGCCTAGATATGGCACTTCAGGCATGAGTCAAACACCTTAAGATAAAAGGTGATTCAGATTTGGTCATCAAGTAGGTCAATGTAGACTATTCGATTAAGAAATAAGTATTGGACCCCCTTGATAAATCATGTTTGAGAACTAATGGAGGAATTCCCATAAGATCTGACATTGACCTATGTCCCTCAGTCACAAAATACTCAATACGAAGCATTGGAAATGTATCTATAACCCTGGATGATCCAGACCAGGATGAAATAGTTATCATCATTTCCCACTGTGAGATTTTCTTTCCATTTATTAAAAATAATACAAAGGAAATTGATGAGATTATCCATGTTTCTATGCCTTATGGTGACACCACTATCTGGATGACTTCCATTTCAAATTACCTTCAGAGGGGGGGGGGATCCCACTAGACAAGGCTGGAATAGAGTAGATCCAGAGGCGGGCTGCCAACTTTGTATTGTACAATTGCATAAACCATGAAAATGTTCTCTACAAACGAGGCATTGGTAAAGTCATTGAATGGTTAATTGATGGAGAAGAGACTGCTTCCATCATGAACGAAGTGAATTCTAGAGTTTGTGGATCTCACTAATCATCCAACATGCTCTCCCATAAAATTTGATGTCTTGGATACTATTGACCCTCTTTGAAAGAAGATAGTGACATATTCACCAAGAAGTTCTATTCCTGCCAAGTTCATCCCAATTATATTCATCGACCCCTAGAGATACTTCAGAAAACAAGTACTCCTAGAGAGTTTCTGCTTGGGGATAGACGTTGTGAGACCATATCCCCCCTTCCCCATCTAGACAATTCATGTTCATTCTCACAGAAACTGACTTCTTTTATAAATGGGCTGATGAAATTCCCCATAAAGAGGTTCGGGAGAAAATAATTGTTATCATTGTGAAGGCCAACAACATTACCATATTTGGTGTCCCTCATAATATAATGACAGACAATAGCACCAATTTCCTCTATGTTGAGAGGGACAAGTTATATGAGGAGTATTGAATCAAAGAAAATTATTCATCCCACAACATTGTAGTGGCCAATGGGAAGATGGGGGCTTTAAACAAGACTCTTTATGAAATAATCCAAAATATAGTTGATATGGATAAATATTCATGGGGAGAAAATCTATTTAATGCTTTATGGTCTTACCGGACCACGACCCACATTGCCACATAGGCAAACCCGTACTCAATAGTATATGGGTTAGATGTGGTTTTGCCTATTGAAATTCAAGTACACTCACTCAGTGTAGCCAATTTTGTACAAATTTCCATAGATGAGAAGTACCAGATACAATTTGATGACTTGGAGTAGCTAGATAAGAAAAGGATGGAAACGGTACACCATTTGGAAGTATACCAAATTCGGATCCCACGAGCCTTCAACAAAAAGATTCGTCTTAAGGTTTTCCTCGAAGGAGAGACGGTTTTGGACCTCCGAACCACAATGATACATGGAAAGAATCCCCCAATGTTTGAGTCAAATTTTTAAGGATCATATTCCATACATAGTGTCTATTCCAATGGAGCATACTTCATGATGTCAATGGATGGACAACTCACCATGCCTCCCACCCATTTAACGTTTCTGATGAAGTACATCACGTAATAGAAACACATATAGTCCAAAATATATGACCATAAACTATTAGTTATCATCCTTACCACATGATGTTAAATTTTATAGTATTTTCAATGCAACATGAAATTAATTTGGGATTCAAAGGTCCTCACTTAATGACTCTAAACTACACAGTATAGTGTCCTAGCTGTATGATGTGAAACCACAGAGCATAAATCATCCTAATTTCATGACGATAAACTACAAGATTCCCAAGGTTATAAAAATGACTTCATTTCCATTCATTAGTTAGATACATATTTATTCCTCGACCCTTGATCTTGGACCATCCCCCATAGAAAAATGCCTCTATGGTATCCTCTATATCCCCATATTATGAGGGAAACTCATGTCACTACTTATTTCTCACATCAAGTAGAAATCATGTGATCTTCAGATAAGTGGTAATGATTCCATTATGTAAATAGAATATAGAGGAATATGATAGAACCAACACCTATTGTGGAAGAAGCCAAAATTACTCTACTCCTACATCCGTGTTAGATCGGTACAGGGAACATTTAAAACTATGTATATCTTGATTGTTGACCTTGCCTGATACATGGTGACACCCATTTAATTTGTCCTGGCCCAACCACCAACAATGAAAAAATTCCCTTTCACGTCCCTACACATGGACCGATCCTTTTTAGGGAACATTTAGAATAATATATAGCTCGATTCCTTCCCTTGAGGGATATGTAGGGATACTCGGAACAATTATCCTCGTACAACCACCAACAAAGAAAAAATGCCCTCTCATGTCTATAAAAGGGGACCAAACCATTGTAGGGAACATTTAGAACTATGTAAGGGTAGATTCCTACCCTTTTAGGATACTTTGTGATGCCCAAATACTTTTTATAGGCCCAACCACCAATTAAAAAAATACCCCCTCTTCCATGCATAGGTCAAACTTGTACAGGGGAATCAATGAATGATCCTAACTGCATGACATTAATCTTCAAGGTTCCTCAAGAGTCATGTGTCTATTGATTATCAATGTTACGAGATCCTGGAAATGCCCCAAATTTCAGGCCCAACATGTTTATTAAAATGATTAAAATTCCATGTTTGTATTTTATACTCATGAGGAGCCAAAAGATCACGGTTCCCCCTATATATGAGTCAGTTATATGTGGAAGATTTAGTAGTTCACAGATGATCACAGTTTGGATATTTCTCAAATTCCCATACACCTTTTTACCATTTTTCAAACTCCATAATCTAGGAAAACTTGGGCCCCCATAAACATTCATGGCCATCAGAGATGGAAAGCCAGTGTCCTACAGACACCTTTGTTTGGAAATGCACATCATGCCTCAGTGGCTCTTCATATGTCTCCTAAAAAATGGTCATCAGAAAATTGAAAAGTAATTATCAGTTGAGTCCTCTCCTACCTCAGTACACCCAATGGATTCCGGGCCCTATTTTATTCCTCCCAATCCAAGACCCCCTATGATAATGGTTTACACATTCTATCATCACTCATGTACAAGGAATTATAAGGTATCCCAACCTTGATTGACTAGATTCTATCTAGCATCTTTACCATAAAATAATGTCCTTACTGCATGACTCTAAATTTCACAGCATAATGTCCTCACTGAATGATTCTACACTGCACATCAAAATTTCCTCGTTGCATGACTCTAAACATCATAGCATAACATCCTCCCTACATGACTCTAAACTGCACATCATAACATCCTCACTTCATGAATCTAAACATCACAACAAAACGTCCTCACTTCATGATATTATACTACACCACAAAACACCTTGTCCGCATGAATCTAAACTACACAATAAAACATTTGAACTGCAAGACTACATAGAAAAACTCCCTCACTACATGACCCTAAACTTCACAGAAAAATGTGCTTACTACATGATTCTAAACCGAAAGGATAGAATTGTACGGGCCGTATGATGTTAAACTATAGAGTACTCCAAATACGGAATGAATTCCTCACCCTACATATGATCTAGATCTACAAAGGGGATTACTTGATCAAATGATTGAATCATGACCGAAATATTTCAAATGGATCAAGATAAACTCCTCACATACAATTAACTATATGATTTGAGTAATCCTGAATCTATATAATCTTCAATGGTCATCGGAGATGGAAGTCCAGTCTCCTATAGACACCATTTTTAGAATTTTCATATCATTCCCTGATGGCTCTGTATATGTCACCTACAAAACAACCATCAACAAAAGGAAAATTCATCCTCCGGAGAGTTCTATCCTACCTTAGTATGCCTGATGGCTTCCATGCCTCATGACATCACTCCTAATTCAAGATCCCTTAGAGTCATGGTTTACATTATTTCTCTTACCCACATCTTGAATATATCAAAACATCCTGGCCCGATTCACCTCGGGTATTTCTTGTGGCTTCTGTAAAAATAAAGATACCCCCATCCACATGTGTGAAGCTGATTCACGTATGAAAAGATAATTTACCCAATTATTTCAAGGTTACCAGGAAACGTTCATCGAAAGAACTGGCCCACTTCGTACATAGTGGAACCTCTTTTTAGAGGCCACATTACATGTTAGGAAAGGTCAAAATCTCCATAATCCTTTCTATCCATTTAAGGTGCAAGGCTAGTGTCACGTGGACTCCTTTGTTTGATAATGCACATCATGCCCCAATGGCTCTGCATTTTTTTCCTACCCAATGGCTATAATCAGAGGAAAATTCAACCTCAAGAGAGTCCTTACTAATTTTTGTATGCTCGTATGACATTTATGTCCCATCTCACTCCCCAGATTTAGAAAACTCCATATAAAATGACATAAATATAATTCCATTTTCAAATTCCTAGACATAAAAATCATTTATAAATGAACTAATGATCCAATTTCTCTCCCTTACGCAAGTAAGAATCTTGTGGGAGCGGTTTCCCATCCAAATCCAATACAAATTTCCCCAAAACATCTATATATCACCCCTTTGAAAGAAAACCCATTGTGCCCACTAAGTCAAAAAAAATTCAATGTGTTATAAATCCCCCCAGGCAATTAGATATGGAAGGAATGTGTCATGTAGAAAACTTTTTTGACTATGCAGATCATGCCCATGTTGCTCTTCATATGATTACCACAATACAACCATCAATCGAAGACAAATTCCTCCTCGAGAGAGTCCGCTCCTACCTTCGTATGCCTAAAATGGATCCCAAGCCTCATAAATGTCCAAAAATTACAAATTCAGGTTCAAAAAAAATACCTTGTCCATGTCTTAGATTATTAAAACATTCTCGGATGAGGAATCCAGTATTGGGCCCCTTAACCTGTAATGTTTTCTTGTACTTGTTCTTCTTAAAACATCAATATTACGTTTGATTTTAAGGATTATAAATGGCCAGTGAGAAAGACACAAGAATTACAAGATTGGAACCCCTCAATGGGTACCCCGAGATAAAACACGAGTATCAGCTAATTAAAAAAATACTATGTATGGTTTTGGAAAAAGATGATATATCAAATATTCAAAATAAACAAAAAACTCGTTAGGTCGAAAACCCACAAAAGGTGGCCTAGGAAAAGGTCACGTTATAACTGTTAAGCCCATATCAAACAGGCTTTGGAAAAATATCATTGTAATAATGAAAAAGACACAAAATTTCATGAGGTTTTCGATGGAACCCCAACAATAGTCAAACTATGCTCACTGAGTCTCGAAACATAGGATACAATTTGAGTACGATTTGATTATTTGAATTTACTAGTATCAAATCATAGTTTAAAATTAATACCTCATCAAAATAATGATTATATGGTTGATTGTGATTAATTGACATGATAGGAAAAGTAAAATAAATAGAATTTTGTGGAAAATTTGTTCCATTATGTTTAACTAAAAAGTGAGGAATATCCCCTGTTCAGAGTTTCGTTATAGTGTCAGAATAAAATGGGTACATCATGACATGGGAAAGTTGTACTAAGACTCTACTATCCCTTTCCATAAAAATGGAAAGACACTGTCATGGGCCATCAATAGTTTTCTCTAAATAAGATCCATCATCCACTTCACCTTGGACAATTGGGAACATGTGTTATGTAACGACATTACGGTCCCGCCCTTTCTTCTGGATAACATCGTAATTCGCACCCAAAATGTCTAGTTGAGATTTCAACCTTTTTATACAAGCCTTACAATCATGAAACTCTTCCTTTTGGGAGAACACCAAATCACGATCCTTCACCTCTTCAAGTTTTAGGTGATTGAGTTCCTCCAAAAAATTGAAAAGGTTGTTATCTGATGATGGGAAGAATTGAATTTGGAAAGTTTATCCTCACAAGAAGCAGGGTCTTCCTGGGCTTTGAAATTCTGATAGATAAGAAGATGTAGATTCAGGTAATCAAATCCACTATAACCCAACTCAGTAAACAACCACCATAAATTATATGTATCCCCATTGAATCCATCTAGATGTGTTTCAGTGGCAAGGGAACCTAACTATCTCCACCACTATTTTTATACTACATGATGCATCCCTCACGAAATAGGGCCTTGGTCCTCCCCAACCGCGACGAGTCTATAGGCAGAAAGAATCATTATGAGAGTGGTAAGTAACCTAAGTTAGGTTACCCAAATGGGGGCTCTCCTTACCCTTAAATGGTTCAAACTCTTGAGCTAGGCATAGAGGAATAGCTAAAAATTCAGGGGTATCTTTTGACACTTTGTTTGGGCCAGCCTCATTAGTGAATTGGGCAGTATCTATAGTAGAGGAACAATCTGAATCACTCCCCACCAAGATAGGCCATATAGATGAAGCACTTTCCAGATACATCTGATGGTGGATCGAGCATATTCTCACCACAGGGGCATGAATAGGTGGTGTAGCCATTGGGGACACCGCATGGACCAGAATAGAAGGATAATCAGTCACACTCACCATTGGATATGGAATATATGGCATAACAGTTGCAGTGGAGATGGGGAAAAGGATTGTTAGAGGCTTTTGGACCCATTGAATTTGTCTTATTAGCACCTTGTCAGGGTAACAACCCACCCATAGTTGGGAAAATTCTAGTGATATGAGAGTGGATCCCATCATATTAGGGATGATATTTTCCATAGTGACATCTTCCCACATCATCATTACCCATAACTGGTGAAGAAGTATTGGATGATATTATCTTCTTATCTTAATAATAGAAAGAAGCATAATTTTTTGAAGGCACAAAAATTTCTTGGAGAACCGGTAATGGGGGTATGGCTCAAAAATGGCCACTAATTCTATAAGAGTAGTGAGCTTCCCGTCCCATAGCATGATAATGTATGAGTTACCCTAGGAATAACCACCACCATCACACCTTAATGACTATGAGGAGTAGGGTGTGGTGAAAATGAAAAGTGGAAGCATCATTTAGAGCCTAACTGTATCGCTAACACTTAGGGTCATAGGGAGAAAAATGGCAACGTTGAGAAGGGTAGGTTGAAAGTCGGAGCGAGGAACCCTCACGGTGTATTGATATTCATATAATGGGAAGCATTTTTCTATCCACCCATATAAGAATTAAAATGGTCTACTAAGACGATGTAGAGGATTACCTTCATGTATCTTTACAAACAACTCAAAAAGACATGTAATAGTAGAAGTGTCCAGATTAATTGGTCGACCCTCTTCCCCCACATCCGCAATCATCAAAGTGAAATCCCTAACCTCGGTATATACATCTTGGGATGGGAAGATCCATACAGTCAAAAACATAGTGAATAATCCTGTATATATAAGCACAGGTGGAACGTTTTGTTGAAGCTCATATCCCCAGGTAGTATATCATCTCTCTTTGAGGATAGTACAATATGATCTTGTAATTTGTCAAGATTGACATGATAGAGGAGTTTAACTACAGATAGCACTCGACTTAGGCCCATTCACCTAAAAAAATGAATTTGTCGAAGCCTCCAATTAGATAAGAGAGTGAACCTTGAGGGAGTGATCATGTAATCCCTATTCTATAATCAATAGTCTCCTTTTAAATGGGTAAACATGTTTGGTATCATCCTATGTAGTAGTTGTTGGATGAAATTATTCATACATATCTCCAAGGGTGAGGAGCCCTTCGAGCTGGTGGATGCCCCGTAGACTGATACCCACATCCCCACGTGACAAATGGAAGGTGTTGGTGCTTGAACACTAGTGGCTCAACCTCTCAAGAAGGATTTCACCAAGAGAGAAAGTTGAAAACTGGGAATCCCCAGCTGCCTGATATAGGTTCACCTCATCCAACTAGTTAGGGGATTCTAAAAAGGTTTGGTTTACCCATAATGTCAATGACCATTCATCGGAGAAGCATCATTTAGCTTGTAGGTCCCATTTTGTGCTACACCCACCATTACGATTTTCTCGAGAAAGTTTGATAATGGACGGGAATTCCTTGGTGATTAATCTCAAGGTAGTGTTCTAACACCTGAATTTCCTTAATTCCATGTCGACCATTCCAATATGAACACTTCCACCTGAATCTAAGTTTCTATGAATTCTTCTGGTTGTGAAATATTGGCCTGATCATGACCTTCCAGTGCTTCTAGGAGAATGAAAGGTGAATTTGGGTCAACCGATGGCAAAAGAACATAATCATGAAGACCAAATCCATAAAGTGAAAACTACACAGACAATGGGTAAGATAGGAGATCTAATATAAGAAGATATTTTAAGAAGATTTCATGAGGAAGAACGTATGATAAAAGATGGTCCTCACTATCCCCAACCATGGTTTCCCTCTTCTTGGTCAATTTCATCAAAATCTATGAAAGAGCCATTGGAGCCCGCACAGAAAGATCCAAAAGATTGTAAAAAGTTAGTCCAATGAGAAAATTTTCTAGATAGAGGTAAAAAAGGCCAAATAATATTAAAGAGGGTTTTCATAGGGCTCTACTTATTTCTCCTGGAAGTGGTATGTCATCACAATCATCACATACTGATCGATACGCAGAAACATTATACTACGTGAAGATGTGATATGTGAGAGTCCCAAGGGGTACTGGCCCATAGAGCGTTGGCCAATATATAGAAGGGATTTTATAATGATGGAACCGCGAACCAAGGCATTTCCATTCTGTTATTCAAAGCTTCTATTTAAATTTTTCTGTTCTTATTAGTAAGGCTTGATGTTCAGTTAGCTGGTTTGTGTTCGTTGTGCAGGACACACAAACCGCGTAACATTCTCCAACACAGAGATCCAGATTTTAGTTTTAAATTACACAATACAGTTCCTGAAACCCAAAATTTTGTTGGTGGGAAGATGTATTGGTGAATATTTTAGTTCACGTCACATATGTAAAAGGTAAACGGAAGCAATCACCACGTACTGATTGGTATGTGGGTACATGGTAATACGAGGGAGAATCAAGGGCACTTTTTTCTTGGAAAATGGTAAATGAAAATGTCCAGGGCCCCTATATAGAGGTTTCGTCCCATCCTATCAGAAAAATATATTCTACCGCAAACCACTTTAGTTCAGGATAACTTCTTCATCAGAATATATTTCTCTTCATTCTAAATAGACTCCATTCTAATGGGGGGAATTAATAGGGTCTTGAAAACATCTCCAAGGAAATAAAATAATCCCATAAGCATTTTTAAGAAAGAATAAAGCATTCAAATAGGTCCATTATTGAAAATGGATGCAAATTGAGTAGAAAACATTAGAAGAAACTTGAGGAAATTAAATTTCTCCATAGTTTTATGTTACTCGTGTACCATCTATGGGAAGGGTTTAAAGAATGCATGAACCACGAACCACCAGTACATGGAAGGACCCAAGAGGCACTGAACCATGGAGTGATGTCCAGAAAACCCAGGAACCTACAAACCACATCCTTAATGGAATCAACCTCATGATGTATGTATCTATACCATATCACGAACTCACAAATCCACGGATGACGAAAATCGAAAGGGTTCTGGGAACCATGAATTGCGAACCATGGACTCCACAAACCCTAGTTGACTAAGTCTTACACAGAACGAGATATCTCATCCTAGGCATTCGAAAATGGTGATGTATTCCCATATATATGTTTGTCCTAATACACTATAAAAGGATCATAGGAGGAAGAAGAAAGGTGTGGACCAAGAAAGCATGGAGGATAACCTAGAGTTTATAAGGATGATTTCAGAGAGTATTTCAGCTTCGGTTTCAAATAATTGATGATGTTCAAATTGCGAACCACATTTCAGTAGGTATCACAATCTAAGAACCATAAAAAAAGGAACGTAATAATAATGGGTAAACTTTGAACCTAATTGTTGTCGTCACATACTACAAATTCCATGTAGACGAACTCCGTACAAATGACAGGTTCCAAGACTATCCTTCGACATAGTGATCCAAAGAGTTTATTGAGGTATGGATCGAACCCTGTGCAACATACTGAAATAGTTCTTGGGGGGAACATGATGTGCCATGGAAAACTGCACCCAAGACCAGGTACCACCTTGGTGCACTGTGGTCCATGCCCGAACCCATGTACAGCTTCAGTACGCATATGACCCCTCAACCCACATACCACTATGTTATGCATAGCTCCCCCATCCCTCATGAGAAAATAATATGTGGAATAAATCATCTTTGACTATCCTTCCATTTGGCACCAATATCACCCCACTATTAACATCCAATCCTCCATACCTCTTCCACAAACTAGTCCTCCAACAATAGGCAAAAGATTCCTAAAAATCCACCAGAACTGTATAATCAGGTCATTGGGCACATAAGTGCACCCCTTTTATTATACATACATATGGTATGAAGAGTCATGAAGGCTCTCCCCACAATGGTCTGGACTCTTGGGATGTATGTAAGGCTAAATTCCCAAGGAAACATAGAGTCTACCCTTGGTAAAATGACATGAACCTCCCTATTCTAGAGATTTAGTGTGATAACTTTATTTTCCATTCAATGAGGAATGATGATTAGTCGAAGGAATCATGTTTTCTCCTCATTTTGACTAGGGGTGACATTCCTACCCTTTCCCAGAGTGCATTATAGGGATCTCCCTCTGAGGTAAGCCCTTAAGAATCTATGAACCAATCCACGTGGCCCCCAATGTCTTCCCACATTAAAGGGTTCATTTCTCAACACCCTCACCCACCCTCACCTGAGATTCTTCCATTGGTTGCCTACCCTCTCCCATCAGCAGGAGTGGAGGTGTGTGGTTTTCTGGATCTCTCATATCCTCTTATTTCTCACATCGAGTAGAAAGAATGTTGGCATAGAGATGTGGGATGTTCAAAATAGCCACACAACTAACCCATCCTGAACTATGGGAATTCTGATTCCTGGTCAATCCAGGATACGTAGGATGCATACTGGAAGGCCTAATCTCAAAATGAGTGCCCTTCCAAAAGGGTTCACCCATTCATGTCCCCTCAAACGGGAATATTCCATGCATAATCCCTGAACCAGCATGAACTATGAGTACTCTGATTCTTGGTCAAAACAAGATATGTATGACACATGCTTGAAGGCCTGAGCTGAAAATGGGTTCCCTTCCAAAAGGGACCTCCCGAATTATGCCCCCAAAAAGTGGACCACCTCCTGGGTCCAAGCCCCAATCTAACCGAACTACATGGGCTCTAATTCCTCTATTGAGGATATGTAGGAAGTCCATCCAATGGGCCTGATCCCAAAATTAAATCACCTTTCAACCCCCCCAGATGACGATAAACTTCAGAGCGCCTTATTGCATTGATTAAGTCAGCATTTCCACCATTTTATCAAATCCATGTATTTCTATGATGATCCAAAAAACCCATGGTAGTCTGTGGATATAGTCTTTGTGAATAAACCAAGGATTCACAAACATATGACCATGACATTAATCTATAAGAGAGTCCTGAAAAAGGAAATAATTCAACCCAAAATAGTGCGATGAGCCGGACCAACCATCCTCTCAACCAACAGACCCCTTAAGTTTTTTTGTTCAAATCATAATCCAATGAGCTCCTACCTTTGGAAAGACGATCCACAAATTATGGATTTCTGGGTCGTTGGGTGTTTTTGGCTCCACAAACAAACCCACTAGAGACCGTTAGAGGAATTAAAATCCTAAGAGCACTGATTTTAAAAAAACATAACCCCATGCAATTGACCATTGGGACCATTTGATTATGGCACATCCTTCTTAATGTTGAAGAGATAAACTACCTAGTCCTCATGGGGTTAATCCAATCCCCCCTTAATGCTTAATGGCATTGATCAGGTTGAAACAAAGATTTTCCCAAACCCGAAAACATAGTGTATTGGAGGCCGAAACAATAGGTTACGTATCAAGAAAATTAATAATCCATGAGAAAAATTACCCCATGCAGGATTTGGAGCTAAAAATGAGGAAATTTCAAAAAGCATCGACTTTATAAATTACAGTTTCACCATCCAACCTTATAAATAAAATAGAGGCACAAAAAGGAAATATAAAGGTGTATAATACTGTACAAAATATTCAGCAGTTCAAAATTTAAAATGATTCAATTATAATACTTTGGAATCAGTTATGTGTTTTATCAAAACCATAATTAATGAAATACCTATTGGATGATTCAAATATCTCATCATTATCTAACTATCATGAAATCACAATGATGTATATATATCGCAAGATAAATTATTGTTGGCGAAACATGAATAGTAAGATTTAATGGTTTGTATCTTGATTCGTTTTATGTGAGAAAGTTAAGGTGGAATGTTAAAAGTCAATGGGGATGATCAAAGAATTTCCCATACCTATATGGAAATGAGTAAACTTCATCATTTACTTCCTTGGATGAAATCCTAATACTTCTAATGTCCATAATTCCATTTTTCCTACTGTTGATCGCCATATTAATTTATCACATTTCAATTCTATTAAATAATATTTTTTACCTAATAAACATTACACGATATGCCTAAAGTAAGTAGTAAGGATTCATGGAGTACCAAATTTAATTTTATCTGATTTAGATCTGAGGTTTATATGAAATTTATAGAGAAGTATTAAATAATAATTAGATAAAATGATTATATTTAACAATTCCTATGATCTTCATAATATTGGTCAACTTGAAAGGAACACTCAAACTCTAGAGGATATTATAAGATCCTATTCAATAGATTCCAAATAAGGTTGGTATTTTCACCATACCATGGTGGATATAACATAGGAAAAATTTAAATTCTGTTATTCAAATGACACCATATGAAACTTTTTATGAGACTTAGAACACAACTATATCATGTTGCGATGATGATAGAGAGAAAAAAAATTATGGGACTAGATCCTTCATAAGAAATTTTATAGAAGATTCAAACCATTCAATAGAATATCAATACTGCACAAAGACAAAAGAGATCTATATTGATAAATAAAAATGATATTAGGAGGTCTAATTTTAAGGAAAGGTATTCCTTTGAAGATAAATTAGTCGGTGGTTTATGAGATTATGAATGAATGGAATCTTGAGCCATAAATACATTGGTCCTTTCAAACTACATGATGAACTAGAAGAAGTGGCTTATAGTATTTCACTTAAACTAAACATATACCTTGTTTATGTTGTGTTCCATGTATCACTTTTAATGAATTGAACACCTGGACATTCACTTTTACTAACCTCAGATTTGCTTCTAATTGAACATGATAAATTATTTGAGGAAATACATATAGAATTATAGGATTTTAGAGATAAGCTATGATGTAACATGACAACTCAATTGGTTAAATTTATCTATAGAAATAATAACATTGATGATGAAACATGAGAACATGAATATTTAATGATGAAAATGTACCCTCATTTGTTTTGATCATTATAACAAAAGTTCGAGCACACAATTATTTTAAAGAGGAAAATGTCACCCCCATGATTTTAATGTGCACTTTTTTTTTGCATTAAATCACAAAAAACATTGAATAGATGGTCAAAAAATAATCACTAAACTAAAATAAACCATTATTCATTTTAATAAGATAAAATATAATATTTAAAGATAAAAATTAAAACATTATGAGAATTAAAAATGTCACATTATGAAAAAAAAATAACAGTGTAACAAATCCTCATGTAATTAAGAATACCATGACCACAAAAGATTTATTCGAATGGTTTACCATAATGATAATCACACTGATTTCTACTACAGAAATATGGTATATGGGTGGAAATATTATAGATGTGTTCAAAGAGAGGTAAATTAATTGGACGAATGATTATAATAATTTTAGAATATATTTTGAAATGACACATAACCACTATATATATGGATATTATATATATAGTCACTGGATATGTGGTTGTTGGACAAATGGTCATTAGTTATGCATTTATCCAATAGGCATGATAATGTTTTTTCATTTTTAGTATGAAATTTAAAACAATTTTTTGAAATTAGAATATAATATATAATTAAAATATTTTATTATTAAAATATTTTTTTAATAATTTCATATTATTTTTTATTATAACTAAGGAATGATTAGAAGAATTTATAAAATTAAATGATACATTTTAATATTAATGGATTGATAAAATTAAATTTTTAAAAAATAAATAATTACATTTACTTGTTCGGGGTTAATATTAATTAACCTCAAATAATTATATTTTTAAATGACGTACTTTTCAAGTATTTTTTTCATTTTTATAATAATAAATTAAATTGATAATTTTGAATGATGAATAAAATGTAATGTTTTTATGTCCAACAAAAAGGTAAATAATTATTTAATTAGTATTGGATAAGAAATATGATTAAGGACACCTAAAATTTTAAAATTCATTTTCTCTAAAATATGTTATCTATATTTTATGTTTTCATTGAAATGATAAATTTAACATATTTATAAATTGAAATAGATTAAATGGATTGAAAATTTAGAATCATTTAAAATAAGATAAAAATGATCACCTTATTTTTTTTAAAATAATTAGTTACTATAGTAAATAATTATTTTAGCTATAAGTGGTAAAACATGGTAGAAAGTGGTAAATTAATGTGGAACCAATTATAGAAAATTAAAATTATATTTATGGTATCCTGGAGTCATTTTTTGTTGTGGGATTCAAAAATATATTTCCCACCAAAGTTTCCTCACCTAACTCACCATACACCCATATGATTTTCTCTTTAGTAGTTAATTATCTTGAGTTTCCAAATAAATTCACATCATTATCATATATAACAGAATATCTCTTATACCCCAAAAAGTCCTTTTAATACATTAGGTTATATATTTAATCCCTTCCTATAATTTTCATCCTAAATCCTTTTATGATGTTGGGTATTGTATAGTTTAAACAAGTAATAAATAATTATTGTTTCTAGAGGAAACTATGTCGAGAAGGAAAAAATTATGAATTAAGTATCTATGTTTTTATATTACATTTTGAATTTACCATCTCATATACAATTTTTATAAAAATCATACAGTAATGTAATTATTTAATATGAACATCATTATTCACCTGATATATTGATAATACTATCAAAACATTTCTATTAACATAATGAATAAGTTGTAAGATATTAATAATGGTAATATATTATTTTAGGATTAATATATGTCTTGAATATAGTATTTAAGTATGAAAAGAATTAATGATAAATATTAAGTAACTCATTATTATCAGAAAGTTACATGGAAAATCTTCTTCATGGATTCCATTATCATGAAGTGTACCTATATATTCCAAAAAATAAATATGGTAATAAAAAAATCATTAAAAATTAATGGTTTCACTACCTTGAATAATATTTGAAGGATTAAATTGTTACATAGATAGATGACTGAAATTTCCATTACGAAACCTATTTGGAACAATCGAAATCAATAATATATGATGAATAATATAAATGATAAATAACTATTACATTCATAAAGAATGATTATAATTGACGATTAAGAATAATAATACATATTAAGGTGGTTATGAAACAATTTATAAAGACATTTATGTTTATTATTTATTAATTTAAATATCTTCCATTTATGTTGAGAGTAAAAGTAAGTATTTCTTAACAAAACTCCTTTTGAAACTGATATAATTTATATTTAAACCTCCATCTAGGAAATTTATAATTTATTCTATCTAAATCAAATTTAGTTTTTCCCTTATGTTATATCGGGGTTTATAATTTATTATAATATTTTAACATTTATTTGGTTCATAATTCAATCAAAAATATTATTATATGTCGTGTCAACCTTCATATTTTTGCAGGAATATTTATTATTAATGTAATAAATATTTATTTTGTTTGATAGATGTTTATATATTTAAATTTATGATTGATTATTATTTCCAATGACTTAAATATCATTATAATATTTTGAGAGGAATATTTTAAATTTTTTTCCAAATTAGTTATTTTCAATTATTACAAAATCATTAGAAATGTGTTTATTTTCTTTCAAAATTGAATTCATGAATGAATTTAAAAAAATTATGTATAAATTTTTTTATATATATATTTCACTTCATGTTTTATTGGTTCTAAAAATTAATTTCTAATCTCATTATTTTGGGAAATTATTCCTTTGAAATAAATGTAATTAAAATCATTAAGTGTATTTCTTCAAATATTTTGTAAAAAAAATCATATTTTTATTTTGAGTTATTTTCCATCTAAGTAAATAAAAATTATTTTTTTATTCTTCACTAAGGTTATTATTTATTGATACCATATACCTTATTTCTCTAGATGTATTATGAACATGGTTAGCATGAGTTTTCATGAAATCTATTTCTTTTAATTGGCTAATTAAGGTATAATGGAATTAGGAATTATTTACTATGTTTTTGGCATATATATAGTTAGTTTTTAAAGATGTGACTATGGGGTTCAATATTATATTTCGCTATCATTAATTGGGTAAATTTTATATCACATGAGATAACAGGGAATGAGGAGTTAACCTAAAACAGTATGTAAATGTTCCAACTAACTTATTGGTATGTTCACAATTATATAACTCCATAATTCATTGGGTGAAGCATTATATCGCATTAGCTATCATTGTTGAGATTGGGGAAAAAATATAATCCCTTAAGGGACTCTATATGTTATGTGGTGAGCATCTTGATGGTGATCTATAACATAAGGGATGGCTTTTTCTTCTAATTTATATTCCATTTTATCATTCCTATATTATGTATTCATGGATCAATATCATTTGTTACGATTTTAAATTTCACACGTATAATTTGTAATGCTATAATAAATATGTATTACATGACTCATGATTTGTAATCTATGATTCTTGTGTGTGATTAAATAATATGATGAATATTTAGCTTGATTATTTTATCAAACACATATACTTATAGTATTCTCACTTATAATCTTCATTTAATATTTCTTATGTGTTCATTTACTGAGCATATGATCTCACCACATTCTTATGTCTTTGTTTCTTAGGTTATGAAGAATATTATTTTAGATAATGAGTCTAAAACAATACCTTGTGATAATAATTTTATTTTGATATATTGAAAATATTTTGAAAAGATTTATTTATGTACCTAATATCAAAAGGAACTAAACATTTATGTTTTTGGGTTTTATTTTAGTGATATGTTGTTAATATTAATGAAAAATGATATAATATATATGTATTGGGTAACCTAAATAACTTTAGGGAAAATGGTCACCTATATCCCATTAGGGCATGAGGATGTCCATGTTAGGGAATATCCTATAGTCACATCGATAAAGTCCTCCACGGAAGGTACTCTAATCTCAACCCTTTTTATTTTCCTCCAATTACCATAGCTCCATCGCCACTATCGAGTACTAATCCACCTTGATATCTATTTTGGAACCTTTAAATTATTCAGTATGCACCAAAATTGTTATGAAAATTCGTATGATGTATAGTATTTCAAAATTATATTGTAGGTAATTTGAACTATAATTATTTAATCCCTTATGTCCACCTTCTATGAATACCCATTTCACCCCCCCAATATCATAATCAGTGATCATTCCATCCGTAGGGCCACTTTAGGGAATAAATTTGAAAATTAAATGTACACATAGGAGTTAAAAGGCCTTGTTATCCTACAATGATAGTGGTATAATATAAGATACAACTTGAATGAGTGGACTAAATCTCCACTAAGGGATCTGAATATCACCATCGATATCTTATTCATTTTAGGGTATATCTCTCTAACCCCATAATACATATAATGAAATTAAGATGTGGATGGGGCCTTCCGATTTATAAAAAATCTATATGTATCAATGCATATTTTAAGATGCTAGTAAAACTATACTTACATAATTACACTCATCTGGTTTGACCTTCACTGAAAAAGTACTTCTTTTTACTTCATTGCGTGAATCATCGACTAGGTCTAGGTATCTACGCAACCACATCTCAATAAATCCATCCAGTTGTGTTTTATCAAAGATATTGGTTTTGAAAACGTTTTCCCACTCCACATAATGGATCCCCTATAACTATGTTTTACATGTACACAAGACTCCCATTTCATGAATAGAGGGGTTCCCCAGTGGGAATCTTGATCTGGGCCTATTTACAAATGATACCAAGAGTTTTTTTTTATTTTTCAAATCCTATGTCAATCAGTGGGTGGTGATACATCCCCACGAAATTGGTTTGATATTTTAATAATTCATCAATTAAAAATGGAATTTGTTTGATATTTCCATATGAGACCTATGTGGGAATATAGTAACCACACATGCACCAAGTATGGGTACACCAATGGCCATATATATACACATAGAAAACAAAATCATTCACACCACTCCATGGACTTGGTAGAATGTCTTCGTTTATGGTATACAATGACTACAAAATCTAGGAATCTATTCAATATTCTTGTAATCATGTGATTGAGAAATAAAAACAGCCTTATAGATTACACAACCCCCAAATGATCCTTGATCTAAAAGAATGTCTGGTGGACCTAAATCCATTATAGTTTTACACCATATATAGGGTGTATGTCTAAATCCACGTCCATGTATCAGAATTAATTTTTTGTTGAATTGTATAAGATTTAGTAGTTATATCATGTCATACAGTCTTATATATTGGTATGTCGATGGAAGTATGATTCATTGTTTATCATCTCAAAAGGACTATAAAATTATCAATTGAATGGATAAATAAATAAATATTAAAATACAAAAGTGTTAGTATTATTGAATTACACGGAGAAAAAAGTTAAGAGTGGTCCTACCTGGGAATATTCATAATTAATCCCATTTACAGCCTATTGAAATACATTTTTAGTCCATCCACACTAGTTTTCACCACTTAAATGCTATATTCTATTAATAGTGTTCCTTTCACTCTTATAATTCATAAATTATGGGTTTCTAAAAGGGATTCAATCAAGTATATCCTTGATAATGAAGATCTATATTATGAGGACCCCAATGAAACATCATATCGTCATAGATACTTTTCTTGGCTATGAATGTTTTATGTTTTTCTACATAGTCCCTTCAATGATCCCTCCATGAAAGGATTCCCACTGCATATATGCCTAAATTATACCCCCATTAATGACTATGTCCCTATAACTCATCAATAAACCAAAAAAATACTTATAAGGTCATAAAACTAAGTGTATTAACTTAAATACTTCTTTATTGTGTCTTATTCCCCATGATTCAACTCACCCTTCCCAATCATACTTTTAGAAAACTGAAGGTGAATGTATATATCTCTGGTCATACCATGAGTAATCCCCAACTCTTCCTAACTAGTACATATTCTTTAAGAGACCAATCATCATTCCTAATCACACAATATATGAGAGAGAAGTAGATACATATGAGAGATTTATTCTTAGATGTATTCCCAAGGTAGGCTCCCATTAATTATTTCATCACTTTCATCAACAAAATGACCCAAGGATATATAATATGGTACAATTTTTAGGTGTCAAACCATATCATTCTCTCATTAATGATATTATATCTATTATTCATTAGTGATACATACACATATAGGTATCCAATTTGTAATTCCCAACTAGTCCTCATTGAAAAATATTTCCCAGGAGTCTTTCCCAAAGGGAGATATTCCTCATGGTTAGACATAAATTTAGAGGGAAATATTCCCAATGATCCATCCAAACTCCAAGGGCTATATTCCCAATTAGATAAACTAGGATGGAACACCCATTTATAAGTCCTTACCTGGATATTGATAAGAGACCTTCCGTATAGTAGTATTAGTTTATAAAATTAAAACCTTATTACACACCTCTTTATTGCATGATTTTAAATTTCATGGATTACTCCGTTCACATGACCATAAAACTGTGCAAGAAAAACTGCATTGGTTTTTATTACCTCTACAATTGAATGTGTATGATACATCCATGAGGATTAATTTTAATATCATATAGGGAATATATTGACTAAACTTAATTTAACTACACCTTTTCATAGTTACAGGACATTAAGAGGGACCACATTGGTCCTTTTCACATGACCTGTACTGCTGAACATGTACCACTAACAGGTACTAGAAATCAGGTGATATTATTCCCATTGTGAGGATTTGTATAATACTATTATCATAGTCCAAATACAAACAACATAACACAAGACACCTCACTGTATGGTGATAATTCTCAGAGTGAAAAGTTGTGTGGATTGAAACATAATATAACCACCATGAAAAGAAAGACAGATAACAATTTTATATATTGATATTAATGTAAAAAATAGTAATCATTGAAAAATTATATAGTTCTAACCATTTCCTTGCTAATATTCAATAATAATTAACAAAAACATATTAAATTTATAATAAATCCATAGAGTTAGTAATAATTACCATTATAGGGACCAATGAGGTTGAAATCCTATCCCATCAACAAGTTATTTTTCTAAAGTATCATTGGTAAAGCCCTATTGATTTCTTATCATTGGAAGTAAGGTTTATAGTCACAAAAAATAACCTTGGTTTAGAAATACCATGGAAAAATCATAAATAAAACTCCCCAAATGTTCTATAATTATTCACACCCAAGGTATCCTCATGAGATACAAGATACACAGTCACACCAAACAGGCATTCCATCTCTATAGTATGAGGAATTTTCACATTATTTCCATCTCTGATGATCCTCACTATTCTATACTAAACTCTCCCTTGAGTTGCCCTCCAATATTAAAACACATCTTAGTAAATTATAGGAATGTTACATACTACAAAATTATAGAACTAAAATAAATAATATTATAACTAAAAACTCAATGTAATAAGGCTCCCTCTTTTCACCCCTAGGTCACATCCTACATAAGTCAAATATCTTGGGGAAACATAGACACACCCAGTTCAAATACCATAAAACAACTCACTACTCAACATCCATAATCACGTGTTTTCATATGTATAGTGGATATCATAACCAATAAAACTACATAATCTATTGTATTAATCCTCACATGTATCCACACCTGAAGATACCCCCTCGATGATCTGGATCACATACATATAGATATATAAGTGAAAATTCCCTATGATGAACCATGGTAATAAAATTATAACCATTTGGATTAGTTAATAAGGATTCCACTAATATGTTTTTCTGGGAAAATAAAAAATAAGTTATTGTCTTTCCATTAATGACCATAAAATATATACATGATATAATTCAGTATCACAATCATATATAAGTATAAAAATTCCATTTAAACCTATGTTACAAATATGATGCATAAATGACCTCTCTTTTTTATGTTGAACAGAGAAAAAATCCGTTAAATTAATAGATTAAACATCCTCCATAGCATAAGTCAATGAAACTATAACATTGAAATATAAGAAAATATATCTTAACACTCCCATGAAATGAACTCTAGCTCATACAAGTGATCGAATAACAAAAAATCAGATCCTTCTCCATTCTGTGGCCAATCATTTCTCGTGTCTATCATATCAAAAATATTATGTAAAAATCAAGGCTCTGATACAACTTTGTTATCATCTGTACTTTACCTACTCAAACAATGACTAGTCTAAATATCCATAGTACCTCAGATGAAACTTCTTGTATGCTAGAGAATACCATCTTGTAATTTGGGTCTATCGTAATGCCATCAGGTAAGTACTCCCTCCTGTATATAAAACCCCAAATCAAAGTGGATGTAACATAAAACTATTCCTGATAAGGCCTCATAAAATTAAATAAATTCCACTACTAGAAATTTAGGCTACAGACATGGTTTGGAACCTTGGATATAAGCCCCAAAACCATGGAAATATGTTAAAGCTGCGGTTCCTTGAAATGTGGCTGGTATTGGAGTGGATATTGGGCTATAGCCACAGGTACAAACTGTGGCTATAGGGTTTAGCCTATAGACACCCCAATACCAGCCATGGTTAAATGAACCCTGACTTTATGGCTTTAGCCACGGTTTGATACCATGTATATAGTCCTTGTCATTTCATAAAAAAGACCAGCCACACCCCACCCCTCGAAAGACCGCCCTTGCACCCTGGAAAGACCCCCCTTCCTCCCCCCGCCCTAGAGCGACCCACCCCTACCTCCCCCTCCCAGGAAAGACCACCCCAACCCCCCTGCACTTGAAACATACCCTCCATGCACCCCTGTAGACACCCCTCCCCTTCACCCCTGGACAGACCACCTTGCACCTCTAGACAGACCCCCTTGCACCCCTCTATACCCCATTGCACCCTGGAGAGACCCCACTACCTCCCCCTCCCTTCACTGACCCGACGTGCCCCCAACGCACCAGGGACAGACACCCCCCCCCCCCTGCACCCTTGCAGACCCCCTTGCACCCCTTCAGACCCCCGTTCACCATTACAAACCCCCCTTTCACCCCTGTAAAGACCTCCTTGCACCCTTGGACAGACCCCCCTTGCACCCCTGGACAGACGCCCTTGCACCCCTGGACAGACCAACCTTGCACCTTGGACATACCCCCCTATACATCCTGGACACAACCCCCTGCACCCTGGACACACCCCCTGTGCACCCAAAGCAGAGCCCCCTTGCACCCCTGGACACACCCCCTCCCCTACGAGTCCCCCTCCCCTACCAAACCCCCTTGCAACCCTGCAGACCCCCTCCCCCAACCACCCCACCTGAACCCTGGACACACCCCCCATGCACCCTGGACAAACCCCCATGCACCCCTAGACACCCCCTTCTAGTCCCTCCTTCCACCCCCTCCACCCATACTGACCCCCTCTCCCCTACCAAACCCCCTTGCACCCCTGTAGACCCCCTTTCACACTACCAGTCTCCCCATGCATCAGGGACAGACCCCACCCCCCCTGAACCCTTGGACAGACCCCCCTTTCACCATGGAAAGACAACCTTTGCATCCCTACAACCCCCCCCCCCCTTGCACCACTGGATAGACCCCCTGCCAACCCCTGCCCCCTCTTGCACCCCTACATCCCCCCCCCCCGTCCCTTCTAGTCCCCATACCAAATCCCTTCTTGCACCCCTGAAGTCTCCCTCTCCCCTCCCCTAAAGTCCCCCTATGCAACCTGGACAGACCTTCTTCCCCTCTGGATAGACCCCCGTGAACCCTGGACAGACCCCCATTGCACCCTTTCAGACCCCCTTGCATTACTGGATAGACCCCCTTGCACCCTGGACAGACCCCCCCCCCCCCCCCATTTAACCCCCTTTCACCCTTGAACAAACCCCCTTGCACCCCTCCAAACCCCCTACCCCCTTCCCTAAGCCCCCCCCCACTTCCCCCTTTCACCCCCTGCTCTGTAGACCACCACCCTCTCCCCCTTTCATCCCACATACACCCTCCCCCCTACCCACCCCCTACAGACCACCCCCTACCTTGCAAACCTCCCGACTCCCCACTGCCCCTGCCTTAAGACCCCCTCCCCTCACTGCCCCTTACACACCCTGACATGCAGACCACCACCCTCACCCCCTTGCATCCCACCAGCACCCTCCCCCTACCCAATTCCCTATAGACCCCCTACAGACCACCCCCCGCCCTGCAGACCTCCACACACCCCACTTCCCCCTCCACCCTGCAGACCTCCACAATCCCCATTGCCCCCTCCACCCTGCAGACCTCCCCCCTCCCCCTCCCCCCACACCCATGCCCTTGAAAAATATATATTTCAGTACAAAATACACATCTCCAGTCCAACCAATAACAACCTACAAAATACACTTCTCTAGTACAAAATACACATCTTCATTACATAAGATAAATCCAAAATACTAGAATAATATATATAATCAAATGAACTGTATATAATGTACGCAAGATATAATATACACAAATATATCCCTTGAGATAAATACAAGGAAAACAAGACATATGAAAATTCTATAGAACATGAAGTACTAATAAGATCCCCCACATTTCACATACTATTGGATCACTCTATCTGTCTTGTTGACCACTACTATCACAAATCCCAATGTTCCATAATGAATCTGCTAGCATCCCCGAGCATTTACTCTGAACAAGCCACCCCAACTCTATGTCTATCCAATCCATCTCCAAACCCATGAATATTCTACTCAATCAAAACACATGTTGGCATAATTATTTTTCATGGTTGAGTATAAATATACCCAATTAGATTTTTTAAAACAATAGAGGTAACATGATATGAAAAGTTATCTCAAATATCTATGTACTCAATAGTGATTGAGAGAATGAAATGAAGGAATAATGCATACATTAAGAATTTCTAAAAGTATCAGGGACACAAAGAAGTCCTGATTATCTCAACTCTAATCATTTAATGTCATAAAATTTGAGAAAACATAGAATCTCATCACCCCTTACCCCATGAAAGCCCCCCCCCCCCATTGAACCCCCCAGACAGACCCCCCTGCAGACAACCCCCATGTACAGAGCCCCCCCCAGACAGAGACCCCCTGCAGAGAGCCCCACCCCGGACAGAGCTCCCCATACAACCCCCCCCCACAATGGTTCTTGTAACACCCCGAGATTTTATGAAAAATATTCTTTTAATTTCTTTGATGTCTTGTGTTTTTAGATACACCAAAATTATCTTGTACAATATGCAACACTGTGTTATCTTGCAGTATACGCAACACTATTCATGGATCATGTTACACACAATTTTCTGTTCGTTTGATAGTAGGGATTCTACGCAACATTGAGTGAATATATAAATATAAATATATATATATATATATATATTCAATGTATAAATGAAATATGTTTGGATTCTGTTATACGAGACAACAAAAGAGTCTTGCACTACACGCAACCCGGACTTGGCTTACATTACACGCAATCACGGCCTTCATCTATAGCGTGTGTTGTAAGCAATACCGGGTTTCACTAAACAACGATATATTGTTATAATATTATTATGAACTAGCAGTTATGAATAGTATTAACTAAATTTATAATTTTATAACATTATTATTCATCTTACACATTTTCTAGAACATCGTGTGCGAACAAAATAAATTTTTCAAGTAAAATAAGTATTTTAAAAAAAATGCAGTTTTTCCGCCTTTTGATGGCGCACCCACTTTAAATATAGTTTTTGATATGTTTATAAGTTAAATTTGACAAAATAAAATTATTCTTTGGAATCATGATATAAAAATTTACATTGGATAAATTTTAATATTATTCTGATAACATTCATATATTAATCAATAGTAAAAACACGCTATATTTTAATTATAAACAATTTTTTTCATTATAATAATTTATATGGTTAAATTATCATATTGAATGTTTTTAAAGTAAAAATAGAATATATTTTCACCATTTAATATAATTTAAGTCATTATCATTGATTTTACATTGAATTCATAGGTAAAATTATTTCAATCTTTTGCAATATTTTAAATTTTAAAACCCATTTTCATAACAGCAGGATTAATTATAAATTAATTTCTGAAACTTCTGTGATTTGAATTTGGAAAAATGGATTCCATATTTGGAATAATTAGGTCCAAATTATGTTAATAAGCTACTTTTTATATTTAGGCATTATGAATAGTAACTACGGTAAATTTTATTTACCATAGTGAAAGGTAAATCGGGTAATTAAGGGTAAATATAATAATATAAAAATACCCTAAAACTTGTATAAATATAATTGGATGATTATATTTTTCCCTAAATCATACTTGGGTTGAAATTGAATCTAATGAAACCCACTTGTATTTGATTAAGACCTTTAGTTTATTTTATTTAAAGGAAAGTGAAATATGTCTCACTCAAACTTTAATAATTAATGTATTTTTAATATAAGGTTATACAGAATATAAATTCGGTTATAAATACTAATTTTAAAGATAAAATGTTTTTCTTTATCATGGTAATTGTTTTCTAATTTTTAAGAGTTAATTAGTTACCTTATTATCTTATACATTAATGATGCAGAAATTGTTTATTTAGTGAAAAATCAATAATTTAGTTTTTATTGAAATAGAAATACATATCAAAGAGCCCAAAAATCTAAAAAAACTTATTGGTAGTGTATATATAAATTCTAATAATCCACTGGACTAATTTTTTACCATTTGAATCCTTAAAAATTCGATTATGACACTTATATTATTTTATTGTAAATGATTCCCAAGTTGTCACCTTCATAATTTAATAAATATAAAAATTTATATGTTGTGATTTTAAGATTATAATTCGACTAAAATTATTATTTTGAAATCTATGTGGTTTATCTTCATCATAGTATTTTATTTTTAATTATTATGCAAAAAATAAGTATATTAAATAATTATTCAAAAATGATGTAGTAAATATTTTATTAAGAGAAATATCAAATAAATGGTATTAAAAATATGAAAATAAATAATATATAAACTATTTAATGTGATCCACAAATTTTATAGACAAATATGACATGTTATGAATATATTAAATATTTTTGTTCGAATATATCTTCTGTTTGTATTTTATTTTAATTCAAATAAATGAATAGTGTCAAAATTGACACTATAATTATTTTATAAAAATAACATAATATAAAATTGTTTAAAAATCACAAAAATATTTACAAATTATAAATTAAAATTTATATGGTCCACAATGTCATAAATTATTCAATTTTTTACAATTAAAAACACATATGTAATAATTTATAACAATTTAAAAATTCAAATCTTATTACCACAAATAAAATTAAATATATTAAATAAGGATAAATCAAGTTGATAATGTTTAAAATAAATTACCAACATTTCTAAATTTTATTGGTTGATGAGATTAAAACCCTATATAATCTCATATTAGGATTTGAGTCATTTTGTGAGGTTTATAAGTGGGGTTGAATTTATTATAAATTAATATTTCTTATGTTTCCAAAGGTTCCCCTCTCCTCCCTTATAAAAAGGGAACCCCTTCCCACTTCTCCTCTGTAACATCCCCAAATGATAAAGGGTTAAATGACTAAATGATATGACTCATGTCAACAAGGTGCACCTTCCTTTTCGGGAGCCTACCTGATTAGAACTCCACAGTTAAGCATGCTTGGCCTGGAGTAGTGATCCGGATGGGTGACCTCCTGGGAAGTTTCTCAGGGTGTGTGTGAGTGAGGACAAAATACACTGGAAAGGACATGTGTTGGCCTGTGGGGACTATCATTAGTAAGATAACTCGTTCAGGTATGTGGGTGGACCCTATGGTGGGACCCATGTGTCTGCGGGGCAACTGGGGGTACCTAGTCGGCCAGAACCCGACGTCCATGTTAAGGCGGGGTGGCTGTGCTGTCACCGAGGCCCGGTTGTCACATTTGGTATCAGAGGAGGAACCCAGCCTTAAGTGCGGTGCACTGCCTGGGTTGAGATATAGGGCCCACAACGAGGGCGTTGTGCCCTAAAGGGGGGGGGGGGGGGGGTGATTGTAACATCCCCAAATGATAAAGGGTTAAATGACTAAATGATATGACTCATGTCAACAACGTGCACCTTCCTTTTCGGGAGCCTACCTGATTAGAACTCCACAGTTAAGCGTGCTTGGCTTGGAGTAGTGATCAGGATGGGTGACCTTCTGGGAAGTTTCTCAGGATGTGTGTAAGTGAGGACAAAACACACTGGAAAGGACATGTGTTGGCCTGTGGGAACTATCATTAGTCAGATGACCCGTTCAGGCATGTGGGTGGACTCTGGGGTGGGCCCCACGTGTCTGCGGGGGCAACTGGTGGTACCTGGTGGGTCAGGACCCGACGACCATGTTAAGGCGGAGTGTCTGTGCTGTCACCGAAAATGATAAAGGGTTAAATGACTAAATGATATGACTCATGTCAACAAGGTGCACCTTCCTTTTCGGGAGCCTACCTGATTAGAACTCCACAGTTAAGCGTACTTGGCTTGGAGTAGTGATCAGGATGGGTGACCTTCTGGGAAGTTTCTCAGGATGTGTGTGAGAGAGGACAAAGCACACTAGAAAGGACATGTGTTGGCCTGTGTTAACTATCATTAGTCAGATGACCCGTTCAGGAATGTGGGTGGACCCTGGGGTGGGCCCCACGTGTCTGCAGGGGCAACTGGTGGTACCTGGTGGGTCAGGACCCGACGACCATGTTAAGGCGGGGTGTCTGTGCTGTCACCGGGACCCGGTTGTCACATTTGGTATCAAAGGAGGAACCCAGCCTTAAGTGCGGTGCACTGCCTGGGTTGAGATGTAGGGCCCACAACAAGGACGTTCTGGGAAGTTTCTCAGGATGTGTGTGAGTGAGGACAAAACACACTGGAAAGGACATGTGTTGGCCTGTGGGAACTATCATTAGTCAGATGACCCGTTCAGGCATGTGGGTGGAATCTGGGGTGGGCCCCACGTGTCTGCGGGGGCAACTGGTGGTACCTGGTGGGTCAGGACCCGACGACCATGTTAAGGCGGGGTGTCTGTGCTGTCACCGAAAATGATAAAGGGTTAAATGACTAAATGATATGACTCATGTCAACAAGGTGCACCTTCCTTTTCGGGAGCCTACCTCATTAGAACTCCACAGTTAAGCGTACTTGGCTTGGAGTAGTGATCAGGATGGGTGACCTTCTGGGAAGTTTCTCAGGATGTGTGTGAGAGAGGACAAAGCACACTAGAAAGGACATGTGTTGGCCTGTGTTAACTATCATTAGTCAGATGACCCGTTCAGGAATGTGGGTGGACCCTGGGGTGGGCCCCACGTGTCTGCAGGGGCAACTGGTGGTACCTGGTGTGTCAGGACCCGACGACCATGTTAAGGCGGGGTGTCTGTGCTGTCACCGGGACCCGGTTGTCACATTTGGTATCAAAGGAGGAACCCAGCCTTAAGTGCGGTGCACTGCCTGGGTTGAGATGTAGGGCCCACAACAAGGACGTTGTGCCCTAAAGGGGGGGGGGGGTGATTGTAACATCCCCAAATGATAAAGGGTTAAATGACTAAATGATATGACTCATGTCAACAAGGTGCACCTTCCTTTTCGGGAGCCTACCTGATTAGAACTCCACAGTTAAGCGTGCTTGGCTTGGAGTAGTGATCAGGATGGGTGACCTTCTGGGAAGTTTCTCAGGATGTGTGTGAGTGAGGAAAAAGCATACTGGAAAGGACATGTGTTGGCCTGTGGGAACTATCATTAGTCAGATGACCCGTTCATGCATGTGGGTGGACCCTGGGGTGGGCCCCACGTGTCTGCGGGGGCAACTGGTGGTACCTGGTGGGTCAGGACCCGACGACCATGTTAAGGCGGGGTGTCTGTGCTGTCACCGGGACCCGGTTGTCACATCCTCACACCCATTTGAGCCTTGAAGCTCGGTCAAACCCTGCCAATTCCTCTTCTCAACCAATCTAGTTATATCATAGAGGTTCTGGTATTCTCAAAATACCAACCCTAGTGCCCTAAGAAGATGTTTAAAGGAGGTGCGTCGAAGAAGAGGTAATCTCTTCTACAGATTCTTTCATGTTTCTTTATTCATCAACCTCTTATTCTTTAGTTGTTTAATTATATTGTAATAACATCAGTATAACTAATATACTGATATGTTATTATAAATATGAAACAACCCCATTTCACCTTTTATCCATCATACAAAAAATGGAATCACCGCGTGCGCGTACGTACGAAATACCGTCTCCACGATGTGGTGTAATCTGTTTTTCCACCACCATCATAATTGGATGGGTATAATGGTGTAAAGAAAAAATATATATGATTATAATAATATCGTACTGATTCTAAGATATTATATCATTCACTCCAATTCTATTAAATAATTATGGGAACGATATCATCGCTCGTGCGTACGTACGGACTACCGTCTCCACGAACGCGATGAGATTCATTTTTCATGATTAACCATTCAAGTATAATTATAATATATATATATAATAAATAATCATGAAAGTTATTACATAATAATGATACAATATTTATGTACATATATATTTCATTTACTTAATTCCATTCAATTTAATAAGGAAACGAAAACAGCGTTCATGCGTATGTACGACCTACCGTCTCCATGAACGGTGTATTTCATTCCATTTATCGATCTATCATATATATTTATATTCTGAATATATATTAAATATAAATCATGTTTTACATTTTGTAATTAAGTAAATCATGATATAGGTAATAATATCAAGAACAACATGTCGAAACATGTACGATAAATTAAACGATTTTACCCAAAATGGTGTTTAACATGGAATTTAAAAAAGAACGGATAATATAAAGTCATAAGTAAACCATATATGATATCATAACAATGAATATGATTATTTAATAATTCAATGAAATTATTTAAATCATTATACAGGAGGTTCAGATACAGATGAAGCATATTAGACATAAGGTAAAGGATAACTTTTCCAATCTTGTTTTTATCCGAGATTGTTTATTCATATGTATTTACTGGGGTTATATTTATCATCCATTTTCCTGTTTTCTAAAAAAGGATTCATGTATGTTTAAATTCATTTTTACCAATTTTTTACTTTTACTTCATTCTATATAAGTAATATTTCTTTTGTTTACTTTACGAGGTACTTTCTTACTTTTCTGAAAAAATTACAAAGAGAATGTTTTTTTTAACTTATACAGTATGAACAGATTTTTATGGTTTCATAAAGGCTTATTTTAAAGAATCTTACACTTCAAGATTTCATGACTATTTTCAACAAAATTCTTTTATTTTCAAATTTCATGGAATTTTGTGAAAAGAAAATGATTTTGAAGAAGAAATGATATTTTCCTCAAGAATTCATTTAAAGTATTTTATCAAAATCATTTTCCATCTAAGATGACATTATTTCATATGTGTATGTTTCAAGTATAATGTCTTTTTGATTTACATGGTTTCACTTTTTTTATGATGAATTGATATCCATTTGTTTTATATGGATTAAGTTATGATGAGATGATGTTTATGAAACCCATTTTATTATTTGGGTTATGATGAATCATTTATGTTTATGTTGTGGAACAAGTAAGAATGATTTCATTATGAGATGGGTGGGACCTATATCTCCCTCCAATGCATTGGGTAAAGATTTATATCTCATGAGATAGGCATGACCGGAACGACAAGTAAATCATGTTTAGTAATACAGGACTGGAACGACATGTAAACCCGGTTCAGTAAGGGACTCTGTCCACTAAGATGGTCTTGGCAGGAATGCCTTGGTTACTATGGAAATAATATCATGTGATTAATGTTTTTCAACAATTACCTGTTTTATTCCCAAGCTATTTTATTATGATTGATGTTCCATTATGATCTATGCCTTATGTAATCCCATGTTTTATGTCATTGCTCAAGATCTTGATGTTTAAACATTATGTTCATGTTTTTAAGTTCAAATGTATATAGTTTGTTGTATTTTCTATATGCTTACCCTTACTGAGAATTTTAGCTCACCCTTTTTATGTTTTCTTTTCCCCCAGGATTAAAAGAAAGGTTTTAGGTAAGCAAACAAAAAGGGGAAGATCGTTATGGGAGATGTTGAAGATCTTTCAACATGATTAGAAGTTTATATTCCACTTTTATAAAGAAATTAAACTATTACGGTCCTTGAGTGTTGGTTTTTGTTATGTATTAAGTATTCTGCAACAATAATTTAATGTCCATGTACGTCAATATTTGGGTCTCTACAGTTCTCGTATGTGAATTGACACTGTGACAATCCAATGCTCTAATAAATGAACCACTGTTCAAAAAAAATACATGTTATAATGTTCTAAAAAACTATCCACTGCTCAAATTAAATAAGTCATCAACTGATCAATAAGAGTACATGCAGTCTAAAAAATGTTGCACAACTCATATATAATTCAAATAAAATAAAATATTGACTAAAAAAATAAGATGACCCACTGCAAGAAAAATACCGTTGCTCCAATCTTTCATGATAGCGTATTTCTTCAAAATTGAGTGTTAGTCCACCCTTTAACCATGTATGCAGGATTAAAACTCTTCATGAATATTGATTATACTTAATATATATAAAACATACATTTGTGGTAAAATCTATTTCAATAAAAGTTAATTAAAAATTATTAAGTAACATAATATACATAAAAATTTAATTTAAATTAATGGGAAAAAACATCACCAAATGTATGAATCAATTTAAGACAGGCTGAATGCTTACTAATTACACCATGTGGATTGAAATTAATTTTACCATAGGGGATATGTCATGTATTTTCACATGGCTAGACAATCTACGTACATAGAGTACACAAGCATATGCGAGAATACACAAGAATTGATTGGAGTACACAAGCATACCCCTTGGAAGATAAGATATTGTATGTTACACCTGTAAACGCCATTTAATTTCACCAGGATTACCATGAAAGTTCTAGATGATGACATTTCTTGGTGTCCAGGTATTGTCCCACATGATGTGAAAATATGTAAACATCATTTAAATTTCTATGATACATACAACCTACAAAAGTGGTGTGCAAGACACCATGAATGTAACGACCCGAAATTTTGAATAAATCTTGTTTCCTAATTTCATGTGTTATTTTTTTTATACTCAAAAAAAATGTTTTATTTGATAAACATGATTATAAATAAAATGAGACCATTGGTTTTTGAGTGTTATATGACCATCGGTCAATATGACCACCGTGAACAAAATGTTTTGATTATTGTCTCTAAATTTCAGTAATCTTGGTTAATTATTATAGAAAAAAGATTTGATGGCCTCACCTAGTAGCCTTGGGCCGATCGAAGCCCATCTAACAGATATTGGGAAGGAGGTAGCACCATTGGGCTTTGCTCTAGACCAAATCCAAGCCGAACTTCATCATGTGAAGCTAGAACGGAATCGCCTTCGCGAGAAGTTCAAACTGATAGAAATTACTACTCGGGCAATGTTGACTGAGCCGCCCCAAAATTCTATCACCCTAGAACACCTTACTCTTAGGTCCTATGCTGGTATTGTAAGGGGTTATGTAACGAGACGGTAATTTCCTTGTGTAATCCTTTTTTAAATAAAAATTTGGATTTCTTCTTATGATGATGTTTATGAATTTTCAAATGACCGGATAAATATTGTATGCATATTTTTGATGAATTTTAGAAAAAGGATATTTTTAAAATGGTTGTGTAAACCTTAAATAATTAAAAATGTGTAATGATTTTCGAAAAATGGTCTTCTACAATTATGTTCAGTACGAAATTTAGAGTCTAATAAGATCAACTTGATTTTTGATGAATAGTAAATTATGAATAGTGATTTTATGATTAGGATTAGTAATATGACCAAATGGATTAGTAATCTCACTTAAAGAAAGTTTTAAAATAATCTAGGCACCTTGATTAAGTAATGTGATTCAATAAAATAGTTAAATAACGGTTTCATTAATTATTATTCAAGTATTTGTTTTTTCGGGTGAATAGTGTTTTTTAATTAAAAATTTAATTAAAAATAATTAGAAAATTATTTTTATAAAAATGACTTTATTTTTGAACTCAGAGCATCGATATTATGTTATGGTAATTTTTGGGGGTTTTTCTGAAAAAATGAATTTTCGATGAATAGTGTTTTTATTTAAAAATTAAATTAAAAATATTTAGAAAATTATTTTTATAAAATGGAGTTCATATTTGTAATCAGAGCGTTGATATTTGGTTAAGGTGAAATTTTGGGATTATTCTGAGAAAGTTTAATTTTTGATGAATAGTGAAAATACAGTTTTTAAGTTACGGGTGTTTAATGACATCATTAAATGATGTATTAAGTTTGTAATCAATATGTTCAAATTATGAATAGTGAGATAAGGTATGAGGTGTCCCAAGTGGCCAATACCATGGGCAAATACCATGGGCAAGCCCATGGTTTTGCCAAAACCACTAATGAGGTGTCCCTTTGCCATTAATGCCTTGTCCCCTCACTTTCCCTATAAATACCAAGCCATCCTCTCATCCATTCGACTCCCCACTCTTCCCCAACGAAGTTCTGGTCTCATTACCTCCCAAGGAGTCCTCCCAAGGTGCCCCAAGCCCTCAAGGTCCCAACCTTTGAGGTTTAAGAGTTACATTTTAAGGTAAGGGATCCGACCCCTCTCTTTCTTTTCAGGTGATCTCTTTTATGTCATTCCTTTTATGCTCCATGTTCTTATTTTGGAGGATGTTCTTTTATACTCCTCTTACTGCCCTTTTTATGTTCATATGATGAAAGACCCCCTCTTACTCTCATCATTTCGTTTTAAGAAAGTTTAAGTGGCGCCGTTAGGCTGCCGAATTTTCAAGGGATTCATTCACCTCTCTCTTTTTCAAAGTTCTACTTTCATGTCAAGTCTTTCAAGTTCATTTTTATTATGTTGGGGTATGATCTCTATATTTATCATACTGGTCTTTTATGATCACATGATGAGAGACCGCATTTTATCTCTTCAATTCAGTATTTTGATGTCTTAAGTGGCGCCGTTAGGCTGCCGAATTTTTAAGTGGTTCTTCACCCTTCTTGTTTTGAAGTTCTACTTTCATGTCAATTCTTTCAAGTTCCTTTATATTATGTTGGGGTATGATATCTATATCTATCATACTGGAATCCTATGTTCATATGATGAGAGACCCTATTTGACCTTGTCAATTCAATTTTGTTGAAGTTTAAGTGATGCCGTTAGGCTGCCGAATTTTCACAAGAGAAATCTTGTTTTGTTTTCTTCCTTTCATGTTCTTCATTTCATATGGTATATTTTCAAATTTCATTACCATGTTCATAAATCCCTTATATTTTTTCCCTCTACTGTATGATGGGTCATTTATGAATGTTTGACCCATGTCCCCTCTTTTCTCAATGTTTTCTAAAACCTTGTAACATAGCCGTTATGCTGCAGAATTTTCCCCTCAAAATGCCTCTCTCTTTTCTCAAAAATTATTTTATGTTATAAAGTGAATACTCAAAGCTCATATTTCTACAAGGGTATTCACATATATATCAAAATGTTCCATTTTAAATTCTGGGATTTACATACATGAGACCCGCTTCCCTTTCCGTGGGTTTATAGTGCCGTAAAGATCATGTCATTAAAGAAGTTTTTAAAATGTTATGATTATGAAATGAAACCCATGTATTTTATGCTATATGGGTTATTTATGAAATGTTTGATGATGATATATGTGGCTCACATGATAATAAAGGCAAATTTAAGGGTGTGCCCTGATAGCGCTCCAATGCATTGGGTAAAGACTTAATCTCTAGAGATGACCATTTTAACGATGCCTTGGTGAATAACCTTGGTAATTTTTAACGACACCTTGGGGATGGACCTTGGTGAAACGAAACGATTTCCAATATTAAATGTTGCAGCCACATCTTCAAGTTATGAAAAAGTTTTATTTTTATTATGATATGCCTCATGATTTCATTTTCATGCCTTAAAGTTCTTTTCATGACTTTATTGATGTATGCCAAGTTCATATGTAAAATGTTTCACTTGTTTCCCTTGCTGGGCCTTCTGCTCACCCTTTCTTTTGATGTATGTCCCCGGGTTATGAGATTCAGTAAAGAGCCTAGGGTGAACATGAGGAGAATCCTTTCAAGTGTTTAAGAAGAATTCTTTATGTTTTCATGTTTTAAGTTCCTGGTTTCCAAGACACTAAACCATAAAGATCCTCGGTTTTGTAAAATGTAATTAAAGTTTATGTGATAAAAAGGTGGGATGCTATAGTTGGTATCAAAGGATGGTTTAGTTATTTGTGGAAATTAGGATATGAAAACTCTAGGAGGAACCCTATAGAAAAGTTTAATATAGGAAATCTTCCTGGTATTTTGGTGAGTATTGAGTAAGGGGTTGCCAAGCAAATACATCCCTGTCTGGATACGAGCAGGTAGAGGTGGCTCTGGCACAGATGTACATAGGGGTAAAACCCGAAAACACTGCTTTGAGCTAGACTCGAACGGGAACTGGTACACGACAACGGGCCTTGCTGCACTCTTGGTTACGACACTCCCGGGGGATATGCTTCGGTAAATTTCATAAGCTTGGTATGAACCATTATTAAAGGAACAAAGATAAAATAAAATAAAGATTCACATAAGAATATATGATCATGGATAACCTAGATGGGAACCTAGGGGATCACAAGTTAGGGTATACTTTTCTTCTACAAGTTATCCTTATATGCTTTAAGTTCCTTTTCATGATTATTGGTTAAGTATTTAAGCCTCTAATTATACTTTATCTTTTTAGTTAATGGTGGGAAATGGAATAACGTGTCCCAACAACCAATGTGATAGGAAATGCGACAATTTCCGTATTAATATGTCAGAGATGATTAGGGGATTAAAAGATGATTATTATTTTGGAAGGCGTTCACTATTTTGGGGACCCTATATGATCGAGGTAAATAGATTACTATAGTATTTTCATTGAGGAGGAAGGTTGACTTATATTTTGAAGAATTGATGAATTTAAGGTGGACTTATAGTAATTTAGGTTACTTTTGGGAATGATTAACCTATCTTGGGTAAAATATGTTTAGGTTAGCTACTTTTGTTATAAGATGTTAGGAGTGGTTGATGTTGTCTGGAGATGAACAATGAAGTTGTTTTGGAAGACTATGTTATCAAATCCTTCTTGTATTTGGGTTTCAATCTTAGTTTGGTTTATTTTGAGGAATTTTAAGGACCGTTATTTATGGAGTGGTCTATGATGAACGTTGGGTAGTACCATGGAACTTTGAAGATTTAAAAGTAGGTTCTATTCCTATGGGATTCTTTCTTTTTGAAGAGTTGTTTTACCTTAACCTTTCTGTTTTTGGGATAATGTTTAAAGATAGAAGAAATAGATAGTTAATCTTTTGTAGATTATGTGATTCTATAGAAGATGATTCTTGTGCTTTTATGAGACCAAGTGTTTTTGAATTCTCATCATTTGGCGAAAAGATTAGTGTTGGTAGGGACTTGTTAAAGGATGAAACTCTACTTGAAGGTAGGTATATTTTCTTATGTTTTTGTTCTATGTAGTAAATGAAATCCTCAAAATTATGAAAAGAAAAGTAAAACAAAAATGTTGTTGGTTTACGTTTCCTAATAGGTAATCAAAGACCGTTTACACACATCATAAGTTTGGGATTTTCTCATGGTTAACTTTCTCCTAATCATGTTATCTATCACTCTCTCTCAGAACTGACCCTTTGTTTTTTCCTCCATGTCCATGTTTTCCTACATGGAACCCGAGTGTGGGTTAACTCGGGTGGCCTTTGTACTTCCTTTTCTTTCTTTTAAAGTAATGGTGTTACTGACACTTTTTCCGATGTGGGACTTTCAATGAAATTTCAAAACCCAATTAAAAAAATTGCGAGGACGCAATTTCTTAAGGGGGGAAGATTGTAACGACCCGAAATTTTGAATAAATCTTGTTTCCTAATTTCATGTGTTATTTTTTTTATACTCAAAAAAATGTTTTATTTGATAAACATGATTATAAATAAAATGAGACCATTGGTTTTTGAGTGTTATATGACCATCGGTCAATATGACCACCGTGAACAAAATGTTTTGATTATTGTCTCTAAATTTAAGTAATCTTGGTTAATTATTATAGAAAGAAGATTTGATGGCCTCACCTAGTAGCCTTGGGCCGATCGAAGCCCATCTAACAGAGATTGGGAAGGAGGTAGCACCATTGGGCTTTGCTCTGGACCAAATCCAAGCCGAACTTCATCATGTGAAGCTAGAATGGAATCGCCTTCGCGAGAAGTTCAAACTGATAGAAATTACTACTCGGGCAATGTTGACTGAGCCGCCCCAAAATTCTATCACCCTAGCACACCTTACTCTTAGGTCCTATGCTGGTATTATAAGGGGTTATGTAACGAGACCGTAATTGCCTTGTGTAATCCTTTTTTAAATAAAAATTTGGATTTCTTCTTATGATGATGTTTATGAATTTTCAAATTACCGGATAAATATTGTATGCATATTTTTGATGAATTTTAGAAAAAGGATATTTTAAAAATGGTTGTGTAAACCTTAAATAATTAAAAATGTGTAATGATTTTCGAAAAATGGTCTTCTATAATTATGTTCAGTACGAAATTTAGAGTCTAATAAGGTCAACTTGATTTTTGATGAATAGTAAATTATGAATAGTGATTTTATGATTAGGATTAGTAATATGACCAAATGGATTAGTAATCTCACTTAAAGAAAGTTTTAAAATAATCTAGGCACCTTGATTAAGTAATGTGATTCAATAAAATAGTTAAATAACGGTTTCATTAATTATTATTCAAGTATTAGTTTTTTCGGGTGAATAGTGTTTTTTAATTAAAAATTTAATTAAAAATAATTAGAAAATTATTTTTATAAAAATGACTTTATTTTTGAACTCAGAGCATCGATATTATGTTATGGTAATTTTTGGGGTTTTTTCTGAAAAAATGAATTTTCGATGAATAGTGTTTTTATTTAAAAATTAAATTAAAAATATTTAGAAAATTATTTTTATAAAATGGAGTTCATATTTTTAATCAGAGCGTTGATATTTGGTTAAGGTGAAATTTTGGGATTATTCTGAGAAAGTTGAATTTTTGATGAATAGTAAAAATACAGTTTTTAAGTTACGGGTGTTTAATGACATCATTAAATGATGTATTAAGTTTGTAATCAATATGTTCGAATTATGAATAGTGAGATAAGGTATGAGGTGTCCCAAGTGGCCAATACCATGGGAAAATACCATGGGCAAGCCCATGGTTTTGCCAAAACCACTAATGAGGTGTCCCTTTGCCATTAATGCCTTGTCCCCTCACTTTCCCTATAAATACCAAGCCATCCTCTCATCCATTCGACTCCCCACTCTTCCCCAAAGAATTTCTGGTCTCATTACCTCCCAAGGAGTCCTCCCAAGGTGCCCCAAATCCCTCAAGGTCCCAACCTTTGAGGTTTAAGAGTTACATTTTAAGGTAAGGGATCCGACCCCTCTCTTTCTTTTCAAGTGATCTCTTTTATGTCATTCCTTTTATGCTCCATGTTCTTATTTTGGAGGATGTTCTTTTATAGTCCTCTTACTTCCCTTTTTATGTTCATATGATGAAAGACCCCCTCTTACTCTCATCATTTCGTTTTAAGAAAGTTTAAGTGGCGCCGTTAGGCTGCCGAATTTTCAAGGGATTCATTCACCTCTCTCTTTTTCAAAGTTCTACTTTCATGTCAAGTATTTCAAGTTCATTTTTATTATATTGGGGTATGATCTCTATATTTATCATACTGGTCTTTTATGATCACATGATGAGAGAACCCATTTGATCTCTTCAATTCAGTATTTTGATGTCTTAAGTGGCGCCGTTAGGCTGCCGAATTTTTAAGTGGTTCTTCACCCTTCTCGTTTTGAAGTTCTACATTCATGTCAATTCTTTCAAGTTCCTTTATATTATGTTGGGGTATGATCTCTATATCTATCATACTGGAATATTATGTTCATATGATGAGAGACCCTATTTGACCTTGTCAATTCAATTTTGTTGAAGTTTAAGTGATGCCGTTAGGCTGCCGAATTTTCCCAAGAGAAATCTTGTTTTGTTTTCTTCCTTTCATGTTCTTCATTTCATATGGTATATTTTCAAATTTCATTACCATGTTCATAAATCCCTTATATTTTTTCCCTCTACTGTATGATGGGTCATTTATGAATGTTTGACCCATGTCCCCTCTTTTCTCAATGTTTTCTAAAACCTTGTAACATAGCCGTTATGCTGCAGAATTTTCCCCTCAAAATGCCTCTCTCTTTTCTCAAAAATTATTTTATGTTATAAAGTGAATACTCAAAGCTCATATTTCTACAAGGGTATTCACATATATATCAAAATGTTCCATTTTAAATTCTGGGATTTACATACATGAGACCCGCTTCCCTTTCCGTGGGTTTAAAGTGCCGTAAAGATCATGTCATTAAAGCAGTTTTTAAAATGTTATGATTATGAAATGAAACCCATTTATTTTATTCTATATGGTTTATTTATGAAATGTTTGATGATGATATATGTGTCTCACATGATAATAAAGGCAAATTTAAGGGTGCACCCTGATAGCGCTCCAATGCATTGGGTAAAGACTTAATCTCTAGAGATGACCATTTTAACGACGCCTTGGTGAATAACCTTTGTAATTTTTAACGACACCTTGGGGATGGACCTTGGTGAAACGAAACGATTGCCAATATTAAATGCTGTAGCCACATCTTCATGTTATGAAAAAGTTTTATTTTTATTATGATATGCCTCATGATTTCATTTTCATGCCTTAAAGTTCTTTTCATGACTTTTTTGATGTATCCCAAGTTCATATGTAAAATGTTTCACTTGTTTCCCTTGCTAGGCCTTCTGCTCACCCTTTCTTTTGATGTATGTCCCCAGGTTATGAGATTCAGTAATGAGCCTAGGGTGAACATGAGGAGAAGCCTTTTAAGTGTTTAAGAAGAATTCTTTATGTTTTCATGTTTTAAGTTCCTGGTTTCCAAGACACTAAACCAAAAAGATCCTCGGTTTTGTAAAATGTAATTAAAGTTTATGTGATAAAAAGGTGGGATGCTATAATGAACAATCCACACAATTAATTTCATGACAAATAATTAAACATTATAATGTAGGAACAACAGTTACATAATTCACTACAAGAGGCATTACCGCTCATGTGCCATGTTAACCATGTTCTGTTCAATTTAACTCATTCAATTCATTAAAACATAGCAATTCTATTCATTAGATCAAATGGGGCCCCTTAGCGGTGACATGGTTATTACAACACTTACCTACTTGGGAAATTCCATATTAAAATACTAATGAAACAGAAAGGGATATTTGGTTCAAACATCCATTTTAATAAAAAAAATGGAAAACCCTCTACACACACACCCTGCACACACCCCTACACCCCCTACACACCCCCTCCCCTACCCCTAGCATCCCCTACCACTAGCATCCCCTACCCCTATACCCCATGCCCTGTACACCCCCTTCCCAACCCATAATCCCCCTCCCCCTTCCCCCAGCACACCCCTGCCCCCTTCCCCTGGACATCCCCCATGCCCCCAGACATCCCCTTACACCCCCAGGACATCCCCCGTGCACCCCCTGGAGAGCCCCCTTAAAACTCAACACCCAGTATGCTTTACTATAAGAAAGAATATTTTCAATAACCATTATAAATAGATTCAGTTAAATAACATCAGCATGAAATGTATTCAATATTTTAAACCCAAACACTCAATAAGAATAACATCCTAAAATCAAGAATTTCAAAAGAGTTCCAATAAGTGGAAATATGAATGAATTGTTCTAAAAAAGTAAAAACCAAATTATGTACCCCCGTGTGATGATATGATGCAGTTTTATTATTTGTAATCAGCCAACCATCCTCTTATATTTTTCACTCAACCTGGATTTTCTCATTTAAGTACGTAAAAGGGAAAAAAATATACATCAGATTCCCATAATTCTATTACTCGTTAGATAACATTAAATAATCGGAACCCCTTGCTCCCCCACTCCTAGACACCCCCACCCCTCCCTTCCTAGATAGACCCCCTGGCACCCCCTCCCCTCATTCATGGAAAAAAACCCACAACCCTACACCCCCATAATTTCTATGCTAATATATTTACACTTTTAAATTCAAGGATTGTTGACATATTACTAGGACCTACTTCATTATAGAAAATTCTTGAAGAGAGGGTCCATGGTATAATAATTATGTTTGTCCTGACATGAATTTTAGTTGGATATATAGTGTGTTGGGATCTATGAGCCAACATGGTGATCAAAATTCCACATCTACAATAATTAGGTCTTCATTCCAGAGCTGTTGAGAAATTGGACACCAAGGACCAAAAAATTTCTCCTACATCATTGTGAGGTTAGAAATAGAAAATGGTACCTCTTCCACTTCATGAGAATCTATATCTAGGGAGATATGTATGATCAGATACAACTATATAGGGATGTACGTATGCGATTACAAGGAGGAGAAACCAATGATCACATGGGTGTCACAACTCTTGTCCTAGGGGAGAGTGACCTAAAAATATGGATGATGGACATTCATTTAACATAATGATTTGGGTATTTCTAGAATGAATCAATGGAAATACATACAGGGAAGTTGTATCATTATCCAAATGATATTTAAAAAAGAAATAAGAACTCATTTTATAAAATACTAGAGGAGAACACATGGTAGTTGGGGGATAAAACATGAATCTCAAGGATCCAATGGTCAGGTTAGCTGTACGTATTAAAATTATGATTTATAGGTGGGCGATATTGATTTGGGATGTACACATGCGGGTGTGGATGGGGGACCTTATCATGGATGAGATGTTAGAGATGAGGTAGGGAAAAAACATAGTAGTCCCAATTCTTGTCAAAACTAGTTTTGATACTCAATAGAATGTATGAAAATGTATGCACAAATCCAACACATCAATAATGAATCATCACCTAATTATCTAAATTTATGAGTATCACATTGGGTGAGGAATGGTTACCTTATTTGGTCAAGAATGAAAAGTTCCACAAAAATTAATAGCTCCAAAAATGACTACAAAGAATGGAAAGACAAAATATAATAAAAAAAAATTAAAATATTGCTCTTAGATGATCACATGTTATTCATTGTGCCATATTTTCTCACACCTTATAAGAAAAAAACACATGTTTTAACAGTTATCAATCCATAAAAATTAACACCCTAAAAAACATTGCATTGAGGAACTTATACAATACTTCTTAGTAATCATAAAGTATAGGAAAACACCTCAAAGAATTCCATCATGTATATTCACCATTAATGACCAATACAAGAGTCATAATAAATGTGAATTAGAATAAAATAAGGTACAGTATAATTTGATTCACTTTCCCAAAATTATATGAATGATGTTATGAATGCAAGTATTTGAAATACTATTAAAAACAGATATTTAATGTCATTGACATTACAAGTTAAAAGTTAGCAAAAGCATAGTATATTAATGAATAACGATTATATATAGGGGGGAAGGGGGAGGATACATGGACTTCTCATAGTGGACGTAGACGTGACTTCCACCCTTTCACTGGTCCAGATTCGATCCTGATATTTACTGAGATTAACCTAGGCCCGAAGGTCCCTAATATTAGGGAAGGCGATCATGCGATTTCTCTTCCAGCTCTGGAGTTTACGGAGGCTGAGATATTTCTAAACCTAACTTTTCTTTCCCATTTTAGAAACAAACAGCCATCAATGGATGACTTTGATAGGTTTATATTCAAAACTTGGAGACTTCAAGAACGATCAATTATCGGGCTATTAGATAAAAGTAATTTGATGGTGCGATGTTCTTCATTGGAGGAATTTGTCTGTGTGATGTCGTGTACACCCAGGAAGTGTAGAGGCTGCAGCTTCTACCTGTTTCGGTGGAGCTATGATATTTACCTGAATCATGATTCTCCTTCAATTCTGGTTTGGGTAAGCCTTCCACAACTACGTCTTCCATTTAATAATCATGTGATTATGTGTATTTTAGGAAATTTAGTGGGTTGATTTCTCTGTGTTGAATCACGCACGACTTCTATGTGCCATCCGATCAACCCATGCATGTGTGTGGAGGTTTATGTATTGAGGCCGCCGGTCGAGTCTGTGTGGATTGAAGCTGTCGAGGAGGTACAGTGTAAACAACCGGTGGTCTATGACCATTGGGTGGAGTTCTGCTCTGATTTTCATCATCTGGGACACTTGGATGCTATCTAAAAATGGGTTGTTCACCATGGGAAGATTCCAGTGTAGGTGAGAAAGAGTGATGACGTTAAACAAATGAAGCAAGTGTTGAACAATGAGGTGTCGAGTAATGCTGGGGGAAAGAAGGTTGAGTAACCCTCTGTATCAGGGGTTTTTGATCAGCTCAAAGAACCATTGATGTACCAGGACACCAGTAAATCAGTGGCACAACAGAATACTGATCCACCCTTAAAATCGCCTCATGCTGAAGGTGGGAGTATTTATAGGAAGGAGGACATGGTTTGGAAAAAAGGGGTGGCTTAGAGTGCTGTTACTTCAGGGGCCATCGAAAAATCAGAAGGGAGGGGATTGAACATATAGGGTGTCCAGAACAACAACTATTTTGAGTGTTTGGACATCGAGGAGACTATACAAGTTCAACCCTTAGATATGAATGGAGGAGAAACAAATGGTATGGATTCTGAGGAGGACTACGTAGTAACTAAGGGTCATGAGGAGGGGAAGACCCCTAAGAAGAAGAAGGGGAAGGGCTGCAAGGACTACTCTCATCTACTAGAACCGATGGAAACACGATCGGGTAAAAATTATAAACCGTGTAATAAAGAAATGTCATCTGCTTCATTGATTGTTGTGCAGAGAAGCCTCATGTTGCGGTTTTGGGAACCAGAAATGACAATTTGATTATGAGTTCTAAACATAATGAAAAGTGTATCAAGTGGAAAAGGAATCTAAAGAGACTATCCTCCACTCTGAGGAGGAAATGGTGGAAGAATTCATCTATGTCCACATACCACAAGAAGAGGAAGTGATGATGGGAACACCTATTCAAGTGGAGGCCAACAAAGAGCAGGCTAATTGGATTGAAAAACATGATATGATCATGATGAGAGGCTTCAATGATGGGAAAATCAGCAAATAAAAGAATATTCAGAACTGGGAAAAATGGCATCTCCCTTTGATGTTGTTATCGGTGAAGACTCTGATGCTAAGGTATGGATTATGAACTGGAATCTTTATAGGGAGGAAAGTACCAATAGGCTGAGGCTATGCTTTGATGGATTTGTTTTTCTTACGAGGCTTCGCTACCAGATGGATTGTGAATGGTTTCTCAATTTGCCTAAAAAGTTATTCTATTAATAAAAAGTTAATTTTCAGTCAATAATGGTTATACAATTTTATCATGGAGATTAAAAAATATAAGAAGACGTTGCATTTTTGATAAACTAAAAGTGCATTTATACATGTATAGAAAATGAAAGTGCATACAAGAATATCCATACAATAAATTCATACAGAATATGAAAAGTGTAAAGCTATTAATGTTGAGAACCCATGTGTATACAAAATTTATATATATAATAAATATATACAAAACATATGTATAAGACCATCAAAATTGGACAGATCTTAATGTTGAGAAATTTTTTTTGGGATTATCTTGGAAGTGAACAATTTAAATTGATTAATGTTTATCTTTAATGTTTATGGTTGGAGGATCCATTTCTTCTGAGGTTTTCCAAGGCCATCAATGGTTGTTAAGCTCGGTTGGGACTGAAATTGCCTCTAGAAAAACATGGGATATTTTTAAGGGCAGAAAAGCATTAGGAATGTGAAATTTTCTTCAGGCTCTCTAATGGAAACACTATATTCTTTTTGAGAGAGTAGAAACTGGAAGTTTTTAAGATACATATTCCCCCCTCCAGTCCCCCTACCCCTGCCCATTCCCCCCTCCAGTCCCCCCTGCCGTCCCCCGCCCCCTAGCAGCCCCCTCCCCATTCCCCCTCTCGTTCATCTAGTTTTTCCGATGAACGGGAGTTCTCAGCAAGGTGAGGGAAAATCCTATGGTACTACTAGAACAGATAGAGCGCAAGATGGATAAGAAGTTTGTGGTTGTTGATAGGGAAAAACTATTAATGGAAGAGTTGGAGGCATCTATAGGGTGTGATATCTGCAGCCCCAGACAAGGCTGTTCGGTGAACAGACCAAAACAGTAGTGTAAGGAGCAAGAATTCATTTAACATTCATGAATTAGAAATGTAACCTACTAAATTAACTATTAATCTTGAACAAAAAACATTAATAATGTGAAATAATAATATGAATAATATCAGTAAACTGACATATAGATGGATTAAAAAGATTTTAAACAATGTTATTTAGATTTTAGGGAAAACCATGGGTCTGCTGATTTTGGTAAGTCTATAATAGCAAAGGAAATGAATATGAACATCTAATCTATTCATAATGTACGGTTTTGTGTCTCAAATTATAAGCAAGTCTGTGGCTTAACATATAGCATATTTTATAGGCCTAGTTAGGCGAAGAATACTAAATTTAAAAAACCCAATGATTCCATCATAAGGATGACACCTCACATAAATCAACTAAAAAAATGATCTATACATATTGAGTTTTAGGATATTTCCTTGGAGTTTTCATCTCACTCAGTTTCCTCTGAAGGTTACATTGACAGACCTCACTATATGTATGTCATTTATTACTATGGAATTAATTAAATATAATGAACCAAGTTCCTCTAAAGTCCTAGCCAAATCCTTTGTAGTAGTGAATAAATCACACAGAGTTAGTGTAGATCAAAGAAGGTCCCACCTTTTCCCACGTTAATGCATGTTCCGTAGGTTAACCAACATCCTACTAAGGCAACAATGTAGCTTCCAGATCCTTCGAATGAGATCATTTAAACATTGTTAAACTAGAACATGGAGAAAAGGTCAAAACAAAAATATCTGAAATAGAATTCCATGAATCTAGAAAGATAACATAAAATATGGACAAGATACTCACTATGTAAGAATAAATGAAGTATCCAACACATTTTTAATGAATTGTAACATAGGAATTTAGATGCATGTGTGATACCCGATGATTCTATTTCCTTATTTGTGTTAAATTTTTTGTTATGTATTTTTCTATACGAGGAAATATATATTATTAGAAAAATCATATTACTTCATCAACATCTTCTAATTGTTATCACATTGAAGTGTGTAAATAATCCTTCTTAGACTACCATTAATGAAACCGCCCAAAGAAGTCGTTGTGAAAAACAATCAATCATCCACATCTGAGATGCATATGTTATTATATTCCCTAATCTAATCCTTATCCAAAACCATATTAAGAAGATCTATGAATTGAATAACATTTTTTGAGATCTAGGTCCTACACCAGACAACCTTGAAAATAGAGGGAATGGTTTATCCAAGTATATTTTTATAAATAAATTTCTATTTTCACCATTTTCCATAGATATTTACCATAAATGATTATGATCTCCCAAACATATAATTCCAAAATGGCAAAGGAAAAGGAAAACCCATTGAAAATAAATCAACTGCACACTAATATTTTCATAGAGTACAGCGAGCCTAGTGAGAGGGACATTCTAGGTAATACCTTTTTAGCTTAGATTTAATCCAATGTATAGTATCTTCCAAACATTAGATATTTACAATATTGGTTCCGATTGAGATGATAATATGGACTTGATATGGGGATTAATAGATATTTTAAGAATTAAAACAAACATAAAGCTTGACTATAGGTTAAAAACATGTTGGTGCAACAAATAAATCATGCACAATGGGTGTGTAGTTTCCAAAGAAGAAAAAATACCCTAATTTAATAAAACAACATAGAACTCAATAAAAATCGAGTTATATAAAACCACAAAAAATTAATTCAGTTAGCATGATTGTAATAAAAATGAAACCTACTAAATTAACTATAAATATGGATGAAAAAATATTAATCAAGTGAAATACATATATCAAGAGTTCCAGTCAACTAATATATAGATGGATTAAAAATACTGGAACACTAGAATCATGAAATTAGAAAAAATCAGGGATTTGTAGAATATTGACAACTCTATAATAGAATAGAAAATGAATCTGAACATATAATCTAATAAAAATGTAAGAAACTGGGTAAAAAAATTATTATAGATGTACTAATATATTCAATTTGCAGCCCAATTTGTACAAGAAATCATAACTGATGCAATAGTCTAAGAAACCCAGTAATACTATACAACACATTAATAAATTCCACAAATCTATGTTTAAGAGAATATATATAAATTATATACAAACTATAAGTAAAATCAGATCGGAATGCATGATGTTTAATGCGGGTAGTACCTTGTCAAAGATGGAAAATAAATACTTTGTGTGGTTGCAAGAATAGTACATAAAATGTTCATTTTTTCAAGGTGATCCTAATTTATATCACTGGAATTCCAAAATTTATCTGTATAGTACAACCAATGTTTTATTAAAAAAATTTGGGTACCCTATAGTAACCCTTAAACTGTTAAAATTTAGGTTATATATTTTTATTATAACCATTGCAAATATATGTGCATCCAAATGAAAAATAATGTTTTCATTTTTTTATGTTTTACTATAATATATGGATAATAAGAAAATAAGGATTTATTCCACCTTATAAATACATATTTACTCTAATAAATCTATAAAATAATTTCAATATTAAGTTATTATACATAATATAAAAATGAAAAAAGTGAAAGGGGTAGATATTTCAATCTAAAGATTTACTGTATCTTTCTATTTATAATAAAAAATAAATATTTCCACATAACATGTGTTCGTCATGAACCAACCGGATACCATCATTTCCAAATACCAGGACTTTAGAATAAACCAATAGGACCCCAAAATAATGAAGTGTCATAGAATACACCGCAAAACAGGTAAATTTGTAAACAATGTGAACCATAAAAAGTATTTCACCACTTATGAATATAACTAATTACCAACTACCAGTAGCTTGGTATCATTAACTAATCATTGAGTTAATGTCATGCTTGATCACATGAGGAATGAAAGAAACGATTCGAGAAAAATTAATTCCTGATTAGTATGAAATGTACAAGGAATAAGATGATACAATTTAGATGGTAACCTAATCACTTAATCCAAGGATTTTGGAAGCCATTCTCTTAGCCGATGATAGGAGTGGAAATAAGGAAACTTCCATTGACTTAAGTAAAAATTTACTTGTAATGTTTATTTTTTCCCATATACATCCCTATGCACAACAACAAAGCTATGAAAACAATAACTCAATTAGATTGAAAAAAAACATTGAAATATTTTCAGATCTATGAGTAGAAAATATTAAATAATATATGAACATATATATGAATATTCAAATTAAAACAACAAAAATAGTGCATGTTCAAACAAATACATGATCTAAGAACATTTATTAAATAGTTAATTGAATGAACATCAAAATATTTTCAAAATGGATGGGTGGTCATCAAGAAATTTCTTGACTTAGAGCTGAAACATGTGTAAAATGACAATAAACATGGAAGGACATGCAACTTGTTAACAACAATCACAAAATATTATACTTCTTGACGAACTAAATTAAGTAACATTTAACATGTGATGTTGATTTTCTTCTCTTATGCATCCCTGTGCACACCACTCATGTAATGAAAACAAAAAATAAATTGGATTATAAAAAAACCAAATTTGATTATGATCACAGGGAAAATATTAGCAATGAAATATAAAATAATATCTAAATAGGTCTATGAATATTCATTGTAAAACAACAACAGAAAATGCTTGTAAAAACAAATCCATGATCAAAGAACCTTTATAAATTTGAAACAGAATCACTAAAATTAATTTTAACTCAGTTAAAACCTAGTAGAATTGAATCATAATGAAAAAATATAAAATAAATCATCTTAATGGAGAAAACACTTAAATGATTAACAGAATTAAAGAAAAATTATTTCATAAAAAATTACCTATAAGACTCTACAATAAGGAAAACCTTTTCAGGGAGATATACTTTAGAATTGGTGCAGACAGAATCCTAAATCGGAAAACATGAATTCCTTGATCAAATAAAAATATGACTAAAAAATGATAGTACAACAGAGGGGATGACAATAGTCGAGAGTTTAGTTTTCATAGCTTTACCAATAGATTGTTCAATGAAACTGATAAAAAACAAGGGAGAAACGTGTGCAAGGGTAGCGATGATCCCATGCCTGAGAAAAGATTTATAGAGTAGTGCAGGGGAGAAAGCATGATTAGAGTGATGGAAAGTCCGACGTCGGTGAGATGGTTATGGTAGGATATTTTTACCATAGTGGTTGGAGAAGAAATTACCAACAAGGGATGGCATCCGAGAGGAAGCCGATGAAGATCTGAAGAATAGGTTTTCCACGATTTATCGAATTTGGATTCACACGAATGCCGAATGGAAGGCAGAGCTGAGTAGACTGGAGTCGGAGACGTCGGCAGAGGCAGGGAGGGGGGTTCTGTGGTGAGAGAGGCCTTTGGGGAGAAGGATGACACTTTAAGAGAGGTCTTCGGGGATGAGGGTACCGATGTGGGAGAGGTTGTTTGGGAGGAGGGCACAACTCTGAGAAAGGGTTGCGTGGTGAGATCATCGGGGAGATTATTGGGGAGGAGGAGACATTGTTAGGGAGGAGAGGACTGTGTGGTGATAGGGTTGAGGATCAGGGTATGAGGATCCCAATGTTGATTGAAAAAAACATCATCCGTAGTATAAAATTGATTTAGCCATAGGGGTTGATTTAAACCATGGAAATAATATAGTTATAGCCACAGACCTATAAAACTATAGTTACTGGTCCATGGCTGTAGCATAAGTATCTTTAAGTGTTCATTACCAAATACAATGAAAATAAAATAGCACAATATGATATAGCATAAAAAGATATGTAAAGGCTACATGTGTTAACTAGAAACCAACAAGATCTTACAAGGGAAGATCATATAGAACCCAATATAAATTAATTAAAATAGAGAGTAAAAATAACATATTTTTTATTTTTAACCCATAATATCTCATAAATTTATCCATGATATTAATCTAAGCATCCATATTTATAAATATTCCATTTTTATGAAAAAAATAATGACTTCCTCTCATACACCAAAGTTACAAGGACTCTTGAGAAGGGTGTGAGTAAAAATTAGTATACCACTAGAATTGGTGTTCATAATATAATAAGTATATTTTGAGTACCAAAAATGTGTTATGATCAAAATAAATAAATTAACAACATTAAAAATAATACAAGTCACACCAATAGTTAATAAAGAAGAAACATAGTTGTGACCATAATTTCTTCACCCAGTATCGAGTAGTATCTGAATATACAAAATAAAAAATATTTTTTCATATCCTCCCAAGTCATATCACATTCAATAAATTCTCTAGTACATATATAAATTATCTCTGGGATCCCTCATATCAAACCTATTTCATAACCATTAGCCTTATAATAACCCATTTTTAGTTTTCTTGAAAAACAAAACAATATCATAAACCTTTTTCAACGTTATAATCCATTGTCTATTTGTATGGAAACCAAACAAATAAAAAAATTTGTCAACACACCAGTCACTTTCGACGGTTGACATAAATTTCTAACCCCAAACAGACTTGAGTACATATTCATCCATCACCCATTTTGAACATGAGGTCCCACTCATAGCATAATGTATACCATAATAACATTAAAATTGTCTGTTGGAATTTATGTCCAAACCATATCACAATTTTCACATGATTTTGTTTTGACCCAACTAATAGAATGTTATATTACACATCATCTTGGGCCTCCCTAGTTGGGATTCTTTCATAACTTATTACACTAATATTAACATATCATATCCTATTTACATATGAATATCATTCTCCCCCAACCTGACTTCCCATTACATTACATTTTCGTGACTGGAATGAGAACCCAAACCATCACCATATCACAATTATTTAGCAGGCCCAAAAAATATGTATAAATAAAAATTTTAACTCTTAATTTATAAGTAATGTTTCAAGATGTTCCAAATATTATATTCAAAAATCACGATTCTAATGGTCGGAATCAATTACAACACCAGTTCACATTCCCACTGGGTAAGTCACACTAACATTCCCAAAACCATATTGAATATCATTACATAATAGAATATCACTATGCTATATATATATATTATTAATATCATAGGTTCCAAAAAAAATTTCCCCTATCGAATTACACAAGGTAATAATTCCACTAAGATTCCTTAACACATTCCCCTTAGAAATTTCACAAGACATCAAGATAGGTCTACATCATAAAGGAAATAATATCCATCAATACTAACCATAATATCTTCATGGATCAATAAAAAAATAAAAACACTAAATAAAAACATCAAATAAAATATATAAAAATATCAATTCCACCTTAACGATCTTGCTCATTAGTACTACAACACATAAGATATTGCTAAATTTAATACAAGGAATTCTCACCTTGATAAACACATGATTGCAGAGAAGGTACACTCATCCCTAACATTTATCAAACTAGTCAAGCGTATATGGGGTAACTTACACTTTTACAGTGTCTACTCTTATAATAATTTCCCAAATCCCACACTCCTCACTAATGTGATGAAATCCTAAACTTTACCTTTCTGGATATTATACTGACAGTTGTAACCCATTTTTTCCATAAAAACAAAACAAAATCGAAAGGAAAAAATGGAAAACTTATATTATATAGGAACTTTTAGGTATATAGTTTCAGAGAATTATGGAAAAATCCTAAATTAATAATTCAAAGTCATTTAAAGAAAATTTATCCCATTCAACCCAGTGTCTCTTATTTTACAACATGTCATCAGCATCATCCTTATGAAATACATTATAGACACAAATCATTCGAAATTATTTAATAAAACCTAGGAAAAAAACTTAATAATGGTTAGATCAAATTTTTATTAAGGGAAAATATAATCATTAACAAATTGATGTCATTAGTGGGCATAATAAGAGGATAAGAGTATTACGTCATAATCAAAAAGCATAAATATAAAATAATAACATTAATACGCATTAACATTTTTATTATAAAACATATAGATATGGGATAAGGATTTATCATAATAAATATCCATAAAAATTGAAAATCTTGATCCATGTGATATCAATATCTATCAAAAGAAAAATCATAAACCCATAAAATTAATATATAAAACATGTTGGTTTCTTAGAACACCATCTCATAAAACCATTTTAGAATGCTTAAAAAGGATAATAATTATGATTAACTTCTATATCCAAAGTACACAATTTATTAGAGTGATATCTAGTTTCATCAATTATATAAACTATAATGGGGTCGCCCGATGCTATCTAGGTTCACCCATCATTTATAATGTCCATGAACCGATCACATAGAGAATTTATCAAAACATAATTAAAAAACCCTTATTATTTTCTGAAAAAGATTAAACTATAAAAATTAAATAGGTTCAAATAAAATATCATTGAAACATGATTAACCAATTTAAAATAAATGGGTTCCAAAACAATATCAATGAAACATGATTAACCCATGAAAAAAATTGGTTGCAAAAAGTATATTTAAAAAATGATTAAACCATGAAAAATAAGTGGGTTCCATAAAAATATCTATATGAACTAATTAAAACATGTAAAATTAATGGGTTTTATTGCAATATATTTAATACATAATCAACCTATGGAATGTAAAAGGGTTTCATAACCATTTCATTGAAGCATGATTTACCCATGGAAAATAAATTGGTTAAATACAAATATCTTTGAAACATGACTAACCCCTTGAAAAATAAATGGGATCCATAAAAATATATCTGAAACCTAATTAATGCATGTAAAATAATTGGGTTTTGTAACAATATATTTATGAATTATTCAACTCCCAAAAAAATGACTTCCATAACAATCTCATTAGGGCATAATAAACCAATGGTAAAGAAATGGTTCTCAAAAAAATGTCAAAGAAAAAATATCCATCCATCCCGAAAAGAATGAGGATGGTATCAACACTAAATATCCCTATTGGAGGATATGCAAATACATGGATTTTTTTACGTGGATTATTGGAAATTCCATAAATTAATCACTAAAACTTTCATGGGGAAAATAATATTTAAAAATTCCATTGTGTCCCATACCTCCATGAAACATTTAAATAATAAAATCATTGAAAAAATAAAATAAAATAAATCTATAATTTCATGATAATAATAATATTCCTTATATAACTTTTAAAACTATATTTATATAAACGTCATAAAAAAATAAAGGTGTATAATAGAACAAACATCTCCAAAAAGGTGAATTGTGAAAAACATTCCATTACCACTTTGGTAACATTGAAACTGTAAACCCCATGAAAAAGATATCATTAAAATTATATTTTAAACATAATACATTTAATTATAATAAACATTAAAAAAATTCAGGTTAATTATATACACCACAAAACAAAAATAATTGGTGAATATGAAATATATATCACAACAACAAAAAATGAGATGGGAAAAAACACTTATAAAGATCGTATCATTAGAGTGGGAATAAATCAATGAAATAGGTATGTGTTACAAATGAAAAACTATGAAATAAAATTTTAAATATAGAATAATAAAATAATATTTCATTTCATAGACATTATTTAAATAACATAACCAATGAAATAGATGTTTAACATAATGAATGGAAATTCCATTATGAAATCCCTCACTACTTGAGTAACTTTTAAATCAGGAGATCCATGAAATATTAACATAAATTAAAACATTTATTATCATGAAATAAATAATAGTCATGATATAAAAAACATAGGATAGTATATAAACCATATAAAAGTCACTTGGTGTACAATAAAAAATAATTCTCAATAGTATGTATATTGGGATGAAACCCCTTACCTTGAGACTAATTTTTCATTATTATCCTCTATCTTCCTGAATAGTAGACTTATTATAATTATATAATTTATTAAGAAACTTTATAAGTTTATTATTACATTTATTTCACTTATAAATAATTTATATATAATTACTTAATCAATAATGATTAAGTCATATGTTTTGACCATATTCGGTTTATATGCCAAAAACAACTTTGGTAGGTAATATATAGTCTGAGGGGTCATTATTAAAACATATAGAGAAAAATAATCATGTAATAATAACAGTATTTATACATAAATAATACTTTTAACACCAACCACGAATAATAATTATAAAAATGAATCAACATTACCACCATGAAGATGATAGGTTGTAAGTACACATGAGTGATGTTTTTATTTTTCAGTGATCATTATGGAATTAATACAAGTAAAATTTAAATATCAAGATTGAAAATTATATCATAAATACAATATTATTTAATTTTTTATATTTTTATATTTAATTATAATAATGTAAATGGAATCACATCGCTTCTTGCATGCCGTAGTCCATACGTCCACAGGGAACATTATCACTTTTTTCAGTGTGTGACAATGTTTTATAAAAATGATATATTTTATATAAAAAAATATAGTTATGTATAGAATATCATATAAATTTAATTTATTTTACATATTTTTAATTAAACCCATATTTAATACATTTCATGTATAATGTGAATGTATCACATTTCTTTGATGACATAGTAGTCCACACATCCACAAATGATGTTATAATATTCTTGAAAATTGGAAAACATGAAGGTATATGTTATAAACTAATTAAATAATTATAAAGAAACCATAAATACAATATATATCATATAATATTTTTCATTTAATAATTATTACCAACATTGAAATGTTTTATTGAAAGAATGAGCCACATTAGTTTTTGAGGCAGTGATCTACCATATACATCAATGATGATTGCATATCCCATTAGATGGAAGTTTGTTAAGGTGTAGTTTAAAACTATAAGACAAAAACATATCATTATATTTTTTATACTTAGGATATTATATAATATTGGAATACAAATAATTTAATTGTTTTGTGAAAGAAATAAAACAAAAGTGATCGTTGTATAAAGTTATCTCTTTTTCAAGTAACTTCTTTTGGTTTACACAAAAAATATTCCTTGTATTGATTCCTTCCCAATGTTAGGATTCTAGGATAATATAATCGATGTTGGGTGATTAATTGGGTAGGTTTTGGGTGATTCAAATGACGTGGTATGTGTGAAGTAGTGGGGACTATGAGTACCCTTTTATAGTGGAGGGGGAGTAACATTATTCAAAATATCAGATGGTAAAAATTATTTGGAGGTATCCCTTAAATCATGTACCTCAAAAAATTATAATAATTCGATAAAATCAGTTATATTTTTCAATAATGTCCATAAAAGTTGTTTAGAAATGTTTTTAGTTTATTTAGGCCCTTATGAATACATTTCACCACTACATAAACTCATTTTAGCCATATTCACTAAAATTATAAATTATTATTATTCAAAATATATCATCCCTTTTTCCAAATTACATGTACAAAATAATATGAAATTAATTTAAATTTAATCCCATAGTCGAGATGAGACAACATGAGTTTAAAGAGAAATGTTCATTAGATTAAAATGTTTTTATATCCAATTTCAATTTTCAATTTATTCTATTGAACTAAATTGGTTTTAATGAAATAAAATTTGTGTTAGATTATTTTAAAAAAAATGAAAAATATAATTTGACATAATAAATTGTATAGTAAAAGAAAATTTCAATTAAAATTCGGTGTCAGTCACTATTCTAAAAAAATATGAATGTTCTCAAGGAAATTTCAGAAATTCACCCAAACTAAATTTTTATATTAAAATTCTGAAGAGGAAGATTATTTTTCCAAATAATAAATAATAAATTATTAAAAATTATATTTAAAATATGTTCCCCTTTAAAAGGTGGTAAAACCACATTTTAAAATGATACATATTTTTATGCTTAAATTTTAATTTTTTCCAATCATAAGATTATAAGAATAAAATAATGAGTTTCAAAACATTTTATTAAATTAATAACAAATAAATTTATTTAATATATTTAAATAATTGTTTTTTACTGAATTTATTGAGATAAAAATCCTTTTTAGCCAGAAAAAAATATTATTTCATAAAAACACATCTTTTATATTCGATTGGTCTATGTTTTCATTTATAATTTACTGGTAACTAATGTATTAATTTTATAAAAATGTGAAAACTATAATATTTAAAATTTTTCTAATTTCATTCATTCCCAAAATTCCAACTAGTAGGTTATAGCTATTATAATAATATCAATAGTGTATTGTTTTCTCGTATGACATAAGATTGTGTGTAACATATGTCATCAAAGGAAATCGATGTTGCATGAAACCCAATATAAACATGGTATAGCAAGTGATGCAAGCTAAAATATGTTTTTAATTTAATGATATATATTTATCAATTTAATTTAACTTGAAATATTCTATTTAATAAAATTTTTGAATGTTACATCCTTATACCATTAGAATTAATTTCTCCCTTGAAAGACATTTTGGTTATCATAATGTTATTATTTATAGAATTTATTTATTAAAACCCGTATTGTATAAATGGTTAATAAAATGTCTTTTTAAAAAGGTAATCTGGGAAACGTTTAATTCATAGGAAGTTAAATAGTAATATTATTTAACAATGGGAGAACTGTGGTGGGAAATTAAAAGATTGATATGGGAGGAAAACTAATTCCCATTGCATAGTAGACACTGAAATGGAATATAGTGAATGTTAATTTAATGATGAAAAATAAAAAACATAATAGGTGTGGAAAAGGTCATTTGTTTCATTAAATGTTTTTGAAATAAGATAAAATTTTATTTCAAGATCATTTTCCTAATATTGAATGATTTATTTCACCATCTAGAATAAAAGAAATTATTACTTGACAAGTATAATTGGTCCATTATTCATTTTAAACTAAAATGAAATAATTTTTAGGAAATGATGATTATTAAATATGTATTTTTAATTCATGAATCAAGAAAATAAACTTTTAAATACCACATAACCATAAAATGGATAGTCAATATATTTAACATGTCTTTGTAAATCTTCTAAAAAAAATGGTTAGAACCTAGAAAAATAATTTCAAAAATCGGTAATGTATCATACGATTCATTTATCTCTTAAATTAATACCTAATTATTAATCTAACTGAATCCAAAATTATCCTTGAAATTCATCAAGCATTTTCTTGTATGGTTAATCCCCAATTATTAGAAGGACTTGATCATAATATTATATGATAAATCATCCATTAATACTAAATTAAAATCCATATGATTCTATAATAAACATAATATTTACCAAAAAAACATTCATGATAACTAGGACATCATATAGGCCAATGGCAGTGCATGAAACCCTTATCATCCTTCGGTCATGTTTTCAATCCCCAGTGCCTTACCTAATGTGACATGTTGTCAATAAAAATATGGGGTTTTTTTCATTAAATATTAAAACTAATTCCTCTATGAAATCTATTCACTTTGATCATAAGGGTTAATAATACGTCACATGAAAAAATATCTAAAAAAATCATATATCATCACTTAAAACCTTAATGGGGTGAAAAATACTTTGAACATATAATAATTATTAATCATATTGTCCAATGATGGTATCCATAAATATTAAGACACCATTACATTAAATCATCCAAATCCCAAAATCAATCAAAACCATCATTAAATACCAACTATATCATCACAGATCCCACACACTATGATCTTATCCTGAAATCTATAACTTTACATTTCCAGATATGATGCTGGTAATTGTGTCAAAAAATTTTCCATCAAAACCCTGCAATATAAATAAGAAAATATGTATCACTTAAATTCTAGAGGACCTACTAGGTTCATATTTCCAAAGAATTTGAAAAATATCCTATATAAATAATTCCCATGTCATCAGTAGAATATTTCTCCCATTTAGCCAATGTTTTCTTATTTCATAATTGGTTATCAATATCATCCTTTATAAATACTTTATAGATGAAAATCATTCAACATGATTTGTTAAAAAAATTTAAAGGGGAAACATAAGAAAGGTGATCGTCAACTATAAATAATGGAAAATATAATCATTAACAATTGAATGTCAACAATGTGCATAAAAAGGGAATAAGAATATGTTAAAATAATCCAAATGAATGGGTATAAAATAAGAATTATCAAACCCATCAGTAATTGTTTCATCAAACATGAAAAAATGGAATAATGCCATATAAAAGGAAAAATTCACGTGAATCAAAAATAATGAGCAATTTGATATCAATTATAATAAAAATTAACATCATAAACACATAGTAAGAATATATAAAACCTATTTTTTATCTTTCAAAATCATCTAATAAAATCCTTACAGATCCCTTATAGAACCATTATAAAACCCTTATAGAACTCTTAAAATTGGAATAAGCAATATATACAACATCCATCTATTGAGTACCTTGTGAATTAGAGTGATATCTTGGTGTGCCCATCATATAATCTATAATGGTATCACCCTACTTTATTTGGATGTACCCACCATTTATAATGTCTATAAACCTAATATATATTAAATTAATCAAAACTCAATAAAGAAACCTGTATTTTATTTGAACGTAAATAAATATTAAAAACGAAACATGTTACACTAGGATATCTTTGTAAAATGATTAACCCATAGAAAAGAAATGGTTTCTAAATAAATATCATTTAAACATGATTTACCCATGAAAAGAAATGGGTTTCAAAATAATATCTTGGAAATATGATTAATCCATAGAAAAAATTGGGTTCCATAACAATATCTTCATGAATTAATTGACCCATTTAAAGGAAATGAGTTTCATAATAATTTCTTTATGATATAATCAACATATGGAAATTAAATGGGTTTCATAAAAATCAATTTGAAAAATTATAATCCATTGAAAAAATGGGTTAACTAAAAATGTTTTTGAGACATCATTAACCCCTACAAAACAAATGGATCCTATAATAATCAAAATGAAAAATAATTAAACCATGGAAAATAAGTGGTATATATAAAAATATCTTTAGGGATTAATAAACACATATAAAATAAATATGTTACATAATAATTTATTTATAACATAATTAACTCTTGAAAAGAAAATGTCTCTCAGAAAAATTCATTTGAAGAAATATTAATCCATACAACAAAAATAATGATGATGGTATAAATAAAAAATATCAGCAATATAAGACAAGTAATAACAATACTTTTTTAAATTGAATAATGTAAATACCATTAAAATATAATTAAAAAATTCTTGAGGAAAATAAACTTTAAATATTCCTAGTGGTCCCATACCACCTTGAAGGATTTTAATGATTCTACAATTAAAAGAATAACATTAAATGAAACTTATAATATCATCAAAAAATGCATATTCATGAGATATAAAGAATAACTTGTAGTATATAAATATTATAAAATATGATAGGTTTATAATAGAACAAACCCCTCAGAGATGACGAATTATGAAAAAAATAAATTACTTATTTGATAACAATGAAACCAAAAAACCCCATGAAATAGAGATCATAAAATGGATATGTAAATTCCCAAAAACATGATGGAAAATAATGATCAAATAAATTAATTTCCATTATAGAAACAAAAAATAAGTGTAGAATAAGGAATATATCTCATAGAAAGAAAATACAGATAGGAAACACCCCATTAAAGATCATGTCATTGAAGTGAGAATAAATAAATGAAATAATTATATGTGACAAATGAAAATACAAAAAATAAAAGTTTAAATACTTAATAATATAATATGAGGTAATTTAATACATATTATTTGAATATCATAACCAATAATATAGACGTTTAAGACTGTAAATGGAAATTGAGTTAAGAAATCCCTTACTATTTGATTATCTTTTGAATCATGACATCTAGGAAAGATTAAAATAAATAGAAACATTTAATATCATAAAATAAATTAAAATAATGATATAACAATTAATAGTGTAGTATAATAACCATATTAATGTAACAAGGGGAATAATAACAAATAATTTTTAGTGCAATGTACATTGAGACAAAACCCAATTCATTGAGTGCGATTTTTCATAATTTTCTAATATATTACTGAATAATAAACACATGCTAATTGAATAATTTTTTAAAGTCATTCTATTTGTTTATTATTATTTTATATCACTTATAAAGAAGTTTTCTACAGTTTATTAATCTAGAATGTTTATTTCATATATTATGACCACATTCGGTTTATGTGTCCAACACAACTTTGGTAGGTCAACAAATATGGTCATTATTAAAACCACTAAAGAATAAAAATAAATAACTAATTATCATATTAATACATAAATTATACATTAAAAACAATCACAAATGATTGTTATGAACATTGTACCAACGTTACAATCATAGAGACGATCGACTGTATATATGCATGAGGAATGTTCCCATTTTTAAATGATCATTATGGAAACAAGGTAAGTAAAATTTTAATTTTCATAATTATAATTTTAAAATAAAATACCATTTTTTAATTATATATGATTATACATATAATTATTATGATATAAAATGAATCGTATAGCTTTAGGGAGGTGGTAGTCCACCCATCCATGAACTACGTTATCACTTTTCTAGTGTGTGAAAAGGTGTTAAAGAAAATGATATATGATATTTCCTAAAATTTAATAGTTTCATGAATATAATATATATTTCATCTATTTCAAATGTTTTTAATTTAAACCATCCTTAATGCTCTCCATGTAATGTTTGAAAGTATCAGATCGTATTTAGGAGGCGGTAGTCCACAGGTCCACAAAGTGATGTTATTGTATTCCAAAAAAATAGAAAGCAGGAAGGTATGTGTTATATAAAAATTATGTAAGCATAAATAAATTATATAAATCATATATATCATATAAAATCCTTAATTAAATCATTTTCTCCAACCTTTAAAGCTGATAATGGAATAACAAATGACATCGGTTAGCGAGGTGGTAGTTCGCCGTTCACCTGAATGATGATTGTATATCTCATTTGATAAAAGTGTATGAAGATGTAGGTAAAAACATTAAACTATCAAAATATAAGTATATTTAGGATACTAATTTTATAATATAATCATGGAAAAATTATAATTGACATTTCTTGAGAAAGAAATAAAATAAAAGTGATCATTGAATAATACTACCTCATTTTCGGGTAACTCCTTTAGGTTTACAACAATAGACTTCATTGGATTGATTCCTTCCCAAATTTAGTATTCCAATATATGTGTATGGATGTTTATATCATAATTTTAAGGATTTTTTTGAGAAAAATGGATTTATAGCAGTGAAAAAGTAGTGAGGGTGAGTTCCTTTCTATAGTGGAGGGGGAGTGTCATTTTTTGAAATATAAATAGTTAACCCCAAGTGGGGGGTCAGAATTAATTAATCAACTACCAATAATGATACTAATTATATAAAATAGGTTATATGGTAAAATAATGGCCATAAAATTTGTTTTGGATATATTTATATGTGATTTGGACCCTTATGATTCTTGTTTAACCCCTAAGTAAACTCATTAATACCTTAATCGTTGTAATTAATTTTAACTACATTCCCTAATATGTATTGTAAAAAAAATAATTTTACTTTGTTAGAAATTAAAATTTATTCTTATTACAAAAATGTAATTTATTTTTCCAAAAATGTAATTTATTTTTCTATATTTTAACCACATAAGAGGATGAAATTAATTTAAAATTAATCGCACAGGTGAAACGAGAGAACATGTTTTTCATGATAAAATTTCAAAATATTGAAATGTTTTTATATCCAATTTGAATGTGAAATTTATTAAAACTACATAAATTATTTTACATGATATATTTTTTTCCTAATTTTATTTAACACCAATTAAAAATATAATTTAATAATATAAAACATTTAGAAGACAAATGAGTTTTCAATTACTGTTTAGTGTCATTAACTATTCAACAAAATAAGAATATTCTTAAAAAATACCAAATAGTTACAAAAATCAAATTTTTTAATTTCTTTTTTTAAAATAACTTTATTTTTTTAATAAAAAAATATTCAAATGTTATTATTAAAATAGGTGCACCATTAAAAGGCAGCAAAACATCCTTTTAAAAATACACATTTTTACGCCTAATATTAGATTTACTCTTATCTTAAACCTATCAGACTTATTATATGTATTTTTTAAAAAATTAAATCAATAAAATTTAAATTTAATTAATAAATTTCATTAATCATGATTTATGTATTTTATTAATATAAAAATCCACTCCTATCGTAAATGTATTTTTTCATAAAAACCCATCTATTGTTTTCAATTGGTCATTATTTTTAGTTATAATTAATTGGTATCAAATTTATCAATTTTATTAACATTGGTAAAATAAAATTTTCATTACTTAGTTAATCTCATTTATTACATCTATTTCAATGTCTCAGAGATAAAAATTATAATAATATTATGAGTAAATTGTTTTCTGGTAAGTCTCGAGCTTGTGTGTAACATAAGTCATCAAAGGAACTTGATGATTACCTAAACAAAAGATATACTTGTAGTTGTTTGTGATGAAAGATAATTTTTTTTATTTCACATAACTCAATATATTAAATAATTTATATTAATTTGAAATAAAATATTTCATAAAATTTAGGGATGTTATACATAAGGAAACCCAACTTGATAAATCCCATCCCCTATACATATGAGACAAAGGGAACCAATCCAAGGTCCAAAATATATAAAATCACTAAGGAAATAAACATATTGGTTAATCCTTCTATACTATCACACATTTATTCAAACCTATAGCTATTGGTGGATGAGGAAACAATTATTTAAGATCAAATTCCCAATCAAGTCTCTAATGATTTTATATCACTTTTATGGGTTAAGGAAAAAATGCGTTTTTAATTTTACATCGATCACACAGTAGAGATGTGAACACATATCACATTTCAAATATAATTATTTATAAACCATTTGAATAATTTATAGGGAATATCAATGAAAAACTAAATCAGATCTGTTAAAAAATCATGACCACCTTCATCGAGCAATCTTAACATGACCTCATCTATCAATATAACTCCATAATTCCATAAAAATTATAATTAATAATAAACTAATTATATTTGGTTTATAAATTATATGAACATTAATTAAATAATTAAATATTTATGAAAAAAATGAACAACTCACCAGGAGGTTTTGCAATGTCCAGACTGACCTACCTATCATATGATCAAAATATAGTGACACATGACCTTCAGTGTGCCTCCTCTTAAACGTAAGGCTATTGAATATTAAGTAGGGTATAAGTTAATACTGTTGGGATAAATTAGACTCTATTATATATATTCATAAATATTAGAATATGTAACATAAAATCATAGACAATAATTCCAATTTATAAAAAAGAACATCACAACAAATGTTAACGAAAATTAAATAACAACACATGTTATAATAGAAGGAATGTTTTAAATGTCATATAAGGTATAAAAACACTAATAATATATCTTTTAGGTAAGAAATATTTTTTCCACTAAATTAAAAAAAATTAAAAAATAACTATAATTGTGTCTTTATAACTGACCCAATTAAAACACCTATCTTTAACCAATCCATTCATCTCAACCTCTAGCCTCAAGCCTATGCACTGAAAATTCATTTAATCAAGAGGTATTCGAGGTGAAAAAGTGGCATGTCCTCTTGATAAGGGTGTGGGTATAACATAGTAGGACACCACCAGTTCTATTCCCAACATATCCTTTCTAGGTAATTCATGATAAATTTTATATGATCAGAATAAATAAAAAGATATCTCTAAAAAACACATGTTACAACCATGGGTACTACCCAAGACACCCAAGTGTGACAATACCTACTTCTACTAGTGCCAATGTTTCTATGAATGTTAAATAATAAAATAATATAAAAATGAATTCCAAAATCATATCTTATAGAATATTGTTTTAGTAAAATATAAATACCATCTCTATGAAGAATCATATCTAATACACATCATAACTATCAGATATATGGAATACCATCAACAATTTCCATAAAATCACAAATAAAATCACAAAACATAACCCACATCAATATCTATCTATGGTAATCAGGAATTCACAAAACATAACACAAAATGATCAACACACCACTCGTCATCCAATGTTGGCATCAACTCTTAACTGGGAATACACATAAATCCACATTCATCAATATAAAATTGTTGAAATGTCATCCAACCTATAGGGATATCCATTCAATAAAAATATACAGAGTCATGGTTCACATGTCCACCCAAACCATATCACAATCTACCTCTGGTTAGAATGTCTCCCAAACCATATCAGAATCTTGTATCCATCATCATGTGTCAGCTAAGTTGTTATTCTCTTCAATCTTATTCTATAAATCTAATTTCATTATAACATATTTTTCAAAATTTAAAATACACACCCAACCTAAATTCTTGATATATCTCATGTTCATGGTTTTCATGATTTCCCAAACAATCACTAAATTCCTAAAAATAAATATTTCTCATACAAATAAGTATAAATCACAATTTTATACTCTCAAATTATATGAAAATATTTTTAATGTGTCATGATCATAAAATAAAATCAATGGTTCAAGGGTTTGGATCTATCTTGAATCTATTTATCATTCTAACTAGGTTGGTCACACTAACACACAAAACTAATTTCTACGTATCATTCTATTATATTATATGACCATTATATCTCCATGTTACTATTCTCTCAAGTTTCAAACAAGTCTAGGCCCCTACCAAAGTCCACTAGGTAAAAAAAACTAACACACCATTATGGGATACGTTTTCTAATGTCCTAAAACATATATATGGGTTTTAAAAGTTAATATGAATAATTACCCATAAACCTAGGCATTATCCCCTCAAAGTCTAATCATAAATGTCACAGTAAGATATATGTAACATATATAAGGATTATAATAATAACCATTCCACAGTAATTCTAAATCTATGTCTGGGATTTCACACCCAACCTATGGATAAGTTCAACCCAAGAAATACCCACACTAATGCACACATTCTAGTAGAGTGGGAACACTCAACCGAAAAATTGATCAATATATCGAATAGATTCTAAGGTAACTTAATGATTCAAAAATAATACCCAAAACCCAAAAATCCTTTATCAGTCACATCACCTAAACATAGGTAACTAAATGAATCAATATATGGTATACTGTGTTTAAACTCATTGTGGACCTATACCTCTTGGGTTCATCTATGGTTTAACAAAACATCAATTGAATCCCACGACTATAAATTACTAAGTCATTATTTCTTTATAATTAAATATTCTATTGTGGCATTGTGTATTTTATAATACTCATATGGGTCATTGAAATTATTTAATTTTAATTTTAATTTTTTTAAAAACATGTAGAGAGACTGCATTTCACATTTCCCATTGCATGATGTAAATACCATAAATATATATTTTAGGTACAACCTATCTAAAAATAAAGTCATTTAGGTTAAGAAATTCCAACCAACAGTGTGGAATGAGAAAAACTAATCACCATCCTTAAATATAATTTCCTAAATCCATTAATAATCACTATAATTACTTAAAAAAAGTTAAAATTAATCTATACAGTTAACAAAAAGTAATTACACAACAAATTAGCCATTCGTAACGAAATAATAACTCACATAATGGACATTCATGGACTAATTCTTTGAGTAATGGGTTGTAGACCACCCCCAACATCCACTCAGATCCTTAGCATAAAAATGACACAAATCCTATCCAAATTAATATTTTAATTTCCTCTAAATTGGATTAAATCCATTAATTTTTAATGAAAGTTAAATACATCAATAAAAATGACATAATAGTTTTTTCTCTACTCTTATGGTTACTGCATTCCCATAATAAACAAAATCACCGTCATCCTCACCCGATTACACTATGATTTGATAAAATAAACATCAAATCTCTAATAAAAAACACAAAAATTAGAGGAGTGGTAATATGAATTGGCGTGGTGGTAGAATAAATTAGAATCTAACCTCAATCACCAAATAATTCACCCTATATCAATTTGACATTAAGAGAATGAAGGTATGTGAATGGGTGGAAGGTCCAACTCACCATTAGCATTAGACATGTAAAGAAATATAATCCCCAAGGGTTTTACATTTCAAAATATAAAATTACAAAACTATTCCTCTTTTATTGAAAAAATGTTCTTTTGTTCACCTATTACCCGACCACCCAAAACCAACAACTAAATGATCCACCAGGTACCCAGAAATATGTATTATCCAACAGTTGGGCTTGGGAAGATGGAACATCTCCCATAGATTATCACATGTATCCCAATATCATCAAACTGGGTAGGCAACATCTTTTTTCAACCAAAATTTTATCATTTCAATGGTTTTCCAAAAAATAAATTCCAACTTTAACTCCTAAAAATTTGAACCAGTTTCATTACCAATTTTATTAAACGTATATAAATTTTGACTCTACCAACCAAAATATATGAATCTTTTTAAAAGAATACACATTATTCATTGAGAAACCTAAAATAAAATGTATACCTATTAATATTAAAAAATTAAGTCAAATTTATTTTCCATAGTTGATGGTATCCATTTTAACCCATTAAATACGCCTCCGTTCTCATTTTCATATTTTCATTATATTTTTAATCACTTTATTCCATCACATATTACCTCCAAATTCCAAAAAAATGTATATAATCATAATAAAAATAACCAATATTAGAAAAAAGGATAATTAATTTAATAAAAAGAAAAAAAATGAATTGTACATTAGAATAAAAACATTAATTAAAAATATTCTCATAAAACTAAATGAAATCTAACACACTTTCAGATCATTAAACTAAAAGACCCTGGAACACCCTGAAATTGGAGGGGTGAATCACGGTGTCAAAATTTTATTCTAAATTGATTGATTTTGTTCCCTAGATTATAAGAACTTTTCATACCATTCTGAAGAGAAATTTATTAAAAAACAATCACATGTCGTGAGATGACACATCAATTTTACTTGGTTCACCTCTATGGGGTAGTCCAAGGAGCATACAATGACTTTGTTTTGGTCATACAAAATTACACTAATCATCACTAGTTTAAGAGTAAAAATGTTTAGAGACAATAACTCTATAGAAATCACACTTCCTTACAATGTTTTTAGGATAACACACTACATCTATTAGAGCACTTCCATTGACTACCCCTTGATCACTGCCATGGGTGATGTGGCATGATATTTATCAAATTTTATGTCACATAAATATATTTTCTTTAAATTATATATCTCAATAATACACGAGATGTTTCTCACATCGATGTCTGAAATAGATTTACTTGACAGCACTAAACAAACAAACCCTATAAATAAATATTGTTAGAATATTAACACTACACTTGCATGGAACACCCATTTGAGGATGCAATTATAGGGATTTTCATGCAATATAACATTCACTAAACCAGTAATTTTTATGAAACACTTCTCTATTGCTTAACCCTTATCTGTCATCCTACTACACCATAAGTCTTCCTTTGTCTTTTAGAGATAAAAGGAACACTTATGCATAAGTTTTACTATGCGTAAGTTGTTCACGTGAAACTCCCTAGAGCAAAAATACAATGAATATTACTTAGGATAACTTCTTATATATTGAGTGGGGGGATCACTTATTTATAGGAATTTGGGTGACCCTACAAGTGAGTGACACAAATTTCCCCTGAATGACCAAGCCTTGAATGCCATTAAGGATTGAAAAAAATTAAAACAGTGCTCTATTTACAACAAAGAACAACCATGGTTCAAGAAAAATCTAAAACTAAAAAGGAAAATATTTTAAAAAGGGGCATAAAATATTTGATTTTATACAAAATATAAATAAAATACACACCAAAAAACTAGTTTTTCAAAAAAAATCACTAAAACATTATAGAAATTAGGCTATAGACATTTAAAGAATTTGTTTTAAAGATGTGAAAGGATCCCAATTCTAAACATTTTTTATACCAAAAAATGTATATATTTAATATAACAAATAAAAAACTATTAAATGATTCTTTTAATGTATAACGAATTAAAAAATATTCCATATAATTTCAAATATATCTTATTTATGTAAATTAAAATCATATTTATGAACACACAAACATGAGTAAATAAACATAAATAATGGTTCGATAATGGTGGATAATAAATTTCATAGGTTGGTTCTATAGGGACTAGTACTCATTTTATGTTGGCTTGTGTGGGACATATATGGCCTCAATTTTTGAGTTATTATTTTTTTTCCATGATATGAATGGTGTTCTCTAGTTATATTGATATAGTTTATCAAGACACCATGATTTCTTCAATTTGTTTATTAAATAGATATAATTGTTTTGTTGGTGCGCAAGTTTGTTTTCTATTTTTAAAAAATGATTTTTTAATTTTAGGTTGATTAATTCTTCTCTCCATTCAGTTCCATGTTTTTTCACATAACTGAGAAAATTGTTTTGTTAAAATAAATTTTTTTTGGAAGCTATATATTATATAATTAAACATATATATAAATATGTAATAACTATACAAACAGTAATATTAAATTTATGTGTATAAATATACTTAGTACAATATAATACAATATATATAATCTCTATACAAAAGACTATATGTATTATATAATTTTTATATAATTATACATTATATATAAACATATCATATTTATTGTGATATATATAGTAAAATTACTAAATATTTATATATTAGTATTAAATGATAATTTATATGTTAAATATATACATATATAAAAAAAATAAAAAATGAAATGAAAAAGTAAATTAGAAAAATAGTTTAATGTAAATATTAATATAACTAAATATAATTAAAATATATAAAAATTGAAAAATAAGTTTTGTAAATAATATATTTATTGATTTAAAAAGAAATTATATATATAATGTATAGCATAATCCATGTGTAAGAGATGCCCGAATATATAAGTATAATTAATGTATTTATATATATATTTGAACACACACACAAACACACACATTTTCATGTTTAAATATTAGTTATATATATGTCATGGATGATATATCTTTTTTGAGTATTAGAATGGTCATTCCATGGATGAAGTCCCTAGAGGTTGAAACCAATAACACCCAAAATAATTATTTATTTATTTTTTCAACATTTTTTAATATTAAATAAAAGATACATTGCAAACAAACATTCATAAAAAAATATTATTAGTTATAAGAAAGACAACATTTCTCAATGTTTTATAATGTATTACTGAAATAAGTCATTTTACATTTTTAAAACTTTAGAAAAAGAGTTATATTATTTTTTTTTCACCATTAGGTTAAACATAAATTATTTCCAAAATAATTCTTGATATATCATGAATCTCCATATCTTTTATGATTTAATAAAAAAAACCAATTTTATTTGTCAAAATCCATTAATATTCAACTTTCTACAAAATCGTTGTTCTTTTAATATTCAATGAATAATGTATATAACAAGTGGGTATTTGTATTTAGTTTTGTTATGTGTTTGTGTGTGTGTATAAATTAATTTTAGAAACACACAAAAAGAATGTGTATATATAGTTTTCACGCTAACAGACATACACCATTTGCATGTGATTGTAATATAGATTGATTTATATATGTATATTTATATATATTTTTTACACACACCCACACAGATATATATATATATATATTTCTTCTGTGTGTGTATTTTATTTATATATGTATATTAATTGTTTATATATAAATATATTAATGTATTTTATAATATATATATATATATATACACTTATTTGATGGAAATTATGCCTCCTCCATCCCCTCCCACACAAGTTATGTTTTCATTTGGAAACACTATCGAAGAATTTTACCCCTTCATAGATTCACTATTGTTATTTCCTCGATTACATATGATAAGTTCATTCTGGGAACTATATATATTATCATCCAACACTAGTTTTCAATTTAAGGGGGATTTAATAATCACCATCACTGAAAATTAACTTAAATCAATGCTCATCGAGCTTAATTTTATTTGGATTGTTTTCATTAAGTTATTCTATTAATTTTGGTGGTTTATAAATCATTTGATTAATTAGTTTCACTATGATAATGATTATTTAACTTAAAGAATGAATATTTCTTATTTTGTTTGAAAGTGATGAAAATTTATAACAATGTTCATGAATTTATTCTTAGAAATTTCAGGGATACAAGATGAAAAATAATCATTGAGCCATGAAATTGAGAATATGTTTTGGATACACTAGTTGTTCTAGTTTGGATTACATATTCTTGGTTACTTGTTCTTTTGTTTAATGATAAACTTCATGTTAACATTTCTACTTTAATTAGAAATGCGATTTGTTTTATAGAAATTATAATCTATTTAAGTCATTAATTTATTACAATAAAACACATTGGGATTGATTTTTATAAGGAAATATTGTACATCCTGACCAAGTTGACCTATACTATAACTAAACCGGGTGGCACATAAATTAATCCCACAACCCTGTTTGCGAGTGGATTTTGACTATCAGTGCTGGTCTATCTGTAAGGTGGATATACTATACCCTCATTGATATATATTACTATTAATCAGGGTACGAATAAAATTAAAATATCAAAAAATTGTTAGTAGATTAAAGGTAACATTAAATATATGTTCCATTAGTATGTTAATAACACAATATTCCGAACAAATGAGTATCAATGTTTTCAAATAATCATACATATAAAAATAGTACCTTCCAAAGGCTGGTAGTATACAAAATGATCAAAAAATAATAAAATTATTAGATCACCAATGAAAATATTTTCGATCATGTGGATAATTCAAATACCCATCTTTGAGTAATCTCTTTAACCTATCCATCAATATCACATCCCTTGTACCAACATTGATTATGATCCACAAAGTCTACATGGGTCTTATGGTACTGAAGAATGGTGTGATTTCTACTTAGTTGGACACTACAAATGGTTTCCATAATATATCAAATAAATAAATGTCCATGTACAATGTCATATATTCATTAAAAAATAACATACAAAGGAAGAAAATAAAAATACATCACCAACAAGGGTAATATGAAACAATTCATGTGAGACCATACATTCTTCAACTAATTTTAGAATATATATGAACATATCTGAATAATTCCAATGGAGAATTAGGAACCAGGTCATATCAGATGGTCATGTCATCCCATCATAATACAATAAGGATTATATATAAAATAAATCCTCCTAACATAGTCATATCAATGGTTATAAAATCAAAGTATCAAGATGCGAAAATTTTGAAGCAAATACATAAGAAATATACATCGACAGGAATAGTATCCAAGAAACTATATTCTATAAGAGGGAATAACATCCATGGGAATTCACACTAATGTGGGAATCATGTTCCTTCCATAGAATAAAAAGTGGGAATACTTTCTATATCTATTGGTATAATAAAAAAATGGAAATTTTCATATGTCCCAGACTATATCAAATTAAATTGAATAATTTACTATATGTAACCAAATGAAGACACAAATATTATCCTATTTGAGGGAATCATCCGAATAAAGATAGTATGAATATGTTCCATTTATAATAATAAGTAATTGGGATCAAAATTCCATCACCACCATTTTCATTGTCATGTGGGTATTATGTTCCATATCTTGGTGGTAATTTTATCCCAGAATAATGGGAATTGATTCTGGATCCTGAATGTTAAAAATATTTGTTATTTCATAACTCATTAAAAATAAAAAAACACAAATTTTCATTTTATCCAAATAGTTTTCATTAATCGCATAATATGAATACCATCCTATATAGATATCCAAAATCATATTTTTTCCTAATAAAAATATCACGGGATACAATAGAAATATTTACTTTGAGGTGGAATATTTATCATATATACTTTTAATTATATCATGGTCAATCCTATTCATACCCATTCCATTAACAAATATCATCATGATGTAAATTTACCAATTTATATTCTAGATATTAGGAGATGATACATCACCCCTACACTATTTTAATTATCTAATTACAATAGGTAAACTCACTATCTTTACATGGGTTTAGCCTAAACTGAACCATTCAAAAGGAATTCCTCTCTCATGTCCATGGAGACTAAAGGAAAAAATATGGGAATATATTGTCGAGGAATCTATTAAGGACACCCAAAATTATATTTCGATTCTATGGTTAAACACAATTTATTTCAAACTCTTATCCATTATGATACATTAAAACATGATATAATAATTCATGGGTCTATCATATACCAAAACAACATCACACTAGTCATATATGGTTAAGCTATGACATTTCAATTTAATTTAGGTGAATTATACATGGGGGAGAGACCATGTATCTCACGTCACAAGAAATATATATAAACCACCTGAATTTATTATTGACCACATACATCACCTAAATGTAATCCCGCATAATGTAAACTACTTCCCAAGTAAGGTTAAAATTATATATATAAATCAATCTAAAAAAAATACATGAAATATGGTATAATTTTTCAAAACCACTAAAATATCATTTGAAATGAAAATTGAGAGTAAAAGTCATTGCCTTATAGTTGGTGATTCATTGAGATAAATGAAAATAAAATCCCATCACTAATAAATATTTATTGACACTTTAATGTGAAGAGTGAGGTAAGAGGTAGTGGTATGTAAATCCACTAATATCATAAAAAGAGAAATGTGGAAAATTTTATTAGATTAAAAAAATTAATTAATTAATTTTTTTTTGAAAAATTATTGAATGAGGAATTGGGTACCATACGGTTTATGAGAAGGTATCTGATGGTTATAAGGTACCTTCTCCAAGGTAATTGGACACCCAATTCCCCACCTAGAGATATTTCCTTTCCTACCACCACCCGTATGTTCCAGGTACTAATCCACTTGATACAGAATGGAATCAATCCTTGGATAAATGTCCTGATGACCATATATTCTCCAAAAATAGACACCTGAGCCCCTATCAACACCTCCAACATCCATTATCAGAAATAAAATATGGGGTTTGGTGAAAATTAATGAAAAATGCAAATAAATTTTATTTGGTGTGTTACACTCCCGCGTTGTAGGGAAACCCATCCCTAAGATGCATCATCAACCCTAACTGGGCCTCAGTGGTGAATAACTTTGACCAATAATGTTTTATATCATAATCATTCTCCCAAGACTACATCTAGATACATCTATGAAGACCCTATATATTTATTAAGGAGGAATTAATCCGTATTCCATGACATATATCCTATCAAAAACCCTAATGGACTTAGTTTTATGGGGCATAACATCCCCAACCTCCAAAAATGATAGTGTTATAAACATGGTGATGCTAACAAGAAACCTATATATACCACCTTGAACTAGATATTATGGAATATATAGTATTCATGGGAATTTTTATTACAATATATAGTCACTATGCTCCATATGAAATAATTGGTTATGCTATTTCATCACCCAAACAAGACTCCAAGCTTCCTACTAACATATAGGAGAATGAAATGACCTGGTATACAAGGCCTAAAAAGGTACCCTTTTAATGTATTCATAATAAATATTTTACTAGTGAACTTAAACATGGTGATTTGACTCCACATGAACTGTATATCTCAAAGACACTTGCTCACTAAATTTCATATATAATATAGATAATATTCTTAGACTTTTCATTGACCTTAGGATAATATTTTGTGCTCAAATTCACCAGGGAATCAATATACTTAGGTTAACACTCTTGGATGTGAGATATGAATCTTGAATATATTTATTAAATGACACACATTATTAAACCATAAAATGATATTATATTCTAAACATATTACTGGTGAATATTATCATCTGTGTGGGTATTTCTATTGAAAAGTAAATGTGAGATATTGGTTAAAGTACACATAATAACTTATACCACATCACAACATTGCAGAGGCCTTTATGTCTTAATCTAATAACCCTTTTTAGAATCATTAAATTTCCATTCAATAATGGTACATAACTAAAGATGTCACATGGGTTGTTGGTTCTCATCCTACACTCATGGATAGGTAGACCGTCACATAAAAAACCCAATTATGTATTTCATCATCCTAGTCCACCAATACTACCGATACACATTATAGTTCATCTTAGTAAGAATTCATTGAATAAAACATCTTAAGGTATGTCAATTACGAATATAATACTAACTTATTATCATTAGAAACACCACTCTAAATCAAAAATAAATAATACCATTAACATACTAGGATGATACAGGTGGTTGATTTCCACCATATATATTATCCCTAAAACTCCACAAACAAAATCATATATAAGACTCTACTTGTACCTCACATTAACTGGGAATGTAAAATCTATAGATACAATTTTTAATCCACACTATTACTCCATATACATTGTGGTTATTCTTATAAAAAAGACCATAAAGTATAACTCACTACTACCATCCTTCAACTTTTAGACCTAATTATGTATATACAATGTGTTGGCCAAAAAATTATCTTTTAGGGGGGTATATGGTATTATAAAATGAAACAATAATGGATACTCAACCCTCCTCCATTTACAATGGATTATGTCATATTATGAAATGATATACCTGAGGTTATTATGGTTAGTATACATCACAAACCTCTCAACCAAGAGTTAGTGTCATTAATATCTCAATGCATGCTCTAATTTCACTATCTCTAAATAAAAAGATAGATAAATCATCATGATATTCCTGGAACAATGTTGAATTAGAAATCTGTATTACATCAACATGAATCCTAAAAAATCCCAAAATGAGTAAATATATAGAGATTACTCTTTAACCGAATACCCAACATAGGTAAGCTATAAAATGATGAAAATTTCAGTTTTCCCTTCTACTTTATGAACACTATCTTGGAAGGATCAAAAAAAATGAAAATTTCCCTCCTTTTTTAAGTTCATCGTTAGAAATTTCAAAAAAGGAGCGATTCTAAATTAATCTCTTGTAATTCTCTACCAATCATATGATGAAATGGATCTCAAATATCTTCATGATAATCTCCCTAGAAATCAAAACATTTACCTTATTTGGGGTGTAATGATATGTTTGCTTCCTATATTAAGATCCCTAAAAAGAAAAAATCACTGATATAGAACTAACACATTGAATTTTTTAAATAAATTTGATGCTCTCTCAAATTTCTCAAAATTATTTTCAAATGTACTAGTTTGTCCTCCCTTGAATGTGAGTACACCAAATTTTTTGTATTGAATATTAATATAAATTAATACAGATATAGTTGGAAGACTTGATTTATTCAGAACATAAATATTTTTGTCTTCTTCATTCATCCCAATAACATCACATAATACTCATAAGTTATAATCCTACTTAAAAAATTAGCATGTGGAATAACATGCGACCTCATATTTAACTAATGATAAATTGTTCATAACTAGATATATTCACCATAACATAGTTAAAACTTCAATAATATATGAATAAAATTAATGAGCCATTTTAATTTTATAGAATAAAATAACGGCACATGAGGGTGATGTCATTTGGAAAACCAATCCCTTCCCCCCAATATTTTTTTACCCGAACCTTCATCTCTATATGATATATAAGATATATAGTTTATGGTAAATGGATATGGGTTCTGTACGTAGAATAGTATTGGTTATAAAATCATCCACTCTCATGGGTGTGAATCCCATGATTTGTTAAGGAAATAAATACTTGAACTAGATAACACAAGGAATAAATACCACCTAATGTCTTTCATCACTATCCAAAACTACACTAGAAAACTAGGAAGAGACAACCCCAAATTCCGAGGGGTTGGTCACTATAATCTGATTAAAAATATACTCATTGATTATAGAAGTTGATATGAACATCATAATGTATTAATAAATATATACCTATGAGCACATTTAAAATAACCATTTATAATAGGAAGAAATATTCAATATTTTAATATCCACTAAAAATGATATTATTCTAAAAAAATCTTGAATTTTACACTAATTTCACCCCTAAAATTAAATAAGTATACCACACACCTTATATACTCATTATGGTCTATCAAGATCACTAAAATATGGAGTATAGATAAATGAATATGATATAAAAATATCAAATAAAAAAAATCCTTTCTAAATACTACTACAAGTGCACCAAAAATACTTAAGGCCCATCATCTTAGTAAGTCGCCGTCCAATAGATGAAAATAAGATGGATTGGCCTTAATCCTCTACGCTAGATTATTTATCCTTGACTTCCCCAAGGACTGTTACTCTACTACCTCCACCAACCTAGTTATGTTTATAACCTCTATTCCCTGTCTGGATGGTATTACTCTAACTATGGACCTATGGTAAATTTCAAAATCATTCCTCAAATCCATGATCACGGATATCCCTATTACCACTAGATATTTTAGAAGTGATATAAAAAAAACTAATTAGATATACCATCAATAAATTAGAATGAAACATGATCGGTGATGTATGTAATTGTAGTATTATATGGGATTTGTCTCTATATTGATAACATACATTTGAAGTCCCTATATAACATTATGAAAAATAACCATAGAATAAACTGGCTTGGTTATCGCCACTCTATTGACAATAATTGAAATTCCACCTCTGGCTACTATAAGATCCACTCATAAACCTATAAGAGGAAGTTATCTTAAATAAGGTCCTATCCCCTAACAACATCCTTTAAAAAAATCCTATTTCATGCCCTTATTTATGTACCTAATCATTAAGAGTTCACTTGATGGTGATATAATTTTTTTAATAACTCATAAAAATAGAAAAACATATTGATCACAGTACCCAAAAGTGTTGGGAAAAAATAAATTAAATCTTTTTAAAGACATCATATTTTATCAATGTCATGATCCTTTGAACAAAATGGATAAATTATCGATACTAATAAACTCTCAATATCGCAAGAAATAAATTATTAAAGTTAATATTTTGACTTTCATTCTAATAAATTACCATATATATATCATCAGGGACAAGAACTTCCCAAATGTTCTGGAATATTCACAAAACATATTTACCCACAACTCAGGTAGAGTATTATGGGGGTTAAGGATAGTTAGAGTAGAATCAACACAAATCTATATAGAATGGTTTCCACCATATCCGGAAAATAGTGATAGATGTTGTAGTTAAAACAACATGGATAGATATTTTTAGGGATGAAAAATACTAAGACCTCTAGGTCTTATAGAATAAATTAAATAAAGAAAAATCTCATTGATACCTAAATTTATAAGAATTATAGAAAATTTTTATTCATTCGACTCAACAATGAGTGGGGCATGCTCATATCCACCCTCCGGGTACTTAGTAAGAGGTCTATAGAGTTGCATGTCACTAAAATTGAATAGAAAAGATTAAAATGGAATTTTAAAATATATTTATATAATAGATAATATATTTTAAATTAGGAGTTGAATAATTCTACGCTATTAAAATACAATAGAATAATAAGGGTCTCATGTAACCTCAAGAACCCCCTATAGCCATAGCTATCCACTGTATCCCAAGGGTTAAATGAGATATAAATAATGTTCACATTTTTAATTAAATAAAAATGGAATATAAAAAGGTAACTATTATGTTTAATGACACCATTAGGTTATTTTTTAAAACATAATACAATTTACTTTTCACACTTTTAATATTCAAACTTATATTAAAAATATCACTCACAAACAAGCAGATGAATATCATATGAATCATATGTGTTAATAATAATGATTTAATTCATTAATTCATTCAACCCTAGACAAATTATAAATCTTAATAAACAATTAATCAATAAAAAATTATATTATATTTATCAGACGAGGCCCAACTATAAAAGTTAAAACAAGAACACCAATCTCATCTTTGGAAATAAGAACATTCCAAATATGTTGTCAAAATACTCCATAGAATATGATCCATCATAGATTTTTTCCATATCTTATATTATGTTTACCTTACCTAAAATAAAAATTCAAAAGAAAACAAGGCCCTAATACCACTTTGTATCATCACCATCTCAGTTCAACTCTATTTTATCAAACTGAGTTCAACATATATCCAGTAGGGCTCTTTGTTTTCCAGAGGATACTTACTATTGATAAGGTTCTATTTTTAATGAGATTGGACTATTATGTCTTTGGTGTAGATAACAATAAATAAAATAGGAACAAGTAATAATAAAAATTCACTATATTGTGTGTAGAAAAAAGGGAATATCATTGCAACATTTCATTAGTAAGATAAAAAAACTTATATATAAAAAATGTATAGAATTAATATCCCACAACCATGTATTTATAAAAATGACTTCGTAAATCCTATAAGTATATAAAATGATTAAAAAATAAAAAAATAACAAATAATAATCCACCAAAATAGTCCCATGTTCATGACTAGCCCCATTACCCATCTCCAACTAATCTCTATAACTCATCCATCAATAGAAAAAGACCATTCCCTAACCTATATCATAAAAACAATGTCTATTTTGGAACACAGTATCCCAATATAGGTTTGATTACAACATAGTATGCCCATAGTAATGGTTTGCCTTATATACCTAGTAAATTCAAAATCATATACATTGTGTTATGATTATAAAAAAATAATAGACAAAGGAATGAAATATTAATATATCATCAATGTTGGAAACACCAAACCATCTAATGGTGGGTATACAAACATCATCAAGTTTCCAACTACCTTTGGAAACCTCACTTGAATATTAACTAGGATACACAACCCAAGTCAAATGATATGGTAATATTATCAGATAATAACCCAATAAACACTACATCGGAAGTACATATTGATAACATATTCATGAAATTGGTGAAATTTTCCTAGAATTAATATTCCATATGTGAGCATAAAATCTCTGATAAATATAAACTAATTGTAATAACATCCTTATAAAAATAGTCAACCAGTAGGCATAAGGTCCATGCGAAATCACTATCATGTGAACATCAAAACCTGATCACATAATCTAATGAGATCATAATTTCTATAAACATGTGTATAATAACTAGAGGAAAAAAATCATCATCAAATCTAGAAAATATCTTAATCAAGGGTAAAAGGTTTTATAAAAAACCATGCACATATGGGAATCTCATCCCCTTTCAATGAAGCATCATAATATGAACATTACATCTCACATATATATGAAATTACATATAATTGTGGATAATTTCCCATCTCATTCATTATCAAGGATTTGAGGGTATTACATTCCATAACCGATGGATTTTTTATCCTATTATAATATAAATATAAAAATATTCATGAACATATGAAATAGTGGTCCTAATTTCTATCATTATGAATTACAGAATATAAATGGATTTTTTTCTAATCAGTTCCTATAATTTCAAAACTAGTATATAATATTTTACACATCACCAAAACCAAATTTTGGAATAATTTGTGGGTCAAGAAATATGATACAAATATTTTATATTGAGTTTGTAATGTCTCATAACATACAAAAAATTATATCTAGGTTAGTCCGAGTCATAACCAATATATTAACCAATCTCAACCTGATGTAAATATACTCAGTTAAATTCCAATTTTTAAGGGATAAACCCTAACCCCATTCCCCTTTTTACTAACCTTACAAAAACATTTAAAAAAGGAAAATATTGGGAAGAGAAGTCACAAACTTACCCTAGGTGACTTGCTGATACTTAAGACACATGAATCTAGTTATAAATTTAGGAAAAATATTTCATATAAGTGAATAGGTAGAGATGTGAGTGAGGGGTAGTTAATATATTTGTAGAAAAAATTAAAAATAGTGTCATTTAAGTAAAATTATAAAATAATTAATTCAATTAATTTATTTTTAAAAAAAATTGTGATGGAATCATAAGTTACCCAACAACATACCAATAAATACCCTCTCCACTTCCACTATCCACCTTATAGACTTCCAAATTCTACTTCTTCTAATACCACCTTCATCAGGTAAATAATAATAATCCTCCTAGTAGTCGTTGGTATCTTCCAAAGGATATATGTCAAAGAACCCAGTCCACTCAATCAATATGGACCCCTAATAAAATGTTCAGTCCAAGTCAATATGGTTGAATAGTTAATATGGTGGTGAATTTTCGACTTTATAAAATTCAATATAAACTACCAAAGTTGATATTGGTTTTTGAGAATAATGGAAAACAATTATTAAATATAAAATTTATAGTGTTTTGGATCAAAGTGATTTTTTGTCACCTATCGACTATCTCAACGTGAGAGTATTCCACCAACTAAAAAGTGACATGAAATTTTAAGGGCAATAACAACCATTCATACTAACATGTTCATTCATAGATTCACAACCTATTTAAAATATACTATTTTACACATGAAGTCAAAACACAATAAAAAAACATTTTTCTCAACTAAAGTCACTCTGTTGAACCTTCCTTTTGAAGTGGAAAAAACAAACCTTGCAATTGTTTAGGGAAAGGACCAACCATACACAACTACCATTTATTAAACTAAATCACAACAACACGTACAATTTATAGGGTTGGTACAAGTCAAAAATAAGGTCCTTCATTTGAAAGAAAAATATTAAACCAAAGAATACTGACATAAAAAACAATAAAATAATATAGTATAATAGAAACCATTTAGACAGTGTGACTTTTAATATTGAGAAAATATACATCACTTTGGAAAAAAATGTTCTGTAATGTGTAGTTTTTCATGGTTATTTATCGAAGTAGTGATCATAAAAATATGTTTCTTGGTAGTGTTTAATTATCCTAAAAAGTTACATGAGAATTGGTCCTATTAAACTCTATATATAGAGATTCACCATTCATGATAATTTTAAAAAAAATTCATGTATTCATAATAACATAAAAAATTATAGATATTTTATTTTATCTATTATCATGTATCCAAAATTTATATTCTTAATGAAAACAATCTATTATAAACTTGGAAGATACTTTGATAATTTGTAGAACCGAGAACTATTGTAAAACTATGCTCATTATAATAGTTATTACAATAGTAAATAATCCCATAACAATTAGTAATAATGTCTTCTAATAACTCCCTAGAAGCATGTATGATACACTCTTCATATTATAACAAAATAAATTTGAATCTCATCATTTCCAATAATATAGTGTGAATATTTGAATAAATTTTTCTCTTGGGATCTTTCTTTAATTAAAAAATATTACCATAAATAATATTTTATTCAGTAAAAAGGTTAAAAAAATTATGTATGAAACTATTAAATCAATTGTAACAATCTATATATATATACAATGGATCAAAATAAAAAGAAAGAAGAAAAAACATAAAATATTTTGGGTTTCAGAAAAACAAACTATGAAAACATACACTATAAGTTAGAATGTAAATAACATATGATCGAAAAATCCCATAAGATACAGTTTTTAGGATATGATTTTTTATGATAGGAATTTTGAATGATATAATATATAATGTGATACTCCAATCTCACATGATATTTTTTTTAAGAAAATAAAATCTTTTACGACATCCATAATTTTCATATATCTTGATATTTTTTATGTAATAGATTTTTTATGACACTACTCTTGCAAGTATTAATAAAAAATATCATAATTTTTTTAAAATAATAATTAGGATTTTTGGTAAGTCTCTTCATTTATTCACATGACTTCCAAAAATCATAAGTCTTCATTTCTCCAAAGACTTAAGAAATAACATGTTCGAATTTCAAACTCAATGCCTCAAAATTATAGAAACATTGAATATGACTACAAATTTTTTCATGAATATGAAATTTGCACTATATTATAAAATTGATCACCCCATTGTTAGATTATCCAGTATATTATTCATTCCACTTTTGATACTGATATTCATTTCTCTCTAAAATCTACTCAGACGAATCAAAATACATGTGAATAATTTATGAAAATAATAATACGAGGATAATACTAATTATATAAAAAATATAATTTAATTATAGTGAAAATAAACTAATTTTCTACTCTACTACCAACAGTTTAATCATAAATACACATGAAAGAGTGAAAACTGATAATTTTTTAATTTTTAAAACAATAATAAAAATGTGTTATTTTTATTTATCAAGACATAATGAAGTAGTATAGAGTCACTCAATAATATTGGTCTTTTTAATAATTAAGAAGCGAAAAAAATTCAAAAACACTCACATTTTTTTGATATTTGAAAAAATTTCAAAGAATAGAAAATTAAAATAAATATCCAAAAATTTGAAAAAATTATTTCCAAAAAACAAATATTTTATTCCCCTTATTGTATAATTCGGTCTATTAAACTAATTTTAGGTATAATCAATGGTCATAATTAAAAGATTTAAAACTGATATTGAAATCTATAGTAGAAAATTTCATGAAATATAATAATTATTTATTAATTAACTCTAAAAATAATTTAATCTAAATATAAAAAAAAATAGATAAGAATGAAATCCCCACCTGATTTTAAAATTATTCAATCTATTTATATGTTATATTTTTTAAAAATGGTGTGATTCTTGAATTGAGAAACTAAATTCCTAAAATAATTATTAATCTTCAAGAAAAATACATTAAAAGAAATGAAAAGCCTAAAATCATGATAATATATTCACAAAATAATAATTTTAATAAACAATGAGTAATGAATGATAGAAAGCCATAGAATAAATTATATTTTTAGGCTCATTAGCCCAAAAAACATACTAAATTGTATACTTGTAAAATGTAAAATACTGAAATATTATTCCTTTTTACTAACTAAAGGTAATATCATGTCACAATAATAGTGAATCCCAAACCAATAGAGTGGGTAAAAATGTGATTTTGAAGGTGGAATGATTTCATATTTTAAGAAGGCTCCTAAAATATGTATGAAAGGATGTTGGTTAGAAACAGACTCATCAAAATGAATCATTTTAGCAAATAATTTTAAATTTACATAATTCAAAGTTCATAATTGGTTTTATCAAACATAGATAAATCTAACAGTTTATCATAATATATAATCATGTCTATTAATTGTTGCAACATATTCCATTTTTTAAATATTTTTTAAATTGGCCATTAATTAAATGATATCTAACATCTATTTCCATAGACTTTAATTATGTAAAATATTATTTTAAATTGTAATACAAGATTAAATATCACAAAAAATAACATAATTTTCAATGTAAATAAAAAAATATATAATTTTCTTCTTAATCAATAATGGTTAACCATAAAAACATATAGAAACTGTGTATTGTAAATATACCATACCAAAAAATTGAATGTTGTTTCTTAAGACTCTAAGATAAAATTGTTTTACTAGAATGTTCCACATTTCGCTAGTTCCTTTTAAATCTATTTTATATCCACAAAAATATGGATCAGAATAAGTTTTTTCAAGAAATGATATTTTAAAAGGATATAAAAAATTGAGGGTTAAAGATACTTTAACATAATTTTTGGATTCCATTAATAAAATTTATGTAACCTTATTTAAGGTTACTTTAAAACCAAGAATGAACAAAAATTAAAAACATTAAATAATTACAATATGTAGTTAAATAAGATTAACTAAAAATTATTCCCCCATAATGTTATTTATACACTAATTTTTCATATTCATAGACATCTAATTGACATGAATTATTTATATGGTTTTTTAAACTTCTAAAATTATCTTCTCCAATATTATAAAAAGATTCACTACATACAAAAAATGATGTAGAAAAATTCCATAATTCCTTTTTAAAAAAAATTATGTATTTTGAAGAATAATAATTATCCTATAAGACACTTATCAATTTCACGGGTATTTAATTATATAAATTAATTACACAAATAAGTATTTAAATATCACTTAAGGCTATGATCGAAATAATTTTATTGAATCAATATTTTACCTAAATATTTCTCAATAAATAATGTAATATCAAACAGTCCTTTTATAATTTTTTTACAAAATAAAACTAGATAATCATTCATACCAATATAATGGAGATTTTTTAATCCCATAATGTGATTTGTGATGTTTTAAAACATGATTAGGAAAATATTACTTTTCAAAACTAGGGGTGGTTGTACATTATCATCCTCATAAATAAATACTTTTAAAAAAACATGTGAAATTCATGTGGAAAGATTTATATTTAAAAAATATTGGATATTATAAATCCATATTATAGATTCTAATGTACAATTTAGTGGAAAATAATCAATATATTATATTTGTTTTTCATCTAAGTAGCCTTGTGGAACTAATCTCACAATATTTCAAATAATATTTCAAGAATAATCATTTATATTCATTAATATTAACTTATTTATAATTAAAACATCTCTATTTTTATATTTAAGTATTGAACAATGATTTTTTGATGAAAATAATTTAATTTATCTTCCGTAGAATAAATAAAATTATAATAAAATGAAGCTTTGGCAATATCATTAAAAATAAATAAAATATTTAAGTATATTCAGCACATAAATTCCTTAAGTAATATCTAGTATTAATTCTTGAATCTATATCTCCTATCACACTATATAAATGATGATATCTATGGGATTTCCAAGATCCTTCATGAGGGTGAATCTCCCATTCAGCATGTGTAATTTAATTTTGGGGTTTAGCATCTCAAAAATTAAAATCCCTATAATCATCTTTAATAAGGTCTATATCATCATTATTGTCATTTCAATAAATTTAATTTCATTTAACTTTTATAAACTATTAAAAACATGGTTATTTTATTTTAAAATATTTATTTCAATAACCAAAAAATACACCTTCATCGTTTTTTAATCAAATTTATCTAATGACTGTTTTGTGTGAATAATGTAAACAATACATCCCATTAATCTAAAATAACCAAATTTTGGTTATATTATTTCCAAGTTTGTAATATTTCTTCTTCAAAAAAGTGATTTAAATAATATCTATTATATATATATATCGAGCTATATTTATAAATAATACTAAAATAAATCTAGTTGTTTTGAAATCATTTATCTTGGTATTACCCATTTATTATAAAGTTATTTATTCCTCTCTTTCACTCCATTTTATTTTGATCCATTAGTGGATCAAAAATAATTTGGTTAAACATTTTATATACATAATTTTAAAAATTACAGATTTAACAATTCTCCAACCCAATCATTTTTAATGTATAATAATAAGGTACCTTTGTTATTTTTTAACTAATATACAATAAGTGAACTCAATTGTAATAGTTTTATATTTATGGGTTATAAAGTATACCCATGTTTATTGAATAAAGTAATCTACAATGAAAAATGTATACTTTTAACTATCAATACCAGTAGTAGATATATATATATATTAAAAAATCCATAAAAATTAGTTAAATATTGTTTAGTTTTTGGACTTCCACAGTAGGTCCAAATAAAAATCATTATGTTGTTTATATTTCATGAAACAACCATATTAATAGGTGTTAGAAATTGATAATTATTAAATATAAATAAAATTTTGATATTTGGAAGCCTTGTATAATATCATGAAATTATCATGAAGAAGTATCTTATTCCATATAATGTTATCTTACTTAATAATAAGTAATTAACAGACAATTTGTTCAATTATCATTCAAAAATTGATAAAATAAATATTTTATTTTTTGTTTTCATAAAATTGGATAAATAAATGTTTAAAAACAATTCACATATCTATTTTAAAATTTATATTCATTCCATAATAAAATAATTGATAAATAGTAATAAAATTATGTTTGAAACCTTATACATGTTATAAAATTAAAATGATAACATATTTTGATATACCAACCTCTCTAAATAATTTAACATAACCTTTATAATATTATCCGAAAGATAAATTACCTTCTTCACATATATTATATTGTAGATTAGTTAATTCATCACTCTTCATGTGCCATGAAAATCCACTATCCATGTACAATGTTTCATTTATCAAAATTTTAAATCCCATCTCCTATAAAAAAACCTTGATACCAATATCTAACCCATGAGATATTTTTTTTAATTGAGTTAGAAAAATAATTCTTTAGAACTTATAATTATTTCCAAAATTTATACATAGATAATTTAGAGGAATTGTTTTAGAAATAAAGGGTTTAGTGAATCCGTTATTTTGTAGAAATATTAAAAAATGATCAATTACATAATTTCCATTCAACATTTATTTAAAACATGTGGTCGTAAATATACATAATTTTAACCTTATAACATAAAATGTCTTCTATATTTTAAGTAACTGATTATAATAACAAATAACATTACTGGATTTATTTGATTTGTCCGTAGTTATACTTATAATATATTTCCCTTACATGAAAAATCTATCAATATATATATTTATACATTAAAATTTATTTTTGAGCTTGTTATTTTAATCAAGAAGAGAATTACATTTTCATTCTTCAACATCATTATTTTTAGAAAGACAATAATTATGTAAAAGATTTTATTTTTTAATATTTTCAAAATAATTATCAATTTTATCATCAGTACAGGTAAACTTATTAGTTAGATTTTTTAATTTATTCAAGAATGATTTTTTCCCTCTATAAGTTTATTATTCCGATTTTATGATTTCTTTATATATTTATAAATGTTTTAGCATATAATTTTATAAAATTTTAGTTTAATTATATAAAACATAAAATAGTTTTTTTCTCGATTAATTTGTATAACAATCATAAATAGATTCACATTACTAATTTGAATAAGAAATAAAGCATATATTTTCCCATTCTTCTTCATAACAAAATTATTCACTTGAATCTGAGTCCTTAGAAATATAAGTGATCTGTTTTAGTAATTATTAATCCAATTTTTTTATTTCATTAAAATTTTAAATTTATGTATAATTTTCCCTTTTCTCTAGCACTGATAACAATTTTCCTCTAGAAAATCAATAGTATTAAAATTACATTTTCATATCCCTTTGTGATCTTCCCATGGGTAATACCACACAATTATTCTTAAATATCGTTTTTCATGAACATAACCTCATAAACTTGAAAATGGTCATCACTATCATTTCTATGTAACATATAATATGAAAATTAAGTAGAAACGTTTTTGTTTTTAATGAAATTAATTTCATTATTATTAATTATTCATCCAAAACTATATTTTGGTCCCGTTATTATTAAAGTGAATAACCTATTAATTCATAAACAACATATTCATTAATGTTTTTTCTTTCATCTATAGAAACATTATTTTTATTCCATTTCTTAGGTAAATATCTATGAATACTTTCAACAAGAGTAGTTATATCCATTGTTTCACTCAAATCATTCAATCCATTTATAACACTAGTAAATCTCTAGAATATTTTATTTATATATTCATTATTACCCATTTTAAAATGTTTATAATCAGCCCTTAACATTATGTGTTTTGATTTATCTGGATTTTAAAATCCAAAATGATTGACTTGTGGGAATATAAAAATATCATGAATTGTTTTATACCTATATATAAGGATAGACAAATTTCCTCTAATTTCACAACAAAAAATATTCATTTCCTTATATTGTAAGACACATGAAATAGAATCATTAGTATTAAAGGAATTTAAAACAACATTAGGTCAGTTGTTATTTTTTACCACTAATCTCTACTGATAAATTATTAGATACTTAAGGTAATATTATTCCAATGATTTCTAATAACTATTTTGTTGAAAAATTAGAGGTCATTTGGGAATCCAACCATCACTATATCTTCTTAATACCATCTCAAAAATATATCCCAATAGGTTTTATAGTATATAATAAAAATTAATCTTGAAGAAATATAAATGGTAATTTTAGTAATGAATCTGATATGATTAATATATCCAATAGATCAATATTTAAGTAATATTGTTCATTCTTGGTCAATATAGGATAAAACTCAATATAGGATTTAACTGACAACATTATAAAATTTTAGATGAATTAAGATAGTTAATTTAAATTTTTAGTTCAACTAAAAGTAAATAGAAACATAATAATTATTATATTCATCTTGGCAAATGTAATAAAATATCTAAAATTCACACTCTCAAGTAAAAATATAGCTCCCTCTAAATAGTAAACAAACATTTTAAGGGTATTCTCAACCCTTACAACTGAATTTTCCAGACACATAATCACAGCCTAATTACTACTTTATTTTTCAAACATTAAGGTACAACCAAAAAACTTTTTATTTTTCTCATAAAAATGCACAACCTAGAAATTTTTTCTCATGTAGAGGAATAACTAACCATAATTTTTTCAAAATGTTTCATAACTGAAATCCACTTTCTTTTACCTAACCAAGTCACAACTAGATGAATATTTTAACGATTTTACAACTCACCACTAAGGTCATTATTTTTAATTCAAAATAATTGAACAAAATTATTATCATAGAAAATATAAAAATAATAGATTAATAAAGAAAACAGTTTGGTAGTGAGAGGTTTAACATCAAGAAATCATAAAACATTTTAGAAACAATAGTTTAATATGATGTTGTTTTACATAATAAATTCACATAGATTAGAATCACAAAAATATATAACAGAGTACTATTAAATTATCCTCATCTATTACATGGGAATTGGTTGTTTTAAAAAAATTTAGTTTCTTCTTTCCTAAAAACATAAAATTAAACATTCTTGCATGTGTAACCACTTCAAATATTTCATATGTCTTATTTTATATTTTCATCTGAAGCCTCACTTTTCTCTCTCAACAAGGATGAAATACATAAAACATAGAAAAGTGTTTGATTTTTTGTAGATCCAAAAATAGTTGTACAACTAAAATCATAATAACATTTATTAAAAAAATACATATTTCCATATTAATCAATATTAACTTCCTTGGAATACTTCCTATAATCATGGAAGTCAAAATCTCCATATTAAAAAATAATTCAAATTTGAATATTTTAATTTCGATCAATGTATCCTAAATATTTACACATAATTTATCACATATTATATTTATTTAATTTTATTTAAAAATTTTCCAAATAATTTTCTTTGAATTAAAATAATTAATGATTAATTTTAAATCAATCAAATTAATTTTCATAAGCCATATGAGTATGATTTTTATTAGAATAATACTTTAGAAATAATAAGGATCATTTTGTGTTTCATAAAAATGAAATATTGAATTATAATCTATTTTTATAACTTTATATAATGAATTCTTGATAGAACCTTTATGTTTTAGGTTTTCATAAGACAGTATTATCATACTATAATAATATCATATGTTATAAAGTCTCATATAAAATAGTAATCATATAAGATATTAATCTTTATATGAAATACAAATATTGTATGACTTGATTCATGTTAATATGACTTGATAATTGGTAATTCAAGGATTTCATTGGATTGTAATATTTTATGTATAAATTTTAAATATCATAAGACTTATTTATAATAAGGATTTTTATTTTTTGTAAGACTATACTCTTCCTCACATGATTTATATATACATAAGACATTGTATACCATAACTCCTTATAAATATCTCATGTAAAATTAATACACAAAATTTTTAAAATCCATCCATAGCATATATTATCTTATAATTTTTATAAGACTTTTTAATACATGTATTACATTATAAAATATTGTATGAATTTGATAATAACATTATAATTTTAGTCATTACTCAATTTATATTGGAATGTCTTTTTTTAAATTAGTACATATGAATATTAATGAATAAAAAAGATATAATAAAGATATATATAAATATAATATTAATAATCATCATTTAAAAACTATCTAGAATAAAAATAAAATAAAATCAATATTTCCTACAAGGATTGTAATCATAAAAACTCATCTTACAAGGAAAAAGTGATAATTTTTTTATCAAAATATAATTAAATGTAGTATATTTTTAATTATAAAAAGATGATGTAGTGTTATGGATCCACTCAACATACACTACAAAACACCTATAACATGCATAATGAGCCAAAATATATAGGGGTTTTCAAACCATAATAGAAAATTGCACATCAAACTCCATAGGGAAGTTATATCAACCTAAAAGGATTTTTATTCTCTATGTTTTGGTTTATTTCTTCCATAAAATAAAATATAACAACATTACTATTATTTTCTCAAATTAAGAATAATGATGCATCAATATTTCTCTTTATGAAATAATTTATATAGATGGTAAAGAGTTTACTTGAAGAAATAATACAACAATGTGGCCAATATAGGAGTACTGGGTATGTCCAAGGAAATATCTTCATACTAGGTCATTATATTCCATATTAACCTAAATCCTTTGCTGTTGATGTATAAAATATAATACAAGAATGTAACTATACCTTATACCTTAGCACACAAGATAGAGAAGAGAATAAAACTATAATTGATCTATTTGATGATAAACTGTTCTTATAGTTCCTAATTGATCTGAAATTACTAACCAATTTTCTTGAGTGAGAACTCATTGTCCTTTTCAGGTGATGACTATTACTGAGATAAAGAGATTCATTTTAAACATTAAATATTTTTTAACATAATGAAATTATTAATAGTTGTTTGGTAATAATCTTATCTGACTCTTATATCATCATTTAAAATTATATAGCATTGTAATTCAATCAATGTGGTACCTGATTCACACTACATAGTCATTAATATATTGATTACAACCTATATGGGGATCAATAAGATTTAACCATAAACATTAGTATTAGATCATGGTTGGGTGATCAACTCATATTTTTCTATTATGACCCAATCTGTTAACAGATTTTCTTTTGTTACTATCTTATTTTACTTCGATAAATAAATAAATTAACCTTTATAACCCATTCATTAAATTTAATCAAATTGAAATAAAACAATAGTGGTTATATAATTTTTTCTCCCCACCCATAGTAGGAAGAATAAGTAGAGTAAAAAAACAATTCCATAACTCGATGATTGATGATTAATAGTTAAATTGAGAATACACTACCACATTTACTCATGAATGGTAAGGATCCCAGTGGTAATGTATATTTAATTTCAAAACATTTATATGTTATATATGTTTATTAAATTAATAATTATAGACACATTCATGATCCTATTAAACTATGAAAATAAATATAGCTACATGAACAAGATTCCTTATCATATCATGGCTTGTTCTTGGGTTGGATTAATATAGAATAATATATATAGCATCTTGATTTTATCACATATCATCTCGATTATCTTTTTATTAGTTAACTTGAAAATTATATCATATATTGGGTTTATAATATAAAAAAAGATAGTATTTCCTTTAATGTGTATAATTTTTCAATGATTTTATCTACATTTATTTTTCATTAATTCATTGATGTGTAATTCACCCTTATACACTTACCATTATCTATTTTTATGGATTTATTTTAAATTTTAATGGCTATTCATTAAATATTCATCTATCTAAAAAAACATAGTTATTTTTCTATAAAACATAGGTAATTTGGAATGGATAATAAGAACTGCAGTTGTAATTATAAAATAGCGTTATAGAGTTATATATTTATATATTATTTAACCTATACTAAAAAATAATACTAAATTTTTACAAGATCATATATATTATCATAAATGTATATCATAAATATATAAAAATAATGATGAATTATAACCACACCGTTAATTAATATTGTGATTGCATCGAATAATTCATTATATTAACATCATATCATGAAAACCACCCTTATTGAAATATGTATCCTTATTTATATTGTATTTGTTTAAGGATAAATAGTCATGGTGATTTAAAAGAGAACTTAATTTAATTAATATGTACTTAGAGTTATAAAGGCTGAAATAAACATGTGGATTATGTAAATTCATATATTTGGAGGAATAAAAATTCAGTTTACAAATCACTAAATTCCATTAAAATTTATTCAATGACTTAGATCATTTTGAGGAAATTACCATGGTAATTGAATATGAACGTATATACATGAAAAAAAATTATGCATATTTTTTAAACAATTTTCATTGTTTTTAAATTTAATTTTAATCTGAAGGAAAAGTATATTCAATATTATAATGACAATATATGTAATTTGAAATTTGTAATTAAAATTATCTAAATGGTAGAAATTTATAAAGAGTTGAAATTGAGAATTTATTTCAATAATATGTTGAAATTTTATTAAATTCGTTATATTTTTCATAAAACACCCCAAGATTTTAAAATATTTCCATTTTTTAATAAAGTACGTTTTCTTTCTAAGTTTATTTATATGACACATAGGTTTAAGATTACTCTACTCACAATAATGTGTTTTCTTGAATTACATGTAAGGGATAGTTTTACAGAACAACAATATATTATTAATATATTATGATTTAATATAATAAGTTATAACCTAGCCATTTTGATTCCAATTATTAATAGTATTAAATATCTTATGAAAATATATTTTCTAATTCATTTTATATAAATTAATTTTAAATGAATACAAGAACCAATTGAATATATAGAAAATGTTTAAATAAAGATCTATATTTAAGCTCAAAAAGTTATTTTCTGTTAAAAAATTTATGTAATTAAAAATATTGAATGAAATTAATGAAATATATATGTTATATATTCATGAAAATATTTTAATATTCATCCAATGGATTTAATAAGCCTAAAATATAAACAAACACAATTTTATGCATAAAAGCTTACATTTTCTTAAAGGTTGTTTTACCACCTTTTAATGTGAATCTATTTAAAATACAAATTTTTAAACAATTATAAATTCTATTTGATAAAATAAACTTCTTATTTTAAATTGGAATATAAAAATCCACTTTGGTTGAATTTTTGTTATTTTTATGACATGTTTCATGTTTTCATGAATAGTGAAAAATACTAATGTTAAATCGAATAAATTTATTTCATCGAAATAATGTAAAATGTTAAATTATATTTTTGATTGGTTTTAAAGTATAAAATGATTTTTTTTAACATTTAAAACTTTGTAGATAATTGGAATCATTTTTAAATTGAATTTATATATAAAAAAGATTAAATCTTTTTCATGAGTAAGCTTTAATAAGTTGGTTTCTAACCCCATCAATGGGATTACTTTTAAATTAATTAAATCAATTTATGGGTTTTGAATTTTGAAAAATTGATTCCATATTTGTTATCAGTGGGTCCAAAATATATAAATATGTTTCATAAAATTTTGAACATTATGATTACTAACTTTAGTGACTTCTTTTATTAACCCATTCAAGGTAAATCTGGTAATTTAGTATAAATATAATATTATTAGTATTATAAAAATACCTTAACAATTGTCCTAATTTAATTGGATGGAAGGGGTGGTTTAAAAAAAATCCTTAGGCCGAAATTATTTCTTTTTTAAAGTTACTTGGTTGAGAGTATGACATATATTATAGTTTATTTAGAGAAGAGTCAAATATGTCATACTCATATTTTATTTAATATATAATTTTTAATATAGGGTCAAACATAAGTTAAAATAGAATATATATAATATTATAAAGTTAACATGTTTTTATATGTCCTTAAAATTTATCATTAATTTTTAAATATAAATAATTACCTTATAAACTAATATATTGATGATAGATTAATTGATTAGTTAATGGAAATATCAAATAAATTAGAATCAAAATATGGAATTAAAAATAATTTGATATAATTAATTCCATCCATTAATTTTATAGATTAACTAGGCACGTTATAAGTGAATTATGTGTTTTATTTCAAATTTATCTTCTATATTGATATTTTTTAAAAATCCTTGAAATGAATAGTATTAAAGTTGACATTAATTATTTTTTAAAATACTTAGTATTTAATTAAATGATATAAAATTTATAAAAAAATAAAAAAAATTCAGAAAAATTATTAGTGTAATGTTAATATTTTTTATCAATGACCCCTTTAAGACTCTTTTGTCATTTTATATTAACTATATTAACCATTAAGGTGTAAATAGGATAGTTGTCACGGTAAGAGGTAAAGGGTTTAACTAAGGGTTAATTAAAATTATTAGGTTTAATGAAATATCAAAACTTGTCTGAAATTTATTTGTTGATGAAATTAATACATTATATCATATTATCTCTGAATAAATTATTTTTTTTTTGTTATTTTTATGGATATTTAATTTATTATAAATTAATTTTTTTTTGAAATTCCAAATAGAGCCCTCTCGTAAATTATAAAGAGGATCCTCCTCGCTTATCTTATTTCAACACATTGAGCCTCATATCTAAACCCAAAATAGTCCATTTATATTCTAAACATACCTATAAACATTCTTGAGATTATTTTCTTCTCCAAATACCAACCCTAGTGTGCCAAAGAGGAGATCATAAGGTGTTTCACAAAAGAAGAGGTGATCATCTTTACTGAATCCTTCAAGATTATATCTTCTTATACTCCCTATTAATGAGTTGATTCCATAATTAAGTAATAAGTAAATTTAAAAAATATATTATTATTAGTTATTAGATTATGGAACAACCATATTAAAAATTTTATCCATCCTATGAAAAAATAAATCACCACTCATTCTTACATATGACCAACTTTCTCCACGCCACAATGTAATCTATTTTTTCATCACTAATTTTATTTCATTTGTATAATGATGGATATAATGTATATAAATAACAAATATGAAATGATATTGATTCTTTATAATTAATATACTATTAAATTCCTTACCTTTATACCATTATAAGAATGATATTATCGCTTACGTATTTGTACGATGTACCGTCTTCACGAAAAATGTGATTCATTATCCATGATAACCATTCAAAAATGATTATAATGATATATATAATGAGTAAATGTAATATCTATGAACTTAATATAATTCAATATATGAAATAAATATATCATATGTTTAATAAATACTACTTACATGACAAAACATCCATAAGAAAAAGATGTAGTTAACACTAAAACTAAGGTAATAAAGAAATATTATGAACAAAAGGGTGATAATATAATATAATAAGATCATATATGATGTCATAAATAATAATATTATTCTGGTATAAACTGGTAACTTTTTTAAATCCATTATACATGAGTTTAATGGATATAGGACTAAAGGAATGTATATGGTAAGCATTAATTTCTCAATCTCATTATAATTCAAGACTGTTTATATGTAAGAGTTTGTTAGGTAATATTTATCATCAATTTCAGTGATTCTTAAAAAAATTAAAACTTATTTATAACATGAAAATATGAATGTTTAATTTTATTTACACATTTTGGATTTTTTATAAAATGGTTTAAAGAGAATATTATTTCTTGAAAAGGTTGGAGCACAGAGGCCCCAATATTGTATAAAAGAATGAAAGAGTTGGAGGAACATAAAAGATCAAGATACTGAAATACATAAATTGAAAACAACGACAAGGAGAGGTCAATATACTCATCATATGGTACTCATTATAGGGTGGGGAAAACATCCACCTCGACCTAGTGGATGTCTCCATCATCTCCAGATTTTCACCATCGTCTATAGCCCACCACCATCATCTGATTATCCTATATATTGGAAGCCATAATATCATTTGTATCAGTCACACAAGTAGTGTAATTTCCATCTTCTTAAATACTTCCAAAGAAAATAATGCCAAAATATTTATAAGTTTTTACCTTTAAATTTATATTTTTTATAGAGTGAGAACCACCAAATTTTGGGATGAATTTCCAGCACTCCTCTTTACGGAAATCACTGCACTTTTAACAGTTATACATGTGGGAGGAATAGTAGAAATTAGCTGAACTCCCCTTACTTGGTGAGAGTTAGACTCCAATATTTTCATCTCCTAGAAAATAAAAATATATGAAGATATAAATTTATCTAGTGAAGGATCATCGTGATATTTTTCAAGAGATAAGGAATCCACTGTATCTTTTGCAACACCAGTCCATACAGATAAGGAATTAGCTACCAAACTACAAATTGAAAAGAAACAAAAAGTGGCATCCTCAACCTATAAATACATAGATTTAGAGTTACAAGGAGAACCAAATATTCTCAGGGAAGAATCAATCTACAACTTTCAAATCACCAAGTAATTCTTTTCTATTTCTTCATGGAACAATCCTTATATTAGAGTTTTAGTCACAAAATCAAATGGAGATTTCTTTATATGAAACTATTACAATATTTGATGAGGATCCTAAGGGACCACAGGATACTTTAAATCCACGGTTGAAGTCAGCACAACACTATCCACATTGGTGCAAGGTGTAATTGATGGAACATTTAAAGGTAAACCATTGTCTAAAGGAATGTAAGAATTGAAGTATTTATGAGGGGTGAGGGTTATATGAGGTCCGAGTGATCCCTTAGTATTATTCATTGGAGAAGAATAACCTAGATCTTTAGTTTTTGTTATTTTTATTATAGTTGGTAGCATTAGATTTGGCTTTCCCATTACGATTACAGGAAACAAATTTTCAATTTGGCCACAAGATAATGCCTAAATCATCTTGAGAAGAATTTTACATGGATGTTTTACTATTCATAGAGTCTATGTCATCATATTCACCCCTCAAATCTCTAGTTAATTAATCCTTGAAATAAAAATAGAGAACATTCAAAGGGTTTTTATCAGACATATCTTCCCACGATTGAATGGGTAGATGGATGATGAAAGTTGAAGTAATGTCCTTTTCATTACCATGAGAATTAGTAGTCTTAAATTGATAGCTGATTGAGATACTTTTAAACTATGAATTATAAAAATGTTTATTGATTTTGGCACGTTGTGGAGGTCAATTATTCCTCAAGAGATGATCTCTTTAGAAAACAAGATTTCTAATAACTGAGGGAAGAAATGGATCATCTTTATTAAGGGCTTCGGTCTGGGTATAAAATGACTGATTAGGATCATTATTCAACTTACTTTGATAATTCTTAATTCCATATCATTTGTGTCGAAATTTGGAACTTGTTATATCTCCTATACAATTCCACATGGATTTCCCAATAAGTTTTCAAACTTCACAAAATAACAGACATCTTTCACAATCAATTATATGGTTAATTTGTTCTTGGTGAGTGGATATGAAAACCTTATCGATCAGAGGTGTGATTAAGTATATTTGTCCAAAACTATCAAAAAATGGACATAGTAAACCATCTCAGAAGCTATGTCTATTATAATTGGAATTCTAATTGTGGAAGATATATCATATAGAATCTTAAGGTTACAAAATAAAAAATATAATCTATTAATTTTAATCCAAACTAGTGCACATGAAACATTAAAATCACTATGATTAAAAGTAAGGTTACTATAATAAAATATTATGGTTCCTAGACTAAGGTTGATTGAACCAAAATTATATTCATGATATTTTAATTTAGCAGAAGAAACTAATATGATAAAATACCCCCAACAATGAGAAATGCAGTTGAAATTTGAGAAACCCATAATGGAAACTAATCTAGAAATTTGTTTGGTGACCTTCCATGGTTTAATACCCTTATAGAGTAAAATTACGGCTATGAAAGAGTTCTTGAAAAGGAAAATATATAAAAAAATAAAACCATATAAAGAATATAAATATGATCTATATCACTTTCTAACTTTATTCTAGAAGACCCAGTATTTAGGGAATGTAAAGGAACCTCCCAAGAAGCTGTAGAATGAAAAGAACCCCTTTAGTGATTCCACCACATTTTCCTTGAGTATATTCATGGAATGTAATATTCGAATAGAAAAAAGGTGAATTGGTGTATATGAGAAGAGATTCACACAGTATGGGTGAGATAGGGAATCATGATCCGGGTGTTTCTGAGATAGCCTCTCCCATCCTCCATCCTCATTTAAACATTTCATTTGAGTGGATTTTTTTTTGTATTTACAAACGAGTTTTTTGTAACTTTTTCATTGAATGTAATATTTTTTAACTTATTATTTGTCAGTGTATTTTTATTTCATCATGATGCGTTAAATTTTTTAACCGTCATTTACATTTTTTACATGGTTAATTTAAAATAATATTTTTTAATTTATAATTGCACAACATTTTGAGAAAATGTTTTCAGTGTAAATTGGGAACTTATCTAAGAATGTTTAATTGATTTTATTAGATTATTTTCATCTATGTCAATGCTATATATTCAGTATTATACATAATTGTGGTTTATCTCATATTATATCATTTATAATATTTCATTTAATTATTTATGGTTTAGTTTTTTGGTGTATGTTCTATTTTTATACTATTCAATGTTTATGTTTAAAGTAATCAAATTTCATATGCCAGTTTTTCATTATGAATGCTTATTTTGTTTATGTTTTTTCATTTTCATATGCATAATTCATTATACTAGGTAGGTGAACAGAGTTTCCCCCTACATCCCCTCAATGCATCAGTAGGTCTCATGAGAAGAACTAGTTTGTGTATTGTGTGATGTCTTACCCATTATATATGTGGTATTGACTGAAGCCTTGAAATTTTTTTTATAATGACTAGAATTATAAACTCCATCAATCCCAGATTAGTTATTGATATTCCATTTTATTATATTATTAGTAAAATCTCCATCATTATGTATCTTTTTCTTGGGATGATTTATATGGAGTTACTTGATTTTATTTTATTCATATCATATCGTGGTATTGATTATATTTAAATAGAATGTGTTATTCACATTACCTTATTTTTTTTGTTTATTTATGCTAGCTTATGATGTATGGATACCCATAATGAACATCTATTCTCACCACTTTCGTATGTTTTATTGTAATTATTAAGACAAGAAGCTTATTATGATGAATATATAGGGTTAAAATAGGAGAATAAAAGTTGCCTCAAAGGATTACATATGTCTTATTTTATTTTTTAAATTGTAATGTAATATTTATGTATGTAATTTGGATTCCAAAACTAATAAGATGACTGTTCCTTGAGGACTAAATTGTTTTATCTATTTCAATGTAATAATGTTAGGAAACTGCTTCGAGATACTAGGGTTAGGGTTATTACAGTTGGTACAAGAGAAAGTCTAATAAAAAATATGGAAACTAGATTTAGAAAACATATAATAGGGAAAATAAACCTAGTATAGAATTTTTGGACATGTATAAAAGAAAATCCATGAATTTTGGTAATGTATAGATTATATAGCTATCTTTAGAAACACATCCCTGTCTAGATACTATAAGCGGATATAGTTATAGCACTAGTGTACCTAAGGGTACAAAATCTAACAAGCTGTGTTAGTGATGGCTCATAATAACCTCATACCCAACAACGAGCCTTACTACGAACTTGGGTATACACTCCTAGTGGATATTCATAGGATAATTAAAATACTATTTACATACCATTATGAAGGAATTAAAAGTAAATATGTCCCCAATGAAATTATGTTTATACCTGTGGTATTATCAATGAATAAACATGCAATTTATATTAAGTTATTCAATAGTTTGAAGTTATGAATTGTTATTAATATAATAATTTTCTATATAACATTTTATTTAAATAATGCCTAGTTAAAGGAATGTAAACCTCACCAATGTAGGTTATCCAAATAGTATACAGGATCATATATTTTATATACTTAATCCAAGATTTATAGTGAAATAGTCTCCCAAGAATGATTATCGTATGAGTTAATGGTGTCATCTGATAAATTTAGAGTCATTGAGCACTCTATGTTTTATGGATTTTGAGGGAAGCATGAAAATAAGAGGACAGTAGGGGAAAATATGGATAATGGGAATAAGGGAAAAAATTATTTCCCCACTTGTAATCACTGTAGAAAATAATCACCCTAGTACATTCTTAAATGTATTGTGAGTTTCCTAAAAGAGTAGAGTGAAAGGCCATAATGGTTTTGATTATAGGGAGATGAAAAATGATTCTATCGTACAATGCGTCAAGTGAAATGACATGGGACACTACACAAATCAATGTATCATGCGTCAAAGGAGTATATAACAAAAGTGTCTAATAGATCATGGTAAATATTATGTTACTACCATAGATAAAGAGGGTTAATTAATGCACATATGTTGGGATTTAATAATTATTTTATTTGATTATTTTATAAATTATTGAATAGTTATAAGAATTTTGGAATATATAAGGTTTGTACTATATTATTATTTAATTTAGAAATTTTGTTTGTTTGTTGAATGGTACTAGTGACCAAGAAAAGTGACTCAGTAAGAAGTTAATGTTTTTTGAAATATTATGTTTGAGGGAAATATAATCCTTAATATGACCATAATACAATTATAGTGATTTAATAATAAAGAGATGATTGATTTTGATAAATTAAATTGGATAGTACATATTACATAGAAACTTATTTATGGTTAATTGAAAAAGTGGATTATGATATCCTGGAATAAATTTACAACATTTTTGGATATAAAAAGTATATCCAATAATATATGTCATATTTAAGTAACAATGAATTATGTATGTAATCAATAATGTTTTATATAAATTAAATTTAGTAATATATTTCAGGAGAATACGTGATGAATGTATTCAAATGTTTGGAATGTGGTAAATAAAATATGCTTTATGTTTCAAGAAGATTAATGATATATTTATTTTTGAAAATTTTTCCATTTATAAAATTGTTTATCTTTGTATTTAGAAAAGGTTTTAGAGGTAAATGTATTACTTCAGCCTATAATGAATCATTTGCTTAGAAATGAAGCAAAAATAGTTCAAGGTACAAACAAACTTTAAGATTGTGATTAGAGACCTTTATAATGTAATTATATTTCCATACATTCTTATAGTGTGAAAGAATTTCTCAAATTTTAGAAAAGGATTTAAAAAAATGTTACCCTATTACATTCATATTTTCTTATATATCTTCACATATTTGTGTCTGTGATGCCCTTAACATTTCATTGATCTTTGACATTCTTATAAAAAATGACTTCTAGAATTCACTATTACTTTTTTCTACATCTTCACATCCCTCTAATGATCTTCTTTTTAAAATCCTAATTTGTTGGTGACCTTATCATTTCCCTTTCCATATTATTAAGAGGATATTTTATTAACTCAATATATGATTTGGTTTTCTTAAAACAGTTGTATATTTAATTATCAAACTGTAAACAACAAATATTACGATTAAATTGTGAGGTTTCAATTTAATTATAAAGGGGAGAATGTATCTCCCCATGATTTGACAATATTCTAAAATTTGAAAAAATTTAATTTTTTTTCTTATCTCTCTTTATAAGAAACACCATTTTAGGCCTACTCTACACATAACAATGAGTTGGTTTTCGTTACAAGAAAGTCCAAGTTTTACCCAACAAAAATACCTTAAAAAATATTATTATTTAATATAATAAGGTATAATGTAGACGTTAAGATGAAGGTCATGAATAATTAATACTAAATTATAAATATATACATTTTAATTCATTGGATTCAAATTAATTAGTATTTTATATTAGATCCAACATAAAATATATTAAATGTTTTTTAAAATAACAATTTGTATGCATACCAAGTAGTTTTTTATTAATAAATTAAATTAATTACAATTGGTGAATTACATTAGTGAAATATTTATTTTATATATTCAGTAAAATATTCTTGATAATCATCAAATAGATTTTATAGGCATAATATATAAAAGAACCCAATTTTATTCATAAAACCTATATTTTTTAATGGTGTTTTATATCCTTTTAATGGAAAACCAATTTTAAATGAAAATTTTGACAAATTTATATATTATATTTTAAAAAATAAATTATTAATTATAATAGGGATATAAAAATTCAATTTTGTTAAATTTTTTCTATTATTATAATAAATTTCATGTATTGGTAAAAAATAAAAATACTAATTTTTAATTGATTTTTTTGTTGAAATAATTTATAGTTCTCCATTATAAATTTTCTATATATAAAGTATAATTAGATTATTTTTTATAATTTAATATAATTTATTTCATTATAATCAATTTTACATTGAATTTAGATATAAAAATACTTAAATATTTTGGATGTTTAAACATTAATAACGTAGTTTCTCACCCCATCAATGGAATTAATATTAAAATAATTAATGCTACTTATGTGTTTTTTATTTTGAAAATTTTATTCTATATTTTAAATCACTGGTTTCAAATTATGTAAATAGGTTAATATTATTATTGGGCTTTATTAATAGCAACTTATCTAATTTTTTTATTAAAATTATAAAAGACAAATCATGTAATTGTGAGTAAAAAATAAAATTATAAACATTAGAAAATTATCCTAAGAATTGTCCAAATTATATTGGATGGTTGGGTTTCAACCAAAATCATTCTTTGGATGAAATTATAATCTTTTTGAATCCAATTGAGTGGGTCTATGACATTTATTACATTTTGTTTAGAGAATAGTTAAAGATGTCATACTTATATTTTAATAACTATATAATTTTTAATATAGGGTTATACAAAAGATAAATTGTACTATAAATAGTCATTTGAAATATAAACTTTTTTTATATACCATGTTAATTTATATTTAATTTTTAGGAAAAAAAATTACCTGAAATGTTTATATAATGATGATGGAGTAATTTTATAATTAATGGAAATATCAAATAAATGATATTAAAATTATTTATCTAAAAAATATATGATATAATTAATGTAATACAATATTTTTATGGATTAATTTTTATGTTATGGATTTATGAATGGTTTTGGTTCGAATTTATCTTATGTATTGATATTTCATTGAAGTCAATAAATAAATTATATCAAAATTGACATTGTTTTTATTTTTTTAAAGGTTGGGGATGAAGCATCATTTTTATTATTAAATCAAATCAAAGACCTCTTTTAACTTGGTAGAGGGAGACCCATTACGTAGCCTGAAGGCCCAATGAGCTTCTATCCCATTACATAGCCCATAGGCCCATTTTTTGCCCAATTGCCATTATGTGAATAGTAACCCGACTGCTATAGTACCCACACAGTACTGCCGCTGCTACAGTGCCCTTTTGCTGCTACAGTCCCACTGATCTACAGTACCGCCACTGCTACAGTAATACTACAGTATTGCAACAGTACCTGCACCCAATGGGTATTGAACCCCCATTATTCATGTAGGATTACGGGGTTCCTATAACTAAGTCAAACCCAAATATTGACATTAATGATTCTTTAAAATAAATTATCTTCTATTATATGATATAAAATTCATAAAAATAGAAACATAGTAAAAATTATTGTGATAACGCTAAATTTTTCATCAATGATTCACTATGTTTTCTTTGGTCATTTTATAATAACTATATTATCCATTGAAAAGTAAAAAAACCATGTTGTCATTGTATGAAATGATTTAACTGAGGGGTAATGAAAATGTTAAGGTATAAAAAAAACAAAACATGTCTAAAATATATTATTTTATAATAATACAATTTTATCTCATCATATCACTCAATAAATAAAATTTTATTTCTATTGGTATTTATGTTGAATTTAATATAAATTTATATTTTTTAAAAATGACAAAAGTGCTCGCCTCCTTAATAACAAAAAGGCACCACCTCCCTCATTTCATTTCATCAAAATTATCATTCTATATTGAAAAAAAACATTCATATTTTATCTTTTTAAAATATATAGACACATAAAAGAGGTTATGTAATTCTAAAAACATTAACCATAGTTTCTCAAAGAGGAAATCCAATGGAGGATCACTAAAATAGAGGTAATCATCCTTATAGACTCATTCAAGATTAATTCCTCTTCTATTTTTTCTTCATTTTTTCAATCCAAAAGCAATAAAAAGTTTATAAAATATATTTTTATTTATTATTATCACTACTACAAATACGCATTATATTAGTATGAAAAATTTCATTTAACAGCAATAGAAAAGTGTTGTTAAAGCCGGAGAAGATAAAGGGGGTCCCCTTTATCAGCTCTCCAAAAAGCGCTAATAGAGACCATTTTATCAGCGCTAAAAACGCTTATAAAAGGGGTCTTTTATCAGTGCTAAAAAGAAGCGCTGATAAAAGGGTCCTTTATTAGTGCTTTCTTTTTAGTGCTGATAAAAGACCCTATTTATCATCGATTTTTTTAGAGCTGATAAAAGAAAAAAAATTAAAAAAAAAATAAAAAAAAATTAAAAAACATTTAACAAAATCCTGCCAATCGGGGGGGGGGGGCTTTTATAGCACTTGATCCCCCCTTTTAACAGCGCTTTCTAGCCGCTCCAGCGCCCGCACACACCCCCTCCACCCTATATCAGTGCTAGGCCCACCCCTATTATCTGTTCTAGCCCCCCAAATCCACCACCATGCGCGCACCCTTTCCTCCACCAAGATTTGAGCTTGAGACCTCCCCCTTGTTTGCCTAAATCCTTTACCACTCTGCCATATTGATTTGTTCTCCCATTAATGAAGTATCTATATATATATATATATATATATATTTAGTTATATTTATTAATATATTAATATATTGTTATATATATAGTTATATAAATATATATATAGTTATATTAATATAAATATTTATAGTGATATTAATATATATTTATAGTTATATAAATATATATATGTAGCTATATTAATATATATATATAGTTAGATTAATATATAGATATATAAATATTTATATATTCATATTTTAAATAAAATGGAAATTAGTAATTATTTAGATAAAGCTAATATGTTTTATATGTAAATATATTTTAATATTTATATTTATAATTAAATTTGTATTTGTGAATATATAAAAAATAAGTATATATTGTTATATATTTGATTATAAATAGCAGTACATTATAAAAAGTGATATAATTTCAAATACATAATATCAATATGAATGTAATACCTTGGAATAAATTCAGTCCCCAAAAAAAAATCCAATAATACCCCTTAAACGAGGCTGCAAAATCCACAAAATGTTAAAAAATCGGGGTATCCCGGCTCAAAACTCAGTTTTTGAGGCATTATAGGCCTTTTTTGGCCTCTAAAAACAATTCCTAGGATCCCTCCAGGTGATATGGGTGTAGAGCTCATCACAAGATTCGATTTGATATGTGGTAGAGCTCAAACAGACACCCGGATCAAAAGTTATCACCGTTTGAATTTCGAGTTACGTTTTCAACATATTTTGGATCTTTTTTTTAATTTTTTTTATTTTTTTAGTCTTAAAATTATTATTAAATGGCTATTAATCCATAATAATTTGCAAATTATCAATTGAAAATATTTTTTTTATTAGCCATTTTCACTAAATATGTTATATATTAAGTGTAACTGTGAATTTATACATATCTAAAATATAATTAAAATTATATTTAAAAAGTATATATTATATTTATATCAATATAACTATATATATATATATTTAAATATTAATATATTTTTTTAATGAATTTTTTTTGGATGTAGACCCTTTATCAGCGCTTTTAAAAAAAGTGCTGATAAAACCCCCCTTTATCAGCACTACTAAATAAAGCGCTGATAAAGTGGTACCCTTTAATAGTGAAAAAAATCATTGTTAAAGGGGGTACCTTTATCAGTGCTAAAAAATCGATGATAAAGGAGTACGTTTATTAGTGGTTTTTTTAGCGCTGATAAAGGTACCCTTTATCAGCACTTATTTTACCGCTGATAATGGTACCCCCTTTATCAGTGCTTTTTCATTAGCGTTGATAAAGGTTGGCGCTGGACTTGCCCCATTTTGTGGTAGTGTATGATTATGAAACAACCATATTCCACCTTTTATCCATAATATAATAAAAGAGATCACCAGGAATGTGTAAGTACGACCCACCATCTCCATGGATTGCGTAATCTATTTTTTATCAGTGCATTATTTGGATGGTTATAATGGCATATATAATTTTCATAAATTATAAATATGAAATTATATATATTATTTATAATTAATATACCATACAATACTGTACCCATTTACCATTAAGGAAATGATATTGTCACTCATGCGTGAGTATATCCTACCTTCCCCATGACGTGATGTGATTCATTTTCCCAGATAACCATTATTGAATTATCATAAAGATATATAGAATGAGTAAGCATAATATATATGAACATAATATCATTATCAGTATGTGATAAATATATCCTATCAATAAGAAACAATACTTACCTGACAATAAATATATAAGAAAATGAAGCATTTTAGGCCCAAAACAATGGTAATAATCAAATATTTTTACAAATTGATGACAAGATAATATAAGAGGATCATATATGATATCATAAATATTTTTTTTGTTCTAGAATAAACTAATAAATTTTTTCAAATGATTATATAGGAGGATAAATCCAATCCCACTAAAGGAAAGTGTAATGTAAGGGTTAATTTCAAAATCTCATTATTATCCAGGATAGTTTATATATAAGTATTTACTGGGAAATATTTTCCATCAATGTATGTGTTTCATAAAAATGTTTTTTAAATTATTTTTATATTATACTATGTATGTATGAAGTGTTTTTACAAATGTTTTAATTTTTTAAATTGTTTAAAAAGAATATTTTTTTTTACAAACGAAGTATTTCGGGACTATTTTGATGGATGAAATGTTTTTTTAAATTATGCGATGTGAGAGGATTTTTCCACCATCATGACACCTTAATGTTTTAAAGCATAATTTAAATATTTATATGGGTTCATTTTATAATAGTTTTTCTATTTTTAATTTCAGGGCTTTTTATATAAATGAATTCCAAAAAAATGGGAATTTTTCCCAAAACAATAATTCATATTATTTGATTATTTTCAACTATGTTAACATCCTTTTTTAATTATTATTCTTAATTGAGGTTGATCTCTTATGATGTCATTTTAAATATTTCATTGAATGATTTATGATTTTTTTACTATGGATGTGCTATTTTGATGCCAATCATTGTTTATGGTATAAGTATACACATTTTGTATGCTAGTGTTTGAATACAAATGTTTATGTTATTTATAAGTCACCATTTTCATTTGAGGAATGATTTTCATTTACATACTATTTAGAAAGACCCGCTATAACCCATTGATGCGTCTGTACTTATCATGAGACATTTTAGTTTGGGTTTTGGCTAATGTCTTACCCGTTTATGTATGGTTTCTTGGATGAAACCATGATGGCGTGTTTATGGTGTCCAACATTATGAATTTTATAATTATGAGATTAGTTAATGATATTACATGTGATTATTTGAAATTTATAATATCCTTGACTATGTATCCTTTTCAAGTGATTATTTACGTGGAGTTAGTTGATCAGATTTTATTTTTTCCATAATAAGCTCAAGATTATGTTCTAATGGTGTGTGTAATTCACATTACCTTACTATTTATGTTTATTTATGATAGATTCTAATGTATTCGTTCCCTTACAGACCACATGAGATCCCCACTTTGATATTTTTAATTTTCCCGATGATTCAAATAAGTTCATTTTGACTAATATGAAGGGTAAATCTAAGAGAATAACTGTTTCTTCAATGGATTCCTTATGTTTTTTTTGTAAAATGCAATTTAATGTTTATTTATGTAATATGGCATGTCAAAATGATAAAATTATCATTCCTTTTCGATTCGAAACTTGTATCCATGCAAATGTAATAAAGTAGGGAACTGGATTTGGGATATTGTGGTTGGTTTCATTACATTTCAGGAATCACAATTCTGTTTAGTCATCAACCAACCTTCAACAGGGTCCACACAACACATATATAGACCAATAGGGTTATCTAGTAAGTAATATTACTAGGAGGGACCACTAGAGCCATTATATCATGGGGGAATCACGTCTATGGTGAGTATAGGTGGGTCGAATCCCAACCACAAAGACCCATGGTGGTAAATCACATAATGTTGAGGGATTAAAATCTGGTTTTATGATCAATCCCATGGAGGGGGTTGGAGTCCTATAAGTATAGTCTGAATTCTATACTCAGTTACCACCAAACCATGATGCATATACAATCACACACCCACATGTCCGTTTTAATGATGGATGTATTATTTTGGGTACTTTTCATCACTTAATAAAACAACATATTTTCCCCCATCTCCAACTAACCCATAGACCAAACATTCTAAACAGTCCATCTCTGATATTCGCCACGTTCATCATTTCTATCCACCGCTGCTATATCATAGAACCACCGTGGATGACATTTGAAATGTTAAATCTCATGCTCAACCACCATATTGAGGCATGAAATCACCATGGATCATCTCACTCACCTCTTAATTGTTGGGACCACTTAGTGTATGAAGATTTTATTTGTTGTCAACAGTTATCAATGTCAGACAAAAATGAAGAAGGATATGAAGAATAAATCCCATGTTAATGGAGGTCGGCTGAAGTGAGGATTCCTGGATAATTGTTATGAAATCATAGCATTGAATTTCATACTTGGGAAATTATCTATGAAGTATAACCAGATGATGCTTTACTGATATGTATTTTACAAATATCATAAGTTAGGAGAACTTGTGATGTGAGACTTATGAAAGAAATGGGATGAAAATATGATTCGAGTCATATATAGTTTTTATTGGATGGAATGATGTTTCTAGAAGATAGGGAAGTTTCAAAACTTTCCACTGTAACTTTGATGCTTCTAAATCAGGTCATTCAAAGGATATAAATCACGATAGTGGAGTTTTTGATGAAACCTAAAGAATGGATATGGGAAGAAATGGAGAGATAAATGATAAAGGAATGGACAATCTGGAGGTGGGACAAAAGTATAGTTTAAGGTGGTGATGTTTTTCGGGGTTTTCCAAATTTTAGGGCCTGAAAATCGAGAGATGAATAAATGTTTTTTGGACAATGGATGTTGTGCGCATGATTGAATATGGTTTAGATTTTTGCGTGAAAGTCATGATTCTTGGTTAGAACATCGAAAAATGGAAAAGGCATGGAGTGCACAAAAAATTGGTTAGAGTGCGCGTAGAATAAAGGATGTGTGAAATATTTGTGTGGTGCGCGAAATAGAGGAATGATGTTTTTTGTCCAAGAGGTGGTTCGATATCCGAAGATAAAAAATTTTCAAAGGCATGAGGTGTGTAAATAATAGGAACATTGTGCGAAATATGATGTTGCATGAAAGAGGTTTTGTGCACATGGAGAAAATTTTACACGCATGAAGGGGTTTTACCCGTAGGTTCAAAAGTGACTATAAATATGAGGTGAACCCCTCTCATTTTATTAAGGCTCAAAACATAGACAAATCAAGAGCTCTAACGGGCGAAAAAATTGAATTAATGAGTAGTGCAAAAAAAGAAGAAGTGGTGCATGAAAAAGACAGTGCTGAAAAAAAGAAAGTGATGCGCGAAAAAGAGAGTGTGGTGTGAAAAAGCCATTGATGCTCGAAAAATGGAGTGCTGCGTTAAATGCAAATCCGGCGTGAGAAAGGAGAGTTGTGCGAAAATCCATTTTTGTGCGAAAAGGTGTTTTTCGGCGCATGGTTTGAATTTTACGCGCTAGCCACCTAGAATGGTAAGAAAAAAATTTGAGGGTACTGTAGGCCTTTAACAAGTGTTATATAGTCTTTAAGTGTCTTGCAATAAAGGAGAACCAAACTCTCTGTGCGAAGAAGAAACCACAAACAATCGACTAGTTTTCTCAATCCCTCGCTATGTTTCATGAAGGATATGTAGTGATTACACAAACGGTGAATACTCACCCTTATAGTACTTCGCGAAGACAGATCCACGAACTATCCATGGTTCTGTGAAGAAGAATCACACATCCTATGCATGAAGAAGAAGAACCATGGAGCTATCTACTTGCACGAAGGTGAACACTCTCTAGTTGCAAGATTTATGTAAACAATTTTCATGGGTGTCGTTTCTTGTGTGACTTGGAGATAGATGTGGAACTAATTCATATCTGCACAAAGGAAGAAGGAAGTATACTGACACACTCATGTATTGGTATTGAGAATTGAATAAAGAGATTAAGACAATTTAGTAATATTTCTTATTATATTGTGTCACAGAGAAAGAAAATAAGAAGAATAATAGATTATGCCCAAATGAATACTAACCATTATTCAGGGAAATTTGATTCAGATGATGCCAAGTGAACCGATCTTCACTGGCTGAATAATCGCATTGGTGTATGTGATTCTAGCCAAGAAGAGAGAATAGGATTCAGTACAGTTGGTTTTTTCACTAAAAAGAAGAAAGAAAAAATCTAGTTTTGTTTATGAGGAACTAGATAAGAAGGGAAAGAAAGAATGAAGAATTTCTTACCTACTTCTTTGCAAGTAATCAAGTGAATAGAATTAATGAAAACAATGAGCAGAACATTCCTTATCAAGAAATAATAACAATGTCTCCATAGGCAGTATAAAGAACCAGCAAGAGGCTGCAAGTTGGACTGAGCCATCACCAGTCTAGGGAAGTGGATTTTTTCCCATCCCCCTCTAATGTGTAAAGACTCATACTTGATAGATGATTTCTTTCCTATACACTCCACTGTAATGGAATATCACATCATAGTGGAAAATCTATGAACTGGTCAAATCCATGCATGGAAAGGGCGTAGCTACTCTTATTGAATGGTGAACCTTGTAAAAATAGCTTGGTTATATTTTCACTGCTTTCTATTATTGCATGCGACAGGGAAAAGAGAATCAGAGAATCAAGATCATAATTGGTCATGATGTATAAGGATAATATTTGGAATTAGTTTAAAAAGTCCCCAACACTGATTCACCCCCTCTCAGTGTTCGGCATATCCCAAATTGGTCCTCTTATTAATAATCCATAAAGATCATTTTGAGCCCTCTACAACCGTTGTGATGACCAGAGGGGTTGGGGGACCACCATATTCCACTAACTTGAATTCTCACCTTTTATATTCCACTTCAACTGATTCACCAATGGTAGCACACAAATGCTTGACTAGACTAATCACATTTAGAGACACTAGAAACATCCAAGAGAATGTTGACTCATGAGAAACCTTTTATTCCAATGGTGGCTCAGGATCTATAATACACGGGGGCCTCATGAACCAGTGATGAAGCAGACAATAACTAATAAGCTCCAGTTGATACAAAATTAACTCGTTATCCACCTATGAATACAACATTAACTCCTGATCCACCATTTATATAACTATGAATTGTGAGTCAATATTGAGCTACCAATGAATTGTGAGCCACCATTGAGTACATTCCACCATTGGATTCCAACATATACTACCACTTCTACTCAACAAAGATCACATTTAAAATGACCATAGGAGTTCATCCTATGTTTAGTCACCATTGTCACAAGTCTTTACAGCCATGGATAACCTATTCATCATCATAAAACCACTATTATGGTTATTTTGACTCATCCACGCACTAAAAAGGCTTGTTAAGATTGCTTCCAAACCCTTCCTTTGAAAAACCACATGTTTTTTTCTTTCACCAATGCCACTTCTATGTGGAGTTACCCACCCCATAAACCATGAAAATTAAATGAATCCATTAAATATATAAAATTTTCAACACCTTAATGATTTATGTATTTCTAAAACATATTTTACATATGTATGAGGAATTTAAAAAAATATTATACATATGTATCTTGCTGATCCATGGGGATATTTTATGAAGATTGGAGGAATTCCTCTCTTCTTATAAACGAAGGATGAACCGCACTGATGAATGGTTTCTAGAACCCAAAGGACATAGAACCCCTATTTCTTCTAGAATATATTTTCAATAATTTAATAGATTTATATTTTTATTGTGTCTTCTACCTCATCTACCCCAATTTTCTTCTTTTTAATGGATGGGTTGACCCTTTCTATGACTCTTTAAAGGGTAGGTGACCGGATGTATTTCTAGGGTCCTTTTATTATCAAATTATTACTCCTCTATTTGGTTTATTAAATTGGTTTCAATATATTTTTTCCTAATTCAAATTGGATATTAGTGTATTTAAATTTCAAATATTAATATTCTAAAATAAATTTTATTAATAAAATTATTCTCTATATTCTTGTTATTGGATCTCGCTAATTGGGTGGTGTAGTGTTAGAAAGAGAAGTGTTTAATTATTAATAAGCACGTGGGGATGATATATTTAGATAATGTTTGGACATCATGCATTCAAATCCTGATTTTAAATTTCCTAGTTTATCTAGTGGATATCCATTGTGCCTTTAAAAGATTGGATAGAGAATATTCCAAACAAGGAAATTGGATTGATCCTTCTCACTATTAATAAATTTTATCCAATGGTTGAAAAGGATAACTGATTTTTAATCCATTAATTATATGAATTATATAAAAAAATATTAAATTTTAAAAGGGTATGATAGACTTACAATACGAAATACAAACAAAAACACAAGTAAATTTTCTCTAAACTAATCTTCACAAACTAGGTCCCTTTCTTCCTAGTCATTCAATTATTGTTCATTAATTTACAATAATATTCAAGAATTCATGATTCAAAAAACTACTATTATGATACAAATTAGGTCATTATTACTAATACACTCTTAGGGATAATGATTATCTTTTTCTACACCCCATGATTTGGTGATGTTAAAATTTTGGTGCCAAATACAAGTATTTACTGTTTAATGAAATCTATAACTTGCATGATTAGGACCTCCAATGAGGAAATATTTGATCTTGAACATGATATAGAGAGCCCTTTTCTATGTAGTATTTGGAATCGTAACCATGAAAAACACTTTCAAAAAATCAGGATACAAGATTTAAGTGAAACATCAAGTGGTAACTCAATGCAAATAAAAATGGAAATTAATGCACAACAGAACCAATGGGACATTTGTGCACCAAAATTTTATAATAAGAATAATCAACTAACCATTCCTATAAAACAAAATGACTTTGAGTTGTAAGAAAATATTATTCCCTAGTTAAATAAATTTCATGTCCATTCAAGAGAATAATTGAGCCAACATGTCCAGGAGTTTAAGTATATTTGTTCAATCTTCAAAAAAAGGGGAGTGGAGGATGGTTAATTCATGTGGAGGGAATTATCCTTTTTCACTGGGGGGATTTGATAAAAAATGGTTGTACAACCTAAAACTGGGAGGGATCCCTGACTAGGATGATCTCCAAATAATATTCATGAATAGATTATTCCAATACTCTTAACCAACCACAATAAGGAAGGCAATCAATGCCACCCGACATGCTACTTGAGAGACTCTATCTGAATATTGTTAAAGATTCAAAATGATTTATGGTAGATATCCTCACCAATGAATGAAATATCAGCACTCCATTTTCTTATTATACCAATGGATGCTGGAGAATTATATAAAGCTCTTGGATTCATCATTCATACAAGAAACGATTGATAAATCATCAGTGGAATCTTGGATCCTAATTGATAATATTTGTCATAATTCACAAAAATTTGGAACAATAAGTACAAGCATCAGAGGAATATATGTTGACATTTTTTTAATCATCACAATTTATTAAAACTAAACTAGATGAATTGATAATCCATGTATTATAGATGGCTATAAAACAAGTAAATTAAAAACCTCCCAACCTTAGGTATGTGGTTTATGTTCATCACCCCATCACATCACTAATCAGTGTGAAATGTTACAATGTATGAAGCAATATGAAGCTACATTCCCTATAAGATATTCACCATAGAACCAACCATGGAGTTAAGGGAAATACCAACATGTATTTGGAGTCCAAAAAATTCATACAATACCCCATTTCCAGTAGCATTTTTAGAAACCACCCCCATCAATAACAATATAGTAAGTAGTACAAAAAACCTACCAACCAACAATGTTTAAAAAAATAATATGTAAATACATCATCTAGTTCCCCACTATTCAAACGAAGTAATGTTACCTAGATGGAGTAGATTAAAAATAAAATAAAGGATTTTTTAAATTAATCTGAGAATCTCATGGACATGATATCCAAAAACCTATAAATACTCCCTCCACATAAAATATCCAACCCAATGAAGAGTGTGAGAATAATAAATCAAGAAGTGTCAAGGATATCTAGCCAAAAAACCAATGGAAGCCCAAAATGACCTAGAAGAAGGTGAATATGGAAATTATTCAAATTCTGTATAGATTCTAGAATAGAAACCTAATCCAGTTATACAAGAGGACAAAAATATTGAGTATGTGCAATGGCCCGGACCTCTTTGGTCTATTACATTACAAAAATTAGGTGTATGAGGTGTTTTGGGAGGTTAAGGTAACTTATCCTCAACACTTTTCCAAATTTCCATTTTTCTTTATAGTTCCATCAGTGAATAGTTCCAACGGTAGATCATGGTGAACATGTGAACAGTTCAATCGGTGAACAGTTCCAATGGTAGACCATTATAAACAATGCATCAGTAATATCATGTGAATATTGCAATAGTGAACTTATATGAAAAGTGACATTGATGACCTTATATGAATAGTGTCATCGGTGACCTTCTGTGAACTGTTTCATCGTTAACCTTATGTGAATAGTCCAAAGGTGACTTTTTTCCCTTTGCCCAATTTTGAGTTCATGAACAATGTTTCCCAAACAGTGAGGTTCCAATGGCGATGTTCATGAACAGTGTTTCCAGAATAGTGAGGTTCCAATGGTGACCTTTTTCCTTTACCAAATTTTGAGTTCATCAATAGTGTTTCTAGAACGGTGACATTCCAACAGTGAGGTTCCAACAGTGATGTTCATGAATAGGGTTTCTAGAATGGTGAGGTTCTAATAGTGAGGTTCATGATCATTGTTTTTTCCATTTGCCAAATTTCTAGTTCGTGAACAGTGTTTCCAGCTTCCTACAATTTCTCCCCATTAATGTTTCCTTTGGCGTAAACTCCATTTAAAGCATTTTTTAAGGACTCTAAGGTGGATTCGAAGGTCACAACTCCTATATTATTTTCTCTTAATGCTTGGGATGTTTTTAATTGGTCAAACCTCATGGTTTAATGCGATGATATTTTAATGGAAAACCCATCATATCTTAATCCACTACTCCGTTAAATATTCTAAAGGGATGAGATATCTTCCTCCCTAGTTATTCCTTATTGTTCTTGGGTGTGTGATGCTCGAACATCCCATTCCTTCCCATAGGAGTTGTTCAATCAAACTTTCCTCCTTGTATTTATTCTGCTTTGTTTAGATGTGACTAAGCAATATCGATCAGTCGTTGATATAAGGTGTGATCTATCATCATTATTTTGGGTTCATAGCCTTCTTTATCCTTTCCCTTTTTATGGAATTTTACCCCCATGTTCCTAATTGGTTTTCTTGGGTGTTGGCTGATGTGGTGGTGTCTCTGCATCCTTGGGTGGATACAGTTGTCACATGAGAAGAGATCATAAACAGATTTGTGGATCATTCTGCTATAAAGAACAGTAAAAACTATTTGAGGTAGGGGATTCATTGCTTCTCTTTTCTGTTATGTGAAACTGTAGAGTTAGCATGTTTTATCCCACTAGATCACAATGAAATAGGCATAATAAATATTTGAACTGGATATATAAATTGAGATCGATCGTATGTTATTGCCTCTTGTTTTTCTAGATTGTGTGATATCTATGCTTGATGGATTTTATTTTTTATTCTCGATGGAAATTGGTAAAGAATGTAAAGCTAGAATTAATTGAAAATTGATTGGCTAAAGATAAAGTGGCATGTAAATGAATATGGTTCCTCTTGTTGTAATTTGATGTTAATCAAATTGGTTCAGTAAGCATGTTTAATTATTTTGGATATCTTAATGATTAGGATTCCCAAATTCGGAACCTACAAATAATAAATGTGTTAATCCATGATAGATTAAAGAACTGGTTGTTTGATAAATGATAAATCATTGTAGGGTTCAGAGTTACCCACTTGCTTGTTTAAGGGAAAAGAGCCAAATTTATATGATGGTTGTTTCTTTTCTACTTGTGTTTTGATGTGAGCCTAGAATGCTATTGTGATATGTAGGGGCAAAGAGGCCTATTGGTTCTGGCAGCAGATGATGCCTAGAGTGTCTAGATGCCTCAGTTTATGCATGTGTGTGTCAGAGAGGACACCAGGAATGATGCAACGGGTTGGATGTGTTTTTTTGTATTCTTGATGTTTCTTTGATTGGTTTTCTGATTTAATTTCCCCACTACTCAAGGTAATTGGTCTTACATGCTATTCTTCTGAAAGTTTGAAGACGTGCGAGGTAGGCCACGTACATTCCAACACTAGCTTCACAAGGGAGGACCGGTCTACTTCCTTGCTATAGGCAGCAAAGACTGGATGGGTAGTTTATCTACTCACCGTGTTGAGCCCCCGAGTGTTTACTAGCATAGATGATTTTATAGAATGCCTTGGAATATTGGAATGTAATGATGTAAATAAATAATAGAATAAATGATGTTATTCGATTGGGTTGGAGCTTGCTTGATCAAAATGTTGAGGTTACAATTTTAAAGGGACAATGGACATTGGGTGTGATGCTAATGAAATTTAATGTGGAACTGTTAATGGTTAATTAATTTTAATTAATTAATTAACTTAAAGTGGAACTAAAAAAAGGGAATGAAGTAAAGAAATAAATCTCTTTAAATGGTTGTGATCTTATAGGATACGAAGTCTTAGAAGTGGCAGTCGAGAATCTGAGAGATGTTAGCTTCAGTTGAGTCTAAGACTAGGTGATTCCCATGGTGTTCTTGTGAGATATAGTATATCATGTACTTTTTATGTTTTTACATGCTACTCCAAATCATCAGTTAGGGAAACTGAACCCCTAGGGATTCTGAGCCATGGGGGTGTTTTTCCCAACATTTAGGTGGGAGGATGGATGGTTGAATACCCCCTTTGGCCCTGCTCAATTATCTTGGTAGTTACGTTTTCTGGTAGGCATAGTGGTCAGTTTTCCCCATATATGTGTGAAGAGGGCTGTAATATATTGTGGTTATTCACCCACATATATTCTGAATTTAATATCCTATAGACTACTATAGATGTAACAAGTATAGGCTGAGATGACTTGTGGATCCTTTCATGGTTTAAGTGCTATAATGGTTTGAGGTATAATACTCGATGTATAATACACATTATATAGATTGTGGTGGCTCCCAGAAACTACATGGTTACTTTCTTGTGTAGAAGTGGTGGTTTTGTTGCATGAGGGGAATATTGTGGTGCTTCACCCAGGTGTCTGCGGGCAATCCTTTTTAATGAGAGATGCTTAATACGTGAAACATTGTGGCCACATGGAAAACCAGTGAGGATGTAGTATTAGGATAACCATGATATTCTTTATTATATTATATAATCTTGTATAAGTTACTTGGTGAGAGTATCCATGGTGAGGCTGGGAACATAGTGTACCTGTTTCGGTGACAAGTGAGTTTCACTTGTTCACCATTCTTTAGCTTGATTTATTTACTTTTTCATGATAATATTCAGGTAGGATCCTATTTATTATACTATTACACTCACCCTATGTATATATAAATTGTTTTCAAGTCGCTTGGAGTAGTTTAGAGATCAAGCTGGGTTCAACTATCTTGGGGTTGGAGGAGCTATTCGGGCTTCTGGCTGCTGCTGTTTTTACTTACTTTTGCATATTTTCAGTTATTCCTCTTTTAGTTGAAGTAGTTTTTGTGAAATTACATATTTTCACACGGTATTTCTTTTATTTGTCAGTATAATTTGGATTTGGTTGGTGTCTATATTATCTCCCTCTTCTGAATGTGTTCTCTTAGATGGTAATGTCTCCCATTTGTGTGTTTACAAAACCCTCGGTGCTAGTCACTAACTCGGGGCCTACTGGAGGTGGGACTCAGGGGTCATTATCTCCCTTCTCACATTACCAGCCCAGGAGGGGTACACTTTGTGGGGAGGGGGTCATGACAGAGTGTTATCAGGGGTCTGGTTGAGAGATAGGATGGAGTTTGGTGTTAGGAACCTCTGAAGTTGCATGGAATGGTAGGGAAAAAGTGTTAGTCATGTTTTGCAAGTGATGTAAACACTGTAGACCAGCTAAAAAAGGCATTTAGGGCCCCCTATGATCTGCTGTATGGAAATTTATGTATATAATGGCTACAAAATGAGGTGATACTAGTTGTAGGGAAGAGTCCTAGGAAATGATAATGCATCATTCTTCTTTGTGCATATGTTTTAATGGGAAGACCTTGGGATAGGATAACCTAAAATAAATAAAAGGAAAAAATTAATTAAGTAATTAATGTCGAGTATTCCATATTCCAGTTTTAGGAGCTCTACCTATTTTTATTTTACAGGTATGGCTCAAAGTTGATGTCCTTGTTGGGATCACATAAAATATTTCCCATAGGCTATTTCAATATATAACCGCAGTGTAGAGGTTGATGAAAATGACACATGGAGGAGGACACTCCGAGAGTTTGCAGAAGTACAAGGGCTCCATTTCAAATGCAATCCCGAAAGACTGGTTAGTGAAGGTTGAGATAGTGTTATGTTTGATCCGTGCTCAGAAGGTTCATTGGGTGTCCTTGGTTGTGACGATTCTGCATGGAGCAGTGAGGAAATGGTGGTCCTTATTCCTCAGGGATCGTGAGGAGTCAACAATCTCATGGGAGAAGTTCTGAGAGAAGTTTAGGGTCATGTGTCTTTCTTCAACCACGATGGTGTCCAGTCACCAAGAGATTCTTACCCTTCGACAGGGAAGCTCTAGTGTGAGGGAGTTTGGAATCCATTTTAGGAACCTTTTACGATATGTTTCAGACCTATTGTCAGAGGAGGAGGCTAGGGTGAGGCATTTGGGGAGGATTTATGTTCAAAGATCCATCACTAGGTCACCCCATTTATGTTGATGACATATCTTGAGGTGTTTGAAATGGAAGAGTTCGTCGAGAGGAATTTGGCCAGAACCAGATCATCTTGAGTGGGGAGTCATAATGATTCCTCATAAATCTGAGTTGTGGTTTGGGGTTCTCGGTTTTTATGGTAGAAGAGTTTCTATTTGGCCAGGGGTAGGTCCCTGACCTCTAAATCTCGTTTCTCTGGGGGAAGAATCTCTCAGGACTATGCCATGGGATCATGCATTAGTTTTTCTTATGGTGGTATAGGTCATCAGCAACGTGAGTTACCAAACCTTCAGAGCAGTCATCATGCACCATGTGTTTAGCTCTAGGTTCCTTCATTGAGGTAGTTATTGTAGAGGCAGTAGCAGTAGGTTGCACCAACTTTAGATCTACATAGGGTAGATGGAACAGACATAGGACAGCCCTATGATGCTCCCTGTCCTCAGAGAGCATTGCACGGCTGTGGTGGTGGTCTTCATTAGGGTCTGAGAGGTCATGGTCAGCTTCATGCTTTAGTTTTGCAAGCGCTAGGCAAGCCAGACGTCGCTCGAGGTACCCTTTTCTTGTTTCTACATTATTTTATGCCTTTTTTTATTCATGAAGGACACAATCCTTAATATTACCTACCCTTGTCCATAATTTGGGACGTGAGGTAGAGAGGTTTCAAGGGCCCTTAGCATTGACTACACCATTTGGAGGTCAAGCGGACTTGTTTGAAATATATAGAGACTGTTAGCTTGTGTTGGGGTAACACCGCTCTTGGGGAGATTTCCTTTGTTTACGAATATAACCATATGAAGTCATCCTCAGCATGTATTGGTTGTATTCGGTGTAGGCTATCATGGATTTCTTCAGGAATAATGTCATTTTCTTCGATGTGGATGGAGAGATGGTGGTTTTTGTGGGCGAGTGAGATCCTCAGATGGGTCATAGGTGTGTTCCATCCTTATCATCCTTGATGAGTGAGCTGATGCTAAGTTATTTAGAGGATTATTAGTTGGTGTTTCCTAAGGTTATAGAAGGGAACCCTGAGGAATTTCCAGAATAGGTTGTAGCATTAACCCCTCGATGAGAGATTGAGTTTTTGATCGAGCTACAACCATGACCGTCTCCCATATCTATGTATCCATATAGGATATCCCCTTATAAGTTACGAGAGCTATGTATACAGCTTGATGGTTTGTTATAGTGCAGTTTTGTTTGGCCGAGAGTGTCACTATGGGGTGCACTAGTATTGTTCGTGAAGAAGGTTGACAGCAGTTTGCTGTTGTCTTTCGATTATCGTCGCTTAAACAAAGTGACAATAAAGAATCACTATCCTCTTCCATGGGTTGATGATTTATTAATTCAACTGAACGGTGCAAGTTTGTTCTCAAATATCAACTTGCATTCAGGATATCATCAGATGCGTGTGAAGGATGAGGATATCCCGAAGACTGCTTTCTGTAGTCGTAATGGGAATTATGAGTTCACTGTAATGTCGTTTTGCGTAAAAAATGCTCCAAGTGTGTTCGCATGATTGATGAACAATGTGTTCCATTAGTTCCTAGAAAAGTTCAATGCAGTTTTTATTGATGACATACTTGTGTACTCCACATCTGAAGAAGATCATGTCGAGACCCTACACACCATTTTGGGAGTTCTTCATCATCATCAGCTGATTGCGAAGTTGTTGAAGTGTGGGTTTTGGGCATTGAGAAGTCCATTTCTTAGGGAATGTTGTCTACCAAAAAGGAGTTGTTGGGGTTCCATTCATTATATAAGCATTTGTGTCTTGGGAAGCCCCTAAGACAATGTTAAACGTGTGAAGTTTCATTGGTCTCACAGGCTAATATATGAGGTTCGTATCAAATTTCTCATGATTTGTGACTCCCCTAATAGCATTGACCATGAAGGATCCATCATTCATTTTTACTGATCAGTGTCAGGAATCTTTCGAGTATCTAAAGGAGAAGTTAATAAGTGTTCCAATTATTTGTCTTCCAGATGAGGGAGTTCATTTTGATGTTTTCTGCGATGTTTCGCATCTATGTTTGGTATGTGTACTGATGCATCCAATATCAGTTGTTTCTTATGGTTCTCAAAAGTTTCATCCTCATGAACATAATTATGCCACTCATGATCATGGGTTCAAATCCATAGTGTTTGGTCTGATGTTTTGGAGGCATTACCTCATTTTCAAGAACATTGTGGTTTTCAACGATCATAAGAGCATGAGGTATGTTTTCTCCCAGCATGACCTGAACTTATAACAGCATTGGTCGATGGAGTTATTATAATAATAAGTCTTCGAATTATCATATACACCCGGTAAGGGGAATGTTCTATATGATGCGCTAAGTCGGAAGTCACGTAGTGATGCAATGCATGAATCTGTTGAATTCTAGAGAGTAATGGAAGAACTGTAAGCATTACATCATGATATGGGAGATGTTGTGGGAGGATGTAGACTTTTTCAGATGATGGTACAGTCATCTCTCATGCAGAAGGTGAAAAGGTCCTAGTAAGGGGATCTAGAGTTGGAGGTCAGTAGAGATTGAGTTGTTTGTGGAAAGTCCCCTAATGGTTGGTCTGAGGATGAACAACACTGAGTTTTGTGTCATGGAAGGATTTTTTTTAATTTGACGATGCACAAGATAGTTCTCAGAGGGTTACATAGATCTCTTTTAGTGATTCATTCTAGGGTTAAATAGATGTACATAGCCTTGAGGAGCCAGTTTTGGTGGCATGGGCTAAAGTGTGTGGTTGTAGAGTTTTTGTCTCGATGTTTGGTCTGCCATAAGGAAAAGAATGAACACTGTGTTACTAGTAGTCTTCTCCAACTGTTAGATGTTCATCAGTGGATGTGGGAGGGAATCTCAGTTGAATTTGTTTCGGTTAACCTTCAGCTCAGGGAGGAGCTGATGATATTTGGGTGGTAGTGGATCGTTTAACAAAATTAACCGACTTCATAGTAATCAAGGTTTCATGCATAGTGGAATTTTTGTCGAGGAAGTATCTGGAGGATGTGGTGAGACATCATGGAGTCCCAAGGATTATCATTTATGATCTAGATCCTCATTTTACCTCTATGGTGTGGAGAGGTCTCCAAAATGCTTCTGGTTCTTAGTTATGCCTTAGCACTACTTTTCCTCCTCAAACGGACAGTTAGATAGAGCGAACAATACAGACTCTTGTATACATGTTATGATTTTGTGTCCTAGATTTTGGAGGTTCATGGATGAGGCACATACCCTTAGTGGATTTTTCTTCCAACAATAGTTTTCACTCCACCATTGGTAGGGTGCCATTTGAATCCTTGTATGGAAGACCTTTCCGTTCTTCATTGTGCTGGACTGGGGTTGAATAGTCCGCAATTCTCGAACCAAAACTATTGAAAAATACATCAAATATAGTTCAAGTGATTCATGAGAGGATGAAGACAACGCAAGATCATCTGAAATCATATGATGGTTGAAGGATGAGACCCTTAGATTTTGATGTTGTGGATCATGTGTTTCTGAAGGTGACTCCTTGTCTTAGGAAGTGAAGGCTTGGTCCGGGGAGTAATATTTCTTCCTAGTTTGTTGGGCCTTTCGAGGTGTTATCTCATGTTGGAGTTGTGGCATATCGAGTAGCAATTCCCTCGTAGATGAGTCAGATACATGATGTTTTCCATTTATCACAACTCTGTCATTATCTTCATGATGACTATTATGTCATCGATAGGGGGAGATCATTGTTGATGATGATGTGACCATTGAGGAGCGGCTTGTGGAGATCAGAGACCACAAAGAGAAGTCGTTTCACCAGGATTATATCCCATTGGTTCGTGTCTTCTAGAGGCACAGTGGCACGGAGCAGAGTACCAGGGAACATGAGTCACAGATATATGCTCAGTACTCAGAGTTGTTTGATGATTAATTCATTTCATGTATCTAGGTATCCATTGTGGTTATAGACCATTCATGTATATAATATGGATTTAATTTGTTGCTTCATGTGGCTTGCTATCTTTTAAGAGGAATCACGATGTGTGGTTTTTTGAACCCCATTTCATTTTCCCTTTAGGTGGGTTTTCAATTATCGAGGATGAGAATGTTTTGAAAGGGATCTGTTGTAATGGCCCGAACCACTCTGGTCTATTCCATTGTGAAAATCAGGTGTATGAGGTGTTTTGAGAGGTCAAGGTGACTTATCCCCAACACGTTTCCGGATTTTCATTTCTATGAATATGTACATCAGTGAATAGTTCCAACGATAGACCGTTGTGAACATGTGAACAGTTCGATCGGGGAAGAGTTCCAATGGTAGACCACTGTGAACAATGCATCAGTAACCTTATGTGAACAGTGCAACTATGACCTTATGTGAACAGTTTCATCAGTGACCTTATGGGAATAGTCCAATGGTGACTTTTTTTCCTTTGTGAAATTTTTAGTTCATGAACAGTGTTTCTAGAATGGTCAGGTTCCAACTATGAGGATCCAACAGTGAGGTTCATGAATAGTGTTTCAAGAAATGCGAGGTTCTGACGGTGACCTATTTCCTTTGAAAAATTTTGAGGTCATGAATAGTGTTTCTAGAATGCTGAGGTTCTAATAGTGAGGTTTATGATTATTTTTTCTTGAACGGTGAGGTTCTGATGGTGAGTTTCAGGTATAGTGTTTTTTTCCTTATCTAAATTTTGAGTTCATGAACAGTGTTTCCAGCTTCCTACAGTTTCTCCCCATTAAAATTTCATTTGACATAAAATGAATTTAATGCCTTGTTTTATGGACTGTAAGGATGATTCAAAGGCTGTAACTCCTATATTAATATCTCCTAAGTCTCGCGATTTTTTTATATGGTAAAACTGTGTGGTTTAATGCGATCCTCTTTAAATAGAAAACCAAGCGTATCATAAACCACTACTCCACTAACTCTTCTAAAGGGACATGATATCTTCCACCTTAGTTATTCCTTCTTGTTCTCAGAAGTGAGATGCTCGGACATCCCATTCATTCATGAAGGAGTAGTGCAATCCATCATTCCCATAGGATTTGTTCTGCACTATTTTGATGTGACCAAGAAATATCTATCAGTCTTCGATATAAGGTATGATCTAACATCCTTATTTTGGGTTCATATCCTTCTTTCTCCTTTCCCTTTTTATGGAATTTTACCCCCATGTTCATAATGGTCTTTTATTGGGTGTTTTCCAATATGGTGGGGTCTTTGCATCCTAGTTTGGATATAGTTTTCACAGGGGAGGAGATCATAACCCGTTGTGTGGCTCGTTCTTGTATAAAGAACGACAAGAACTATTTGAGGTAGGGGATTCATTGCTTCTCTTTTCTGTTACGTGAAACTATAGAGTTATCATGTTTCATCCCAATGGATCAAAATGAAATTGGCATAATAAATATTTGAAACAGATAAATAAATTGAGATCGATCATATGTTATTGCCTCTTGTTTTTCTAGATAGTGTGATATCTATGATTTCATGATTAGTTTTTCATTCTCGATTGAAATTAGTAAAGATTGTGAAGCCAGAATTGATCGATAATTGATTGGATAAAGATAAAGAGGAATGAAAATGAATCTGGTAACACTTTTTTTAATTTGATGTTAATAAAATTTGTGCAGTAAGTATGTTTAATTATTTGTGATAACTTACTGATTTGGTTTCATGAATTTGGAACCTACAAATAAGAAATCAGATAATCCATGATGGATTAAAGAACTTGTTGTTTGATAAAATAAAGTTCATTGTAGGGCTATGTGTTACCATCTTTCTTTTTTAAGGGCCAAGATCCCAATTGATATGATTGTTGTTTTTCGGCTGCTTGTGTGGTGATGTGCGACTGGAAGGCTGTTGAGATATTTTAGGAATGGGAGGCCTATTGGTTGTGGAAGAAGATGAATCCTGGAGTGGCGAGATGAATCAGTTTATGCATGTTGGGGTCAGAGAGGACTCCAGGGATGATGGAGCGGGTTGGATTGGAATGTTTGGATGCTTGATGTTTCTTTTATTGGTTTTCTGCTTTACTTTTCCAACTGCTCGAGGTAACTGGTCTTGCATACCCTTCTTCTGAAATAGGAGAAGACGTGTGAGGTATGCCACATCCTTTCCATGTATAGATTCTCAAGGGAATATGGTTCTGCACTCTTGCTATGGGAGGAAAACACTCCACGGGTAGTTATCTACTCACCGTGTTGATCCCCCTTGTGTTTAGTAGTATAGAATGTTTTTCTAGAATGCCTGGGAATATTGGAATTTATTGCTATAAATGAATAATTGAATAAATGATTTTAACCCATGGGGTTAGAGCTTGCTGGAACGAAATGTTGTGGATACAATTAAAAAAGGACCGTGGACTTTGGGTATGATTCAAATGAAATTTAATGGGGAATTTTCAATGATTAAATTAATTTTTGAAGAATTAATTAACATAAAAGTAGTACTCATAAAAAGGAAATAAAGTAAGGAAATAATGCTCTTTAAAATGGTTGTGTGCTAATAGGATACCTAGTCTTAGAAGTGGCATCTAGGAGTCTAAGAGATGTTAGGTGAAGTTGAGACTAAGAGTAGGTTATGACCATAGTGTGGTTGTGAGATATAATATATCATAAACTATTAGTGTTTCTATACGCTACTCCACCCCATCAGTTATGGAAATTGTCACCCCGGGGATTCTAAGCCTTGGGGGGGTGTTTTCCCCAAAATTCTGATGGGAGGATGGATGAATGACTACCCAATTTTCCCCACTATATTCTCTTGGAAGTAACTTGTGCTAGTATGAGCAGTGATTAGTTTTCCCCATTTTTGTGTGTAGAGGGATGTAATGGCTTGTGGTTATTCACACACATATATTCTTGATATAGTTTCCTATGGACTTCTATAGGTGTAACGTGTATAGGCTATGATGGCTTGTGGATCCTTAATCGGTGTATGGGCTATAATGGCTTGAGGTATATACCTAACATATGATACACGTTATAAGAGTTATGGTGGATCTCAGAAACTACCTGGTTACTATCATGCATGGACGTGATGGTTTTTTTGCACAAGGTGCATATTGTGGTTCTTTGCTTAGGTGACTATGGGAAATACTTTTTAGATAGACATGCTTTGGATGTACGATGTTAGGGAAAAGAGACAATCTAGTGGGGAAGTAGTAGCTGGGTACCCTTGATATTCTTTATTATAATATATACTCTTGTATGAATTACTTGGTGAGAGTACCCATGGTGATGTTGGGAACATAGTATAACTGTTTAGGTGATGACTTAGTTTCAATTGTTACTCACTGTGCTGGTTTTGTAGTTCTTTGAATCATGTGTTGTGGTTTTAAGAATCACTAATTCAAGCGGTTTCCGTTGGATTTATTTATGCAACCGGAAACTCCCAAAAGTTTTTTTTATCCAAAGAGGACATGATTTCTAAAGGCATGAGTTCATTAAAATTGAACTTTATGATACTTAATAATGTGCATTGATTGAGAGGATGAGATGTCAGACTCATCACACCCATTTTGGGGGGAATTATTGTCTACGCGAGGACTCTCTTTGAAAATTGACGATATTTTCATGAATGATTATTAATTCACCCAGTATATCATATGTATCCCATGGAATTTACAATAACTTTTTAACATGTGTAAAATTTATAATCATCAGTATGCATTCAGGGTTCTTCATTAATGGTAACATCTATATGTATTCAAGGTTTTCTATCAATGGAATCCTCTAAAATACTGATTAGAGATTATTTTAATCATCGTTTTGATGATACTATTTTTAAGCCACTTGGTGGGGCACTCTAGAATTTATTGTCATCCACAGATATGAAGGTTTATTTTGATCTTGGGATCATGCTCATAAAATGAGCTACTTACGTATCCTAGTGAAAGGAATCCGAACCCTCGTAGTTTGGTGCCACATAATACGACACATCATACCTTTTAAGGTCATGTGATAAGGACCTCTAAGTGAAAGGTGCGTAGTCAAAACATATTGTGGGACTTATGTGGAAGTAGCCCAAGGAACATTGGAAAGGATATAGGTTTCCACGTAGGATCAGACCCTATTGGGAATATGGCCCAAAGAGAATAATGTTGATTTTAAGTGTTGGGTTTGAACCTCTAGAAGGATTCCTATGTATCACATATTAATGGGAATCAAAGCCATATAGGTTGATAAATCTCATAGGAGAGTATAGTCCTCTGAGAGAGATGATTTTGGGATTACTTACTGAAAAGGATGTCTTGATGATTGAATTTGAGGCTTACTTCCTTAGGAGGATGACCAAATTGGGGGAATTAGGGTTGGATTCCTTATGAGAATATCCAGTGAGCTCAGGTCCTGAAAGAGCTTCCTATGTATCTTGGTTTGAACAGAAATCTGAGTTCCCATAGATCCTTCAAATAAGTGTTTGTGCATATATTGTAATAATCACGTATCTCTAAGACCACGTGAGTCATGTTCGATTTGTGAAACAAGAGGATGTGAAAGATTCAATAATGACACTTCACAGTTTTCCTCCTCTACTGATGGAAGTGGGCGCATCGACCGTGGAAGCGGGTGAGGCGAAGATCCTTCGACCTGTTCTATTTACAATGGGCAAGGGTCCAATGTAAGGAGGAAGGGATGAAGGAGAGGGCATTATACCAGGATGGAAGCCCTACATGAGATTTGGTTGGGGCATACTTCTAAGGAGGACACCCAAATTAGGTTTCATTGGGGCTTACTTCTAAGGAGGATTCCCATTTGAGTTTTGGCTGGGTCTAACTCCTATGGAGGATGCCCATTTAATGTTTAACATGACATAGGAGTCAGGTGATGTGGTTTGAGTAGTTTCTTGAGGAGTGTATCAACACAAGGTACTCGAGGAATCTATAAGGAGAGTCCAAACTCCCAATATGTGAAAGGAACCAAGAGGACTAAGTAAACTCAAGGAACTTCATTGAGTGTTATGGATTATCTCAAATCATTGTATTCAAAGGTTTGAAGTTTTGCCACATAAAGGGAACAGTGGAAAATTTCCTCGAACGGTCCTGAAAATTTCACGCTGTGACTTTCCATTTTTCATGGGGGTCAGTGATGGCAGCGAAGGGACCGGCCCGAAGGTACAGGTCCAAATCTCGGTAGTGATCCGATGTAGGGGTTCGAGGGTGTATCCCTTGAGGAATGGACCACCAGGGATGCACATGATCTCTTCAATGGTGCGTCGCACAAGTGCTCCGCCATGGTGGGTCGCGTAGGTGCTCTTCCAATGTGCGTTGTGCAGGTTCTTTGCCAAGGTTCGTCACCCAGTTGCTCCGCGCAGGTGCGACTTGTGTTCTAGACCTAGATAGGTATTCGAACCATGTTTTACCATTTAGTTATATATTATCTCATGTTTTGGAGAGATACCTGAGAACAATCGGGGGATATTGGAGAAAGATCTACACAATGGGAGCTTTGGGACGTCTTCCACCTTTTTCCGTCCTGAAATGGGGAAACCAAGGGATTTATTTATAGGCACATATGAGACATGGTTGAAGGGATGTTGTCCGCATAGGTCCTCGGTGTAGGTCCTTCGCAAAGATTCTCTGCGTAGGGGTTTGAAAATTCATTTTATGTGTAGTTTATCTATGTATTTCCACCACATAGGTCTTCCGTGTAAGTTCTCTGCGTAGATCCTCCACATATGTCCTACCCCTAGATATTTCGCGTAAGTCCTTTTTTGAAATTTATGTATCTTCCGAGTGGCATATATTTTGATCCGTATGTCTGTTTGGGTTCCTCGACTAGTCAAATCGAAGGTCTTGAAGATATCTACACTTATTAATATCATAAATACACCACGACTTCTCAGAAAAAAACTCAGAAATTGAATTTAATGTGTCGAAACCTTTTCATCATTGATCTTGGAGATCCACTACATAATCCTAGAAGGGGGAATCATTGAACTTATTCATCAGGTTTGTGGTAGTATTTTGGCACATTGAAATCCAGCCTGCATCTTCTTTCTTCTTAGTGAAAACATCTTGACTCATACTTGACATTTATTTTTTATGTGAGAATCATATCTTCACTCTACGTAAAAGTGCATGGAACACATTTTATGGTGTCTATAGTGATTTAGCATGCTATATTTACTTTTTCATGAGAGGCTTGGGGGAGGATCCTACTGAGTATACTGCTATACTCACCCTATGTATATTTTTTTCAGGTTACTTGGAGCAGGTTGGAGATCAAGATGGTTTCTACTAGCTTGGTGTTGCAGGAGTTGTTCGGGCTTGTTGTTGTTTTTGTTTTTACTTTATTTTAGGTATTTGTAATTTTCCCTTTTAGTCGTAGTAGTTTTCAGGAAATTAATTATTTGTACATGGGATCTATTTTATATTATAGCCTGAGTTGGATTTAGTTGGTTTCTATCTTATCTTTCTCTTCCACATGTGTTCTCTTAGAGGGTAATGCCTCCCATTTGTGTGTTTACTAAACCCTCGATGCTAGTCGCCAACCCGGGGCCTACTGGAGGCAGGACACGAGGGTCATTATCTCCCTTCTCAAGTTTCTATCCAAGGATGGTTACACATAGTGTGGAGGGGTTCATGATAGTATAAAATAGTGAAAATATTTCAAATGAATGGACAGATACTCCATTTCAACTAAAAATGCGTTAAGAAAGACATAACCCTTCCATTCCCCACTATATTTATAGAATCTCATTTTTTTGAGGAATATGAAATTAAAAATGAATAATAAGAGACATTTAAAAAGGTTGAAGTTAATATAACCCTCGGGAATCCATAATAATAATTACAAAATACATAAAATTATTCAAAGAAATTTGTGAAAAGATAATGTGGCTGGATGAGATTTAAATAATAAAAATTAGGAGAAGTCTTGCAGTCATCATCACAATATCATTTTTGAAAAAATGTCAAGATACAGGGGCATTTCCTATTCCTTAATACATTGTTTCATTATGTTTTGTTGATGAATTATGTGGTTTGGGTGCTTTAATTAATGTCATAACTCCAAGAAAACTGGCATGTATCGGTAGTTTGTTTTTGGGTTTAGTGGAGGTTTAAACCACTGATACATGGTGTCGGGGTGGTTTATAGTAACCGCCTCTAAATTTGGCATCGACAAACTATTAGCAGAAATTGTCTCCATTTTTCGGCAGTTTAAAGTAAGCATCATAGCATCCTCATTTCGCGGCGGTTCAAGACACTTTATCGGTGGTTTTTACGAACCCAATATTTTATTTTATTAGCGGCAATTATAACCATCGCTAATAAAATAAAATCCAAGGGCTATAAAACTACCGAAAAATTCCGGATAACCGCTGTGGAATGATGACAGAGGATGCGACTCTGTAGCGGCGGTTAAAACCACCGCTAAATGTAAGTATTTTTATGTTTATAGGCATTTTTAACTGTTGCTACAGTTTTACCTGTATACTATTCTCAGCGGTTAAAACCACCGCGAAAAGATAACCAGAAAACAAATTACTGCTTCCACTGCACCACTGCCCTGAAAAAAATAAAACCAGTCAAACCAGACACAATCTCATAAAATAACATCAACTCAATGATGTGTTGGACTTTTCAAGGATGTCAAAACGGAATAAGTTGTTGTTTATCAAAACTTTTATGCATAAATGGGTTGTGAGACAACTAAGGGGATAAATAATGAATTGAAAATGTGGGAATATCCATGTTATAAGATGTAAATGAAAATACGTACAATGGTTTTTGTTATGAATGAATAATAAAAGAGAATATTTATGGAATTACATTAAGTACAGTGAAAGTGATAAACTATGTGAATATTGGTGAAATGAAATAGGTTCACCATTGATATTGTAATTTTTTTAAAAGGTCAAGTGTGTTTGACCTTGTGGAATGTGTATTGATGGATTAGTAAATGATGAGGGACATAGTTGATCCCACCCATGGGTAAGAATTATTTTACAAGGAATTACTTATCTTTGATGTGGAATGGCTAGATGTGAAATTTGATATAATGGACTTGATATGATGTATATAGAGTTTCCTATGCTTGGATAGAGTATTGACATGGCATTCCAGGCACTAAAGCTTAAGTGTATGATATGAGTGAAATGATTAGTGCAACATAATATGTGAATTTGAAATGATTAATGAATTACCATTGTTGTTAATGAAAATGTAAACCCCAATTATATTAATGGAATATAATTTTGACATGGCTAAAGAAGGTTTGGTGGGATTTTATGTCATCATAAAACCGAAGGATATACATGGTTAAATGCTTGATATTTAATTATGGAACTTGTTTACCTTTTCTTCCTTGTTCATTATTTAATTATACTTATGTATATAGTATTATTGTTATTATAATATTTATTTGTTTAGAAACTATTGGTGGTGTCCTATTAACCTATACTAACACCCTTTTTAGTATGCCATTGATACACGAGTAGATCTCATTGTTGTAGAGAAGTATAAGGCAAAAATCATTTTGATAGACTGTTGGTTTGGGAAATGGTATGGAGCATGTATGAGGGAACTCGATGGACAGTGAGACCCATTTTAGAATTTTTATGGGGGTGTTTATTTTGTTTTTTCCTTAACACATGAGACTTTTATGAACTGACATGATTACTATATTGGTTGCGGGGATTTACCAAATTTTTGGAATTGAATACATCATGCATGATTATTCTTATAACATAATTGGTTATCATTTGAATTTATTTATACTATTATTTTACACTAGTAAAGATGGTATATTATCCCCACATACCTCATTGGACCCTCAATACTAGTAGGAAGCCTCTTGTATATAATGAGGAATTCCTATTTTCATGTGGCACATTGTTTTTGGGAACTAGTTTAGTGGAACCTAGGTAATGGCATCAAAATGTTGTATCAAAGCCATTTCATTTTCTATTGAACAATTTTTTTGAATGTTTTATATGATATTAAGGTGTTTTAGTCCTTGGTAATGTGTTTTTTTGTGGGATTATCTAACCCATATATGGGGGAAAACCCAGGTTCTCAATGTGGGATTGTTGTTCTTGTTGTTTGATGTTATAGTTGGATGTTATTTCACCATGGGTTATATGCTAGCTATGAGATATAATTGTTTTCTAATTTTTTATTCATGGAACGACATGAAATTTTTTATATATTCATGAATAATTTTAGGAAATCAGGATTTATATAACATGAATCATATATAGATCAAATAGAAAACAAGGTTATGTTTGTGTTATAGAAAATGGGAATCATTTTCTATTGGGTTCATAGAAAATAGTTCCTAATAAAGAGTTATCAATCCACATGTTATTTTGATTCACAGTGTCGTAGGATACCAACACCAGAAGGGTTTACCTTCTTGGATGATGATATTGAATAATTACATATTATAATATTAAGCATCGAGAATTTATTCAACACATCCACAATGGGTTTAACTTCTAGTCATCCAAAATATCGACTACCAATTCAAACACAGGCCTAACCGGAATAATGTATACCACACTCGAGAAATCAACACATAAAAGGAAACATCAGAAATCAATAAAATGCATAAAAGAAAACATGATAAATCAAGTAAATGTTAGGATCTATGTGCCACACATGGTACATATACAAACCAAATGTTCCCATATTTGTTCAAAACATCAACAATACAACTCTACTCATGGTCTGATGATGCATCGTCACACTCTCCACCTCCATCTCCACTTTCTTCTGTCAGGTGTAAGAACATTATATTGAAAATTAAATATTGTTTCATATTTAAATTAAAACATAAAACTAATGAAAGTTTGAAAATTAAATGATTTTGATTTTATGAGATTTACTTGCTAACCACCGATCGAGGAACTACCACTGGGGGCATATCTTCTCATCTGCTGATGTATAAAAGTCATCACTTACTGCAAAGCAGATATCTGTGCCCCCTGATCATGAACTGTGCTTCATAGAGAAGAATTTTCTCTCTGAGCATCTTCGAGTACGGACTAACTATAACCAGGAGTAGATGCAGCTGTAATCCCTAGTCGCATGCTAAAGACCTCAGAGGGTATGGGTCTGAAACCCACCCCGCACACTCTACCAAGATGCTCCTTCTCAAGCGGAATAGTGAAGTGACTGTGGCTTTTCATAAGGGGAGTGTGGTCAAAAGGACATCTTTGGAACAACCAGTTCTTGATCATCTAAGGAGTCGGGTTCAATATGAAAGCTACTGGAGATCGCCAGAATGGGAATCGTCTACGGCTACCGGAGGAGAGGAATCATGCATGGGATAAGGCGAGGAGTATGGTTATTATGAAATGTAAGTCTTTGTTGTTTTGATCCTTACTTTTGTTCTTATTTTTATTTGAGTTTGTGGTTGTAAACACTTGGGTACCAAGAACCCATAAACTGGCTTTGGAAAATGAAAACAAATGACCTACAGGCCAAGGACTTTACTAACTGGGTCATCCTGGGAGACTTAGTAGGACTTCCCAAGAATGGAATACCATAGTTATTTAATTTTTACCTATAAATCAAATATCAATATATATTAACACATTAAAAACTGATAATAAGTTATTATTATAAAAAATTGACTTCATACCCCAACTTCTTTGGCAGGATCATTAACAAAACATCCATCTGATTGTTTTGTGAACATCCAACCATAGTTCAGTTCAAGATGCTTCGTTCCCTAAACTCTGTGACTGCATTAAACAAAGATAAATCAAAAATTTAATATAATATAAAGAAAATATTTTCTTATAAATATTTAAAATAATTAAAATATTACCAATGTCGTTCGGCTTCTAGAAAATCGTTTTGAGCCCGCAGTGTGAGGGATGACTTGCTTAGCCCGGTTTGATGCGTTCTGTCTTGAGAGATCCTGAAATAAATAAAATTAAATTTAACAGTAATGTATTCAATGTCATCTCCTCTTCATATACATTTATAAATGTAAAATGAGTATAATATATTAATATATATTGCAATACCATCCGCTTCTCATCACGATGTCTGTCAACAAAAACTTTCCACTGTTCTTTTGGTACCACATTGGGTAGTTTCTCATACAATTGTTGCATGGTCAATGAAGTATCGTTGACATCACACAACAATCTCCATTTGAAATCTCTCCATTTCAAACCAAGATTTTTCAACTTCCACTTCTGTGCTATCAAATCAGTAATTGTAATGTGGAAGAAAATATGTATAAAGAAATTTATTTTTAACAAATTAGTAACATAACATTCAATTAAACAATAATGTCCTAAAATTACCATTATTTGGGAATCAAAAACTTAATTTTTCTATCTTGGATCCATATTTCTCCAATCATCATAAGAAATAGGAAGTGAAATGGGCTACGCTGCAAGCTGGCCTAGAATCTGGCTAAGTAACCCCGTGGCGTCATCCATAGGGACCCCATAAGAATCAAATGGCATGACTATCTTCTCAGCATTCATATTCCAATCATCTGAACTTTTTATGTTTTTTTATGGTTGTATTTTTTTCATATTCAATGAGAAAACAATTAGTATAGACAAAATGAAAAAAATTTATTTAATTAAAATTTGTACCTATGATAGTGACACTATAGTATGTCCATGATGAACTAGAATGGGCGTGTCGCCGTCCCAATGTTGAGGCATCTGAAGGGGGAGTAGACGACTCAACCTCTAATGAGACACCCACAGATAGTGTGAGAGATGGTGTAGGGGGAGGTGGTGTAGGGGTGTAGGAAGCTTGTGCCTCAGATGTCGTGGGGAGGGGGCCAGATGGATCATCATCTGTCGCAGAACTAGATGAAATAGTGCACCACTTTTTTCTTGGCATTCCTATCATTTAATCAAATAAAATTTAGTTTAAAATATATATTTTAAAAAAATTATGCAAAAAAAATTAAAAATGATAATATATTCCCAAATACTAACGGAAAAAATATATAAAACATCTTCCACTTCATCACCAATATCATACAAATCTCCTTGTATTATGTGAACAACTACACTCCACCCTTCATCCACAACATCATTCACATAATATACCATTTTTGATTGCGATGCTATGATATATGGATCATGCAGTTCACGATCACCAATATCCATCAAGCGAGAGAAGTTCACAGAAGTAAGTTGCAAGGAATCTCTTTTAACACCTTTGATAAAATCAACCCATTTGCAATTGAATAAAACAACAGAAAAATGTCTGTGGTCATTTAATTCAATAATATCATGCAGCTTTCTAGAGTATCCCACTTTAGAAAATGTAAATATACCATTATTTAGTGTTTTCAAACCCACTTCTTGATCAACTGTGTGAAATCTAAATCCATTCACATTATAAGCGTCAAACTTTCTATCTTTTTTTTATAGGACCACTGGAAAGAAACTTCAAATCTTCTGAAAAGTCTTCTCAAGTATCAATATTCATGATCTGAAAAAAATATAATTTAATATATTTTTAAAATGTATGTGTAAAACTAATATTCGTATTTATTGAAATATTTATGATCTTACACGTCGTGCAAACCATTATACAAGCTCTTTATTCACCGCTTTCATTATATCTTTCTCATTTTGTGTTAATCCTCTAATTCTTCTCTTTGTTTGTATCCTCGACTATTCAATAAATGGAACTAAAATCTCACTATTAATAAGCACATATATATGTGCCTATAATAATTTCAATTCAGTCAGTATCACATTTGAGGTCCTCCCAACTGATCGGCCAATACCAGGAATTATTTTTGATTTATGATGCTTTTGAGAATGAGATGATGTGTCGTCAACATGTACAACTCGATTAAATCTTGTCTCAATATCATACAAATATCTGGAAAAAAGGTAAGAAACTCCTCATCCAATTAGCCTTTAGCAATAGAGCCTTCTTGTTAAGATTTATTTCTCATGTATGCTTTCAAATGACCAAGATATCTGTGAATTAAAATAATAATATTATGCATTTATTAAAATTCCAAAAATTGTTTACTTAAATAAAAAACATATAAATAAAATACCTCTCAATTGGAAATATCCATTGATAATGAACATGACCTACTAATTTAGATTCCTCAACCAAATGCATAGTTAAATGCATAATGATAGTAAAAAATGATGGAGGAAAGATCATCACCATTACACAAAGGGTCAATACAAACCTCTCCTGGAGGTTGTCAAGCTGAAATGGATGTAGAGATTTCTCACATAATTGCCTGAAAAATGTGCATAATTGGAGTACAACAGCTACAATCCAATTTTTTTTATTATTTTATAAAAACCATTTTTTCGAAAAGTGGGAACCATATAGAAAGATCCACACCTAAGTCCCCCAATAAAAAAACCACAATTCAATGTTCAAAATCCAACATTCAAATTCTATGAAAAAAAATTCAAAGCCCCACCACGTCGTTCATTCATCCACTCCACATTGCAACTAATGAAACCAAAAAAATCCATTTAAAATTTTGAAATTCAAAAAAAAAACCGTGAGACCATCATCACTACCTCGGTCACCGAACTGACTTGAGACACAAACTCTGACACAAAAGATTCGGCCGTCAGATCGCCGATAAGATCCATCCACCATAAATCCTTGTCACCACCTTGAGCATCGTTTCCATCACTGTAGAGTATCAACATAAACCATCAACAATAGCGGTGAAAACACCCTCATTGTGGTCATGAGATACCATCATCACAGGCCATCAGAACCAAAAGATTTCATCGCTACATAGAGAAGGCACGTACCATCACCAATAGTATCTTCACCATAAGAACCCACAGAGCCAGAAACATCCATCACTGGTCACATCGCCCCATAACCGCGTACCAATCCCCTAACACATCCCAAATTCTCCATGGTAACCTCCCCAACCAACCGACCTAGAAGGGAGGAAGGAAATAGGAAGCCAGAGCAGGAAGGGGCAGCATGGAAGGTAGGAAGACCCGCCGATGAAATGAAACAGAAAAACAGATACCTTTACATTCATTAAAATTCGAAGGAATTTATATGTATCCCTATTATTCATTAAAAAAATGGACGGAGCATACTTTTTATTCTCATATGGCCAGAGATCAGGTTTTATGTTTATCACTTGTAAGTCTTTGCAAGAATTGAGATGATCCTTCGACTTTACATGCTCATTAAGTAATGTGAAAATCAAATTATCACAGACAATCTTCTCAATATGCATCACATCAATATTGTTCTGAAAAAAATTAAATTCCCAATATGGGTGTTTGAAGAATATAGATTTTTTATTCCATTATTTCATTCTAATTTCACCTGATGATGCACTTCAGACCTGTTTTCCGCTATCATTCAAATCATGAACCTTTCCAAATTTTGTTTCATCATTTTCAAGATGTTTCAATATTTCAGAAACCGTTAACAAATTTGGAGGTGGTCTATGATCAATGGAACCATAAAATTTTGATCTGTTTAGCTGAAATCTATGAAATGCAATGAGAAATCTTTGATGGCACAAGAAGAACCATTCTATACTGTGAGGTAGCTGTTAGGGCTCAAAATCAATGTTACAAATGGGATAAGACAAACCCATGTAAGTGTTACAACCAGATAAATTCCCAAGCCCAGGGTAGTCACTAATGGTCCACATTAAAGCATCATGCATTTTGAACATTGTTTTAGAAGAAGCATCAAATGTCTCAACACCATTTCTCCATAACTCCTGCAATTCGTCAATCAAAGGCTGCAAGTATACATCAATATCATTTCCATGCATTTTTTTCTAGGAATAATAATCTAAATGATAAAATATGTTTGTTTCATACACATCCATGGGGGAAGATTATAAGGGATCAAAACAACTGGCCAAATTCTATAACTAGTACTCAAAGTCCCAAATGGGTTGAATCCATCGCCATCCAATCCCAATCGAACATTCCTAAGATCAGCAGAGAAATCTAGATGTAATGAATAAAATTTCTTCCATGATTAAGAATCTCATGGATGTCTCATTAAACCATCATTTTTTTTATCTACAGAATTCCACTTCATGTGTTCGACGGTTTTCAATGACATGAATAATCTTTGCAATCGAGGCTTCAAGGGAATGTAACGCAAAACCATTACAGGGGTGTTATTTTTCTTCTTCTCCATGAAATTATGTTCATTCAGAATTCCAACATCCCCATTTGACTACCATATAGAAGAATAACATTTCTTGCAATTCTGTCTAATTGAATCCTCTCCCCAATAAAGCATACAATCATTGGGACACGCATGTATTTTTGTATAATTCAGACCAAGCATGTTGACAACTTTTTTCATATCATAAAAATATTATGGGATTTTTTCTTCATGAAATTAATCACAAATCATTTACAATGTCATGGACATTGCCTTATTTGTAATTCCACATAGACATTTGATATGGTACAACTTTAGCAGAAATCAAAGCTTTGAATATTTCAAACACCCACTATACAACTGTTGATTTCCATCATCAACTAAATCATGAAACACATTTTTCTCAGTGAGGTTTTCTATTACATTTGGCTCCACAGAATCAATAGGAGGATCCAATGAGATGTTACAATCTTGATCTTCTTGTATTATAGTCTCAAAAACATCACTTGTCACATTGTAATTTGTATCACCCTATTCTGGTTGTTCTGATATGTTTTGATGCTGATAGTGGTGTCTTGTAGTGCCGAATGAATCATTTATGAGTTTTTGTATTTAATTTTCCATTGTCAACAAATTTGGGACCTCATTATGTAGATTAACATCAGTACTCAATCTTTCTGTAATGTTTGATTCTCCATTCCAAAACCAACACAAATATTAACCATGGAATTGATTTGGTATTAAATGTTCATAAACTTCATCTCTCTTCAACCATGTTTGAAATTTACATTTAAGACATGGAAATCTTATTTTCCCTTCAACGGATCGATTAGAAACTGCAAAATCTAAAAACTCATTCAAACCCTTAACATACTGAGGTGTGTTCCTCAATAATGTGATCTAGATTTTATCCCGGTATATCACAATGTGCCTAAACAATAATAAAAAATTTAAAACACATAGTTACTACTAAATAGAGAAAGAGATTCATATATATGATAGTGTAATATTACAGAAACATAATATAACAAAGATAAGCCCCTGAGTTGGATATAAACCCTCTAGTTTTTGGGATAGGGGAAGTTTCTGTTGTATTGAGAAACAGTGTGCTGACAATACCATATTACTCAATTACCACATGGTCAATACTAAAAGTTATGACAAACAGTATTCCTATGATTTTTCTCCCAAATCTTCAAATTTTCAACACATGACTTTTGAAATCCTTTATAGAATCAAAATATAATATTAGATAACAAAAATTAACATAAGCATAACTTGGTTGGAATCATAGTTCATGAGGAAAAAATAATGTTTCCAATCTTGATGAAGAAGAATAGAAATAGCAGGATGTAACCCTTAATTGGACTTGATTGTGTGACTCTAATTCAGAAATCAAATGGTATGCGCTTCATGACCATAAACTAAATGACCCATGTTCCAAGACCATATCTACACCTTCATTCTTTTGGAATTATTGCGAAAATTGAACTGTTTTACTTTTTTTATAAAAATGCATTAATGATTATCAGGGAATTATTAAATTAAAATGAGAATACTACTATTATTTTCCAGATACATATTCTAGAACACCTAGGTGATATCCTACTTATTCTAATATCTAACACCCTATTCCCCTCTTATATGGTGATTATGATTAGTTTTATTGAGTTATAATTAATTATGAGATCATCCATATTCATGATACCATATTTTACCAATTCATATCAGGTTAAATTGAAACATCTCTTCATATAGGCTACCCCAACTTATGGTCAACTCATCATAAACATAAAAAATGTCCACAAATTGTAAAGAGAAACCTTAAACATCATCTATATCGGTACAACTTGCATGAACTAAAACTATATAAGAAAACAGACACACAACTCATCATGGTGAACAATTATAAAGAGAACCCAAGGTAAAAATTGATTCCCCACTAACTGGATATGATGCTAACCTAATCTAAGTTAATCATTTAAAATTGAAAAATGGGATAAATCTTTTTAGGTTGAAAATACGTAAAGGGAAACCTAATAAGAAGACAATCCTTTGTTAACTAGGCCTCCACAATATGAGGATCAAGAAAAATTTAAGTTGATAAAATAAATAACTTAAAGCTTGTGGGGTTCATAATATTAATCTAGAAGAAGTCAGGCTGTACTCGCTAGGCCCTTTTGACTATGATATTTTTTAAGCATTCACTTGTTCTCTCATCCCCAGTTTATCAGTCCAGAGGTATATTGAATAACAGGAGGCTCTATTCATGGACTTCCTATTCCTCTCAAGAAGTGAGAAAATGATGGATAAGAGCATATAAGTTCCATTAATTGAACCCAATTGTTCCCAAGCCATAAAAGAGTTGGATAAGAAACTCCACTTTATCAATATTCTCCTCTATCCCTATGATGATAGAAACCAATTGGCACAAAACACATCTTATCACAGCTTAGTTATTTACAGTGATGTTGGGATCCAAATACTATTTACTTGATTCTGTAAGTAGGAAGCTAACGATACTGTAGAAGCCTCCCTGTTTTATCCCCACATGAAGCCACTATAACCAAAATATGGAGAAACTAGGAATATAGATGCTCTAGGACAACAAGTAAATTAGGATATTGTTCAAAGTGTAGAACATGATTTTGTGGAATTTGTTAAGGGACCTGTAAATGTGGAACTTAATTAGGTAAATCATTTAATAGAACTTCTAAAATAGAATCCACTGACATTTTAAGGGTATTTTAGACCAAATAAATCAAATGTGTTTTTGTATAGGAGGTCCAGTTTTTTTAACATTTATGGGAAACCAGATGAGATAAATGTCGAAGTTGGAATGAATATTCTTGAGTACCCGTTGTTATAATGATTAGACATAGTTGTTTTGGATATTTTGTTTAAATACCTCACTTGGAAAGGATTTGTATACTTTTAATGTAAAATAATTATTCTTGAAAACCATTGGGGTAATAAATGTAGAATACATTGTTAAATTTGAGCATGTATCTGTATAAGAGATTAAATATACTTCAAAATTCACTCACCTTGTTCACTAATCATGAGAGGCAACACCTAGAAAAGTACTAAATGAATAGATCATTATATAAGGTATACAAACTAAGGATTTATAAATATTTTTATTGTTCTATATTACATGCCACCTAGAAATTGATAATAAGGAGGTGGTTGGAGGAAGAGACTTTGGATGGAATATTAGTGTAGGATACACCATTGTTCAGCTATGTGAAACTAGGAGCATCAACATGGGATTTAAACACAATATGTAGAGTCAGTCCTATGATAGAAATGTAATAGAAAATCAATCAACGGGATGAGTTTCTTATAATCTGTATCACATCAATTGACCGGGTTTTTTACAGTGCGTCTTGAATTTATACAAGAATAATTAATTCATATCACCACTATATAATTTACACCATTGTTCCATGAATGGGAATCTTAAAAAATATTTTCATATAATACTATGACCAGTTGGTGAAACAAGATCAAACTAGCACTGGTTTTCTATGCTCGGATGGAATAGTCCTATTAGACTAGTTCTTAACAAAAGACTTAGTAAAACTACGAGGCATCTAGGAATAATTAATTTTATTAGGATGGGCCTCTTTAGAGAATCAATAACTATCTTCTGACATTTGAGAATTAGTTTTATACATAGTTTATGGATATCATGAACAAGAAACATAATTCATATATGGTTTGGGGTACCATTTGTCTAAATATAAAAATTATAGATATCATATATGATATTTTTGTATTGGATACATCCATCATTCTCCTATTGTTAATCAGCATGTTCAAACTATTCCTCATACCATCAGTGTCAACAAACCTCATAGATAGTGGTAGTGAGGGGGATTGAAATGGATAGAATTCTAGATGATTATTATTGCAGTATATTTTATCTAGTTTATTCAGATCATATACATGTATTTCATTGATTTAATCTTTTGTATGAACTACATGGTGGGATTTAAAGCTCTTATAGTCCACCAAGATTATTAGGTAGTGTTCACCTCTCTATATATAGATCTTCATGAATTCGCTAGGGATTTAGTTCTAAATACACATAGAATTAAATATTTACTAATTGTGGTTGGAATAATCAAGGACAAGTTAGTGTAAAAAAATTTATTGCTACTAATGAAACATGAAATGTAACTCTTTCTATCTTAGTGGATTGACACACCATCATCTTTCCAAATGATTTCTCTAGGTTACCATCAAAGAATTAAATAATATATTATATCAATCCACTTCAATGATCATTCCCATAATTGACTATGTTTATCCCATTTATAATGAAGAACCCATTAACATATATTCCATTTTCAATCGCAACTCATTTATCACATATATCAATTCCATACCTTAACCCATTTAAAACAATCAAATTATACCAAATTCACCCTAATGTTATGTCACCAAAAAAACACCTTTATCACTTACTTCATTTAATAAAACAAGTTAACATGTCAACCTAATTGTCGGGGGTTCTATCTCACTAACCCATATATCATTTAAATGACTATGTTCTCAACATATCTTTAAAATAAAATCCTGTAATAGAACAAAATTCAAGATACTCAATTGAAATAATCATGAATACACCCTTTAAAAAACGAGTATTCCTCTTTTAAAAACACAACATGTCCCAAGAATTTCATTTCTATTTAGAACCATTAAAGGGGATTTTAAAACATTTTCAAAAAAAAGGAGAAGCACACCCTCATTTCTAATCACCATTTGAAATATATTAAGATAACCCCTTTTTTCCTATAACATTGAGGTCAAAACCTCCTTTTCAAAACAATACCCACTTTCAAAACATTGTTTTCCTTAATGGAAAACCATAACCAAATCAAAGTGAAAAATTCTAATTTTAACCCAGTTCAGAATCCAACAAGCCATTTCAAAAAAATACCAATTCCATATTTCTAATATCCCATTTACCTTGACTACATACCAACTTACAATTATCTACCCATTCACTTTCAAAATTATATTATTGCAACATTTTAAAAAATATTTCACCAACCTTAAGGGGGTTTCATAACCCAAGGGTAGACCTAGGTATGATCTCAAACACCAATGGACCCAAAAAGTCCTTAGAGGGTTTCATACATCTATCTAAGTCCTAATATAACTTTTCTTACTTAAGAAAACAAAACATAGTAAAGAATTAAATTGAAATAACAAAATATGCGTTTAATACATAAATTTTATGAGAAAAATCTTCAATACCACCTGGGGTCGCGGGGTCATCGGGGTCGCAGGGTCACCGGAGTCAGGGGGTTGCCGGGGTCGTGGGGGTCGGGGTCACTGGGGTCACGGGGAAGAAGGCGTCGATGTGTCGCGGTTGTAACTGGGGGCCGAAGTTGTGGGGGAAGTGGGGATAACAGGGAGAAGTGGGGTCAGGGTGGGGGGGGGAGGGTCAGCTGTGTTAAAAAAAATTTCACGGTGGTTTATAATAAACCCCGCGAAACCATTTAAAAAAAAATAGCAATGGTTACCAGAATCATCACTAATAAACATCTTCTAAAACCAATATTTGTTGTAGTGCATGTCTAAATATATATTTCCATCCATGAAAATAGGTAAACTAAATCCCACAAGATTGGTTGTGAACCTAGAAAATAAATCCACTTTTCCCCACTTGGATTTTTGGATTGTGTTCTAAATAGTGTGGAATGATTAGTTTTTATAGAAGATTTAATTGTGATGATAATGGAGGATAATATAAAAATAATTGAATTCATCCATAATTTTGGAAATACAGATCATAAATACATACAAGCTGATAATTAATGTAATTGAAATGACACTCACAATAGAGTTGGGCATGGTAATATATACTTCAATGTTAATGACTCCAAGAGGAACCCTTAAAACAACCTGTCACTCATAAAAATTATCCACATAAAAGGTATGGAGACCATGGAAGACTGAAGTATTATTATTGAATTTTTGGCCTCCTTAGATAATCATTATATTGAAAACCCCAATGAAGGAGTTAATACTCTAAAAATATTATGTTCTCCTCAGGAATAAATAATGTCTAAATTCATTGATAATTTTTTAGGGGAACCTAATATGATTCCCTTTCCATATAAATTCAATCATTTGAAGTAGTAAATTTGAATTCAATCTCATCTAAAGAATAACCCCCAATACTAGATCAAAAACCTCTACAATGTGACTTAAAATATATGTATGTTATGGAAGGAGAAAAAATCTAGTAATCCTCACTATCCACCTGTCACAAAACTAATAGAAAATAATAATTGATATTTTGAAAATAAAAATTCATGCCATATAGAGGATCCTTAGATACATCCTTTCAATTAATCCCATATTCTATTGCCATAGAATTTTTATAGAGGGAGGCACTAGACCTATTAGTAAACCCCATAAGAGACATAATCCCACTATTATGGAAGTGGTTAAAAATGAGATGGAATAACTATTGGATTCTGATATAATATAAAAAATATCTGGATCACAGTAGTTTAGTCTCATTGATCTAGCTCCCAAGATATATATTTTGAAAATAGTGGCAAATTAAGAAAATTAATGAATCCCTATGATTGTCCAATATACTCTGAGTGTATGAACTAACTGTAAGATTCTAAATCAAGTCACCCCCAGAGATAACAAACCCATCCTGTTCGTAGACCAAATTCTAGAAATGTTGGTAGGAAGAACACATTATTATTTATTAGATGGATTATCTAGTTATTTTAAGGTACCTATTTCACCAAAATACCAAGAAAATACAACATTGAACTTCCATTCTAGGGAATTTTCTTACAAGAGGATGCCTTTCATATTATGCAATGATCCTAGTACATTTTAGTGGTGTGTGGTATGTATTTTATCATATTGCATGGAGGAAAAATTGGAGGTAATCTTAGAATAATTTATTGTTTTTAGGAACTCTTTTGATCATTTATTAGTGAAACTGGACAATATTTTGTAAATGTTTATAGAGAAAAATCTTGTTTTGAACCTTCAGATGTGTCTCTTTATAGTTGAAAAAAGGATATTGTTGGGTTATATAATTTCGAAAATGGAATTTAGGTGTATAAGTCTATAGTTTATGTAATCAATTATTTTTTGTATCCAACCTAATATAGACATATTAGATGATGTTTCAACTATATATGGTTTTATAAAAGATACATCAAGAAAATTAGTGATATTTATCTACCCCTTTCAAGGTTTATTTTAAAACATGATGGATTTGTTTTTAATGATGATTTTATGGAGGAATCTGAGGAGATAAAGAAAAAGTTGATTACACCACAAATTAGGCAACCCCCAAACTGGGAGAACCTATTTGAGTTACGTTGTGCTGAATGAAACTATGTTTTCGGAGAATTCTTATCGTAAATTATTGAAGGAAGACTGAAATTAATAAGATATTACTCAAGAACATTTGATATGACACATATAAAATTTAAAAAAACTACTAAAGATAATTATTAAATGTCTTATTTGTAATAGAATCATTTAGATCATATTTACTGGGTACTAATTTGATTGTATTTACTCATCAAACAACACATAGGTACCTCATAAAGAAATTTGATTCCAAACAAACATTGGTGAGATACATACCACTCTTATAATAATTTATCCATGAGATGAAGGAAAATAATGGAGATAAAAACCCATGTTGTGGATCACACTAGTAGATTCCTGAACACTACTAAAACATGACTACCATAACATATCCTACTCAAAGACTAAAGGTCCTAGAGACACCCTGAGAGGGGAGGGGTGAATCAGGGTGTCAACTATTTATTTTAAACTGAAAGACCTTGTTCCCACGTTGGTAGAAACTAGTATAACCTATATGATGGATATGAGAATAAAAAAAGCATTCACATGCAAAGAGATGACACAACACTTTTTACTTGGTTCACCACTAAGGGATACATCCAAAGAGCATATGCCGACAAGTTGTCGGTCATACCGAATTCCTCTATTCTTCACTAGTTGTGAATTAAAAAGGTTTGAGAATAGTCACTCTGTCCGAGGCTCACTTCCTTTACAACTATTCATTGATAGCTCACTACGTCCCTCGGGTCACTCCCATTGACTCACCATAGCTCTCTGCCTTTGGTGAAGTCCCACTCAGTTTATAGACGTGGAGGTCTCTTCAAAAAATAGACATGAAGTTCTTTGTCTCCTGTTTAGCACGAGACTGTGCTTGAATCAGGGTTCAGATTTGATTCTCTTCTCAGTTCAATCCTTTTTCTTTAGTGCGATGACTGAATGCACAATATCCTCTTTTCTTTCTTTTCCTAAATAACAATCACTTATATGATTTCTCAATAAATAATTCTCAGCTTACTTGGAATTGTCAAAATCAGTTCTCCATGTATGCATGAGATCATGAATGTATCATTTATATTTCCTTTTTAATCTCAGTTTGCACCGAAGGTATCGGGAAATCTTCCAGCTTTCGTGCAGCTCCAAAAATACTGGTGTGCTTTAACTATACCCGACGTGCTTCTCCAAGCTTGCTGCACATGTTTTAAGTTGGTACGCAAGTCTTAGCGCACAATTCCAAACCGGTGTGCATGTTCACCTCAACCACTTGCGCGACACTCACTTCTTCAACTTCAAACTTGCACGACTCACACACTTTTACGACCAAACCAATTTTGGCAGGCAACCATCATCTATCGCGCATATTCAAAACATGGCACACAAGTGTCACCAAAACACTTGCGTGACACCCCCTTTTTCAACTCAAAACTTGGGCGACACACTTCTTCACTTGCCAAAACCTCCTGGGGAACGCAGTAAAAAACTGGCGCGCAACATATACATGCGCGAACACACACCACTTGCGCGACCACTACAGCTGCACGACAGGAGCTCTGATTTTCTATAAGTGTTTAGATCTCACAAAATGGGGAGGGATCGACCTATATTTATAGGCATTTGGATACCCTGTGCGATGGTGTGCAAGTCTCCCCTCAGCGCACATGTTTTGGCACGCAAGTCTCTTCCCCCACAAATCACTTGCAGGCACAACTGCAGAACATGCGCGACACTTATCAATTTTCCATATTTTGATGTTCTGAACTTGAAACACATATGGAGTTCATGTTTTTTCTTCTTAAAGTACACGGCATGCAAGTCCCTTTTCCAAAACCACTTTTCTCTATTTGTCAATTTTCAGGCCCAAAAATTGGGCAAACACTGGAAAACAGCGCCACCTTCAATATATGTTTCATCCATAACCTTCATGCTTCTTTTCTGTGATTTGGATTCTTCAAAAACTCTTATTATTGCATCAAAAACTCCACTATCATGATATATATCCTTTGATAGATCAGCTTTAGCATCATCATATTTTGAGACAATGTGAAGTGCATGGTAATCTCAAAATTCCAATCCATTCCACACGGTATTCTTCTTCAACCGTCATTCTCCAACTTCATGAAAATCATATGATTATATTCTTCAAGAAGTATCTTTCATGGTTCTCATGAAATCATGAAGCATTTCATGGTCTTCATCAAATCCCCATTCTTCTTTAATCATCCTTAGATGGATTATACCTCACCATTCTTAACTGTTGTAAAAAATGTGTCACCTTTAACACATGTTCTTTGAACTTATGATCAGTACAACAATAATATGAATTTATATTCCTCCATTTAATTTGATTACTTCTTTATCTCCTTAATTTTGATCGTCATTGACAACTATTGACAACAAATACATCCTTATACACAAAGTGGTCCCAACAAAGATCACATACCTAGAGAGTAACTCTACATAGTTGAAGGTGAAGTACCCTTGTATACTAATTTATTTAATAATTTAGTTACCAATCATGTTTTTTAAGACCATGACTATAATCAAAATAATAAATTTTGACATGAATCAAGAATCTATGTTTTGGAAGATCATTTTTTTAGAAATTATATAATGATCAATTCATATGGAGGTTCATACCAGCAAATGAAATAGAATTTGGGTTAAATGTTTTTCATAAATATTCAGGTGGAGGCCACTTTAGGCCAGAGGCAATATTTATAAATGTGTAAGAATATATAATTTATTAGAAAAATTTATTTAAAGATGCCAATAAAGTTAGTAAAAAGTGTGATAAGTGTCAATATTATGGAAATATTTTGATCAAATATGATTTTCCTAAAGGGAATATCATTTGGAGTAAAATATTTTAATTAATGTTCATTGATTTTATCAAACCAATTACGATTTCCTTTTAAAATTCATAAATTTTACTTTCTATTGATTATGTTTCCAACGGGTTGAAGCTACAACCAATAAAATTCTAAAGATTGAATGTTTGTTATTGATTTCATAAGGACTAATATATTTTGTTGGTTAGAAATATAAAGGGCCACAATAAGTGACCAAGGGACTCATTTTTTCAATATAATGATAGAGGTTATAATTAAAAATCATTAGTTTCACCAGAATACATCTACACCTTATTCGCCCCAAAAAATCTTTAGGATGATGTGTCTAACTGGGATAGAAAAATTATTTTGTAGAAAATTGATAAACATAATTGGAAGGATTAGAGAAAGAGACGTGATAATGATATTTGGGTATACTAGATACCTTACATGGCACATATAGGTATGAGCTAATACAAGATGGTTTGTGGAAAGAGTTTTCATATACTGATTTAATTAGAGAACAAAGCTAATTGGGCTATTAAATAGATGAATTTAGATATATTGTGGTCTTAGAAAGAAAAAATCCTCCACCTACATGAGTTAGAGGAAATAAAAAGTTTGTATTTTAAGAACTCATGTATTTACAATGAGAGAACAAAAGTAGAACGTGAAAAAATGATCGAGAAAGATACCATTACACATAGAGACCAAGTCCCACTCTACAATTATTGATTGTAGTTAATTCCATGTAAGAATAATTCTTAGTGGGAAGGAAATTTTATTATTACTAAAGTCTAACCCATTGGTGAAATTAAAATTAAGAGAGAATAATAAGAAATACCATTCACTTTCAATGGGAATAGGCTGAAATGTTCCATGGGAATATACCTCAAGAACCTGTGGATGTTCTCAGGCTTCTCCAACCAATCTACTAGTTTCTACCCATGATTTTCATTCAAGAAAATGAAATTAACTAACGAATTTTTTTTGGATAAAACATGTTTTTCAATTTTTTCCAAGGATTTAGGATGTTTTCACCACTCCTGTTATTCCCTTATGATTTATTGGAATGGTTCTTACACTACTATGAGTTTTTTATAAAACCAACATCATGTAAGTATATAGGAAACCCTGTGAATGAATAATTATGTATCGAAAAAGGTAAATGGGAACATGGATTTTATTATTAAATTATTTTTGTTTTCAACTTAATATATGTTTCTAAAAAAATATTAGGAATTCAACAATAAATTATCTATGTTAAAATGAAAATTGCATGCCCAGACTTGAATTTATGAATTACTAGATAAATCTAGGAGTCATTACTTTCAAATGAATCATTTTATTCCGTGTTTTGAATTTCAATGTTATTGTTGTTGAATTATTAATATGGATAATTGAATTATTAAATTGAATCTTGGATGTTAAAATAATGACTCATGATTTGAGTAATTCTTTGAATCAAGTAAATAAAATTTTGCAACCATTTTACATTCTATGAATTTTTGAAATTAATGTGAATTGATTTGTTATTATTAATCCTAACTTGATAGATTTCTCCAAATAAAATTTCCCACTACTAAGAGTATTTCAAGATCATATAATTCTTATTTATTCTTTTCCATATTTATAGAGTGATTTAGGGACATTCCGCATACTAGAATGTTCATTGAGACTCGTAAAAGCTACTAACTAAAAAAAATTCAAAATGATTGTGTAATATTTTTAAAATATCTTATCCATAAATCCCACATTTAAATTAATCATTTTTTATCCCATAGAAACCATGAATCACCTTGTAAGTAATTTTCCACATTTCAATACATTTTTATCCATTTATACACACCTCTTATATGCTTACATGGTATTTTAAAGATGAAGTGTATGGGTAAAGGGATTCATGGAAAATGGGATGAAATGTATTTTATGGAAGAATTATGGGGTGATACATATGGGTATTGAAATTTTTTTATATACATTTAACTTTTATTGATTTCCCTTCATGGAAAAAAATGAGAAAATATGGGTTGTGACATAGAAAATTAAATAATCAAAATCACAGGACTTGTGATTTTTATTATATTTGTCTAGGTTTTTGATGTGACGGTTATTAAAATCATTACTTTCACAAAAAATTAATATAGTACTATGAGAAAAATTATAAAAGTAGTGAAAAATTCAAAAAATGTGCCCAAATCATTAATTTTACATTATCATGATCAAGACATTACATTATTTTTGGGGGGAAATGGGTGTTTCTATATTGAAGGGAATAATGTATTTACATTTTCACTTATGATATCATGGTTTATATTTTAATAGATAATCAGTATATTTGATCCTTAATTTGTAAAAATCAATTCAAACAAACCATATACCCCATAAACATTTGAATCCTTATTGAATGTTCTCATGATTTTATGTGAATTGTTTATTTACAAGATGGATAAAAGAGCTCCTTTACAAGCCTGGGGATAAGAATCATGTTCTTATGATGTGAGCATAACTCTACTAGAGTCACATCATGAGGGAACAGTGAATTTATTCAAGAGATATATATCATTGTTTTCTATGTTCAATAATAAAGAATTATGGAGCATGAATGGATGAGAAGACATTTATAATCATTTTAAAATGCAATAAAGTAAAATATTTGTATTGATTTCTTCTTATGAAATTGAAAAATTAAATTTATATTATATGTGGATTTTTGAAACTTATATTTAACAATAATAATAATTGTATGTTTTTACATTGTAATTGTAATATTGGTAACATTGGTACCTTCTGATTTTCAATGTAGAGATTTTATGCTTGGGGAAAATCATGGTTTATGATTGGGTGTATTTGAAACCAAAATTTAATGCATATTTTTTAAAAAAATTGATTATTCTGAAATGTATTATTTACCTTAATACCAATGATTTTAAATGTTTTCATTAAATGATGGGTAAATTAAAATGTGGAAATAAAATGGTCTATAAAGAATAAATTCTTAAGGAGTTGAAATTGGGAATTTCTTTTTACCTTCTATTGAAATATAATTTAAGTGTTTAGATTTTTTAGTTATAAATTTTTTTTGAGGCCCTAGAAAGACTTCAACAAGGGTCCACACACCATAAAAACAGTCAATAGGGTCATCCTATCACACAACCGATCATGAGGGACCATTCGAGCAGGCAGAGAACGGGTGCATCAAGCCTATGAAGTGGACCATATGGGGGGGTGTAAGATAAAGTGAGTATAGTTCTTAAAAATCCCAAGCACATTAGACCATGGTGGTGAAACCCATGAGGTATCAGGAGGAGTGTCTCTTCAGGAGATCAATACCATTGGATTGCTTGGAGCCATATGACTTCGATCCAGATTCTTTTCCCGGTTACCATCGTTCCTTGACACATATTCATGTGCACACCCACACCTTCGATTCGATCTAGAATGGGATGGTTTGGTTAAGATTAATCACATGAATAAATTGTAGTGTTCCACTATCGCTCTAATGACCCTATAGCCTAGACACATCATTCCACCCATATCCTCCTCTCACCGCTATCGATGTCACTGGTCGATGCTACTACACACCCGAACAACCATGACCGATGCCTCTGAAGCTCAATCTCATTCTCAATCACCATGCAGAGACCATAAATCAACATGGTTTATCTCTTTCTCCTCAAAAAACTCCATAAAGGTCATTTATTTTACCTCTATGTCCATTGTTAAGGTTGGAGGGGTTGAGGGACCACCGACATCCACTACCATACACACTCACTTTCACTTCCATGGTTCGACTGCTGTATTAATGGTAGAAACCCCATGCTCAACTCCATAGATCCCATTCAAAACCTACGCTATTAGCCAAACCAATGGTGTCTTGTGGGCCATCATTGATTCAAAAATTCCTCGTGAGCCATCATTGAAACAATGATGCCTAATTAGCCGTTGTTGAAGACAACCGTGGATCATGATTCACCATTGATACAACGGTGACTTGTGATCCATCGTTGAATCCAAAAATGAATCGTGAGAAATCATTGAGCCAATGGTGACTCATGATCCACTATTGATTGGATTCCACTAATGGATTCCACCATCTACCACCAATGATACTCAACATTTTTCATTGAAAATAATCATAGGTTCTTGACTCGAGGTCAACTGCAATTGTTAAAACCTAATAGAACTATGGATCATCTCTACACTATTATAAAACCTCCCCGATGTTTATTTTGATCAAGTTGACATTATGATGTCTGGATGAGGTTGCTACCACACCCACCATGCCCATGACCACCATGTGTTGCTTCCACTGTTACCACTTCCATGTGGAGATCCTCATCACTTTATCAATGAAAATTCCATTAAACCATTGAATCGATACAATTTTCAAAAATGTATTGATTACTAAACACATAGGGAACAAATATTAGGCTAATGTGATCACTTCGGGTATTCAATTCATCATTAGTAATTTCCTAGGTTTCATATTGTGGATCCACTTTGCCTTCCACACTTTAGAAGAATAATAGTTTAAAAAATAAAATTTGGTAGATTATTCTCTCCATCAATCAATTTTAATCAAGGGCAGACAAGGTTAAATGATTTATAATTAGTTAATTAAATTAAGTAATTTTTTATTCAAAAGGGCCTTTATAGAATTAAAAAAGGGAATCCAATACTAAAACCGAGTCTCTTTTCTCTAATGTGATTTTTACAAACCAAGTTCTTTCCTTCTTTGAAATTCAATTATATTCTTTAATATACATTCACATTCATGACATATTTAATCAAAACACTACTATTGGGTGATGAATTAGGTTATTACTACTACAATACACTTGGGGGAAAACTATTATCTTTTGTCAAACCACATGAACTGGTGGTGTCAATGTTATCCTAAATTAATTGATAGGAATAAGAAATATCTAAATATGTATTTATCCAATGCTTAAAATAATTATCAATGATATTACCATTAATAAAACAATATATATTTAAAGAATCTAATTGATATAGTGACAATGTATTAATAAAAAGTAATTATCGATTAAAGGATATATTACAATACAAATATGTTCTTCCTTATCCAATATATAGAACAAATAAAATGTTATATTTTATGAGTATGATCTATAAAATTATGGATGCATATCATAGTGACTTTCTCTTATTTTTAGAGGAACGTGGTTCCTTAAAAAATTTATAATGTTTTATCAGTTTTGATCTTAGATAATTGATTAATGTCTATAAAATATTTCAAGGTACCTTATATCAATTTAATAATCTAGATGTTTGTGGGGATTTTTAGTGATCATTATTTAGTTAACATAATATAAATATAAATTAATTTAGTTTGAGACTCTATGATAAATTATAGATTTTCAGAAATAGATGAAAATCGACTATCGTTATCCTAAATTAAAAAATTAAAAACAAAAATAGAATAATTATTTTTCCATGTTTGAAATTAATACATAGGAAATTAAAAGAAACACTAATAGAAAATGAAAATTTATGCAGGTAAATAAAAACTTATCATTGTGGCTTTACCTAAAGAACAAATATATATGTTTACATAATTATTCTAGGTAGTAATTTTTTTTGTAAAAGTGATGACATATATTTTAAGCATGGAATTTATGATTTGAAATATGTATTATATATGAGTGTTATGAGGTAAAAAGTTCATAGATATTATTATTTTATATTCTGAGGATTATTGTTCTAAAGTATAAATTAATTTCTTTTATATTGTACTATGCTGGGTCTAATATCAATGGAGTGTTAGGTTGTTCTATACGTGAAAAATTTATAGACTAAGTTATATCATATTTTTTCATGAAAATTATATTTCATATATTTGATAAATTTTTATTTTGATTACATGGATATTTTTACTAAAACAATTCTATTTAAACTCATTGGAGGGAATTTAACCACCTCCATAAAGTGAAAATGAATAATTTGATATGGAAACATATCTTATAAATAATGTTTATAAATAATTATATAAAATAATTATGTCATAAAGTAACATATTAATTATATTCTAATTATCTCACTTGGAGTGTTTATATATCAAATAGTTTCACAATATCACTATTGCCGAAAAAATGTATATGATTGTTCAATCCACACATTTCTGAGTGGAAAAAATAACCAAAAGATGACCTGAATGAAATATTATACAATATTGACATGGCAATATTGGATGATATGATGTGGTGAAAAGATGAGAAACATATTTTTCATTCCATATCCACTCACACACTTCCCATGAATGTGTGATTTCATTTTTTTTATCAATGTTCATGATGGTGTAAGGACCCAAATGAGTAATTAATTTTATATCAAAAATATTAAATGAATGAAGAACTAAATCAGAAGTGGAATGACATATTATGAATATCAATTTGAGATAATATATTTAATTCCCATTGGTGTATTGTTTTATTCTACCATTAAATTTTTGTCACACGATCTCTTAGATTTATTATTTTAAATAAATATATAGTATTGTTTTTGACCAATTGAAGTTTTTTGCTTCTGGGTAAAGAAATTTATGATATATTCTTTATATTGGAGATTTTATTTTTTCCGTAATTCATTAATATTATTGACCACATAATGGTTCTTTTATTAAGAGAAATATTATTATGTGGTGATGTCCCTCGGAGGTTTTGTACCATATTAAACACTATATAAAGATACAGATATAGTAATGCATAAATTGTAACTAACGCAAAAATTATATTTTTAAAATATATATATTGAGAAATGGTTTTATATTCTATATTAATTTTTAAAATTATTTTAAAAGCTTTGGGATCTTGAAATATCATCACATAAAGTGCATCATATATGGTAGAATTTGTAGGGGAGAGGTTTTTATTATAGCCATGATAGAGTGGGAGTAATCTCCTTTGTATTTGTTTCAAATTAGTACTAAGGATTATTTAAAAATTTAAAATCTTAATAACATTGATATATATTTTAATGAATTCAATAATCCTATTTTGGTATCAAAAAAACATAATCATTACATTATAAGTTGGTTTCGAGACCACATATTTAACGAGTTATCTAGAAATACTAAATCCATTAATAAAAGAGTATGATGGTGTTATAATGAACAATGTGTCCATATATGTTTCAACAACAACCACCAAATTAATTATTATATATTCTATATAATGGAAAAATGATGAATATAGAATGAAGGATTATTTTATAGTTACTCTTATGTTAAAATAGTGAATTTATAAAGTGTAAAGTATTGAAATACAATATTTCAAAAATATTTCATACTTTTAAACCACTATAAAGATATGGGTCTTGTATTATATAACTTTTTAGGTACGTATAATTTAATACATATGTGTTTATTACATATGTGTTATTAAACTTTGATAATTTTGAATTGTGAAAGGGGATTTTAATAAATATGAATATAAACAATATCCAATAATAACAGAAATATGATCATTAAAAATAATATTTTCACCATATATAATTAAAACTATTATTTTCATTGTTTTTTTGGATACTAAAAAAATTATATAATCATGTTATATTTCGTTGAGGGTGATTGTTTTCATGGGATATGACAATAATTATTGGTTGGTCCAAGTGAAGTTGGTATATTCTATGTTAACATTGGATAAAGAGATATCATTTAGATCAAAAATAGAAGGAAACAATCTAATAATTAATGAAAAGGAAAATATTTTAATAAATAGTTTTAATATTTCTGATGTTCATTATGTTATATTTTTTAAGTGATGTATAAATTATATATTTTAATATATTTTGGTAACTTTTGGTAAATATATTGTATTCGTCACATGATATTTCTACCAAACATGAGAATCATTGTAATAGGGATCACAAATCTAAAGAAACATGATTCATTTTCCATTGTGATGAAAATAATGAGCCCTGTCGTATGAAATTTTTAGGTAAGGTCATTAGAGAAATAAGTAAATGGCATAAAAGTTATACTAAATAGAATCCACAAGTATAGAATATTGAACATAATAAATCAGTTTCTATCAATTATTTGGGAATTAATATAATTACTAATGCACTAAATTACATGAATATTTACATAATTTTGTTATTATAATAAAAATATTCATTTGTGAAGGCATTTAAGTAACATTTTTATATAAATTCTATATTTATTTTTTTTGATTAATTATTATAATAATATTTTTACACTTCTTTATAAAAAAATACCTTTAACACATAAATATTTTATGAAAAGTATTTTTTAGAATTACATTAATTTCATTTATAGCTTAAGATGCACACAACACCAAGTTCTAAAATTGAAAATAGAAAAGATAAAACTGAAAAATATGGATCCCCTCAATCCTATAGAATTATCTCCCCCTTGAGAAACAAAATAGAAAAGAAAAAAATACTAAAAAACTAATAAAAATATTAGAAAATTAAAAGAAAATGTTAGGATGAATCATAGTTCATATTGATTGAAATAATGAAGTGGTATTTTTGGGGAGCAGTGTGACCATTAGAATCTTATTATTACCGTTGGTCAAATATGAAGATTGTGTTATAAAAACATTGGCCTATTTTATAAATGGGAACTATACCATTTGTTAATAATTTTATCATTATAATTAGTTTTTATTAATTGTACTGATAATGGATAATTGATGTGGAAAGAAAAAATATTGTCCTCAACTAGTATATTCATGTCATTCGAATCCCATTTTTCATATCTCGGGATGGAGGTTGTGTCACTGGTGTTTTCCCTTGACCAAGTCCAATAATTCATTAAACAAGTTATACTTTAATTATAAAAACTATGAATAATTTCAAGTTATTTAAGATTACCACTCTGTCAATATTAGGTGAGCTAGCCCATGAAACTACCAAAATCACAAACCTTAATCTAAGGGTGTACCTGACTGTGATAAGTGGTTACCTATCCCAGCTATAGTTACATAAAGTGTAATTTAAATTGTTTAAATTAAATTATGTTCCATCAATATAGTTTTGAGAATAATGTTTTTTTAATAAAATAAATGTTTAATTAAGACAAATTTGAAAATTTTACTATTAGACACAAATAAAAAATAACTATATTTTAGAAAATATATACAATTTTATAATAAACTCATGTTTTATGAATTTTTTTAAATAAAATGTATTCAAAAAAACAATTTTTTGAATAGGAATGATATAATTTTTTTTATTTTTCTTCAGAATTTTTATAAGTGTGGGAAATTTGATTTTGTCTTAAAAACTGCAATTTTTTTAATAAATAGGGATGCTTATATATAAAATTTAAATTCTCATATTTAAATAATTATATTGAAAAAATATATATTATATTTTAAATCAAAACATTGAAATTATGTTTAGGATGTTTTTTTTATAATTTTATAGAATATATTATTTTTCAATGAATAGTATAAATATAGTTTGGGGTTTACGATATGTTTTATGACTACATATTTCCTTCATGAAGATTTAATAATAAATTAAAAATAATAAATAACTTAAAATATGATATCTTATAAATATGAATTATTTTATTATCTTTTAATCAATTTCAATACCTATAAGTGTCTTTCTAAAGTCTTAAATAGAAAATATGATTTTAAAAACAATATTTTTTAATTGAATATCAAAATAATAATTAAAGATGGTGTCTGTTTATATTTAAAATATCATAAAATGAAACTAAAATTTCCAAACCCATTAAGAAAAATGATGGGTATTCAAATGGGTTTTTATTTTATAGAACCTATCAGAAACATAAATAATATAGAAATTTGGTTATCTAACCAAATTCCATTAAAACATAATCTTGATCATAATATTCTTGGAATAAAAGCTAAATAAAAACTCCTTATAAATAATCAAATGATAATAAAACATAACTATTTATATTATTATAGTCAAATAATTACATGAATTATCAATTAATAATATTAGAATGAGATAACACGTAATTCTAGACATCTAATTTATACTATTCATGCCTTGAACAAAACTTTACAAAATTAATGTTTACTTCCTTGACCAAATCCATATATTAAAATAAATGGGAAAGGACTCAGCCAAGTCCATATCTATTTTTTCTCATGAGACCTACCGATTCATGGAGGGGTTATAGTGGGCCCACCCATAACATAATAATTCTAATTCATTCTTCATATTAATAGGGTGAAACATAACTGACATATAAACATGAAATGTACATAACATTCCCTAATCAGTAAACACAATCATTAACCAATCTGAACAATATATTGAATGGTATCAAGATAGTGCATCTAATGTCTGACTGATTGCACCCCATTTAATAAAATATCTGATATGATATCACATAAGATGAATCCAACATATTCATAAGATTAAATAAAGTTTTTTGATATATTTGACAGTACACTAACAAAATTTTGTAAGAATTCATGAGAGAAATTCCCTATTTTTCTTTTGTAATGAAGAGTTCATTTGATAAATAATTTGTATCGGTCATAAAATCCGATTTTAAACATGAATAACCAATAAAAAAAAGAAATTTATAATGAAATTATATTTGAATCATAAATGATGTCCAACTAAAATGAAAACATTTAATCAGGGATTTTATTAAATTTAGGAAATATGTTGTTTTAGTGTGGTTTGAAGGAAAATATAATAGAGTCTTAAAAGCTGTAAAAGGATTATGTTTTTTAAAAAAAATAAAAAGATATAAGATATTTATTTAGGATAAAGGTGTTACATTTCAATAAAATTTGTGTGTTAAAAAATAATATGGAGTGTACATGAAGATGGGTAAGAAATCTAGAAGATCCCTTTATTCGTCCTTGCTTATCAGGTAGAATTTAGAGGGGAACCGTGTAAAACATGTATTTCCCCATAAAATAAAGATGTTTTTTTAGATATATTAGTTTTTAACATATTAAAATAATATATAATAATTATATGAAATTAATAAATAATTAAATTGTGTTAAAGATTGAGAATGTGTCACCCGAATGAAAAATGGAGGTTCGGGAAGAAACTCTTACTTAATGATAGAAAGTGTTGTTCACATTTACATAACGTCTTGAAAAATGAAATTGTATTCAGTAAAAAATTACATAAGTATATAATTAATAGTTATTTTTTTATTATAATCATATTATTTAGATTTATAGCCTTTATTATGATTTATAAGTTTTAATTCTATCTTTTTGGAGTGTTCTTTTTCTTGGGTTTAATGTTGTTCCACTTGTTAACATGTATGGAAGGTCAGGTAAAATGAGAATATATATCCAAAACTAAAATTATATATTATTAATGAACATACATAAGAATAATTGGATATATAATTAATTTGATTATTTTTTTTGAGGATAAATCATTAGATAAGATGTTAGTGATGGCTATTTTGATTATTTTAGCATTCTTTCGATCATTATACCATGGTTTTTTATTAATTAATATCATGTATATATAATTGTTGGAGAAAATTAAATAAGATTTAATTCATTTAGTATAATATTTTTTACTGTAAAAATAATTTTATGACCAAACATGATAGAGGAATTAAAAAACAAAAAGACATCATCCATGAAAGCTATAAATCGACACCTCAAAAACAATGTTTTCATCTTTTTGATAAAAAGAATAAGAGATAAGTCACGATGGTTTATTTTCCATGTAAATAATGAAATTAAATTATATATAACATAATGGAGTTATCATACATTTTTTGAGGGAGTAGGTGAAGAGATTATAATAAATGAAAAAGGGGAAAATAAAATAATGAATGTGATAATGGATTTTACCACTTGAATTCATCTCCTAGAGAACCTCATTAGGGAAATTTGTGTTTCTATTTAGTTGAGATATGATCCTCATGAAAATAGTGGAGATTCATGTTAAGTTTATTTTGAAGAAATTTTACAATATTAATGGCTTGCGAGATGTTTGGAGAAGAGGTGGTGAGGCGGGGTATTTATACTGGAGGAGAGGTGAGTTTTTTTAATATTATATTTATGTGGATATAATTTTTGCTCAAGAATATGAATAATATGAGAATTATAAGTAAATATATTAAGTATTAATGATATTTGGATATTATGGTCTTACATAATCCATAAATCATCTATGGATCAATAATTAATTTTCTGATTAAATACGATAAATTAAAAATTTCATTATTCACTAGAAATTAAACTATTTTTTAAAAAACAAAAAATAACCCTAACCATTTTTAGATTTATAGAATTAAAAATTGAAATAAATTTTATAAAAATAATAGTTTATTAATGAGAAATCCAGTTTGTGAATATAATAATCATTTATTAAAAAAACTAATTTATAAATTATAACTCATTTTATTAAAAATTGAAAAATTAATTAAGGGCTCATAAAATTATCTTATAATCATAAGTGAAAAATTTCATTTATGAGAATATTTTATGAAAATATATTTTATTTTAAATAATTATATTAATTATTCAATTTTAATTAAACATTTATGACTTATAAAAATAAAAACGCTCAATTTCCCTCTATAAAACATTTAGTGGTTCTTTCTATGATTTTAATATACTATATTTTAATTTATAAGATTTATAAGGTTTTTCAGACATTCATGGGTGAAGTTACCATTCAATTGGTAATATTACATTTCTTAACGACAACAATACTAATCTAGTGGAAATATTTAATATTATATTACAGTTCGAAACTCAGTGTTGTGAGAAGCATAAAATTTTGAAGATATTAAATTTTAAAAGAGGAATTCCATAAAATTTTGGGGTGTTACATTCTACCCTTATTTAAAATATTTAATCCTATAAAGTTAAAAAATTCACCTCAAAATAAAATTTGTGTTTTTCATCACAAATTCTTGTGGTTCTCAAATCACCTATTTCGTTTATTTATTTATTACGAGTAATTTTACTAACTAGGCCTACTAATTCGTCAAAACCTTCTCTCAAGTGCCTCGAATCTAGATAGGATATTCATGGAAAGATAAATCAATTCTGGAATTATATTCCATTAGAATTGAGGACATGAATTGCGGCCGGAATTTACTTATGTAACAAAGATATGTGTAATATATTCTTTACTCTAGAAAGGATACGATTCATAAAAAAATGATAATCCATAGCTCCTACTCTCTCCAAGATTTCGAAAGGTCAAGTGTACCTAAGGCTTAGTTTTCCTTTCTATCAATATCATATAATACCCTTCCATAAGGATACATTCATGAAAACATTATATCCCACTTGAAATCCCAATTCCTTCCTTTTATTATCTATATCTCTTTTTCATAATTTGAGATGCTTTGATATATGTTTGAATTGTATTTATCTTTATTGTTTCTTCCTCCACATGTTTTGGTCCTACAATATTCTTTCACTAATTTCCTCCAAACAAGTTATTGAATGAAAACACTTTCCATACAATGCTTCATGTGGTTCCATTTGAATATTTACGTGGAAAATATTATTGTATGAAATATCTAAGAAAGGTATGTAATGATCTCACAAACCATTAAAGTCATGTGAGCCTGATCTCAACATGACTAATAATGTTTTTATTGTCTTATTAGAATCTCCATCAGTTTGAGGGTGATATGATGTAATCAAATAAACCTCACTGTCTAATGATTTTTGAAAATTTTATAGGATTTTAAATTAAATTATGGATCATAATCAGACACAGTTGAAATAGGTTCTCCATGAAGTTTTATAAAATCATTAATATATTTGTTGACAAGGTGATCCAATAGAAAATACTCCCTTATTGAGATTAAATGTGCATATTTGGTAATTCGATCAACAATTACACATATTACATCATTTATTCATGGTGTCTTTGATAGTATTGCAACAAAATACCCAGGAATTCCATCCCATTTTCATGTAGGAATAGGTAGACGTGTCATGAATCCTCCAGGATGTTGTCTTTCAATAATAAACTTTTCAATGAATAAACATCCTATAATATAATTAGTAATTTCACAATTCATATTATCCTTCTATAATTGTTCCTTCAGATATCTATAGATATTTGTTCTACCAGTGTGTATAGATAAATTTGAGTTATTGGAATCATCAAATAATTTCCTTTTTAGTTCAAGTATAGAGGGAACAAAAAGCATCTACCCAAATTTCATAATTCCATCAACATACATGATATCTTCCAAGTTACCATAATTCAAAACATTAATTTTCCCTTGAAAATTTCATATTTATACTAAGACGTTTTAATACATCCCAATAAATATGGTTAAGAAAACAATGGAAAAATTAGTGGGTTTTCAGCATTCTTGACAATTCCCATATCAATATTCATTGGATCTAGGATAATAGCATACCTTTCAATTCATATTTTCTTTAGAACTCATTGATTAATCCTACTCAATGCACCTGATACATTGTTTTCTTTCCCTGGGTAATACTTTATTAAAAAAAACCAAAATCCTTGAGTAGGTCAAGAAATCACAAATCTCCTGTTCAATTTATCATAGAATTATTCACATTTGTTTTTCAAAAATAAATTTAACTCTATTACGATTAATCTTGGTTAATGAGTTAACTAATTAAGAAAATTTATAAATGAAACACCGACTGTATCCTGCTAAACCAATGAAACTATGCACATCGGCAATATTCGTTTTTGTAGGCCATTCCTCAAATAACTTTTTATTTTTTGGATCAACTAAGATTCCATTCTTCGAAAAAAACATGTCTAAGAAATTAAAATATTTGAAATAATAATTCACACTTGTTAAACATCCAATATAACACTTTTCTTATAAGAGTGTCCTGAATAACCTGCAAGTGGTTCTAATAGTCCTCAATGCTTTTCAAATATATCATATGTAAATACCACAAAAAAATATTCAAAATATTCCTTGAACAATATATTCATTATTTCCATAGAATTATAGGGATTATTAGTAAGTCCACATAGGATTAATGTAAACACATTATGTCCATACCTAGTTTTTAATTTTATATTTGGAATATCCTCCCTCTTCACACAAAACTGATGATATCGATATCAATGATAAATAATTGAAAAATATTCATCCTCATAAATATTTTAAAATAATTCATAAATGATAGGCATATAATAATTTTATTATATTGTAATATCATTCATTTCTCTATAGTCAATGCAGATCTTTATGAATCCATCTTTCTTATTGAAAAAGATAACATGGGAACCCATGGAGAAATTATAGCGTGAATAAATACCATATAACTCAATTAATATAATTGTTTCTTCCACTCAACTAATTCCATATTTTCCATTATATAAGGAGTATTTAATATAATTCTTTCACCCGGAATAACCTTATTTATTTTGGGGATATTTATGTAAATATTATGGAAATACATCAATGTATTCTTATACTGTAGGTACACCCTCAATTTGAAGATCTCTTTCCTCGTCATTAGAATATGTTTCTCTCTTCTCCAATAATTTAATTTAGAATAGAAATTAAGGGTGGATCTATATACAACTCAGATGATGAAGTCTACACATAAAAGATGATAAATTACATACCTTCATTAAAAATAAAAATTACATTCTATTTGAAATAAATTTTTCATTATATTTCAAAAGACAAAACATACCAAGAATTATATCAAAATATATAGTAGGTATGATTATAAAATCAGTTATTAAAGCACATTTATGTGTCATAATAAGAACTAATTGATCCATATTTTTTTACGTAAGGTTTCAACTAGGATTATTTAACAACAACTACCTTATAACAGTCAACTGAAAATATATAATTTTTAAATAAATGTGGAATGATATAAAGGAATGTGATGATAAAGAATAAAGTAATTATTTAGAAGAATTTGAGGATATTATTAGATTACATTCCACTACATCATTAATAACTATAACCTCAGCTGTTGTGATCACATAATATTGTCTATAATCCCATGGTGTTTCCTAAGGAATGTTTCCATGAAACTTAAGAAAATTGTTTTCATAGTTTCCCATATACATTAAATCATATAATTGAACATCATCAATTTTTTTTATTCCCTTGAAATAATTAGCAAGATTTCATTTCCCATCACACCTATAGAAAATTACCATTCCTTTTAAGCAGGCACAAGTGTGTTTTCTTCAACAAGCATAACATGATTGAAGAATACCATTCCTTTGAAATTTCATTGGGGAAATATTTACTTCTAAATACATTGTAATGGTTCATAAATAAAATTTAAATTATCAAATTAATAACCCTCCCAGGCATGTCAATATAGATGTGTAGTAAAAACCATTATCATGTACCAAGTTACACAAATTAAGGATGGAAAAACGTTGTCAGAGTTGTTACCCCTAGGTGTATATGTACTAGAAAAACATCCACATGTCGTATCCAAACATGGATATATTGTTATGAAGATCTAAATTATCTATACCATACCAAAATTCTTTAATGTAATTCTATTATTATCCTCAGTTTTGATGATTGGGTTATATTCTCTAATCAGTGTTTTCTAAATATAGTTTACATGGATTCTAAAACACTTTCTCTAATACCGATAGTAATGATCCCTCCCCCAGTAGCCCAGAGCTAGTACCTTAATTAATTACAATAGTTCATAGAACAAGCATTCACTTCCTGACAGACCAAATATTTTTCTGTATTTGAAAAATGGTTTAATATATATTTTTTACATTTAAACATAGAAAAAACATAGAAACTCTTTTGGAAACACTAATAAACCCTTATATTATCCCTGTAATTCATTCATAATAAACCTTTTCGCATCCTGGAAAAAATAAAACATAAAAATTCTATAAGGTCATATGTTTATTAATTGTAAAAAGTATAGAGGAATATATTAATAAAATAAATAATAAAAAATGGGGATTAACTAAAAAAACATTCTGTTAAAATCTATTCTTGAGCATATTTTATAGGAATAAAAGAGGAATAAAAAGTCCCTAATAAATAAGCAAATGATAATAAAACATAAGACTGGACATTCAACGAGTATAATAATCCAATGGATTAAAAATTTCTAATTTAAAAATTAGGTAATTAACAATAGTCGAAATCAGAAACATATCATCAATGAATTGTCCCTGACATCTGAAAATAAATGGTTAAGGCCTCAGACAAACCCATATTAAAAAAATGTTATTACCCCCCCCCCCAAAGTCCATAACTGTTGTGTCTCATGATACATGCTAATAGATATATGGGTTATAGAGGGACCCAAACTTCACTTAAAAATTATAATTAATTCATCATATAATTGTGGTGAACCAAAAACAATATATACAAATGAAATTTAAATAACTTTCCCCATCTAGTAAACATAATCACTAACCAATTTTTGTAATATAGTGATAAGTATCAACATAGCATATACATAGTCAAAATAATCACAAACCATATAAACATATATATTATATAATATCATATAATTTCAATACCAATTAAGTATATGTTTCAAAAAAATTAGTTCAAATATCTTTGAATTATCTAATAAAATCATCGTGGAATTCTTCATTGAAATACCATTTTTAATTTTCCATTAAGATCTATTTGTGAGAAAATCAATAATATTGGTCTTAAAATCATATTGTAAAAATTTATATACCAAAAAATAAAATAAAATGACAATTAAATTATGTTTTCGGCATAACTTATGTCCAACGTATGTTAAAACATGTAAAATCTGTTTTCAAAAAACATTATAAATTAGCCTCTTTCGTACAATTTACGGGAAAATATAGAAGATTAATTAAAGTATACAAAGGATTAATTGATTACATAAAACATGATAAGAGATAAGACTTTTTTTAATGATAAAAATAGTAATTTTAGAAAAATATTGGTGTCTTAATATAGATAATGGAGTGTTCTTGTAAATGGGTAAGAAATTGGGAAGTTCCCTTTAATTGGGATTGGTTATTAGGAAAAATTGGGAAGGGAACCTTGTAAAACATTTATTTCCCCATAAAAGAAAGATGAATTGATGTAGATACATCAGTATATAATATTTTAATAGAATTTATAATAATTTTATAAAAATAATGATGAATTAAATTGGGGTAATGACAAATAAAGTGTAACCACAAAGAAAATGGTGGTTCGATAAGAGACACTTACCATATGTTGAAAAGCATTATGAACATGTATTTCATGGTTTATATATTGAAATTAACGTAATTATTTATTTATTTTAGAACGAATATAACATATATTTTAGTAATTATAACCTTATTATGTTAATTTATGGCCATTTTGGTGAGTTATAATATTTAATTCCATTGTTCTTGAGTGTTCTTTTCCTTGGTTTTCACGGTTAGTTCACTTGTATACAAGTATGAAAGATCATGTGAAATAGTAAAAGTCATCCAGAATTGAAATAATATTTTATTAAAGAACATAAAAATTTTAAATGATTATAAAGTTATTTTGTTATTTGGGGTGAGAATGAATCGTTATATAAGACATTAGTTATTATAGTTTGGATTGCATTGGCGTTATTTCGATCATCACTCGATAGGTTTTCTTTATTAATTAATATTAGGTATATATAATGTTATTAGAACCTTTAATAACCAATAATAAATATATTTTTATCAGTTTTATCCAGAAAATGGTTTTATGATAAGCCTAGATGGATAAATTGAGAAACCAAAACCAGTTGTCCATGAAGGTAGTGAATCAGCATCTCAGTGACGATGTTTTCATCATTATAATTAAAGGAAGATGAGAAAATTTAGGAAGGTGTATTATACATTTAGAAAATAAAACTATAGTATATATAAGATAGTAAATTTATCATTCATGTTTGGATAGAGGAGTTGAGGAGAGTATACGAAATTAAAAGAAACTAAAAATAAAATAAATAAACAAAAAATGATCTTACCTCACAAATTTAATTCCTTGAGAACCTCCTTAGTGGATTTTTTTGGACTATTGTTTAGACAATATCATATAGTACATGTGGAATAGAATTGAGAATTGTCTTTTTCTGAAATTTGTGGAGGTTCATTGATTATAAGTGTGAGGAGAAGAGGTGGTGATGGGTGATATTTATAGTAGAGGAGATGGGTGTTTTTTGAATATAGTATTCATTTGTTTATTATTTCAGCTAAAGAGTTTGAGTAGTTTGAAAATTATCATTATAATATATTAAAATAATGAATATTAATTTTAGATAATGGGTTTCCATCATCCATACGTAATATTTGGCTCAATAATCAATATATTTATTGAATATGGAAAATTGCCATATTTCACTATTCACAAATATTCATCTATTTTAGAAAAAAGCCCAAAAATTAACTCTAACAATTTTTGAATGTCTAGACATAAAAAATGAACTCATTTTATAAAAATAATTTTTAAAATATGAGAAATTTAATTTTAAAATAAAATCATCATTTATTTGAGTAATACCGATTTTAAAATTATAACAAATTTTATAATAATTGGAAAATGTAATTATGGTGTCATTAAATTATCATATAATAATATGACCTCAAAATAGTAATTTAAGATTTTATTTTATGAAATTATATATTCATTTAAATAAATATTTTAAATTAAAAATTATAATAAAAAATTTAGGAATTACAAAAATAGAAACACTTAATTTATCATTTTGAAAACATTTATTTGAATCATCCATGATAAAAATATACCATATTTTCATTTATAAGATACCTATATTGTATTTATACATTCATGGGTGTCGTTATAGTTCTGTTGGTTATATTACTATTCTAATTTTCACATTACTATTCTATTAACCATATTTAATTGTATATTACGATTTTAAACTCGACATTGCATAAAGCATAAACTATCGAAAAAAATTAAATTCTAACTGAGGAATACCATAAAATCTTAAGGTCTTATAAAACCCACCATAATCCCCAACATATTCCAAGGGATAATAGTCAGCCATTTTATATCATGATGATGGAATTAGGGTCTCTAAATAATGTGGTATAAGGTATACAAGTTATGATCTCAAAGAATGGAAGTACTTTGTTTAATTCTAGTTCTAAAAATTCATTTAATTCAATCAATTTTGGAAATAATATAGAATCAATCATTGAACTGAATGAAGTAGAGTTATCATTCAACACTAATGGAATGATTTCCTAGTATCAATAGTGTATAAAAATAACTATATTATATTTTTCAGGTATAATCTCATCACAAATCTTGTAATCATTCCCATGTCAGAATTCCAAACTCTAGTTGGGATGAACTAAATATAAATGTATAATCCAAAAATAAATTTTAGGAGAAAGTAAAATTAAGTATCCATGAATGGAAACCCTATAGGTATATACAAGGGAGATAGATCTTGATATAAGCTTTGTCTAGGATAACCTCCCATAGCATTCCCTTTGGAGATGATTACTGAAGAGGGGGGATGAAAATGAATGACTAAAGATATAAAATGTACCTAACATTCATGAATACATATATGTGTTTTTAAAGAGTTTCATGGACCTACCCTTGACAGAGAGGTATATTTCCCTATTTATCACATCCCAATATCCAAGATGATTTTTAATTCCCCCTATCAAATGGAAAATAAGAAGTTATTAGAACAAAAGATACAACTTCATGATCCTTTGGAAAAGTAATTTATCAAATATGTTTGTTTCCTTAGGGAGATACAATTCTATTTTTAAATAATAATGAGAGATAAATATGACTACAAATTGATTATAAAAAACATAATAATATCATAGTGATGAAAATATACCCTCTCTTAAATATTGAGGATTTGTTTTACCATATCCATGGGGAATAATTCTTCACTATGAATTACATTTATTCCAGGTATCAGCAATTTAGGGTGAATAAATAAGATATTACAAGTATTTACTTCTGAACATGATATGGGCATTGCTAGTTTTTTGTTATGACCTCCATCTAGACTAATACACCGTCAATATTTATGGATTTTATTAGCAGAGTATTTATACAATACGTTGATATATTCTTGTTATTTTTTATAATGATATTATAATATATTAAATTAATTAATTTTGAGTATGAGGATTATGTAATTGTTTTATTGAAAACTCTGAAGAAGGAGAATATATTTGGAAAAATCGAAAATGTGCATTCTTCTTTACATAAATTTTCATTATTTAGGTACAATGTAACCATTGAAAAAATATTAGTTTACCTTACAAATAAATGGTTGAATGGGAGTGGCATTATCCTACAACAGTAATAGAGAGTTTTAGTTTCCTTAGCTTTATAGGATATTAAACGGGGTTTGTGAAAAAAATCATGAATTTCTAATCCGCTAACAATGTTAACTTGAAAATGTTTATGATCATCCGAATAATTGAGTGTGATGTACGGTTCCATAAACTGAATAAGAGATCAGCTACTATAGATATGTTAACTCTTTCCTCTAGTGGAGATGGATTTTTTACTAATTGTGATTCTTATATAAAAGGAATCGAATGCTTCATTATTCCAAACAAAAAGTAATTCACTAATGAATCTTGATAGTTAAAGTATCAGGTGAAGAATTATCCTAAATGTGACCTATTGTTAGTTGAAATTATTTTTTCTATGAATATATAGAGGGAATATCTTTAGGAATAGAAACATTATATATATAGAAACTAGTAGAGTTCGATGTATATATTCAATAAAAAGTAAATTAAAATGAGAAAAGGGAGATGATTGGAACCTCTTAATGACAGTGACTATTCATTTCATTATCACCTTAAAATATAAAAAAGTATCTGAGGAATTAATTTGGAAAGAAACTATTGTGCTAGCAATGATAAGGATTAATAGAGATCCATTGATCAAGGAACTAGTATGGTTGTATATGTTAATCATGAGTCAAGTGATATCATCAATCATATCTGAAAGGTTTTCTCAGACATAATTATTAGAGAAGATATATAGATCTCAAATAGATGTTCCTTTGATACAAAAAGAGATAGTGGATAGAATAATGGGAAATATCCCAAGTTCAATAATGATCTAAAGGATGCAATAATAATTAATAAAAGACTATGTGTCCCATGTATCCTAGAAAAAAAGGATCTAATAGATGAATCTCATAGATCTAGGTTCTCTATACGTCCAGGAATCACTATAATTTTTATGGACCTTTACGGTAAAAGTTGGTCAAATAGTATAAAAAGAGACATTTCTAATCAAACACCAATGATATTTTTGATCCAATAAGTGAAAGAAGAGTGTAAAATTCATAAATGGGTATTGAAACCACTACTCATAAAAAAAATTTAAGTGGGGAAATATCAATATGGACTTAATCATTGGTCTTTCAAGAACATCCAATGCTAACAATGTGATTTGGGTTATAGTGTATCTAATCCAAAATAATCATTTTTTATTTCTATTCATGAATAATAATATCTTGAATAACATTCTGTGATATACATAATGAATGTGGTGATGCAGCATGGGGTTCCACTTTAAATAATTTTTATTATGATCCAAGGTTCACACATAAATTCTTGATATGAATTCAATGTTATTTAAATACTAAAATGAATTTTAGTCTGTGAAATCACCCCTCAAATGATGAAAAATATGAAATGAATATTTGTACACTTGATGGAATGCTGAGAATTTGATCAATGTAAATTAAAGGTGGACAGTATCAACACCTCCCATTAGATTATTTCTCATAAAATCTGTCTTCCACTCAATTATCCAAATAGAACCCTATAAATCTCTATATGAGAGGTGATATGGATATTATAATTTTGAGGTAAATTTGGTCGGATAAAACATGTCGGTTTCAATCTTGTGCTAGAGATGATAGAAAGTTTCATGCAATCCAATAAAAAATAAAATTCACTTAGAGTCAGAAAAATATATTTGATGACGACCATTAAAGGGCTATTTATTTTGATGTTGGAGACATTGTTTTCCTTCACATATCACAATAGATGACAATCATGTAGTTTGAAAAAAAATGGAATCTTATCCCTATGTAAATTAGCCCATTTGAAATCTTTTATCATATAAGAGATGTTTATTATCCCTATAACATCGAAAAATTATGGCCCATGTTCATTATGTATTCCATATATCTCTCTTGAGGAATTACATTTCTAATCCCTCAAAATGTACTGAATCCAGCAGTGGCATAACTAGAACATAACCTCACTTACGAGGAGTTACTTGGGGAGATCTTACATTGTAGATACTAAGTTCTATTACACATTAGAACTCACAATTTAAAATTGTTTAGGAGGAACCACAATATAAAGAGGTGACATGGGAATCAAAGGAAACAATGAAATAGAAGTACCCTCACCCATTCTCAACCGAGAATATGAGTTGATATTTTGGGGAAGAAATTTATAAAATGGGGAATAATGTAATGAACCTTTATTTTTAAATCATATTTTTTTCCTCAAAAAACATGTGTTATATTATATAATATTATAAAAAACCTTATCTCATTAAAAAATATCATTTCATTAGTCAGAATTAAAACCAACGAAAATGTCAAACAATACAATTAGACAAAAAATTAAAAAATTAAATATAAAAATGGAAAATATGTATAACCCCAACATCCCATAATGATCACCCCCATATCCAACACTAGAGAAATGGAAATAATATTAGTGTTCTAATAAATATCATCGAAAATGAAAATATATCATTTGGAGGAATTTTATTGAATATTGAGTGAAATATTAAATTTGTATTTATAGGTAGAAATGTGATAGTTGGGATAGTAATATACTCGTTGGTCAATATAAATATTGGTCTATTTGACCATTGGGATCTATACCCATTGGTAATAATTTTTCCCTTATAATTATTTTTTATAAGTAGTAATTATAAAAGATAATTGGTGAAAAAAGAACAATTGATTTCCTCAACAAGTATTGTGATATTGATTGAAGCCAATTTTTGAAAACATAAGAGGGGTGTGACATCACTGGGACTCACCCTTGACCAAGCCCATGTTGAGCATTAACAAGTGAGGGTTGAACGAAATTAGATGTGGAGTAATTTTATGTTAGAGTAGATTACTAGTTGATAAATGTTATCAGATCTTCCCCATGAAACTATCTCCATCCAAGAACATATCCTTAGGGCGTATTCGTGTGTCATAAGGGGCTACATGTCCCAAACATAGGTAGATAATGTGTAATTTCATTTGTATTATCAAAATGTTTATTCTATCAATACAATTTTTGGAATAATTTTTTGTAATAAAATATATGTTCAACTTTGGCCAAATTGAGAAATTGATTTTGAAAACCCATAAAAAATAATTATGTATTTAAAATATCTATATAATATTATAATAAACTGAATTATTTTGTATATTTTGTAAAATTAAATTATCATTCAAATAAATATTATTTAAAAAATATATAAAATAATTTGTAATGTCATAGTAATTTTTTGTAACTGATAGAAACAGAACTATGTCAAAAAACTACAATTTGTCAATAAATAAGTTTGCTTATATTTAAATATTAAAATTATAATATTTATAGAAACATTTTTATGAAATATATAGTATATGTGAAATCAACATGTTGAAATAGGTTTAGGGTTAAATTTTTATAATTTTCTGAAATACATTATTTTTCAGTTAATATAAAAAATACATTTTGGGGTTTCTATATGTTTTATGACATCATATTTAGGTCATAATGATTTAATAACTAATTAACCAAAATAAATGAACCAAAATTTATTATTTAATTAATATATATTATTTTAATAGATTATAATCCATTTCAAAAACTATAAGTGACTTCCCAAATTCTAAAATGGGAAATTTGATTTCAAAAACATTATTTTGAGGAAAATATATATTTCCATGTCAAATAAAGTATTCAAAAATGTATTTATGTTATATTGTATTAAAATATCATAAAATGTTACTTTAATGAATAAAACAACGACAAAAACACATGGGTATTTCAATGAGTTTTCATTTTCTACATCATATATTTCCAAGTCCTATATTTTGAAATTTTTAAAGAATTCCTCAACTGATTATATATATACCAACTCATTTAACCTATCTATTTCACTAAAAATATATCTTCTATTATTAATAGTATTTTTTCCTCCTAATGAGTCCTCCAAAGGGTTTCTTATGCCACCAATTTTCTATCCCCAATATTTTTTTTATAACTCATCAAGGTAAGAGAATTCGTGACATCTTTCTTTCCATTCAAGTAATTATTTTTGTATATAATATAAATGTTATGTTACATTGTTTTATTATGCTTTTCATCATACCCTTACTACTCAAATTAAGTTTTACCAATGGGATACCTTCACTCTCTCTCATTTTACCCTTTTATAATTCCATGTTTTATACTCTCCATTCTTCTAGATTTACTTCTCAATTTCTCTCCTTTACATAAGAGATGATTATATTGTGATGACCCAAAACCATTTCTTTTTCTATACGCATTCACCTAGATGATAATATAATTTTTTGATTTTTGAATCTATATACACTAAAACAAAATTAATTTTCTATAAAAAATATTTTATGGTCATGCCTTAAATCACTTATATACACAATGATATTATATTAAAGCCATATATTATTCTCCTCAGGATATTGAAAAAATGATTTGTTCTGATAAATGTGGATCACATGAAATTAATACAAATTAATGGTTCTTATTGATAGATCCCAAATGCATTGGGTAACGAATTAATCTATATAGACAACATGATTTTTGATTCCTTGGTTAATAACCATAGTAAATGTTGATATATTACAACTTGGTGATAAACCAAAATGATATTCTAATGAATGTCTTAGTTAAATGTTGTATCCAAATTTCTAGGTTATGATTAATTTTCATTTTATTATGATATAACTCATGTTATATTTGTTATGATATATTGTTATAATTTTTGTTCTTATTGATACTCCACTTGATCTCAGACTAAATTTCTCCCTTGTTTATTAACTTATTGGGCTCATGATCAACCCTTTCCTTTGATGTTTGTTCCAGTGATATTAGATCCAGTAAAATTAAAATAGGGTGAATCCATGAATAACCCTTTAAATTTTATTAGAATATTGTTTTCTGTTTTCTTATATTATTTCCATTATTTCTAAGAAAACAAAAATTGATAGACCAAATGTTTTTTGTTGTAATAAAAATATTATTTAGCTAAATATAGGGAAAACATAGTGTTCATGTAGATATATGACATATTTTCTCAAAGAAAAAAGTATTTCATTTAATATATAATACTTTTATTGATAACTATAAATACAAGTTTATTGGAAAAATATGATATTTATATAATAGTTAAAATTATAGAAATTATGGATCTCTGATCAATGTAAAATGATCAACAATACCAAATGAAAATATACATGAAAAAAGAAGATATTATTACCCGAAAAGGGATTTTAAGAATTAATTATTGTTAAAAATTCAATAAAAGTGCATAATTTATAATTTATATATGTTATGATATGTATGATTATGTTTCATTAATATATGTATAATAAAATTATATTTATTATACAATAGGATCAAGCATGTTTGATAGAATCTATGACATAAGGTATGCGATTTTTTTTCAAATTTTCCTTTTTTGTGACATATGTTATGTTGGATGATATCTTCTTTTTTAGGGTGTATATACATACCCATTTAAAATTAATATCTCTAATTTATTTATTCTAATGAAATTTTGATTTTCATTTAGTGTTATTATTTCATGGAAACTATGATTTAATGTCTCCAAAGTGGTAATGGTTTAATGATACAATCTCATAGTTTGTCATATTTTTTTGTTTATGGTTCCAACGATGAAATATTATTATACATGTCTCAAGAAACACATTAATTTTCTTCTCCACTAGTTACATTATGAGAATACTATTTTCCAACAATTTTCCACTCTTTCTGTAGTCAAGAGTTTAGACGAATGTTTTTTAAGAAATCTTATCTTAATTTATTTATTTGCTCAAAAAACCCATTTTCATCCATATCAATGATTTGAAAAAATAATCTAAAATGTTTTAACATTCACTAATGTATTTATTAAATACATTTTACCCAAGTTTTATATTTTAATTTTTTTAAAGGAATTTTATTAACATTCATTTAGTATTTTTTTATTGGCTTCCAAGGTTATTTTCAATGAAAATTATTTCAACATTACATTCATGAATTTCTATTTTTAAAAAGGATATGTTAAAGAAAGGTTATTATCTAAAATAAATGATTTAAATTATTTTTAAATCATAATTTATACATTTAGAGGTCATTTAATATTAAAAGTATTTTGAAAGTGTTTTATACTTCAATATTTTCAGATTGGAAAGGCTATTTTCCGCAATAAAATTTTCATGAATCTTTTCAAAATCATTTTTCTTCTAAAACTGAAATCTTTTAGTGTTACTTATGATTTATTAGAGATATTATCCAATGATACCCTTATTATTATTTCTCTAAATATTTTATATTTATTATGATAAAATTATTTTCAAACCAATTTCTTTTCCATATATTATGATGTGATGAATGTTTTATGAAATTCATTTCATTTCATTGGATCTGATACGATGACCTTTTTATGATCGTATAGCACACAAATGAATGGATTAAGTGATGGGTGGGACCTATATATCCCTCCCACGAATTAGGTAATGATTAATGTTATATGCCCTCATCAGGCACATGAGACGTTCTACCAAAATCTAAAACATGGTACACGATAGGATGTCCCAATACTTAAGTATGTGGTTAGTTCTAGCTAAAAATGTTATTCACGTATTATTGGGTATTCATGATATATGGTTTTCTATGATAATGTATACTCCACAATTCCATTTCTTATGCAATTATTATTCTATCATGGATCATATTCTTTTATTCCCATGTGATTCATATCTTATGAACTTCCAATATTTATGCCATTACTCAAGATTTTGATCTTTAATATATTGGGTATGGGTTTCATATGTTATGATCGTGTTCTCATACCCTTAGTCTCATGTTATGTTTATTTATTTATCTTATTTGCCCTTACTCTGTGTCTTAGATCGCCATTTCTAATTTTTCTATATCGTGGGTTTTGATGATAGTTGTTACATGTGTTATGTATATGAAGGGAACTATTTATGAGGATCTAGGTGGGGGAAATTATAAAACTCTTATGAACCTTATGTTTATGTTTCCATGTTTTCAAAGGCATTATATCATTATTAATCTTCAGTTAGTGTTTGTGTAATTTAATGAATAGTCATTAAAAATATGTAATATATATGTTATAAAATCTTGGGTCATTACAGATGTTATCAAAGGATAGGTTTACTTAAACTTTGGAATCTAGAAGGGAAAAAAGTGACATACATAGGTATATATATAAGGATAAGTGTAAAGATAATTTTTTGTATAGTAAATTATCCTAAAATATTGGAGAAATATAGATTGAGTGGTTTCATATCAATACATAGCTATCAATATACAGTAAGTGGACATGATTCTGGGATAGATCTAACTAAGGATAATAATCTGAAATTGTTTTGTCAGGATGGACTAGAGCATTAATGGTAGTTTGTAACAGGCCTTACTGTGTACTTGGTTTAACACTCCCAGGGGGATATTATTTGGAAATTCCAAAACACTATATGAGATATCATGAAATATATAAATACTGATCATGAATGGATTAAGAAAATCCTAAGCTTCCATAGAATAAAAAATTTTGTCATGATTTTTATATCTTATAAATGGTATTTTATTTTTTAGTTTCCTGTTAGGATTATTGTTGATAATATCAATATTTTTAGTTTTTTTAATAGATAGAGACCAAAGGAACCTTTGTAATGATGAATGAAATAGATAGTGAAATTAATGTTCTCCCCAGAAACTAAATGTTATGGGAGGTGGAATACAAAATTTTGTTGCTATGATCAAAAAACATTCTCATTAAATGAATCATGTTATGCATTTGAAAAAGAAAAACAAGGAACAATATTATAGATATTTTTTCATTAGGAAATATCGAAAAAAATTTGTGGTTCTATTTATTGACTAGTTACTAATGAATGGATAAATTCCATTAAAATGGTATTTTCCTTTCTACAGTGTTTAGTCTATAAAAAATTATTTTTTGTCTATCAATATTTTGTTAGATGAAGCATATCAATGGTCCAGTCCTATGAAAAAAATGAATCAATGAGATGAAATCGACTCCATAAAGTGTGACCAGTTTAAGATATTATTTTTCAATAATTATTTACCTCATATTTCTCAAATAAAAATTGATAATGAATTCCTTGAGCTAAAGAAGATGATAATTTATCAATTGGTAAATATATGATAATTTTGTAAGACATATGAGAAACAAATTTGGTATTATTGTCCAACCATAATTTAAGGGTGATTGATTTTTTAGTGTCTTGAATCCAAGTCATTAAAGGGAAATATCTATAAGAGACTTTAGCTGTTATGAATAAATCATTCATTCTGCTATTAATGTGGAAATGGATATTAAATTGTCCCATTAATTCCATGGTTTTGACAAGAAAAGAAAGATTGATTTCTAGGGAAAATATAAAAATCATAGAGAGGAAAAGATTATATTTCCATCGTGAATGATGTGTAGAATATAACATAGAGGAAATTGTATTAATGGGACTATTAATTGTTTTATGTTTGGAGAGGATTTTCATCAAGTGGATTTATGCCAATGGAATTGGAATAATCTATCTAATGATACAGATAAAGAGAATGGTCCATCGAATTCACCTCCAACACATTAGTGTCTCAAATAAACGATGCTCGATCATTATGCTACCATGTGTCCAAATCCATGTTTTGATGACAATGATCAGTGTTATGAAACATTTAAACTGAGTGATAAAGGGAAATATCATTAAAACACTATTTCAGATGTGTTGTGTGATAACGACATGGTTAAAGTTAAACTTTACATACACTCTATAACTACTAATGTATTATTTGAATCATTATCTACCCACCATTTTATATATGAATAATTTTCTAATTTAATAAAAATACCCTATAAATTATTAGATGTTGAATTTGAAGTGAAAACCACAAAGGGTATGATGATCGCATCACAAATTTATAATTCCCCTCTAATTGATGTTTGTGATAATGTTATTCCTATAAATATTTTCATTCCTCTTCTAGTTGAATTTGATGTTATCATAGGAATGAATTGAAAATCTCTATATAAATCCAACATAAATTTCCCAGAAATATAATTCATGTTTGATATTACAACACAAACTATGATCATCTATTAGTGCAATGATAAAAATTAAATTCTTATAGAAATAAACTTTATTAAATGGGTTTTGATTGTTATTAAATGGGGTTTTTATATTATAAAGTTTATGAGAAAATAAAACTTGATGATAAACCTAATTTAGGTGTGTTTTTTCATGTCTTTCCAGAAGAGTTTCCTATTCTTCCACTAAATCATGATTTTTATTTCTCAATAAAACAAAGACTTAGTGAAATACCTATTACAATGAATCCATATAGAACATCCTGATAGAGTCGCATGAAATGAAGAAGAAAGTCTTGAAGAATCATGATAAGGGATTAATTTTTCCATGTGTTCCACCAGAGGGTGAACCTATTATTTTTTTTATAAATATAGATTGATGCAAACCTACATTTATTACCAGGAGTTGAATAAGATCATAATCAAGAATATGTATCCTCTACCACATATTGGTCGCTCATTTTATTAACTTCATCAGGATCAATACTATTTCAAGATTTACATTCTTTCACAAGATCATCAATTCATGTTCAAGAAGTTGGATATACACAATAAACCATTCCATACAAGGCATGGACACTATGGATATGTAGTAATTCCATTATTTCTTACTAATACCCCCACTATAATCATGGACTTAATAAAAAGAGTATTTAGAGATTACATGGATCAGTTTGTTGTAGAATTTATGAAATACAATGATATTTATTGAAATATAAACAAATATAATTAAGATCCTTTGAGAATTGATCCACAGACCCTATCGAAAGATAAAATCTATGAAAAATATATAAATGTAAATTTTTCAATGAAATGATTTATTTTTGGGTCACATAATATCAAATGACAGTATATTGTTGAACATATCAAAGATAGAATTTATTTATTATTGGCCCAAACAAACGATAATGACTATTTTATGAAGTTTTCTTGGGTTTTCTAGATATTATCTATGGATTTTAATAATTTATCCTGACAATAAAATCAACACCCTAGGTTACCTCGAAAGGGAGACATGTTCCATTTTAAAAATTAATGCTAGGAAATTTTTAAGGAATCGAAAATTTGTTTTTTCTAGGCACCTATGATCACATTACCCTTTAGTGGGGAAGGGTTTTTAATATTTAGTGATGAATTCATGAAGATTTTGAGATATTTTATTTTGAATAATGACATGGTTATAGCTTATGAAATATTAAAACAAATGGTTCATGATCAACATTACCTAACTCATGATTCAGAGTTAGCTATGGTAAATTTTTCATTAATTATATGGTGGAATTATCATTATAGGAAAAAGTGTTATATATATATATGTTGATAACAAAAGTTCCATGTATATATTCACATGAAATGGGTTGAACATGGGCCAGATAATATGGATAGATTTGATTAATTATTACAACATCACAATACATTACCACCATGAAAAATTGATCAAGGTGGTTAATGATTTGATTTGAATGGATCATGCTATTTAATCAATGATGAGTATCATAAAAGATAAAATATTATTTTATTTTCCAAAGATAGATCTATAAATCCTAAAGTATGGGAAAAATTTTATCATTCATAAATGACTTCGAGATATCTATCCATGTAACGATATAAGATGTTTAGAGGTATGATATGCTTACTGAGAAATAGTTTTTTATTTTAAAAATCATTTAATGGAAAGTTAAAAACTAAATTGATCAACGAATAAACTAACCCAAAAAAGTGGTGAGAATTCATAAAATACAAAGCTAAGGATATTGAGGACTACTACTATATATAGAACCAAATTTCAAATGGTTACCTAGATCAATTTTTATGAGATATTCAATATGATCAGGCAGTTTGTTCTATGATTTATAATAGTCCTCCAAAGTGATTTTCCCATCATCGAAACATCACACCAAGATGATATCTTTCTTTTCACTCAACTTCCTTTTCTCCTTGTTAATTGGAACCTGAATCATTATATCTTACATTTATTAAGAACCACTTTTTGATCACTAATTAATAGGGATTCTTCTAACATTTCTTTCATGGAATTTAGAACCATTTCCAAGTGTTCTTCCCACCCCGCTCCCAATTATCCTACCCCCGCTGTATGAGACTGCACCCAACAATATACACTCTTACACCTTATCTCCACCCATATGAGTTTTACAATCCACATATGTATTCTTCATTCATGTCTTATCGGGAACTGTTTCCACACATTTAGTCAATGAGGATTCTCTTCGTTTAACATCCATACCATTACACCATGCCTTGCATGACGATCTGGTTACTATTTTATTTGGTGAGTTTGAGTAACCTTTGTAGGGTCTTGATTTCTACTCCCTTGAGAACTTAAAATTTTATAGTAATCATGTTAACATATTTCCATTTCCTTGATCTGAATCTAAACAAAGTGTCCTTGTCATAGTCCGTATTTGGATGGGAGTCCTCATTTATGCCTCTTGGCTCCTCATTATCTGAATGTCTAAATCCGACCTGTTTTTGTTGGTGAGAAATGATCTATGTTTATCCTTTATTTTTATATAGTGATAAGGTTTAGGATCAATGTATTTGTTCAACCCAAACTATATTTGAGAATGTAGTGGTTATAGGAGGCACATAGTTCAACATTCTCTTTTCCTCATAGAAGTACAGAGATGTATATAGATTTGAAAGTGTATTTACAATGGAATGGAATGAAGAGAGATATCATAGATTTTTTATCTTGATACATGATTTTTTAAGTCTATGGCTGAGAGAAAAATGACTAAGGGGGTGTTATGTCCATTACCCATTACATAATGGAAATGGGAGAAATCACTATTGATTTTTTCATCAGACTCCCCAAAACATCTAAAGGGAACAATGCTATATGGTTTGTATTTGAACACCTTAAAATGTAAAAAAAATCTTCTATATCATTTTATACTTGACCTTGGGAAACCTTTCTAGGATATTAATTAGGTTAGTGGTAAGGATTCAAGGAGTACAGCAATCCATTGCGTATGATCAGGATATGAGGTTTACCTAAAATTTCTGGAAAAGGCTTCAGCAAGATCTTGATACAAAAATGAGTTTCATTATTACATAACATCGAAAAAATATTGTCACTATGAAATCAAAAATAAAACTACAGATCATATTTTAAGATCGTTATCTTTTGATTTACATGGGTTTTTTATTCAACAACTAACCCTAGTTGACTTTTCATACAATAATATCTTTCACAGAAGTATTTTGATATTTCAGTATGAAAAAATCTATGAAATTAAATAAAGAGATCCACCGTCCCAAAATCATGTTGGATAAATAAAACTAATGGGATTGAGATATCTAAAGAAATGGAAAACAAGGTTAGAGTTCATGAATAACACATAAGGGAAGAAAAAAAATAAATTAGAAATCTTATGCTAAAAATCACCAGCATGATCTGGAATTTGATGTTTCATACAAGATGATTCTATGAATTTCTCCATGGAATAAGGTTATGAGATTTTGGATGATTGGGAAAATAATATTAAGGAATATTTGTGTTTATGAGGTTATTGATCGTATTGGGATGGTATACTATCTGTTATAACATCCACAAAACGTCTATGAAGTCCACAATGTGTTCCAAGCATTTATTATGAGGAATTGCATACCCGAAAATACATAAGTAATAAACTAAAATGTCATACCATAAGAGAATCCCATTTATTATGAGAAAAAACCAATGGAGATTCTATAATATACAAATTATGTTTTTTGAAATAAGTCCACTCACCTGGTCAATGTTTTATGGTGAAACCACCAATTCTAGTAAGCTATTTCAAAAAGTGAGGATGTAATGAGGATGAATTATACTCTGTTTTTTTGTACCAATTTGATGGCTGTTTGAGCGTTAAATATATTTTAAGGAGGGTAAAAATAAACACCATGAGATTTTATGGATTATTTTTTCGACTAAATTTAATTTCTTTGACAGCTTATGCTACACGCAACAAAGAGTTCAAATGAACCAAAACATACTATATATGTACCGTTTCAGACCTAGATGTCACCCAAAATGACACCCTGAAACCAGTTTTTCACATGGCCTTAAGCACATCTCCTTAAACGCCAGAGGCTTCTGACTAGCAGCTAGGGATTAGGTGAATCAGTGGGTAGACTATTCCCTCATTATGAAAGTATCTGAGCGGTAGTAAAATATAAATAAAATAGTGGAAGAAAAATAAACATTAGAGAACTAAAATTAAGACAAAATTGAAATGTATATAAATAACTAGTACTATCTCATATAAAAAATTGATGCAAAGGGTATATGTATCTAGAAAGAGGACAAAATAGTACATGAAAATATAGTATAGTACAAGTATCCCAAAAAGTACAAAAGACTGAAAATATATCCTAGCATCGCAAGCCTCAACTGGGTTATATTCTCTCTTTATCCAGAGCCACAATCAACAACATGTACTTGGGTACTTTCCCCAATCATCACACGCAAAAATATAATCTATTTTGGTCTTCAAGGATGCCAAAATAGGATGTGAGATAAACATCCCAATAGGAAACCACCTAGGTCTATACAATTCAATAAATAAATTAAACAAAAGTGATAGAAAGAATAATAAACGGTAAGTATGTGTATATGACACTGGCATACGTCTACGGTAAAGTAAACCTAAACAACCCTCTAGGATACATCCAAAAGAGAGTCAGCTCCAAACAAGGTACCTATAACAAGTAAACCATCAAGTGACACAACCATGTTGTAACATCCATCCGTATCAATAAATAGATTTTCATTATGTATATTGATGTAAGGTAATCCCCATCCACTCTATATAGTGATGTTAAATATCCCAATGGCCATGCTGTATAGTGATGTGTAGCCTATAAGGGCTGGATCCAAGGTGTCAGCAGACCAAGGCATTAAAGTAAAATAGCTAGACCACAGAGGGATGAATCCAAGGAGAAAGTCCAAGGAATCCCATTTATTTTCATGGGCATCCCCGGTGGAAACTTAGTTAGGAATTGTTTGGGGTCCTAGGATCATGGTAATAGAATGTCTTATGCAAGCCCAAGCAAGTCAGATCCAATGGGTAGAAAGGCCAGTGGCATCCCAAAGAATCAAGATCCATGGGGAAAACACAACCCATGGTGTCCACTACCATGTTCCAAATCCAAGGATAGAAATCCAAGGCATCTATCAAACCATTTATTCATGCATTCAAGCATTCAAATTAAACATTCATAACCAAGTGATTACACTCACGTCAACAAGCACAATCCATGATATACCCACTCATGCAAACCATTTTTCTAAATCATATGGGCCTACCCTCCCATTTAATCTATTTAACATTCGATTAGTCATTTAATATAGGTATACCCACCTATATAATAATTTTAACATGCCAAACTATCAAAATAGACAAGGAATAACATGGTATTTATAAATCAAGGAGTCAGTACATATCTTAATCAAGATACTAAGTCTATCAAATTATTAACCTGCTTCCTCTAACTAGGAAATAATGAGAACACACCGCTTGGGTGATTTAAACATTCATAAAAAGGTAGAACCCAAAAGTCACACCCCATGGATGACAATGAAATGATCAACATATGCCAAGGAACATAAACAGAACCTATGATCAACCTCACTTGGTTCAAATCCAGCTACTAAAAGATACTAAATAAAAAACGTTACCTCATCAAAAAGTTATATGGATGAAATATCAAGTGAATACCTAAAGAATACCATGAAAATCCTAGATAATGTATAGGGAACCTACCAAACCTCATAAGTAGACAACTCATCCAGTGTCATGTCTTGATTCATCCCAGGATAAATTAATTATTAATAATGGAAAAATAATTGAATATTAGGGAATATAAGCCAAAATACAAATGGAAAATTTGTTGTTCTGAAGAATCAATAATGACAAAAAAAGAATGTAAGACTTTATCGAAGTGGATCCGATGAGACCATCGACCATCGAAATGGAAGTTGAATGGAGGATCAAGCTAAAAGCCTAATTTAGGCGCCAAATGAGAGCTCCAAGGTGAGATTATATTCATGGGAGAATAAAACCCATGTCGCGTTTTAAAAAATAATTAGATTTTAAATTAAAATTTTAAAAAAACCCACACAGTAGAGTCGCACGGTTTACTCGCACGGTTTCCAAAATTGTACAGAAACCACACAAACCTCTCTATATAAGAGGGTTACATCACACGGTTACACCCACAAAGTGTGAATAACTATGTGAAATCCATGTCAAATGGATCTTCCCAAAAAAAAAATTCAATTTCAGACCTCTCAAAAGGTTTGGACTAACTATGCGCAGGCTATGTCCAGACCATGCGCCAGGTCATTTTTGGCACAAAACATGGTTTTGGCCTTCAAACAAGCCCCAAAAACCACCATAACAATCATGATCATTTTAATAAATCACACAAGGTTATAAAAATGAATTTAAACTAATAAGAAAAGAATTTTTACCAAATTTGAAGACCAAGGTTCTTACAATATCCCCCCTTATAGCAAATCATTACCAAATTGCTCCCTGTAGGGTGGTCATGATTTTTATGAGAACAACTCCGTACACTAAGCACATACTTTGGCCACCCTCTCCCAAGTCTTGTCCTCTAAAAGACTATGCTTCCATAGCACCAGTACTAGAAGAACTGATCAACCTCAAATAACCATAGTGCCCCTTTCAACGATACAAATCAGGTTCTCCTCAAATGATGAATCGACCTGAATCTCAACATCCTTGCGATAAAAAATGTGATATACGTCCAAGTGATAGTGGAACATCTAAGATTTGTGGATGATGACATGCATGTCTTAGTACTTCAAAGGAAACTGAAACTAATTTGAAACTGACCTGACTCTCTCTAGAATCTCTAATGGACCAACATATCTTAGTGAAAGTTTACCCAGTCTCTCGATCTTCCTATGTCCCAACCACAGTGAAAAATTTATGAAAAACAAATCCCTAAACACAAACTCTAGAGCTCATCTATGGCGATCAGTGTATGATTTCTGGTGAGACTGTGGAGTAACCATTTTCTTCTAAATCAACTAGACCTGCTCAGATGTCTCCTGGACGAGAGGCTATCCCAGTAAATCTTCCTCTCCTGCCTCTAACCAGCATAGGGGAGAATGGATTGGCCTACCATATAAATCCTCATAATGTTCCATATTTATCATCGAATAAAAACTATTATTATATGAAAATTCAACCATGGTAATGTGCCTCACCCATGGGCCCCCAAAATCTATCATTCAATATCATAGCATGTCCTCTAACACATGTATTATACGCTCTAAGTGGACACCAGTCTGAGGGTGGTATGTTGTGCTTAGAAGCACCTATGCACCCAACACCCTCTGAAAACTCTGCCAGAAACGAGAGGAAAATCGGGAATCTTTATCTAAAATGACAGTTTACAGGACCTAAATAATCCATAAAACCTATCAAATGTACAACTTTAAATGATCATCAACCCTAAAGGTCTCCTTGATCAGAAATAGGTGTGTGACCTTTGTAAGTCTATCAAAAGCAACCCACACTATATCATTACATTAATGCGACCTCAGAAACCACACCAAATATAATTTTTTTATTAAAAATCCACTTTAAGGGAATGTGGGAAACCATAGTCCACCAAACAAGAACCGCTACGTGCTAAAAGAGCACAGAAAAATATTAAACATTAGACTAAGATTATTTTAGTCAGAAAATCTATATAATTCCCAGTTTAGAGTACTAACCTGGATGTCTGGATCCTCCTGGATAACTTCTTAGAGGTGGGTAACCATTCTATCCATTTTCTGAATGAATTCCTCTAAGGTGATTTTCCCTTGATTAAAGCCTCGGGCGATGATACAGTCTTTCTTGTCTATCCAAGATTCTTGGTTTTCAGAGGCCTGAACATGGAACCTTCTTTCATAGAATCTTAAAATCTCTTCTTTTTAGGTATTGGGATGAAGAACTTCCTCTGTCATTTCTTCCTTGGAGTGGAATATGAGCCTTAGACACTCCTCTAACTCTTTTTCCATCACTCTTGGTTCTCTCCTTGGATCACCACCTTCCCCGACTTGTGGGCCTTTCCTTTCCTTGCACCCACCATTCTTGGATGACCTTGTTTCCATAGGTTTAGGCAAGTAAGAATAGTATTTTCAACCCTTGGGTTTTTTCCTCTATGTCACAATGCATTTCCCTGAGTCACACGTTCCTTTTTCCCCTTCTTCCGTCTTAGGCTATGGGGGCATTTTCCTTGGAAACGGTCCAAACTATCCACTAAGAGTTGGATATGAATTTCATCACCAGAATCATATTCCTCATGCATCAGTGTTTGTTCATGGACCGCCAGACCTTCAAAATAATTTTTCAACTCAAACCTCGGGGCTTCTTTGAGAGGTCTCATCCTGAATAGAAAATCCACTTTGCCAGTTTTAGTCTCCATGTCATTCTTCATTCCCTCACTTCCAGACTTCTTGATGGAAGCGGACTGGGTAATGGGAATGTTTGGGTCCATGGGACTCAAGACACTAATCCCATCCTCTATTTCTTGTCCACGAGACCCTGTAACAGCAAGAAAATTCCCCTGAAATGGCAATACAGAAGCCTCAGCCTCCTGTCTATATCCACTCACCTGAACAGCACTTCACGACATGTCTGAAGATGGGGGCTGCTCATTTCCTTAGCCCATGAATTTTAGTTGCGTGTAGGAGTCCTCCAAGACCCAACCTTGAGGGCCCCTAGGGCTATGGACATCACTAGCAGACAGATTCGCCACTCCATCATCAATAATGCTGACTGAGGCTGGGTGTTTCACCAGATCCACATTCAAGGATACCTCCTTATCCAATCCATCCACTGGCCCTGCCTCCGCTATACCCACCTGCATGGGGCTGATCTCTAGATCGTGTCGTAAGCGGCTTAGGACATCCACAACTCATGGCTCTAGTGCCTTTTCCTTAACATCCTTCACTGTAGCAGTTGGCACCTAATAAGGGTACTGCATAAGCTGAGTCGAACTGCCCTCACCTGTGCAAATTTGTGACCTGTCCGGAGCCCCTTCCTCTGAGACTACCACGCACGCCTCCCTGTAACAAACTACTACATGAAATAAGCACTTTTCAAATTTGGGATAGGTAAATGATATAAATGCCCAACTGGTCTCTGATGTCCATCCTTCACCTACTGATAGGTGGAACATCTAGTAACAAAACCAGCTACCTGTCTCTTCATTCCCAGCTACTAGTACTAATGTCGCTAGTCATGTTACATATTGGTAACCCCAAGATGCATTTCCTAAAATGAAGCATGATACTCCAACATCATCTCCTCACATATATCCACTGGAACCCAGACACGTACATGGATACACATGATCTCATCATAGCTTACTATCCAACCAAGAGGAGGATCCTCACCTGCTAAACTTTCTTAGAGAACTAGACCTTCTGAATCTAATACCTGCATCATCCTAACTCTATCCATTAGGGTATAGGTAGAAACTAAGGATAAATGAAAAATCTAACCCTGTCTATCGTGAACCTCTAAATGAATATCGAAGATCAACCGCATAATCTTCCACTCATTACTGGCCTGATTCCCTGCTAGTAACTGCTTCCTCCTGCTCAGTGCATAGGCCACTGCATTTCCCTTACCAGGAATATAGAAAATCTCAAATTCAAAAGATGGTAGGTACTCTACAAACATATTCTGAATCAAATTTAGATCATGCTTCATAAATATACACTAGAGGATTTTGTGGTCTGTGTGCACCACAAAATTCTCTACGAGTAAATAGTGCCTCAAGCATCCCAACACATGAACAACTACATCTAACTCAAGATCATGAATAGTGTAGTACCTCTCATGAGGCCTCAAATACTAGGATATGTTTGCCATGACTTGATTTCTCTACATCAGCACTTCCCCCAACATAATACCTGAAGCGTCATAGTAAACTGTGTAGCTCTTTCCGTACCCTGGGTGAATAAAGACTAGTGCTATTTTCAACCTCCCATTTAGCACCTGAAAGGCTATCTCACAAGATCTTGGCCACAAGAACTTCACACCCTCATTAGTCAAGCCTATCAACGGATCTTCTAAGCATGAGAAGTCTTCTATAATATACCTGTAGTAACCATATATCATCAATAAACTCCATATGTCAAAAACTTTCTTGGGATGTTCCCAAGAAAATACAGATCTCACCATCTCTAGGACCATTAAAACACATCTCTCTGAGATAATGTGACCCAGGAAGTGAATCTACTCCTTCCAAAATTGGCACTTTGAAAGCATAGTACATAAGTACTCATCTCTCTATTTATTCAAAATGATATCATGATGGTTGGAATGGTCATGCTGATTATGAGAATACACCAATATATCAACCAAGAAAATCACAACAATATAATCCATGTAAGGATAGAACACTTGGTTCATCAGCACCCAAAAAATAGTTGGCACGTTCGTGGGACCAAATGACAAAACCAGATACACATATAGCCCATACCTACTACAAAATGATTCAATATGTATGTTTTCAAGTTGAACATTCACGTGGTGATATACTAACCTCAATTGGATCTTCAAGAACATTCATGATACTTGAAGATGATCAAACAAGTCATCAATCCATGGAAAAGGAAATCAGTTTTGAACAGTCAGCTAGTTCAGTTTCTGATAATCGACGCATAGCCAAAGAGTTCCATCCACCCTTTTCTTAAAAAGGATTGGCGAACCCTTGGGATATGTACTAGTTATAATAGAACTTTTTTCCTCCAAATACTCTAGATTCCTCTTGAGCTCCAGAAACTCCATCATAGCCATCCTTCAGAGAGGAATGGATACCCCCACAACCCCAGACACTAGCTCAATGGAGAACTCCAACTATATATTAGGATGTAGAACGAAAAATTCATAGGGAAAGACATCCTTGAAGTGCTCAACCACTAGAGGAATGTCAGAATGACTCACTCCCTGATCATTCAGAAACAAACTTGCAATCTAGGCTATCATCTTACAGAGCCCACATTTCTCATGTCAAACTCTACTCACATGGACATCATATTTACCTTTGTGATGTGGACATCACTATCTGGAAATATTAGTCAACAAAAAATCGATAAGAAATGAGATGTTCCATTCTGAGAATGGCATCAAACCCTATCATCTCGGGGACATATAAACTCTCGAGGAGGTGGAACCCACCGAACATAAGGGGAAACTCCATACACTGGTTTACATCACAAGTTCTACAATACTACGATGTGTCTTGCATAAAAACTCCCTCAAAAATAAAAACAAGAAGCCTAAGGATTCTTACCACTTGTGTAGAGATGAAATTGTGAGAGGCACCTATTTAAAAAAGAGAAGATTCAGTAGTAGAATCTAAAAAGATTGTACCTTTCACTATAGATAGTTCAAGTTACTTATCTTGTTTGGTATATTGAACTTCATAAGTCTGGAATGTACCATGACACTGTGACCCTCCCTGGCTACCCAGAGTTGACCTGCTCTACTATCTCTGAGAACCCAGTGTTTGGCAACCAAGACCATGAACACCACTTCCCTAGCATAACTAGACTACACTACTCCATATCCCATCTTGATGCGGAGTGGAAGAACCTACACCTGACCTTGATGTTGGAGATGACCCCCTACCACTCATATCTAGATGGAAGGTCTTGTAAAACAGTGGCATGTGCCCCATCTTTCCACAAGCTTTACACTCATCTTAGTCATGGTCACACTAATTATTCATGTGGCCTCACCTACTACACTGATGGAAAAAACACCAAGCTAACTGTACCGATAGCCTGACTATCAATCACATCATGGGATGCCTTGAAACAACATTTCCTTCCCGAAAAAGTAGATCCAATAGGGAAAGAAACAACATTCTCACAGTTTTAGCCCTATCTACCCTTAGGTTCTTCTCTCTAATCAGTGCCTGATTCGCAATCTTAGCGATAGGAGGCAACATAAACACATTGACCTGAGATCTGATAGCATATCTGAGACCTTCCTTGAAGAGTCTCACCCCTAACAACTCATTAGTAAGATACGTCAGCCCAAAACACTACAGATCTATAATGCATGATGAGTATTCCAAAATTTTCATCGCGCCCTTCTCTAGATTCATAAACTAACTACCTCGTTATTCTCATAGTGATCTGGGATATATGTAGTCCTAGAAGCTAGTTTGAAATTCATTTCAGCCCATACCATTCATCCCATCATCCTAGTTCAAAACATCGCACCATCACTTTTCTGCTCCACGTAGCATGTAAGTTGTGAGCTTGACCCTCTGCTTCGGAGGAATCTCCAGATGCTCAAAAATTTGCCAATGCGGTCACAAACCACTTCTCTCTAGCCTATGGCCCCCCATCACAAGAAAGTATAGAGCTATGCTACTTCTAGAACACCCGCGTCAGCTCAACCAAATTCAAGACATGGTGTGGTTCTCCTTGGAAGGTCTGCATACAATGCATGAAACCCTCATGAAACTGTTCCTCATCGCCTTTTTATAGAATTGATATAGGTTCCCCAAATGGCACTATAGGAGGATAAAGTTGTATATTGTGTCCCACCAACTCCTAATTATGGTCATCGCCGCCATTTTCGAATACTGTTGGGGGTCGTGGTGGTGGCATGTCTCTACAATTCCAAATGCAAGACTTAGGAACGAAAAACATCCAGGAAGAAATATCAGAACTGTAGGATTGGACAAAACCCTCCAAGAAACCAAGTCAACCCACAACCTACTCCTAAATCCATGACTGTATAAAGAGCATCTAATGAACAACTAGAAAATATGCCTCTTTTCCACTCAAAAGTTGGGTATATGTCATGTCTCTATTCAATATTCGAGAATCCATTCCCATTTAACATTAATTTATTCCATAAATTCCACCAAGTGTTTACCAATTCATAAACCCATGAAGGACCATAACAGATCATGAACCCAAACCACGGTTCCCATTCACACCACAGATGTAACAAATTCATTTGAAAAATTATAGTCCATCGGGGCATAATTTCCCAATTCATAAGATCCCATAATCCTTATGGATTTCATGATTATGTCACACCATTATCTACTACACCCAACTAACACAACAGCAGGAAAAACTATCACATCCACTATCATAATGGCATGTAATAACTATTTCATCCAATATGGCATGGCATAATGCATGATATATAACTCTAACAAGTGACTATTTGAATCATGAGATGTCAAACCCTCATCTCATCAGGTTTCAACTGAAATAGAACCCAAATTCACATCAGTAGTAACAACATAAATTATGTGTGTCACCCAACAGTGAAATCAAATCAATTATTATAGTCTTTTCCCTGTATGTGGGGTAGCTACTCCTAGGCACAGCTTATTACCAAATTCCATTTTCTTCCTATACCTATATAATGTCTCCAAATAGCATGTCAAACTAGAAAATCACATTTGATACCACTTAGTAACATCCTAGACCCAGATGCCACCTAAAACGGTGCCCTGAACCTGATTGGTTACATGGCCTCAAGGGAATCTCCCCAAATGCTAGAGGCTTCCAACTAGTAGTGAGGCCTAGGTGAGTCATTAGGGAGACTATTCCCTCATTACAAGAGTGTCACAATATATGTAAATATATATACAATAGTGAATGAAAAATAAACAGTAGACAACTGAAAGTAAGATAATACAAAAAATGTATATCAATAACAAGAAGTGTCTCATATACAAAAATAATGCCGATGGAACACGTTTCTAGAAAAAATACAAAATAGTACATGAAAATACGGTATAGTAAAAGTATCCCAAAAAGAACAAAAGACCAAAAAGCTATCCTAGCATCGTAAGCCTCAGATTGGTACAATGATCACCTTATCCAAGTCCCCAATCAAAAACTTATACTAGGGATATTTCCCCTATAATCACCTACAACCATATAATACATTTTTGTCCCCATGGAGGCCCAAATTGGGTGTGAGATAAAAATCACAGTAGGAAAACACCCTGGTCTATAAATTTTTAATAGAAATTCTACAAAACTGCTAGAAAATGTATTAACCGACAAGTAAGTGAATGTGACCATGGGATAAGTCTATGTTAAATTAAAATAGAACTTCCCTCTAGGATACCGACAAAAGAGAGTTATCTCTTAAAAAATAAGCTATAAAATAAAAACAAGCTAGTCACATGGCCACACCGTAAATCTATCTGTATCAAGAAATCCACAGCCACGTTGTATAGTGAATTCATGTAATCCACGATCACGCTGTATAGTTAAGTCAAATATCCCACGACCATACCAAATAGTGAAGTGTGGACTTCAAGGGTGGGATCCATGGTTTCAGTAGACCAAAGCATCTAAGTAAAATATCTAGACCATGGAGGCCCGAATCCATAGAGCACATACATGTCATCCCATCGAGTCCCATGGGAATCCCTAGTGCAATCTCAATTAGGCACCAGTTGGGGTCCTAGGAGGATTGATTTATAACGTCATATGCGATCCCAAACAATACAGGTCCTAGGGCTAGTAAGGCCCGTGGAATCCCACATAATCAAGGCCTGTGGGGCAGAGTCAACCAAAGGAGTCTGTTACTATGTTCTAGATCTATAGAGAGCAGGGAAAGGAATCTATCAAACCATTCATTCAAGAATAAAAGCATTCAAATTAAACAATCATAACCAGGTTAGTATTCCCAATCATGTTAATGAGAACAATCCATGATTATACCCATTCATGTAAACCATTTATCAAAATCATACGGGCCAACCCTCCCATATAATTAATTTAACATACAATTAGTCATTTCATATATGTATACCCATCCATATTATCCATTTAACATTCCAAACAATCAAAATTGACAACAAATAACATGATATTCATTATTAATGGAGTTAGTACATCTCTTAAACAAGATACTCATGATATCAAAGAATTAACATGCTTCCTCTCACTATGTAAGCATGATCCCACACCCCATGGGTGTTTTAAAAATGCATAAATAGGTTAAAATCAAAAGGCACACCCGATGGGTGACCTTGAAATGAGAAACAAGTGCCAACACACATAAAGATAACCTATGGTCAACCTCACATGTTCCAACTTCAGCTACTAAAAGATACTCACTCATAAACGAGACCTCACAGGAAAGTATAAAGAATTTCATATCGGCCGAATGCCCAAAAAAATGATGAAAAGCCGGGATAAAGTATAAAACACCTACATCATCTCGGAAGTAGACAACTCATCCTATATTGAGTATTCATTATACCCTATTTGGAAGAAACATGAAGAACGGAAGAAGAACAGAATATTAGGGCATATGATCCTAAATCCAAATACCATTGTCATTGTTCTGAATAATCTAGAAAAACTTAAAAGGAACATAGGTCTTACCAGTGTGGATCCTATGAAAAGATCAGTGGTCGAAACAAATGTTAGACATAGGAACTGGCTCAAGCCTAATTTTGGAACCAAAGGAGAGCTCCAAGGTGAGATTTTGTGTGTGGGAGAAGAAAATTAATTTTGGGTATTAAAAAGGAATAATATTTTAATTTAAAATTAAAAACACACATGGTAGGGTTGCATAGTTCCAAAACCCTTTTCGAAACCAAGCACACCTCTCTTCTTAATAAGGGCACCTCACACGATTACAACACACAGTTTGACAAACTGTGTGCAATCTATGTGAAAGTGCTCTGCCCAGAAAACTGCAATTTCATACCTCTCTCACAGTTTGTACTAACCATGCGCAGGTCATGTGCCAACCATGCGTAAGGTCATTTTCAACTTAAAACTTGGTTCCGGCCTCCGACATATCGACTAAAACCTCCAACGAAATCGTGATCAAATTAAGCATTTATATAAGGCTATAAAATGTATTTAATCCAAAATTAAAAGGATCATTTCCTTTTACAAAAACCCAGTTGCATACAATATATTTTACAATTTAGTATGACCCATAACACCTAGCCCGTAAAATTTGAATAATGAATAAGAATAACCACTTTTTAATTATTATGTATAATGGTTATATATAAATAATATAAATGGACAAAAAGTACATAATTTTCGGTAAAGTAATAATATGTTTTGAAAAAATTATTTCCTAAAAAATGTTTTTATTGATTTTTTTGAACAAATAATCAATGTAATTATTGGAAATTTTATAAATATTATTTTAAAAAAAAATTCATTATTTTTTGAATCAACATGTCAATATTATCATAGGTTGATTTTGATTTTGATTTTTCTGAAAATAATAATTTTTCAATTAATAAAAATTCATGTTATTATTGAAAGACATATTTTCTTATAAATTATTTTCAAGGATAAATTTTATTTTAGAATGATTTTAAATATAAATTTAAATCGTTAATATTCTAATTAACCAAATAGATGTCATTAGAATAATTTTCATATTGAATTTTGATATAAAATAATTTTAATTTTTTGAAACTTTTATCTTTGGAAACCACATTATCATCACATATGTGGGTTTAATTTTAAATTAAAAGATTCCTCTAATGTACTTGGAATTTCAACAAATTAATTCCATATTTGGAATATTGATAATTATAATTTTATAATGAGGTAAAAAATCACCATAATGAATAATAAGAACAATAGAAATTAATTTCTTTTAAAACTATTTATCAGGGGTTAAACTAAAATGAAAATGGGTGACATGACATTGAAACGTTTCTATGATCTATTGGATGGTCTTATTTATACCTTATATCATATATGGCTTTGAAATTGTACATTTTTTTTTATTTTTAGAAAGAGAAAAATGATGGTGTAATTAATTACATTTAAAAAATCCCAAGTTTTTCCTATCCCACACTTATAAAATGCCACCCCTATTCTCTCCATTCAACACTACCATAGAGAATAAGATAATGTTGTATAGGTGTATGGAAGAACATCACATCAAAAAGGTATATAATTTTTTTCACTAAATATTTTCATGGATGATAATAAGGATATATTTAATAAAAATATTTGATATATATAGAAAAAAAAGGTTCTGTTAATGGTGTTATATTATTTATGATTCTTTCATTCCAACCATAAAAAGATAAAAATAACATTCATGTGTATGTAAAGCCTAGCATCACTATAATTCCATATTTTATTTCATATATATATATATATTACATTACTATATATATATATATATATGCTGAATATATATTATAAATATCATGATAACTACTCTGGAGATGGTGTAACCTTGGTCAATGTGTTCAGGATTGAAAATACCAACAACACATACATAAAAAAACAAGGCAGTTATTAACTGAAACAAGATTTTAACAAGGGATTATTGATTTATAGTTAATAAAAAATTATTAAATAAATAATATATGGAATAATACAAATGATTATGGTTTTTAATAGATTAATGATAAAATTATTATTATTTTTAATGAGTTTTGAACCTATATGAAGGAATTCATGACTTAATTAGGGTATCTTTATCTCAATTAGAATTATTTAAAACATATGTTATTTCAGGCACATGTATTCTTTTTTGAGGTCTATATAAATCCAAATTAAAAATTTACATCCTATGCCTATTTATTATGTTGTTAATATATGTTTCATTAAATGTTATTTATTCATGCGGATTAAAATTCAATGTTACCATAGTTGTAGTTTCTTTATGATACCATGACATCATTTTCTAGAATTGGTTATATATATGAATCCGATTATGAAATATAATTATAAATTTATCCTTACACTCATGAATTTTTTTCTCTGTTTATTATTTATTTTTTATATATGTTGTTGTTTTTTCCCTCTATCCTTTCACATAAGATATCACATTTTTTAAGAACAACCAACCTTATTTTTATATTCAGTAGAGAACCCATTTTATTCTAGATTCTGGTTTTACAAATATGTTAACAAAAATTAGTAAAAATTAATCAATTTATTTATTGAAGATATTTATTCCCATACTTGTATTTTTTTCAATGTTTTTTTAAAAAGAATCTTCATGTCATTTTCCAAACAAGGCCCATTTGGATTTTAAGAAAAATGTAATGGAATCATTATTTTTATGTGTATGACATGAATTCAATTTTCACAAATCATAACTATACTTATATTTGAAACTTAATTTATAATGTTTTGTGGTTATTTTCAAATAAATATATGTCTATATTGTTTCATGAATTTTTTACATTAGAAATGTTATTTTTGAAGAATATCTATTTAGCTTAAGAACCATTAAAATAGAATTTTAAAAGAATAATTTTTAATTTTCTATGGTTATTTTAAATGAAAATTATTTTAAACCATGTAGGATTCAAATAGTATTTTCCTATGTGAAAATGAAATTTTCTTCAGGAAATGCTCCTACTGTCTTTTCAAAATATTTTTCTATATAAGATGATATAATTTATGTTAATTATGATTTACTATTGATATGACCCAATGATAACATTATTATCATTTATTTGATTGGTTCATGTTCAATATGATAAAATGTTTATGAAACTAGTTTTTCCCCTGTGTTATGATATGATTAAATGTTAATGAAACCCTTTTCATTTCATGGGTAAAGATATGATGAATTTTTATTTGATCTTTTTCCACACAAATGTATTTATTTTGTGATTGGTGGGACCCATATTTCCATCCAATAAGTAGGGTACATATTAATTTTCTATGATCTAGGAGAGTACATGGGAGGATTCCGCATTCTAAATAGAGTGTATCGGGGAGATTATCCCAATCCTGAAGCAGGTACACAGGTGGATAACCCAAGCCTAATATGTTATGAATTTATTGGTGGGTATCCTTGACATATGGTTTTCTATGTTTATGTGTATTCTATAATCCCATGTCTTATGACATTGTTATTCTATCATGGCTCATGTTCTATGATTCCGTTACAATTCATTTTATATGAACATCCAATATTTATTTCATGACTCAAGATTTTGATCATTGATAAAAAGGTAATGTTTGACATATGTTGTGATCATGTTCTAAAAAAATATTATTCTAATGTTATGTTTACCTATTACCCTTGTTAAACCTTACTGACCGTCTGAGATAAAACATTATTATTTTAATTTCCTCAGTTTATAATGATATGTATTACATGTGATATTTTTATAAATGTTGATAGTTATGAGTAACTAACTAGTAGATGATATAGAACTGTTATGAAACAGTTGTTTATGTTTCCAAGATTAAAAATGGACTTCATCCTTATGATCCTTGGGTGAGTGTTTGTATAATTTAATAAATATTTATCTGAAAAGATGTAATATCTATGTATTAAAACATTGGTTTGTTAAAATACATTTATATTAGATTACATTTTAATGAATTTTATATTAAAGGTCATTCAAAATAATCACAAATAAATTAAAATAAATATTTCTATAACACCCGAAGATTTCAGAATATATAACTTTCATTTCACTAATATATTATATGGCATGAAACCTTATGATTTTAAAATAACATTATGTTTAATAGATTATAATATATGAATCGCCAAGCATAAACAAGCAATGAAATATTATTATTTATTTTTAAAGATAAGAACATAGTCATTAAATTGGCATGTAATAATTAGATTAATAGTATTATGATACATATACATATTACCATTTATCATACATAATTTACATGTATTGATTAATTTTGTTGAAATTTCCAATCATTTTTTAGTAAATTCAATTTATTCTTCCAAGATATGTCTTATTTAAAAATTATTTTACAGTTTTTTTGTAGGAAATATTATACCTAATTTTTGAAACATGTAGAAAATTTATTTTATAAATTTAATTTAAAATTTTAATTTATAATATCAAAACTATATTAGGTTTAGTTTTTGGGATTTTTATGAAATGATTGCTTATTGAATAGTGAAAATCCAACTTTTATTCAAATCAATATTTTTCTATAAAGAAATTTCAAAGTACCATTTTGTTCCAAAATAGAAAAAAAATTAGTTCTATTATCTTATTAATAATCTAATAATGTTTATTGAAATAAATTTTATGGTTAAAATTTTCATAAAACAATATTTATACTTAAAATTTTATTTTTCTAAAAAACATGTTTTTATTAATTTTTATATATTAATATTATATTAATTTCTTCTAAATATTGGAATTCAATCCTTAAAAATATATTGCATATTTCCAATCAACAAATTAAATTTACTATAATTTTCCCTTTTATATTTTCCATTATTAATAGTAGCCATAATAAATTTTGTTTATATGGTGTTTGGTAAATTAGGTAATTAATGTCAAACCTAAAATTATAAGGACTAACAAAGTACCATAAATATTTACAAAGTTTTATTATATGATTCAATTACATCCAAAATAATCTATAATTTAGTTTTGTTACATTTTTTCATTTTTATGATATTAAAACCATTATAATATTATAAGTAAAGAAAACAATGAAATTTCACACTCTTATTTTTTATAACTATAACATTTATAACTTGGGGATAAACATACAATATGATCAGTTATAAATAATATTTTTTAATATATATTATTTAGATTTATGATGATTTTATTTTTTATTTTTTTGTTAATAAATAATTAGCTTAAATGATTACATAATGCTAATAACATAAATATTTAATTAATAAAAATATAAAATAAGTGATATTAAAAATAATAAAATTATAATAATTTTAATGAGATAATTTTAGAAAGAAAAAATTCAAGATAAATATAACATTTTAGCTATGTATTAAGTTTACATTGAATTCAATTTGGGTCATGATGTTATAAAAGTTGATGTAAATGAATAGTTTTAAAATTGACAATTTTTATACTTTATGAGAATAAAAAATTATTCAATGACTTAGAATTCATCAATATCATATATTTACCAAAATCAATGGGATATGGTTTCAAATATAAACTAGGGTCTTTTTATGGGTTATTTTTCATCTTAAACATTATTAAACCTTAATGTACTAGAAACATTAACACTAATACTTGTAAAATGTGTTATAGAAGGGTTAAGAAAACATAATGGTACAAATGTGATAACAATTGGTCCAAAATTTTTTAGATTAAATTATCCTTAATCATAATCGACTTACATTTAAATATTTTCAATTTGGATCTATTATGATGTCAAACTTAATTTATATTAATTTAACATTATATGAAATTTCAAAAGTGCCGCTCACATCAATTTTATTAGGGATCCTCCTATCTCACTTATTTACACCGCATTGTGCCTCATTAATAAATAAAATCATTCCTATTACACTTTTAAAAATCTATACCAATGTTTTTGAGGTTCTATTTCTTCCATAAGTTCGATATTGTATCACTTAAAAGAGATCTAAATATGATCCATCAAAGAAGAGAAATCATATTTCTCAAATCTTTGAAGTTTATTACTTATTCTATTTCATATTAATGTGTTTTATTCATCATAAAATAATAAATATTTTCTAATAAATAAAATAAGATATTACTACTATTGTAAAAAAACCATATTTCATTTATTTTCCATCCCACAAATAGAATAAACATCACTCGTGTGTAGGTACTTCTTACCATCTCCATACAGCAGTGTAATTTGTTTTCATCACAACATTAAATGGATATTAATTACACATAAAATATAGAACAATTATATATTTATATACATTAAAAATTAATGATTCTTTAAATTTTTATTATTCTCTATTATTCTGTCGTTCTATCCATCGAATAATGGAAAAACATTCATGTGTTGGTATAACTTACCCTCTCAATGAAAGGTGTAATTAATTTTTATATCCATATATTTTATGAAAGATTATATATATATAATATATGATATTTAAATCTTTTAAAACTTTTTATAGATTATAGAATCATGAGAAATATTCATGGATAATCACTTACAAATCAAAATATACATGACAAATGAATCAATTGACATATGAAATAATGATCATATAAAAATATTAATAATAAATGGATGATAAAATGTATAAAATAGATAATATATGCAATTATATATTTTTATTTTGTTATTTTTTGTAATTATATTAAATCTAAATTTGTTATACTAGATGTTAAAATAATTGGCAAGACAAGTCGAACAGGACGAATGACATTTTGTCTTGATTTCCATTCATTGATGAAAATTATAATGTTATACACTAATATATTTTGTTTGGGGTATTTAGCTACCACTATATATGTTATATCATGAATATATTTATATCCATGGTATTTAAATTTTACATTCAAATTATTCTTTCATTGGTAGTATTATTTGAATATTACCAAAGTTTTAAGGGTTTGTTTCACAATCATATCATTTTTCAGGATTCCTTTTTTTCGAATTAATCATTGGGGTAAATTATTTTATATTTATCTCTTAAATAAAATATATTTTTCTCAACTTTGTCTATTTCTATAAATTTTTATTCTTCTTTTAATTTTTCTCTCTTTAAGTACTCAAGAGAAAGAAATAATATTTTATGGAAACCATCCTTTATTTCTGTGTTTGGTGGGAAAACCTTTTCTTCCATATCATTTTTTCCGAAAAAATCAAAAAAAATTTACTAATATCACATTACTTTTAAATTTATTTTTCACCCATGATTTTATTTCCATAAATACTTTTATAAGAATATTCTTTTCATTTTCGAAACGAGGTACTTAATGTGTTAGAGGAATGTTTTCTTTTAACAAAGATGACATAGAACGAATTTCATGCCTCTATTGCAACTCAGTAATATAAATATCACATAAAAAATTTCAATGATTATTTTAAAATAATTTTTTTATATTTCTATAGTTTTATTATTTTAACAAGTGATTTTAAAAGATGAAAGGCTATTTTCCCCATGAAATCCTACAATGATATTTTTAAAGTATATTATTCAATGTAAGAATTATTTGGTTAATATTATTATTCAGTAAAGATATACTTCTATAATACCATATTGCTCAAGATGGATTATGATTATATTTATCGAAATGTGAAATTATTAACATTTTGTATTATGGTTTTCGAAATGAATATTTTTGTTGATTATGTCTCACCCCTTTTGTATGATTAATGCATTAGAACTAGTAATGGATGAGAAAAGACTGATGTAGATCATCGATAAAAAATTATTTCTCATAATACAAACTATTTTGGGTATTGGGACAATGCCTTGCCCGTTTTTTGTATTAATTCATGACATGAGTATGCGACTGTATGTTATTGACCATTGACATTATTAATTCAATAATTATATGACTACATATTATTATCCATGTGTTTATTTTGTATGGTTATGTTATACATGTATTTAGTCCATACATTTATTGTGTTATTTGTGAATCATATATTATTAGTGTTTTTATCATCCATATTATGGAATGTTTATTTACAATTATGATTGATTATTCTTTATGATTACCCAAACCTTGTATTTGAGATTATCCCAAACTATGTTTCGCTTCCCCAGGATGTCTGCATATGTATAAGGAATGATATATGAGGATATAACAGTGATAATAATGGTGTCATCGAATAAAATACTATTATGTATTTTATCGTCTCAATTTATTTGTGGGATTCGAGTATGTATCTAGTTTTTAAGAATATATAATATTTTTTCCTTTAATATATAATTCACAGTATCAAATGTTTATCAAATAAAGTAGCCACCAATTATGGGATTCTAGGTTAAAGGTTATTCCATATTCCATTTAAAATAATCATGATAGTAATTTGAATATAAATCCAAACCCTTTAACTATATATTAAGGCTTAATAAATCAACAAACATGGGATGTTTTCCCAGCTCAATATGATAAAAAGATGATTATGTTAAATTAAATTGTTTTCATTTATTTTAAGTGAAATTTCAAAATTATTAAACTTCCCAAATTTTAAATTTTAATATAAATAAGGTTTTTTGGAGATAAAAAATTTGAACAACTACAACCACGCCCATATTGGAAATTGATAATGGGGTTATGCTATATATAAAAGACTAAAAATATTTATTTTTAATGTAGGGTAAATATTTTATGTGCTATGATACCATTATTTATTGATATTTAAAATTTTATATATCATATTATAAATCATATTCTTCCAATTCCTCGATTTTAAATCACATTATATATAAGGTGGATCGTGTAAATATAAAATGACAATTAGTAGATGATAATACATTAAAACATAAGAATAATGTGTATGTATAAAAACTAATATATTAAAATTTAGTAATTTCTACATATTTAATATCTTATATTTATATTAGACATAATTTGAGTTAATGACAATAGGTGAAGATAAACTACATACGGTGTGTTTTCGCTGTATAGAGTACTGCATTAATCTAAGATGGGTGAGTTATTTAGTATCACCAAGAAACTACATTTAATAAAAAAATCTCAAAAACATTCTAAGAAGGAAGTTAATGAATTAGATACTATTTTATGAAAAAATAGTTCATAATGTAAAATAACTAACTAAGTAATTATGGGTTAAAATGAATTACGATAAATTATACTTCAAAAAGATTAATAAAACAACCAATAATCAATAAAAATATTACATAGATATATAAAAGCCCATTTTAGTGAAATTTTCTTTTTAAATATATAACATATCCATATTAATCATTTTAAATTAAATTGAAGATATTTATAAATAATACTGTTATTTATTATTCACTTGAATTAAAAAATTTCAAGGAAAATTTATAATAATTTAAACTATTCAAATCTCACACATCATAAAATACATGACATTACAACAGTCTAGGTGATACACATAATAATACAATATATCTATCAATTCATATAATAATTTAGATTCATATAGCTTTGGAATTGAGGGATGAGATAAATATTCCCATTGATAAACATAGAAATAAAAACTGGAATATTGTTTTCCATAATTTGTTGAATTATTTTCAATATTTTATATGCACAAAATAATATAGGGTTATGTCAGATATATCTTTTCTTATAGTCAATAATTTTTATATTAGATACAAATGTTCTGAACAAATGTATGTAATGTTAGTGTGGGGTATAAAAATTTAGTTTGAAAAATATAATAAATCAATAATTATTTTATGAATTTCAGATCAAGACACAAATTTTTTCAAAGAATCAAACATTAAAAACAAATCATTTCAAGAAAATTAAAATACATTGTTACAATATGGAAATAAATGTGACATTATATTTATGAGAGACATATAAAATTCAAATTCTTTTTTAATTACTAGTTGTGAGACTATAAATAACATTTTTAAACCTGATTGATTATGAGAATTTATCACTAATTTATATGATAGAAATTTTTTAATGGTTCTTATTCCAAATTATATATTAATTATTTTTACAAAAATTTAACAATGTATATATTTTTATAAAATTTAAATAAAAATTAGCTTATATTTTCATAGGATACAAATAATAATTCATTTATAAGAATTCCCATATTAAATATAAAAAAGTTATTATTATGAAATAGATTTATATTATAATATAAATTTAATAAAGTTTCGATGAGTTTAATTAAAATTAAATGGATGAAAGACTATTTTAATACCTAAAATGTAATGGTATTTCTATAAAATTATTGTACAATGTTAATTTGAGTGTTGTGATGAAATTACTTATTACGTTAAATTATTTATGTAAAAATATAAACTAATTTTGATAATTCCAATTATTTCCTAGATAAATTTGCGGGATCCTGTGCTAAATTATCCAACCAAATCAATGACCATTTTCAATTAAAAACCAATATCTTGATAAAGTTATCTAAATTCATTAAATTATATTCTTATAAAATTTATTAACATTTTTTAGTTTATTTGGTAGTATGATGTTAATATTTAATACAATACAGGGTATGAGAAACCCATCGACAATTGGAAATTAATTTATTTTTATATGTAAATATATGAAATTGTATATATTACTAAATATAACTTATTGTGTTAATATCATAAAATCATTCATTTGGTGTTGAATTTTTCAATAGTGTCTAAAATAAATAAATATTAACGAATATGGAAATAATATTTTTAATTTTATACATGATTTTATACTTAACAGTATTACTAGTATCTAAACAAAGTATTTATGTATTGTGTTAGTTTTAAATTTTAATCATATAATAAATATTTATATATTTTCATTGTAATAAGTATAACAAAAATGAATCATATTGTTGTATTTCCAGGATTAATTTATGGATTAGTGGGTTTCTCACTTCATGTGAGTTTATTTCATCATGATGGAAAATATGATTTTCTATCATATATTCCATTATATTTATTATATAATTAGAATTAAATTACCTGTTCACTTTTAATAATGTATGTTTTATGTTTTTTATTATTATTATTTTTAATTATTTTATATTTACTTCCTTTTTTAAATCATAAACATGGATGTGAATTTTAAAATTTTTATTATTCTCTAAATTAAATACAAAAATTTAAATGAATATAACTATGAAACCAAGTATGGATAGTCATGAAAATTTATTACCTTTTTCATTAATTAATTTATGTACTTTAAGAATAAAATTAATATCAATGAGATGTTCTATGAGATTAAAATGTCCAAAATTGTATTTTTCAAATTATTTTTCCTTTTAATGTTAAAAATATATATAAAAAGATAAAAACTAAGGAAACGAGATAATAATTTCATAACATTTCTATAATGATTTTCCATTTATTATGTTTTATCATATTAAAATTAAACACATGTCAATGAGATATTAGGTATCTATAGAATGAATGAATGTAAATTGTTTCAATCAAAATCCATTTAAGATTTAAAAACATTCATTTAACAAACAAAATAAAACAAATTGATATGTTTTTTAATGTAGAATGTTAATGAAAATATGAAAAAAATAATAAAAGAAATATTGGAATAAACCACAAATTGAGGTTATGTTCGAAGTGAATATAATGATTCAATATTGTTTTTAAAATTTTGTGTGTTTTCTATTCTATTAAAGTGGATAAAATTATACCAATTTTGCAGAAAAAAGTCCAGATTATTTATTTTTTTTAAAAAAATCAAAGATTAATTTTTAACTGATATGAATAAACCAAATTTAAATATAATGTTAATTATTTCTAGAGTGATATTAATTCATATTTTTTAATTATAAAAAGAAAACAAATTAGTGATATTTAGGTTGGTAATTAATAATTATTTATCTATATGAATAATTTTTTTTATTTCAATCTAATTTTTTATGTACTCATAATGGGTCAAAGTGAATTATAATAATTATAAGTACTATTATTTTATAATATCCATGGCATGTGACTTAAACATAATTCATGAGATTTTATTATTACAAACATTTATGATAATGATCCTTGATGAATTTTTTACTAATAAAAATAAACTACACAGTTATCTAATGTATAATGTTAACCTAATGATTAAATGTTCAATTTTGTAGTTATTAGTATTTTGAGTTATTTAAATATGCATATAATGATGAAATTTTTTAAAATGGGCTTTTATTATCAAGATATTTTGGAAAATAATTATCAATTAATTTGTGAAATATATGGTCAACCCATACATCCGTACATCATGTGATTTTATTTTAAGGATCTAAAATATGCTTATTAAATTATTTCTCATTTTAAAGTCCATGACACATGCTACATGACATAATTGACTAAAATAATACATATTATTACCAAAATAAAATTAAATAATCACTATTTATTATTATTCAATATCTAGAGAAACATTACCAACTAATCTATCAAATTATTTTCACAGATTTATTCAAAGTAAATTTTTATAATCAAAATAATTTTAAATTTTATAAACATATCTCAAAAAATAAAAAACAAGAAATCAAGATATAAATTTCCATATAATTGCAATGGATAATTTCTGTTTCAATTTATTCTCTTTATTAAAGATATAAATTTCTATATAATTACAAAATATATTTCCCCACATATTCTTAAATACCATTTTGGTGACTAAGGATTCAATGATATTTTTTCATGAGATTATAGATTATGAATTTGTGACCCATTATTCTATTATTTCCAAGATTGAAACATAAATGTTAGGAACAAACATGCATGGTATGTCTTTTGGTGGATCTAAAATACAGTATTATTCATTTAATGAAAATGAATCTACTTTCATATGTAGAGAATTTATTTTTTAGTGACATAATTTTACCGAACATTGAAAAGTTTAATCATACATAAGAGTATATTTATTATCATATATTTTTATTTCTTATTTACTGATCAATCTATATCAAGTAACAATATATGATTTTTCATTATTGTAAATAGTAAAGTGTATGTATTTAGTTATATATTTGTTTTAAAATGAAACAATTAGATAAATTTGTTAGGATGGGATAATTTTTTTCTTACTATTTTAAATCATATCCCATGAATAAAAATGATATTTAATTAATTAATGTTAAATAGTGTATTTAATAGTTATTTACTTATAGTTAGTCTTCTTTCTTAGTATAATGAGTACAAAATGTTCTAAAATTTGATATTGTCCACTACTAGAAACAATATGGGTAGATATATCAAACAGTCATTAATATTTTTTTTACAGAAACATAGTCTTGAAAAAAAATTTATGTACTTCCAATAAATACACATATCCATATAAGATAGTAAATTTGATGGATAGTTAATTTCTTCCATAAAAAAATTTTATGAAGAAAATTATTTTTATTCAAAATCACATAGAAAATGAAAAAAATGAAAAATAATAAATAATAAAATATATTAAAACATTAATGACAAAAAACAATAACCATTTAACAAATTATATATTTATAAAAAAACATCATGAATTTTCTATCGGGGAAGGGGTCGCCCAGTGGTCTAGGCATAGGGATCTTCTTGCCTAAACCATAAACATGTTACCACATATATTACATTGTATTCTCCTACTACTGAATCTTCTTCTACATTTGATACCCCATCTATCAAATGTTCTCTTTATGCTCCCAATGAATGCAGTTTATAATCTCATCTATATCTTGAAACCTCTCCACATATTTTGTAGTAGGCGATGAAGCTATTGGATAACTCTTTGAGTTATTCATTAACATTGAACCAATAACATAATAAATTCTAGGCATTGATTATGAACCAATACCAATCTCCAATCCTTTTTAGGAACACAAAATTGGGGATTTTATCTAAGATGCATCATAAATATCTATCTCACAATAGTCCATTACCCAACTCTTAACCTTAATATCTCCTTTGTAAGAAGTGGAATCCTCAAACACCTCATTCACATGTAATTAGAATTTAAATTGAAAAAAATAATTTTAAGTAAATGTTTTTGGAAATATATATGTATAATTTTAAACTTTCTATCAAAATTAATTATCCTATTTTAGGATTTATGTTTATACTTATCTAAAAATCAAAATCTATTATAGTATGTTTAAAATAAACCTTTAATGAAATAATATATTCATTTATAATATTTTTTTAAAATTATCAATCTGAGTTACTTACTATATATCATCAATGAATACAAAATATATGAATGCAATCTATGCATGTGAATTCATTACTCCCTTCTGTTTTTGAACTGGTGATTAACTGCTTCGAAAATAAACTAATGTCTAGTGGGATCACAATTCATCCCAATCAATTTTTGGAATATAATCAATTTGATAATAGAATAATTTTTGTTAAAAACACTATTTAGAGATATCTCTGTGGATATCATTCTAATATTATGTAAAAAAATTTCAAAACTATCACACGTATAAATCTATAATGCCTCCCAAACAGTGGATCTCATGAAATCAAAGACTAGAGAGAACAAAACTAATAGATAATTTAATATATAAATTTAAAAATTAAATAAATTTTAAAAATAAATTTTGTTATTTTTGTACCATCCAATGACTTGGAATGCAATGTGGAACATCTTGGGGACCTCATCCTATGAATCCATTATCAAAACAAATATGTTTTTTAAGGCACACATACCTATAAAAATAATAGGAGGAAAACATAAAAAATAAAAACATATAATAAAATAATTAATAGATGGAATAATTTATGAAAATTAATCAAAAAATAAAATTCAACATACCTGTTCAAAAATAGGTCAATATAAAGAGATTGAAATTTCTCATTATTATAATATGAAATCATCAGTCTTTCTATATCGTTAACTTACAAATGCAACATTCTAGTGAAAAAATCAATTGATTTATAAAAAGGTTCATTGAGTAAATAAATAATAAACTCAACATCATTGAGAGCATGCAATCTCTCATTGATATATTCTACACCCATCCAGAACACCCAAATAATGATACTTGTAAATAAATGTTATTAGAATATGAAATAAAAAAATATTTAATGAAATATATATATATATATATTAATTATGATAATTACTAGAATTTAATTTGGTATTATATATCTTCAAATTCATATCCGTCAGTTTCAATGTCTTCAACATGCTTCTCAACATCATCATTTCCCATAGAAGATTTAATTTTGTTATCTTTTTTTATTTCAAACTCATTTGTTACATCATCACCATTACAATCACCATAAACCATTAACAATGGGGTTTTATCTCAAATAACTATTTATTTTTGAGTAAAATATGTAATTGGTAATGTCTCTTGAAAAATTTCAATATCATTCATTTCAAGAGAACAACTTTTATATTCCATAAACTGATTTTCATAAGATATTTTTCTTATTACATTCCACTAGTTAAAGGAATCTCCCAACATAGCACAATAATTTTCATAATACATTTTATGTTCTTGATGTTCTAATTTAAAAAGTTAATTTAATAAAAAATAAATTTATATTTAATTCCACTAATTATATGTCTTTGTTGAAGGTGTAACCCTAGAGCAATATTAAACTAACACTATTAATAGTTTGATACATAATTTTTCCCAACATATAATTACTATATTATTTAATTCAATTTTTATAACACCTCGACCTGATAATCTCATATTCATTTGATTATTTTTATACACTGCCATAATTAAAAGGAATCAAATCCCAACAGACAGATTTTTTTATCAGTATTGGAAAATAGATTGCATAGATGAATCTTCAATTTCAATTGAAATTGTATAAAATTCTATGATAACTCCATTATTCTTCTAGACTAACCCTATATATCATTCATAAAATCATTATTAGAGTCATTATAAAATAAAACATAAGAAAGGGTTGAGCTTAGATTCACAGTAAGGGTAAACAATATGGTCAATGTATTCATAAATATGTGTGAACTTTTATGGTAAGTTATAAAAATGAATCACTAGAAATTTTAAAATAATTTTCCGAATAATATGGTAGGAATAAGTTAAGTAATGTCATTTAAACATTCACATGGACATTATACCCGTCAAATGTTCACATTTATTAACAATAATTAATATCATAATGATGAATTGCATAATGTCAGACATCATAACCATAACTTCAATTCCTCAAGCTAAGACCATACATAACCAATCAATCAAGGACTCATTCCAAGACACTACTTTTTCATGAGACCTACCAATGAATCGAGGTGCTACAGTAGGCCTCCCCCGTCACTTACTATGTCTAATTCATTCCTCATATGAAAAGGGTGAAACATAAAATAATTATTTGTATTAAAACTAGTATTTGAAATCTTAAAACATTGACCATAAATAAAAAATGGAATCAAAACAAAACATCAATATTCAAACATATAATAAAACATTCAGTAAAATATGGAATATTATATTATACTAAATCAACATCAATTTATCTTTAAATCCAACAAAATATGTTGATATAGATAAAAATAATCTAACAAAATCAATAATATTCTTTGAGAGAAATATTTGTTTTATACATTGAAATCATTTAAAATCCATTCAATTATAAAAGACAATATTTCTCTTGAAAATATCCTTATATTCGTGTAGTGGAAGCTTCAAAATATTATGGCATAAAAAATTCTGAAAATAGCCGCTCACACCATATAAATTAAAAAAAAGATTATTTCCATAAAATTTTGAAAATGTTCTAAAAAGGTTCATTTGAAAAATGATGGAAATATTCCATTAAAAACATTTTAGAAAAGGATAAAAATTGGTAAAAATGACTCTAAAAATAGCCTTTAATATTTTTTTTTAAATTTTAAAAAACATTGATAGGGATGACAAGGATGTTTCAGTAGATAGTAACATATAAACAAACTCAGATAAATGAGATTAAGAAATTAATCCGTACCTTGTAATTTACTTTAGTTGATGGTGATTTAACCTCATGTATAATGGTTAGATTATACTATGAAATTATACCAGAACCAAATCCATATTTATGATATCATTTATGATCATCTTATTTCATTTTTTAATAATACTTGAGATTTATCATTTTTTCGACTGTTAAGTGCTTCATTTTCCAATTCTCGTTTCATCATGGAACTCATGTTTCTTATGAATTTTATTTATTTGATTCATATTGATAATGATATTAATTTCAAAATTATTATTTTTACGCGTCATATAATTTTTATAATCATTAATTAATGGTTAATGTGGAGAATAAATCTCACAGCGTCACAGAGACGGTAGGCATTATATATGCATGAGAGATGATGTCATTCCCTTGATGGTTAAAAGGTATGTAATTGGATGTTATATTCATTATAAAGACAAATTATCATGTTATATTCATTATTTATATCCATTATACTCATAATTATACGCATCCATAAAATGTAGTGTTGAATAACAAATTACACGATAATGTAGAGACAGTAAGTCGTATGCACACACACTTGGTGGTGTTGTTATTCATAGGATGGATGAAAGGATGAATATGGTTGAAAAATAATCATAATAAAATAATTGAATATATATAACACTGGATTTATTATTTTACTATGGAAACAACAAAGGAATATGAGGTATAAGAAGAAATGAAATTAAATTGAATTAGTAAAACAACTACCTCTTCTTCGAGTGACTCATTTTGATTTGCACAAAAGAACTCCATATGTTGAATTTATGCCCAATGTATGGAATCTTTGATTCTTTGAGAGAATATATGAGTATAAATGATCATGGTTTGGATTAAATAATTGTCTTTAGAGTTCTGTATAAAATAGAAGGATAGGTGCCCTTTTATAAAGGAGATGGCATGATCTTTAGGGAACTCTCAAAGTATTAAACTAATATAAATTAAATTTCAATTCTAAATGCATCCAATGTGAATTATTTATAATATAAGATGCGTATGTGTCTAAATCATCTCAAGAAATAAACATTTTATATGATTTGATTTTAATTTAGACTTTAACATTGTGATTTATCTTTAATTAATATATTTCATTTTAATTTGGGCCATAATTTTATAAATATTAAATAGTCATAAATATTTACCTATATGGTGAAGATTGGTGCCAAATAGACAGGTTATTATATTTTAGAACTCATAACTATAACTTGGTTGTTTTTAAATATTTTTATGACTTTTAAACAATTTAATATTATGTAATTTTTATAAAATATCAATAAAGTCAATTTTGACACTATTCATTTTGTTGAATTCAAATAAAATCAAAACTATAGGATAACATTAAACCAAACATTTAATATACTCCTAAAATTTCATTTTAATCTATAAAATTTATGTAAGATCATAATAAAATAAAATCTATTTTTTTTAATATGTTTTAATCCATTTATTTTGTATTTCAATTAATAAAAAAAGATCTGTGTCACTATTGTGTCATCGTTAACGGTAAATATTTACCCTATAAAAATTAAGAATAAATTACTATGATATAGTTAATTATTTTATATTTCTAGATATTATTTATAATAAATTTTATCCCTATTTTATCTCAATATTATAAATATTATACTTATAATTAATGGGAGTGTGATATTTTTTTCACATTCATTTATTCTAATAATATTCATATCATATTCAAGGAACAATGTCCATTAAAATATTATATTTCTAAAATTATAATATAAGGTTCTTATTTAGTCACCAAAAATATTTTGATATGTGTAAGGGTAACATATAATATTGTTTTTATCCTTAAAAACATGATTTACCCTTAACCATGGTAATAAAAAATTAGAGTTACTATTCATACTATCAAAAAATTAAAGAAACCAATTTTTTAGTTTATTCCAACTGATTCCAAATATGGAATAAATTTTTAAATATTCAAAACATAGATGATTTAGTAACTACATTAAAATTAATCCTATTAAAGGAATGAGAAAATGTGGTTTTTTAAAAGAAAAAATGGTTAAAAGATGGACATGTTTTTTTCTATTTTTATTTGAAAATAATTAAAATTACCTAAATTATATTAAATGATAATAATATAATATATTTATAATTTATAAATATTAAAATTTATAATTTAACACTTTAAATTATTTCGATAAAAAAAGTTGTGATCAATTAAAATTTAGTATTTATTACTATTTATCAAAACAGGAAACCTATTAGAAAATACTCAAAGTGGAACCAAATTAAATTTTGATATTAAAATTTAAAATAAGTTGTATATTATTTTAAATTGAATATATAAATGTGTTAAATATTAAATTTAAAATTGGTTTTCCATTAAAAGATAGAGAAACTACACTTTGGGGAAAATAATTGTTTTATTTGGAAAAAATAAATTTTTTTACAATATCATGTCTAAATAATGCCTAAGATGAATTTTAAAATTATATGTAATATATAAATTTCAAAATATTGTTAGTAAGATTCATAAATTATAATTTAATAGCTATGTTATATATTACATTAAATAATAATATTTTATTAATATACAGTTTTCAGTAAAATGAGGTCTTGCTTCTAATGCATGTCAACTCATTATTGTCTGTAACGTAAGACTAATAAGGGGTTTTGTAAAAAAAGAAACATAAAAAATAAAATTTATTCATAAATGAAATTTTTTTAATGTCTCGGGGTTCTAAATTCTCCCCTCCTTCGATAAATTGCATCCACGTAATTTAAACTCGAGATCAAAACTAGGGGTTTGACATTAAAAAACAATATTGTTGAAACCCCACATTGGAAAAATGAATAATGAGGCCCATAATTTAAAATAAATAAATGGAAATATGATGGTCACTATATATAACACATTAAAGGGTTCTATGTATGAGACATGGACATGAAACAAAAATTTAACTATCATGTTCTGACAAAGAGTGATAGAGAAAATGGTTAGGAGGAATTCAAAAATAACAAAGATATAAATCAATTATGGTCAATGGGGCCATTTGATTCATCAAAAAAAGTATGAGGATATAATTTTTTATTTCAATATATATTCCCTTATGTGGAAGAACTATTTTACTTCATAAACTAAGAACATAAGGAAAAATAGTTACTTGACCAGTAGAGTTTCATCATTTAATCAATTTCAAACACAAACCCTTATTTCTCTGCAAATGCTAAAAAAATTAAAAAATATTCTATTTATATTTATTGTATATTATTACAGAAATAAAAATATAAATCATATGATATATGGTTTAAATGAAAAAAAATTATAATATCTAGGACATCACATAAGTCACTGGTAGGTGATGCTACCTTATCACACATTAGTTGAGGGTTCCAGACATTCAACCTTGCTTGATGGGACAAGTAGTCATCCGACCTGTAGGTTTTACTTTTCATAAAACTATATTATTATAAAATTAAATAAATAAACATAATAACTATTTTATCCTTAAAAATAGTATCTTATTTTTAAATTAATCCATTCCATCCTTTATAATTAGCGAAAATACTTCTTGTCAAACTCATAGTCCAAAACCTTATAAGGAAGGTCACTAAATTTATAAAATCAACATAACATAATTGATATTTTTTTAACATACCAAACATGCGAATAATTTCATCATGTATTATCTTAAAACTTGATAATAACCATAATTTACATTTTACCTAATTTAATACATTTGTGCTTCCTTATTCCATCTAGAAAACACAGAATATTGAATATACTCCATCAAATAAGAAATGTGTCAAACTCCAACAATGATAAAATAAACAAACCATTAATTAGTTGCAAGGTAGAAAATAATATAAAATTTCCATTATTAAAATTAATCATCTCTTTATTATAACTTCATTATCGAATTATCAGAAAGATATTTAGGGTTATATTTCCCTCAACCATATATTTTCATAAAAGTTTAACTTTCTAGTGAGTCACTTTTTTTAGAACGATAAAATATAAAATCCTTAATGAAATAATACTATAGAAAAATTCTTAAATATTTCAAAATTATTATTACCAGTAAATTTCTAATAAAATATTCAAATCACATAAATTATTAACAAGCATATTAATCATTCGTCTTCATCTATGGTAGTTGCACAACCTCGTCCTTATCCAATATCATCATTTGTGTTATATTCCTTTGACGTATGAGACATTGATTCATATAGTTTACAATCTCATTGCAATGGAAGTATAGAACATTTCAGTTATATTTTTGTCCCTTTAAATCATTGGCATGATGTACTTTCTCATCACACTTGATGCAAACTCCTTTTCCTTTTATGCAGATAGTAGGTTTTTTCCTTCAACAATTGTCACCTATTGGAAAATAATTCTTTACCTTCTTCACTCTATACTTATTTTGACCTTCCAACCTATTCTTTTCAGTCATTAATATAAATACATAAATAATTTAGGAATATTTTCCATTTTTTACCACAAGATATTTTGTATTCATTTGATGAGAATAAATAGGTCACTATTTCCCTTTTAAATGTTGGATTAAGGCTGTGAAATATATCATCACTCTTACTCATTGAATTGGGAACATTTTATAGGCTCATGATCTTTCTAATAGGTGTCATTTCTAAATGATGGCATCTTGTAAAATAGGTTATGAATCCTAATAGAAAATTACAAACCTGTAAAATACATAAGATAAATTAAAAAATTTATGCATACCTTATCTAATAATCCTAAAAATTGTATCTATGTGAAAATATTTACTTATAATTTTTTCAAAATGGTTTGTGGTGAAAATGTGAATTATCCTAATCGTATCCCCAAGAATTGTCAAACCACATGTACAGTAAGGCCTGTTTTTGTGTACTAGTTTATCCCGAGTCAATCCCAAAACACTTTGTCAGAGTTACTACTTCTTAATACATCTACTCCATAAGCATGTCCACTTTTAGTATCCATCCAGGGATCTATTTATAGGAATACACACATAATATCTAGGTTAAACAAAATATATGATGTTCCCCTATATTTATCCTCAATTCCTATCTTAGGGTTATGTTCCCTAATATTGGATTTCTAAATCTAGTTTCCAGGGTTGTTGATAAACATTCTTTGATACCAACTATAATGCCCTGACCCCATAATCCTAGAGCTGGTGTATTATTTTTTATAAATTATATTTATTAAAAGGAATCAAATCCTAAAGCACTAATTGGTTTAGAAATCTTGGAAAATAGGATACATACATGAATCTTACATTATAATTCAAAATATAGAAAATCTATTATAACACCAAACCTCTTCAGTCATAACTGCAACACCCCGAGATTTTATGAAGAATATTCTTTTAATTTCATTAATGTCTTGTGTTGTACGCTACACCAAAGGGATATTTCACTATACGCAACCCTGACTTAGCTTGAATTACACGCAATCACGACTTTCCTCGATAGCGTGTGTTGTATGCAATATCAGGTTTCACTAAAGAATGATATATGGTTATAATATTATTATGAACTAGCCGTTATGAATAGTATTAACTAAATTTTGAATGTTATAAAATTATTATTTCATATTACACATTTTATAGAACATGGTATGTGAACAAAATAATTTTTTCAGGTAAAATAAGTATTTTTAAAAAAATACAGTTTTGCCGCCTTTTAATGGCACACCCACATTAAATCTAGTTTTTTAAATGTTTATAAGTGAAATTTTACAAAATAAACTTCTTATTTTGAATTAGGATATAAAAATTTACATTGGATAAAGTTTTCATATTTTTCTGATAAATTTCATATTTTAACGAATAGTAAAAATACGCTATATTTTAATTAAAAACAACTTTTTTCATCGTAACAATTTATATAGTTAAATTATAATATTTAATGGTTTTAAAGTATATATAGAATATATTTTTACCATCTAATATAATGTATATCATTCTCATTGATTTTACCTTTAATTTGTAGGGTAAATCAATTCAATCATTTGCAATGTTTTAAACAAAATCTCATTTTCTTTCGACAATGGGATTGATTTTAATTTAATTTTGGAAACTTTTGTGTATTCAATTTGGAAAAATGGATTCTATATTTTAATCAGTGGGTCCAAATTATGTCAATAAGCTACGTTTTATTTTTGGGCATTATGAATAGTAACTATGGTAAATTTTATTTACCATAGTTAAAGGTAAATCGGGTAATTAAGGATAAAAATAAGATTATAAAATTACCCTAAAATTTTCCAAAATCCTATTGGATGAATAAAAGTAGACCCATATCACCTAAGGGTCATAATAGATTCATTTCATGTAATTTTGACCATGATATGATATAATTATTATTAAAACCAAAGAAAGTGACAACATGTCACTCTCTTAAATCTTATAAGTATATTAATTTTAATTTAGTGATAAACTTCATGAAACTTTGAACATGAATAGTCTCAAGAAAGATAATGCAATTATCTACATCATATGAATTTATTTATAATTTTTAGCTATTAAATAATTATCATTAAAGGTGACATAGTAGTGCTGTTGAAATTATTTTATTAAGAGAAATATCAAATAAATGGTTTTAAATATTTAAAATAAATATTATATGAACTATTTAATGTCCTCCACTACTTTTATAGATAAATATGACCTGTTATGAATCTATTAAACCTTTTAGTTCGAATATATCTTCTGTATATTATTTATTTAAATTCAAATAAATGAATAGTGTCAAAATTGACAGTATTGTTATTTTATAAAAATAACATATTATAAAATTGTTTAAAAATCATGAAAATATTTGAAAATTATAAATTTAAATTTATATGGTCTAAAATTTTATAAAGTATCCAATTATGGAAAATTCACAACAAATAAGTAAATATTTATAATAATTTAAAATTTATAATGTTATTACCACAAATAAAATTAAATTGATAAATAAGGATAAATCAAGTTGATAATGTTTAAAATAAATTCCTAACATGTCTAAATTTTATTGGGTGATGATCATACAACCCTATATCATCTAATATTTGGATATGAGTCATTTTGGAAGTTTTTATGTGGTGTTGGTATTTAATATAAACTAATATTTCTTATATTTCCAAAGGTGCCCCTCTCCTCCTGTATAAAAGGGAACCTCCTCCCTCTCTTCCTCACACCATTTTGAGCCTTGAAGCTCGGAAAAACTCTTCCCATTTCACTTCCCCACTTCCCTATAAACATCCTAGAGGTCTGGGTCATCTTTAAAGACCAAATATAGTGCCCCAAGAGGAGGTCTCAAAGATGCGCTTCAAAGAAGAGGTAATGTCCGTTACCGATTCTTTCAACTTTATTTCTTCTTCTAATTCTTCTTCTTTAGTTTTTTCATTATGAAGTAATAACATCAGTATCACTCATATACTGATATGTTATTATATGAATGAAACAACCTTATTTCAGCATCTATCCATCCTACGGAAAACGAAATCACTGCGCATGCGTACGTACGGAATACCGTCTCCACGCTGTGGTGTAATCTATTTTCCACCACCACCATACTTGAATGGGTTTAATGGTGTAAATAATGACTATATATGATTATTGTAAAGTTATATTGATTCTGAAATTGTATAAATACACTCCAATATAATTCCACGATCATGGGAATGATATCATCCCTCGTGCGTACGTACGGACTACCGTCTCCATGAACGCGATTAGATTCATTTTCCATGATTAACAATTCAAGAATGATTATAAAGTATATATAATGAATAATAATGAAATATATTACATAATAATGCTACTGGATTTATTTATATATATATATATATATATATTCATTTCATCTATTTAATTTCATTCAATTCAATAAGGAAACGAAAATAGCGTGCATGCGTACGTACGGCCTACCGTCTCCATGAACAGTGTATTTAATTCCTTTTATCGATCTATATTATATATGTATATGATGAATATATATTATATATAAATCATGTTTTAAATTCTGAAATTATGTAAATCAGGATATAAGTAATAATATCAAGAACGACAAGTCGAAACACATATGATAAATGAAATCTTTTAACCAAAACGCAGATTTTACATGGAATTTACAAAATAACAGGTAACATAAAGTCATAATTGAAACATATATGATATAATAAAAATTAATATGATTATGTAATAAGTCAATCACATTATTTAAATCATTATACATGAGTTTCGGATCCATACGAAGCATATCAGACCTAAGGTAAGGGACCACTTTTCCAGTCCCGTTCTTATCCAAGATTGTTTATTCATAAGTATTTACTGGGGGTTATTGTTCTCATACATTTCCATGTTTCCTAAAAATGGTTTCATGTATTTTTAATGTCCTTTTTACCCATTTTTTACTTTTACTACATGGTATGTATGTAATCTTTCTTTTACGAGGTACTTTTTGACTTTTCCGACAACAGTACGAGAACAATTTTATTTTTAACTTATACGGCGTGAACGGATTTTTACGGTTTTATAAAGAATTATTTTCATGAAGCCTCCTCCAAAATATTTCATGAATTTTTTCAACAAAATACTTTTCTTTTAAAAATTCATGACATGTTGTGAAATGCAAATGATTTTTAACGAAAAAATGATATATTCCACAAGAATTCATTTCAAGTGTTTTATCAAAACCATTTTTCATCTAAGATGACATTATTTCATATTTGTATGTTTCAAGTATAATGTCACTATGATTTAAATGGTTCCGCTTTTCGTATTATGAAATGATATCGATTTTTTATACGGATTATGTTGTGATGACATGATATTTAAAAATCCCATTCTATTACATGGGTTATGCTATGATGTATGATTTATGATTTTGTGGCACATGAAAGAATGATTTCATTATGAGATGGGTGAGACCTATATCTCCCTCCAATGCATTGGGTAATGATTTATATCTCATGAGATAGACATGGCTAGAACGGTAAGTTAATCCGGTTTAGTGTTTCAGGACTGAAACGAGCAGTGAATTCAATTTAGAAAGGGACTTTGTCCACTAAGATGGTCTTGGCAGTAATGCCTTGGCTACTATGGAAATCATAACATGTGCTGAATGGTTTCCATAATTTCATGTTTTATTCCCATTATATTTTTTCAGGGTTGATGTTCCATTATGATATATTCCTTACGTACTTCCGCGATTTATGTCTTTGCACAAGATTTTGAGGTTTAAATTTAATGTTCAAGTTTTTTCTTTCAAATGTTTATGGATTGTTTTATGTTCCCTATATTTTCCCTTACTGAGCATTTGAGCTCACGTTTTTTATGTTTTATTTTCCCCAGGAAAAAAGAAAGGTTTTAGGTAAGGAAAAAAAAGGGGAAGATTGTTATGGCAGTTGTTGAAGATCTTTCATCAGGATTAGAAGAATATATTCCGAGTTTCCAAAGAAACTAAAATATTACAATCCTTGTGTGTCTGTTTTTGTTATGTATTAAGTATCCCGCAAATGTAATGTATTTTCCATGTACGTCAAGCTTTGGGTCTCAACATTTGGTATCACAGGAAAGGTTTAGTTAACCATTGGAAACTAGGATGTGATGAATTTAGTGAAATACCAAGATATATATCTAAGGTATGTCTAGGGATGTCCCTAAGGTTAAGTATACGTATAGGTTATAGTCCTAGAATTAGGCTAACGATCTTATAATTAAACCTAATATGTTAGATATTGATGCAACTTCCCCTTTATTATGTTGTTTTCCCTAACATGGTATTTTCCTCTCACACTATTATTTTTTGAGTTTTAGAAAATGGGTGGAACCCAAAGGAACTGTGTTAATCAATGTAATAGAAAATCTAATGATTATCCTCCTGGCCAAACCAATGTCATCGGAGATGGAGTGCACAATCTTATTTCTATACTTACAAAATCTATGAATCATTCTGTACTTCAAAATGAGCAGAGAAAGGAGAAAAATTTTGTTGAATCCATCATGAGGCAGCGTCCACCTTCATTCAGCGGGTCTTATGATCCCTTAGTGCCTGAACAATGATCAGTACCACTGAAAAGATATTTTCAGTTCTACAATGTTATGAGCATGATAAATTCATCTTAGCAGTATATAATTTGGAAGGTGATGTTGATCAATGGTGGAATATTATCAAGAATATGAGGCAAAGAGATGAAATCGAGTCCATGGAATGGGACAAGTTCAAGAACTTGTTTTTTAGTAATTACTTCCCTCGTATTCTTCGAACAAAGATGGAAAAGGATTTTCACGAGCTTAAGAAGAAGGATGGTGAATCTGTTGGTATATACGAAGAAAATTTTACAAGACATGCAAGGTATGCATCTGGCTTCATCATCCAACCTGAAAGTAAAGTTGATCGATTTTTCAGTGGCTTAAACCAAGTCTTCGAAGGGCATTATCTATAAGAGACTAAGTAGCTGTGAAGAAATTGTGTGTTGTGCTATCAAGGTAGAACTGTATGTTTGTGTAACATATCGACCTCATGGTTTTGACAAGAAATGAAAGATATAGTTCAAGGAGAAATCTCATAACAATGGAGAAAAGAAGATGAAATATTCTTTATGCTCAAAATGTGGAAAGAATCATGGTGGGGATTGCATAAAAGGTACTAGAAAATTCTTTAAGTGTGGAAAAGAAGGTCATCGAGCAATTGAATGTCGAAGTAATGGGAAAAAGGTTTCTAATGATGTGAATAGAGAAAATACTACAAAGAACTCTCCACCAACACTTCAATGCTTCAAGTGCAAGGAAATGGGGCATTATGCTAATAAATGCCCTAATCCACAGGTTAATGATGATCAATGTGAGAAACCTCTTAAAGCAAAGATAAAGGGAAGTCTCATGAGATCACTATTTGTGATGTTGAGTATGAAAATGATGTTGTGTAATGATTAAGTGTTTATGTAATGGGATTTCAAAATAGTATCATGGAATCTCATTTATGGTATTGTGGAATTTTGGAATATCTATTCATTGTTTTTCAATTATTATATGGTACTAGTAACCATGAAAAAGTGATTGAAATATTTTTGGAAATCAGATGAAATGTGCATATGGAACGGATTAGGAGAAATAATATGATAGTAATCATGATCACGTGACTAAAATAAGGACAAAGTGATATCATGGTTTGAGTATATAGAAATTTTGGGATTTTGGTATGTGGAAAGAGTTAACTTTTGACATCATTCATGATTTCAGTAGGTTAAATGGGTATTCATTTTTCAAGAGAATACATGATTAAGGTATTCACATGATGGAATGTGATCAACAAGATATATCGGGATAAATGATGGTATTCACATGCTCGGTAGATGACATTTCTAGTAAATGATTTATTTACACTATAAGCTTAGCAAAGAAGTATTTTGGATAAGCCTAAATATTAGAAATAGATTATGTTGAACATAAGTTAGTTTAAGGATAGAACTGTTTCTATATTATCTATGGAATGCCATAATGATGTAATTTTAGAAAAAGGACAACCTGCAGGATGGGTGAAAACCCGTCGTGTCAGACAAGGTTGTGGGAATCGAACCACAACCGAAGTGCGACTGACCTTTATCGCATAAACTGTCCTATAGGAAGTCCTTGGTTAGTAGAACTAGTTTTATTTTATTAAGAGTAATGATACATGAAGTATAAGTTCATTTTTTAATCGTAAACGATTAACCTAACCATAGATGGACTTATGTATATTTGATAACTTTTGCTAACTTTTGTTTGAAATAGATGGAATGACCCATCATTCTATCACATGATATGTCAACACTTCATGAATAACAAATTCAACTTCATTTCTTTAAGAGATGAAGTGGAAATTGTTCAAAGCACGAACAAAAGTGAGATTGTACCAAAATCAAGAAAGTATTTCTTTTAATTAAAAATTTTCAACTTTAGGGAAATGATATTGAAAACCAAAAATGTTGTCCTATTGCTCTTATATCCAATGAATCATATGGTACCTTAGATCATCAAATTCTATGGCTTTGTGATTTTGGATTTTTTATAGTTATGTTCTCTGCAACTCTCCATCAGAACTTGATGGTTAGATATTTCTTCCATATCCATATTTTCAGCTATGTTCTCCTATATGGAAACTCAGTGATGAGTTACTTTGGATAATCCTTACATTTCATACTTTAGTTTTTTTAAATTATGTTTTAGTATTCCTTTTGACGATGTGGGTTTCTATGAATAGTAATTGATTTATAACCCTGACGAATTTCGAGGGCGAAATTAATTTTAAGGGGGGTAGAATGTAACACCCCGAGATTTTATGAAGAATATTCTTTTAATTTCGTTTATGTATTGTGTTTTACGCTACACCAAAGGGAGATTCCACTACACGCAACCCTGAATTCGATTGCATTACATGGAATAATGACTTTCCTCGATAGCGAGTGTTGAACGTAATATCAGGTTTCACTAAAGAATGATATATGGTTATAATATTATTATGAACTAGCCGTTATTAATAGTATTAACTAAATTTTGAATGTTATAACATTATTATTTCATCTTACACGTTTTCTAGAATATGATATGTGAACAAAATAAATTTTTTGGGTAAAATAAGTATTTTTCAAAAAATGTAGTTTTTCCACCTTTTAATGGCGCACCAACATTAAATCTAGTTTCTGACATGTTTATAAGTTCAATTTTACAAAATAAACTTCTTATTTTGAATCAATATATAAAAATTTATGTTGGATAATGTTTTGATATTTTTCTGATAACTTTCATAATTTAATGAATAGTAAAAACATGCTATATTTTAATTAAAAACAACTTTTTTCATCGTAATAATTAATATAGTTAAATTATAATATTTAATGGTTTTATATTATAAATATAATAAATTTTTACCATCTAATATAATGTATTTCATTAGCATAGATTTTACCTTGAATTCGTAGGTTAAATCAATTCAATCTATTACAGTGTTTTAAACAAAAACCAGTTTTCTTTCGACAACGGGATTAATTTTAATTTCATTCCTGAAGCTTTTGTGTATTGAATTTGGAAAAATGGTTTCCATATTTGGAATACGTGGGTCTAAATTATGTTAATAATCAACTTTTTTATTTTTGGGCATTATGAATAGTAACTACGGTAAATTTTATTTACCATAGTTAAAGGTAAATTGGGTAATTAAGGGTACAAACAAGATTATAAACTTACCCTAACACTTTCCAAAATTATATTGGATGAATAAAAGTAGACCCATATAATCTAAGGGTCGGACTAGATTCATTTCATGTAATTTTGACCATGAAATAATATAATTATTACTAAAACCAAAGAAAGTGACAACATGCCACTCTCTTAAATCTTATAAGTATATTAATTTTAATTTAGTGATAAACTTAATGAAACATATAACATTAATAGTCTCAAAAACGATAATAGAATTATCTACATCATATGATTTTATTTATAATTTTTAGGGATTAAATAATTATCATTTAAAGTCACATAATAGTGATGTTGAAATTATTTTATTAAGAGAAATATCAAATAAATGGTTTTAAAAATATTAAAATAAATATTATATGAACTATTTAATGTGCTCCACTAATTTTATAGATATATATGACATGTTATGAATCTATTAAACCTTTTATTTCAAACATATCGTCTGTATATTTTTTATTTAAATTCAAATAAATGAATAGTGTCAAAATTGACACTATTGTTATTTTATAAATATAACATATTATAAAATTGTTTAAAAATCACAAAAATATTTAAAACTTAAAGATTTAAATTTATATGGTTTAAAATGTTATGAATTATCCAATTATGTAAAATTAACAACAAATAAGTAATTATTTATAATAATTTAAAATTTATAATGTTATTACCACAAATAAAATTAAATTGATAAATAAGAATAAATCAAGTTGAAAATGTTTAAAATAAATTCCTAACATGTCTAAAATTTATTCTTGATGATAGTAAAACCCTATCTCATATAACCTTCGGATATTAGTTATTTTGGAATTTTTTATGTGAGGTTGGGATTTAATATAAACTATTATTTCTTATATTTCCAAACGTGCCCCTCCACTCCCTTATAAAAGAGAACCTACTCCCTCTCTTCCTCGCACCATTTTGAGCCTTGAATATCGGCCAAACTCTGACCATTTCACTTCCCCACTTCCCTAGAAACATCCTGGAGGTCATGTTCTTCTTCAATGACCTATTTTAGTGCCCTAAGAGGAGGTCTCAAAGAGGTGCTTCAAAAAAGAGGTAATGTCCGTTACCAATTCTTTCAGCTTTATTTCTTCTTCTACTTCTACTTATTTAGTTGTTTCATTAAGAAGTAATAACATTAGTATCACTAATATACTTATAAGTTATTATAATTATGGAACAACCCTATTTCTCCATCTATCCATCCTACGAAAAACAAAATCACCGCGCGTACGTACGTACAGAATACCATCTCCACACTGTGGTGTAATCTATTTTCCACCACCAACTTACTTGGATGGGTATAATGGTGTAAATAATGACTATATATGATTATTGTAAAGTAATATTGATTCTGAAAGAGTATACATAAACTCCAATACAATTCCTCGATCATGGGAATGATATCATCACTCGTGCGTACGTACGGACTACCGTCTCCACGAACGCGATGAGATTCATTTTCCATGATTAACCATTCAAGAATGATTTTAAAGTATATATAATGAATAATAATGAAATAAATGACATAATAATGATACATTATTTATTTATATATATATTTATGTCATCTATTTAATTTCATTCAATTCAATAAGGAAACTCAAACAACGTTCATGCGTACGTACGACCTACCATCTCCATGAACGGTGTATTTCATTACATTTATTGATCTATAATATATATGTATATGATGAATATATATTATATATAAATAATTTTTTACAATCTGGAATTATTTAAATCAGTATTTATGTAATAATATCAAGAACAACAAGTCGAAACACATACGATAAATGAAATGATTCTACCCAAAACGCAGCTTTTACATGGAATTTACAAAAGAACAAGTAATATATAAAGTCATAAGTGAAACATATATGATATCATAACAATGAATATGATTATGTAATAAGTGAATGACTTTATTTAAATCATTATACATGAGGTTCAGATCTATACGAAGCATATCAGACCTAAGGTAAGGGATAACTTTTCCAATCTCGTTCTTATCCGAGATTGTTTATTCGTAAGTATTTACTGGGGGTTATTGTTCTCATCCATGTACATGTTTCCTAAAAATTGTTTCATGTATGTTTAATGTCCTTTTTACCCATTTTTTACTTTTACTACATGGTATGTATGGAATCTCTCTTTTACGACGTACTTTTTGACTTTCCCGACAAAAGTACGAGAAAAATGTTATTTTTAACTTATACGGTGTGAACAGATTTTTATGGTTTTATAAATCATTATTTTCATGAAGCATCCTCCAAAATATTTCATGACTATTTTCAACAAAATATTTTTCTTTTAAAAATGCATGACATTTTGTGAAAAGAAAATTATTTTCATAGATTAAATGATATTTTACTCAAGAATTCATTTCAAGTGTTTTATCAAAACCATTTTTCATATAAGATGACATTATTTAATATTTGTATGTTTGAAGTGTAATATCTCTATGATTTAAATGGTTCCAATTTTCTTATTATGAATTGATATCCATTTTTTATATGGATTATGTTATGATGACATGATGTTTAAAAATCCCATTCTATTACATGGGTTATGCTATGATGTATGATTTATGATTTTGTGGCACACGAATGAATGATTTCATTATGAGATGGGTGGGACCTATATCTCCCTCCAATGCATTGGTTAAAGATTTGTATCTCATGAGACAGACATGGCTGGAATGGTAAGTTAATCCAGTTCAGTGTTTCATGACTAAAATGAGGAGTGAACTTGATTTTGAAAGGGACTTTGTCCACTATGATGGTCTTGGCAGTAATGCATTGGCTACTAGGGAAGTCATAACATGTGCTGAATGGTTGCAACAATTACATGTTTTATTCCGATTATATTTTATCATGGTTGATGTTCCATTATGATATATTCCTTACGTACTTCCACTATTTATGTCTTTTCACAATATTTTGATGTTTAAATTTCATGTTCATGTTTTTTCTTTCAAATATTTATGGATTGTTTTATGTTCTCTATGTTTTCCCTTACTGGGCATTTGAGCTCACCTTTTTTATGTTTTATTTTCCCCAAGAAATAAATAAAGGTTTTATGTAAGGAAAAAATACAGGGAAGATCGTTATAGGAGTTGTTGAAGATCTTTCAACATGATTAGAAGATTATATTACAAGTTTCCAAAGACACTAAACTATTACGATCCTTGCGTGTCTGTTTTTGTTATATATTAAGTATTTCCCAAAAGTAATGTATTGTCCATGTACGTCAAGCTTTGGGTCTCTACATTAACCTTGCATATCTATCACAAAATAAATCATTAGAATCCTGTTAAAATAAACAATAAGAAAGGGGTGAGATAAGATTTTTAGTAAGGGTAACCAATGCGGATGAAGATTTAATAAATAAGTATTAACTTTTAAGGAAATTTATAAAACTGAAACACATGACTTTTAAACATAATCTAGAGTATAATATGGTAGTAATAAGTCAAATAATACCATTAAAATATTAAATTGAATATTATACTAGTCTAATATTCACAAGTAAGAACAATTACAAATCTCATAATGTAAAAATTCATAATATCGGACATCAAAACCATACATTCAAGGCCTCATGCTAAGACCATACATAACCATACCATCAAGGCCTCATGAAAATACACTAGTGTTTCTCTTGAGATCTACCAACACATCAAAAGGATGTAGCAGGCCTCACCCATCACATACTAAGTCCGACTAATTCCTCATATGAAAGGCCTGAAATATAACAAAATTATTTTATTAATACTAAAATATGAAATATTTATACATTAACCATAAACCATGAATTTTATAAAAGCAGAACATCTATATTCAAACATACCATAAGATTTTAAATAAAATATGGATGATTGTGTCATACTAAATCAATCTAAATTAAGCATAAAATCTGACAAAAGATGAGGAAATAAATGAAAATAATATAACAAAATCATTAAAATTACTTGAAAGAAATATCCATTTTTAAATTTGAAAACATTTATGATCCATGAAATTATAAAAGAAAAAAAAATATTTTGAAAATAACATTGTAATCTTAAAAGGATTCTTCAAAATTTTAATGTATAATAATAGAAGAAAATATCCACTCACTCCGTAGAACCCAAAAAACATTATTTCCTTAATTTTAATAAAAGTCCATAAAGTACCTAATTTAGAAATTGATAGAAGGATACCATTTAAAACATTTTATAAAAATTAAAACATGTCTAAAAACTACTACAAAAAAAGTTTTTAAAATTTTTAAATACATTTTAATAAACATGAACATGGATGATAAAGATGTCCAAATAGATACTTACATATAAACTATCTCAGATAATACTGATATTACAAAATTAACTATTACCTTATAATTTCATTTAGTTAAGGGTGTGTAAACCTCATATATAATAGTTAAATTATGTTGTTATATTAAAACAGATGAAAATATGTATTTATGGTATCAAATGTGATCCTCTTAAATACTTTTGTTGATAATATTTCAGTATTACAATTATTTGAGGTGTTAATTGCTTCATTCTCCCATTATTGTTTTTTCTAGTAAGTCATGATTGTTATGAATAAAATGTACTTCGTATATATAAACAATGATATTAAGTTCAGAATTATTATTTTTTATCATAAAATTAATTTTATAATCCTTTATTAATAGTTAACGTGGATAATTATTTACACAGCATCGTGGAGACGGTAGGTCATACGTACGCATGAGGGACTATATTATTCCCGTAATAGATAAATGGTATGAAATTTTACGGTATATTAATTATATGAAATCATTATATTTTTATATTAATTATTTAGATTCATTATAATCATCATTATACCAATCCATATAACATAGTATTTAATAATAATTACACCACGACGTGGAGATGGAAAGCCGTACATACGCAAAATATGAGGATATTATTATTCATAGTATGGATAAAAGAAGGAATATAGTTTTAAAATAATAATATTAACATATCATCATTTATTTTATTCTAGAGTTATTACTTGTGTATGGAAACAACATAGGAATAATATATAGAATAAGAAAACAATTCTAATTGAATTTGTAAAACAAGTACCTCTTCTTTGAGTGTCTCCAGTTAATTTGAAAAAAGGAAACCTTAGGTTGGATTTCATAAGAAATTATTGAATTTAGGATGAAGTTAGGGATGTTGGGAGTATAAATGTGTAGGTTTTGGATGATCTAAATGGATTTAGATGTGTTAAGAAAAGAGAAGGATGGGATACCGTTTATAAGAGAAGTGAGAGGAATATTTGGTAACTCTCAATGCATTAAATAAATATAAATTTCTTTTCATTTCCAAAGGTCTCCAATGTCAATTATTTAGAATATAGAATGAGTATGAGCCAAAATCATCTCATGCAATAATATTTAGACTTGTATTTTTATTTTAAATCTTATAATTTTGATTTATCGTTAATTAATTAATATAATTTTAAATTTGGTAATAATATCTAAAAATAAAATGGTTATAAATATTTATCTATATGGTGTCAATTATCCATAAATAGAGACTTTACAAAAATTTATACCTTATAAATATCACATAGTTGTTTTTAATTATTTCTATTATTTTTAAATAATTTAATAAAAACCTATTTTTATAAAATATCAATAGTGTCAATTTTGTCACTATTCATATCTTTGACTTTAAGTAAAATCCAAAAAAGGATAAATTAGAAAACAAATCATTAAATATACTCCCTATATTTAATAGTCACCTGAAAAAAACATGTATCACATTAATTAATTCACATTCTATTTCATTTAATATTTTTAAAACTATTTTTTGATATTTCTATTAATAAAATAATTATTCCATTAATATTGTGTAATAATTAATGGTAAATATTTAATTTATAAAAATTATAAATAAATTAATATTATGTATTTAATTATTTTTTATTTTTAGATACTATTTAAAATTTAGGTTTTCTTTTACATATATTTATATTAAAATTATTACACTTTTAATAAATGAGAGTGATATTTCGTCACATTCATTGATTTTAATAATATGCTTGTCATATTCGCTGAAAAGTGTCCATTAAATAATTAAATCTAAAACCATATATTATAAGGGTCTAATTTAGTCATCCCATAGTATTTTTATACGTGTTAGGGTAATTTATTTTATTATTTTTATTGTTAATTACATGATTTAATCTTAACTGTGGTAATAAAAAAATTATAGTTATTCTTCGTAATGTCAAAAAATATAGGAAACTTATTTTCATAATTTGGACCCAATGATTAAAAATATCGAATCTATTTTGAAAAATTGAAAAAACAGTAGTATAAGTAATTAAATTAAAATTAATCTCATTAATGGGATGAAAAATTATGTTTTTTAAAAGTAAAAACAATAAAAAGATTGGCATATGTTTATATCCAATTTTAATGTGAAAATAATTTCGATGACCGAAATTAAATAAAATGATAAAAATATAATCTATTTACAATTTAAAACTAATAAAATATATAAGATAATAATATAAAATATTTTGATCAAAAATTTGTTATTAATTAAAATTTAGTATTTTTTCTATTCATCAAAACATGAATATTATTAGAAAAAACAAAAACTGAAAAAAAGTAAATTTTGATATCAAGATTTCAAAGAAGAAGTTTAATTTTTTAAATTTTTTTTCTAATATTTAATTTATAATTGGTTATCTGTTAAAATTCAGAAGAACTTCATTTTTAAAAAATATATATTTTTCCTAAATAATTGTGTGTATTTTTCTTATATCATGTCTCAAAAATACATAATATGTGTGTTAAAATTATATGGAATATAGAAAATTCAAATTGTTGTTAATACTCTACATATGAAATAATTTAATGTCTCAGATATATATTACATTAAATAATAATATTTTATTAATATACTGTAGAATGGTAAAACTGGGCCTTGCATGTAACATAAGCTAACTTATTGTTGTGTGGAGCTTCTGCTGAACATGGTGTTATTTAAAAAAATAAAGTAGGAAAACAAAATTTATTCAGAAATTGTAATATTTTAATGTCTCGGGATGTTACTGTATTATATAAAATTAAACATCACATTATTGGTGAAAAGATACATTAAAAAAATGCTATTTTGAATTGACTTTTTTGATTAACCAAATTTGTATATTGTTAATTATAATATTGAGTTTACATTTGGGATAATATTTTCAAATGAAGTTTTATTTTATGTTATATTTTTAATTTTAAAAATTCCACACATGATTTTATTTTCCACTATTCTATAATTTCCTAATAATTCTTCACTTGTTTATACCTTATTTTATTTATATTATTATCAATATTCTTATTCTTATTATTTTTTATAAGACTATTTTTTTACATTTCATTTAATCTTTTTATATACATTACCCTTACAGAAGATTTTTTTATACCGATATGAATTTTTTGATACTTGTTTTCATTATAAAGAATATAAAATTTTAATGTCACCATTAAATAGATTATGAACACTAATGGTGACATAGTTGTTAACTTGGATCTTACCCTTACATGAAACTAGCATATTTCCTATTTCTTATACGCAATTAAATTGTATCCTGATATACCTTTTCATATAAATAAATAAATATATATATATTTAATTTACAAAATGAAATACAATTTTTTACATTACATTGTACTTAAATTATTTCCTTTACATAGTATATAACATAAAAAAACTAACCTTTATGTGAAAATTATACAAATCCTATAAAAACTGAAATTTTGTTACATATCCTGTGAAACTTACCTTTATTCATAATTAATTTCTAGTAGAATAATATATATTTTTAAAAAATCCATGTAAAAATTATTAGTAATTTTAGATAAAAACAGAGTGTACTGGGTTTTGGAGTAGAGAAATACATGTGAGAAATGGGATTCTCAACCAAGGTGTTTTGATAACCATGGTGAAGTACATCGTATCCAACAAAGGGTATTGAAATGGATTGATATAGGACACACACATTATGGATGTATTCATGATTAGTGTTCAGTTCTATATGTTTATACATTCTTCCTTTAATCTTTAAAATAATTGTATATTTTTCAAAATTTAAATGAATTTATTATTGTTTGATTTTATTAGTTTATAAATTTCTAAATTATTATACATTTATAATGAATATATTTATACAATTCATATTTAGATTATTGTGTTTTAATAAATGGTATTTATTTTTACATATCCACATGCACATTTATGGAATGATATTCAATTTTTGAATATAGTAGAAAGAAAATATTATAAAATATTTATAGTATATCTATGGATGATTTTTCTAAATCAAGAAACATTGAATGACTTTGTTTTTATGTAAACAAGAACTATAATAAGGGTGATATTTCTGGTACAACCATTATTATTTTTTGAATTATTCAAACCATTGTAAAATGTAGAACAACTATTGAAGTTATAATTTAATTAAAAAACAAAGGAGGGTAATGAAGTAGAACAACACTGTATGAAATAGAATTTAGTAAATAACTTCAATGAACTACTAAAATAATTATTTATTTACTATACAGATAACATTCAAACTATTGTATGAACTACCAAGGATGAAATAAAATTATACATTATATACCATCTTGGAGAGATAATTTGACCCACTTTCCAAAGATTTATTGAGTTATAGAAAACATTCATTATCAGATACCTAAAATAGTTTATATATGATTTTTACTTATATATTTCTATCCTATCACTTGTTCATAAAAATTTGGTTTATTCTTTTCAATTCCAAAATAATTATTTTATTTTGGGTTGTGACTCTGGGATTTTAAAATTCAGGACAATCAGGTTGTGACTTTTGGAATCTAAATTCAGGGTTGGTAATATCTTTAACAAAAGTTATATGTTGTAACAGGTTTTAACTCCACTTAAAAAGTCAGTTTGTTTGTATGGGTTTTCCTGGACTAAAAAATGTATGTGGAAATTGGAATTTTTTATCCCCTTTTAATGTCAATTTCTTCTTGAATACTATTTATATCACTAAGTAGAGAAGAGTTAAAATTATATGTTAGATCACCTTGATCTAAGCTGCTATAAATATTACATGTTTTCTATCATACATTTATTTTCTTGAATGTCTATTAATAGTGAAAAATTGAAATTTAATTTAATTAAATTAGAGACTTACAAAAACTGTTTTAAATTTTAAAAGGTTCTATACATACCCCATCCAGACCATTGGCCAAATTAACTCATAACTGACACTTGGTATCGAAGAGCCTTTCTCGGGGATATAGGTTTATTGCTTATATGTTATTATTCCAACCTAAATATCTGATACCATATAGTCTGATAAAAAAATTTTAATATGGAAATAATAACATTAAATGATAGTTTTATTCTATAGAAAGAAACATATTTTTATGGAAATGACAACAGTTAGCTATAATCTATAATGAAGTAATATCTCAACCAATTAATCATTGATTATTGGTCAATCATGGTGAAACAATTCAAGATTCCATATTCTGAACCATATTATCTTTATATGAATAATATGGTTTAATATTTTTTCAATTAATAAGTTATTAATATTTTTTGTTGCATTTTTTCTAGAAATTCCTCAGTCAAGCATCTTCTTATAAGAACATTCAAGAAATCTAATTTTATTTTCTTATTACTCACTTTAGCTCAGATATGGTAATGAGAACTATGAATGGAATGCTTCGAGCAATTTACCAAGAGTTCAATATGGTTGAACATCTACGTTCTAGAAAGATGATTCATAGAATTAATTTAATATAGAATGGAATAAATTTCCTTATAGAGTCTTCAGAAAATCCTATTCTTGTAGAAAGAATATTTAGATATCAACCCACAAGAAGATGATGACATGTCTGGATTTAAGTATCACTACGAGGGGGAATGGTGAATTAGTGATAGCATCTTATTTTATGTTCCTTTATTTATGAAACAAACTTCCCCACTAGTAAAAGGGGTTGTCCTATACTTAGCATAATCAAATCAAACATCTACAGAAAGATAATAATTTATAACAATCACTACTCAACAAGGGTACCCACATCCTTGGTGTTGTATGAAAACAATCCAATAACAAACAATCCACAAGAATATAATCCTTTGGAGTGGAATACAATCAGTAGGATATTCCCTTACACTTGTGTAGCACTATGAAAAACAATCCAACAGTACATGTGCTCATAATTTTCAAAAATAGGGTAATTATCTATTTTAGTTCTTCTTGATGAACATTCAAAAATTTGTTCTCTCAATGAAATTCTTCCCTGTCCTTCCCAAAAGCTGGTAAGAACATCTTAGAACAAAACATTCTTTGTCTTTAGAAAATAAAATATTTCTCTAAACATTTTGGGCATATTTCAATAAAATTTATTTCCTTGGGCACAACAACTAACTTTTATCATAGAATTCATCTTGTAAATAACTTCTTTATTTCTCATAACTCACTTATTGCATGGAACTTCATCAGCTTTGGCACAACTCCAAATCTTTCACACAACTCCCACTATTTAAAATTATTTCACAATTTTGAACTTTGAATTTATCTAAGTGTCTATATTTTGAAATGAGATGGGGTCACCTCTTATTTGTAGGAATCCCTCACCCCTTTGTGGAATATTTAACGCATCACCCAAGTTCCTCTATGAGTTCAAAAAACCCAATTTCAACTCGCATTGGGCACGTGAGCCTCCTTTTGCAACCTCATCTTTCATTAACATTGCAGATCTTTCACACACTTCATACATTTTATATATTTCTATGTTTTAATCACGAATCATTCCTTGCGCACAACATTCCAAACCATCTTCAATATTGTGTGCAAAATCCAATCTTTCGCACAGTTCTTTCATTCTTTATAATTTCTCATGCTAATTCTGAAATCTAACTTCAGCAAGAACACCAATGTGTATTCAATATCATCTTTCTTATTCAACTATAAACTACTTCTATCACAAACCTCATCTTTCATGATATGTAGCCTTTGATCGATCATCTTTAGCATAATCAGATTTTCAAAGGAGAGCACTATAACTTCCATCTCTACCAATAACATCATTCTTTCCAATCAAAAAATGAATATGATTGGCATCACGTTTTCATTCCTATTTCTTTATAATTATTTCATCACAAGTTCTCCAAACATATGTTATTTATGTAATAAAAATAATAAAATCATCATCTGGAACTCCATGTGATTTAAAAAAATGAATCGATTTATCTAGTTCGACAACAAAAGTAAATCACCTATAAATGAAAACACTTCTTACTTCCAATAGCCTATTATTTCAAACATGGTCTCAACACAAGGTGGCATGAAAAGAAATATAAAATTGAATAAAATAATAATTTCAAATTATATAAATTACATGAAATCCTTGGTTCATTACATCATTATGAATTATAGTTGAATAACATATTTAAAGAGGTGTTTTCAAGGAAGAAAGTATATTCATATAGATGTTGGAAAGTGGAATTGCCAAACTGATTATAATTAACATTAAAAACCAACTCATGATGATTGTATAAATAATAGACACATAAATCCTGACTTTTAAAAACTAATATTAAAATGAAATGATAATATATGTGTGTGTGTGTGTGTGTATAGGTATGGGGTAAAAATATCTTTTATGGTTCGTTAGAGTTGCAGAGAAGAATCAGATTTAGGTGATGAACCAAATAGTGGAAAATTAATTACTATCCTATGTTTGATGGAAACATGTATAAATGAGGATAGTAGGTATTATTATTATTGTTATTAGTATGCTTCTAAATTTGAACAACATAATAGTACTAAAATAATTAAATAAAATAAAAACAAATTAGTATGTTTTATGTATTACAGATTTATGTAGAAAATTAAAAGGAGAAACTAAATATATTTTTTTAAAAGAATATAACTTATTAAAATTAAATTCATAGATATATAATTTTTGTATAATTTGAAAATTCCACACTTTTTTTATATTTCACAGAAAAATTATTAAATTCTAAAGATATAAATTTTATGTTTGAAAGAAAATTTATCTAATTTTATTAAAGGGTAAGAAAAGAACCATAAAATGATTTGAAGGATGAAAAAATAAATAAAAAATGGATTTGGGTTTTATTAAAGATGGATATGTTATTTATAAATTTCATTATTAAAAGTTTTAAAGATGTACTCCTAATATTAAATGATTTAAATGTGGTGTTATGGGACATTATACTGAGGAATATTCACTAATATTTCAATGATATTTATGTCATCATAAATCATATATTTTTTGGAATTTATAATCATGATTACCCAATAATGAATTTTTAAAATCTATTTATCAACATATTAATTCATATACTAACTCGATTGTACCCAATATTTCCGGGGTACAAAAACTAATTTCAATTTTAGGTTATTTCATAAATTCTAACTTAATAATATCATGGACGCATGGTAAATTGACATATGTTGTTATAGGAATATGTTTGTAACCCAATTTTATTTTTACATTATAATTATCACAATAGAGGTGCTATGAATTTGGGATTCAATTTTCAAGGAAATGTTAAAGGATTTGATGAAGTAGGGATATCAAACATTGTTATAATTGTAATAGTATTATAAATTGATGGCCTAAAATATAACATAATAATAATTTCATAAATATGTTATCATATAATGAGTTTTAATTTTAATGATGACTAATTTTTAGTGTTCAATATTGAATTGGTATTATATAATGCTAATAAGAATGATATTATATATTGTAATGATTTATCAAAGTTAAATTTAACACCCCCATCTTAAACCACTGGGTCCAAGATAGATGATCACATGAACTCATGCACACCTACTTATAAAAAAGAGGGTACTAACAAGCATCGAGCATCTAAGTTTGAAAGTGGTGAGACTATAAACTCTGTATCTTGTCATTTCACAGGATTATCATATATAAATAAATGAATAACCATGAATAATCAGATTTATCATATGGAGTAATAAATTTGGCATACATATGACATAAATAAGAGTTACCAATGGGGAATGTTGTGCAAAGTAATGGAAGTAAATAAATAAACAATTTAACTGTGGGGTCCTCTTATGTTTGTCTCAGTCTGCTCTAGCTCTATGATCCACCTTCTCAGCAATCCATGGTAGAGACCTTTTTCTTTTATGGATATCTCAGAAATTCTAGAAGTTTACTAAAATTCATGTGTAGGGTGACATTATAATACTTAGTAGGACACCATAATTGTGTCCTCACTGGATGTTCTAAAGTATAATAAGTTTATGGTAATAATGATAATAAATTCATAATTAACGCACAATAGAAATTGATTAGTCATGATCTAATAATGCCCCCACAAACCCCCAACTATACTTACTTTGGATTGATGTGGGAACATAATGAAATATAATAGTAATAAAAAACTTTTTCTTATCCAACATCCCTATAGTTCATAGATATGATAACTGATGTCATCTATCCATCATAATGATCATGTCACATGGAATCATCATATTGAGAGTAACTCACACCAACTAGGCTTGTTAGTAGAGAATAACACCTAGATAACGAAGGATACAATGAGAACAACCTTGAGATGACACAATGTCTACCTCATACCTACAACTTATGTTCAACTCCCTCATTTCCAACGTCACAAACAAGCGTACTCCCCCAATAAGGGAGAAAGTTTTCATAATGGACCTTCTTTATAAAGTACCAATCACAGCCTCCAAGGTAATGGTATTATACAAACTGTTTGAGAACACAAGTAGGCATATAACATCATTATATGAATATAGTAGTAAAAAAATAAAATGAACATAATAAACATGGAAATATTGTCACGACGCGTCCCCCTGGGACCGTGTCGTGACTACCCGAAGCCCACCTTCCAAAGGTTAGGGGCTGGCGACTATCACCAAAGTCATATTCACTATAAATGGGAAGGAAATGACTTTATGACCTATAAAAGCACGCAACCAAGAACACAACAAGATACACACACAAGTAAACTGAATAGTAAAAAGTGTGTGTTCTATAAGTTAACAGGACCAGAATACATGCCCAATTAGAAAGTACAAGAAAACTGGAAAGTACAAGCTAGTCGAATAGCTCCGGTGAACACCTGTAAATGATTCTACCTGAAGGGTAGGTAGAGCTCTCGAACAGTTGTCTCTGCATTATGACTTTTCTAAGGTCCACCTACGAGCTACCTCCAGTCCTAGTACCCTCGTCCTCAGTCAATGCTATCTATCATCTCCACCAAACATAATAGGTGCGGGCATAGCCCGTGTAGGGGTGAGTATAACGATACTCAGTAGGGACCCCAAGACCCTCAATGTCTCACAAAATCCACAAAAGATAAACCAAAAATCATTTAAACCAGTGAAAACCTGACTTAGGTATATTCTCATACATATACCTAAGTAATAAAATATAACCCATCTCATTCATGAAGAAACAGAATGCCCAACTCCTTAGCCAATGTACTATTGTTCCGTGAAGGAATGATTACCATGAAGGTATGTACCACACAGGTACGCCACGCAAGCGAATACCAAAACGGTATCACCACAATTTTAAGTACCACACAGGTACACCACACAAAATAATACCACAATGGTATCAGTACGAAGGTAAGTACCACAAAGGTATGCCACATAGAAGAATACCTAAAAGGTATCACCACGAAGGTATGTACCACAATGGTACGCCACACAGAAGAGTACCACAAAGGTAAAGACTCAGATAACAGCAGGTATAGCTTAGTTACGGTAGTAAATATTATTAGATGTAACTACTAAATCCTCTTACTCTGTTAATAGGAAGACCCACATTGGTCCTAAATCATCACACCCACATAGGATCCTAGTACATAATCAGAACCACATAGGATCCTAGTACGGTATCAGTACCACATAGGATCCTAGTATAGAAAACCCACGTAGGATCCTAGAGTATTCCCCCATGGATTCCTAGAGCATATTAATTTGAGTCCCTTGAACACAAACCCACAAAAGATCCGAATCACAAACCCACATATGACCCCTTTCTCATGTTATAGCCAGTTACAGGGTTCCTGCACTAAGATCCCTTAATTCTAGGAGGGTCCACTCTTCAAGATACAGGTCAATACTCCAATTTCAATGATTTCCCATGAAAAAGTATCCCAAAGGACCACCATGTAAAAGGGTTCTCAATGCAATAGATGATGAGTCACTCGGACGCCCGCTATGTAAGTTATTAGCCTTTTAGTCCCGAGGGCCCAGTTGGTTTCGTGATCGATCCATCCCAACAATACCACCATCTTTATCCAAAACTCATGTGTGGTATACCAAAAGGATGAAATCGATCTAAGGTTTCTGATGCTGTATAAGGTTCGTCAAGCAGACTCCCATAGCTCAAGATATAGACGAAAGAACTAAATGGGTCGAAGTTGGTCAATGCCCGGTCCGATCGGGTTGGACCGACCCGGTCCGACCCAGACCGTTGGGTCCGGCCCATCCCACCGGCGTGGTCAGTCATGTGGTGAAGCAGCCCACGGTGGGGTGGCCCACCGGGCTCGTGGTGCGGCAGCCCGCGGTGTGGCATCCCATGGTACGTCGGTCCGCCGCGGCTGGCCGGACGACCAGCCCCTCCTCCGCGCAGTGCGGTCACATGTCACACCTTCACCAAAGGCCAGATCAGCCAGCCTCCCTCCCTCTGCTGTCGTGGTAGAAGGCCACGACTCATGCTCATAGGGTGGTGCAGACGCGCACTGCCATCTCCTTCATGCGGCCGACTGGAGTGTCGGCTACCATCCTTACTCCTCCGTGGCCAATGGGCAAAGACTCTTCTCCAACGGTGCAGTTGCACCGCCAATGTCTTCGCAGCTGGCCGTGGTGCCGACTACCGCTCCCGAGTCCCACTGGTGCCCATCTCCAGCACCAGTCTCCATCCGCCTCCATCACAAAAAACACCTAAAAACATCCATGGTTTGTAGAGAGGTTGGACCATGTTTGTTTTGAAGGAACCCTCCCTGTTAGGGCTGTAGCAAGTGGAACAATAATTATTGAATCATGAAGAATGTCAAGAATGGGTAAAGGGGTATTCAAAACAACAAACACTACCTCGATGGTTTTTTTACATCGGTGGGGAGGGAAGGATGGGAGTCGGTTCATTGTTGTTGAAGACGTCCCTCATTGGAGATGGTGATTTCTTTGTTGGAGAAGATGGTGCATTCTTTTATTGGAGAATGATCTTTATTGGGATGTGTTCGTCATTGGAGAGAATGATCCTCTACAATTATCCCAAGTTCTATCCTTCTCCTTTTCCAACCCAACCCTCGCAATGTTAAAGAGGTGAAAATATAATTTCAAATAATTTTAACAGATCAATGTATGTTGGCATAATTAAATGTTGGCAAATTTAATTAATTTTAGTATGCTCAATTAATTAAATGGGTAGTTGAAATGATTTATCCCATTAAAGAGGGTTCGGGTGGTCCCCAACAATTGAATTAAATTTGGGGGTTTCTAGTTCGGGTGGTCCTAACCTCCATAACCCATGTATAGAGGTTTTCATAAAAATAAAATAAAATATATTTTTTCCCACAAAAAACACATAAACCAACTTCCACCCTCAACAAATAGCGATCAAGGTGAAGGTCTCTTTAAGCGAATATTGGTGCTATGAGTTCAAGGATGTCCACAAATTTCAATTTCGAGCACCAGTTCAAAAGCTACAAAAACCCTCTCACACGTTTACTGAGTGTGCCTGAAAAAAGTTCATAAATTCATTCCAGGCACACCAGGCCTCGAAATCACATGCCGTCAATTTTTTTAGACTCATAAAATTCACATATAAATAAAGAAAATTACCTGGAATTTTTGGTTCTTTACATTCTTTCCACCTCAGAACTTTGCATCCTCATATGCCACAACTCACACTAAGGGAACAAATGGGGGTAGTGAGCAGGTATCTGAGCCTCCCTATCCCATATTCTCTCTTGGATGTTCCTATTCTACCAATATACATGCACCAAAGGTATTGATCACCCATGAAGGACTCTTTCATATCGATCCTCAATCTCCACCGGAACCTCTGAAAATGTCGCCCCATCATCGATTTCCTGCTCACCGCGGTCGATGATCTGAGAAGGGTCATGCATGTATATTCTCAAATGGGATACGTGGAAGAGGTCATGCACCTAGTGAAACTGAGGGGGATGTTCTAGTCGGTAAGCCACATCACCAACTCTTCGGAGGACCAAGAAGGGTCTAATGAAACTCAGAGATAACTTGTCGCCCCAACCAAATCTCTGCAAACCTCATCAGGGTGAGATATGTAGGAAGACATGGTCACCATCCTTGAACACCAGTGGTCTTCATCTCCTATCGACATAAGAATTCTGCCTGCTTTGTGTAGTTTTCATCCGCTCCTAGATGATCGACACCTTATTCGTGGTATCCCATACTATATCTGGTCCCATGAGTTCGGACTCCCCTGGGTCAGTCCAGCACAAAGGCAATCTGCATGATCGGCCATACAACGCCTCGAAATGTGCCATTCCAATGGTGGAGTGATGGCTTTTGTGCTATGAAAACTCCACCAAGGGAAAGTGATCCTCCCAGGTGTGACCGAGGTCGAGGACACATGAACGCAACATGTCCTCAAGGGTCTGAATGGTCCGCTCAGTCTGGCCATCTGTCTGAGGCTGGAAGGCGGTCCTCAAACAAAGCTTCATCCAGAAATCCTCCTTCAACCCCTTCCATATCCAGCAAGTGAAATGTGCATCACGATCAGAGACAATCGTTGAGGGTACTCTATGTATCCATAAAATCTCTTGCACATAGAGGTGTCACATGCTTTCTACTAAACCCTGCTCTCTGATTGGTAAGAAGTGGTCCGACTTGGTGAGTTGGTTGACAATCACACAAATAGAATCATGACCCCTAGATGTACGTGGAAGTTCTGTAATGACGTCCATGGATATCCCGTACCACTTCCACTCTGAGACCTCTAAAGGCTAAACAATTCCTGCTGGTACTTGATGCTCCGCCTTTAGTTCCTGACAAGCGAGGCACCTAGAAACAAGATCTGCTTCTTATTTCTTCGTTATCAGCCACCAATTCTATTGTTGGAGGTCCTGCTACATCTTCTCTACTCCAAGATTTACCGCTAGAGGGGATGTGTGGAACTCTCTCAGCACTTCCTCCTGAAGCATCATTAGTACCATGGTATGTTCTCTAAAGAGGATGACGTGCTCCCCACCTTTAGAAAATCAATCAGGTGCCTGCCCTGTGGATATCTAAACATGTCTAGCCTCGTAGTCAGCACCCCACGATGATCCTCCCTAACCCGGTAAAGAAGTGGGGGAGTAACTATAAAATAATGAAGAAAAGTTTCTCTATCTCAATCCACAAAGTATATTGGAAAAGCTTCCAACTGCTCCATCACCTTGCCTAGCAGCTATATACCAGATCTCATGCTGAGTGCATCTACTACAATTTTCCCCATCCCTTGAGTATAGACTATATGAAAGCCATAATCCTGGAGGAACTCAAGACAATGTGGTTGTCTTAGGTTCATGTCCTTCAGAGAGAATATATACTTGAGACTCTTATGATTAGATTAGACTATTAAGTGTCTGTCCATAAAGTAATGTGACCACATATTCATGGACAAGACCACTACTGCTAATTACATGTCATGGGTAGTGTAGTTATACTCATGTTGTCTCAGTTTTCGAGAACCATACATGATAACTGCTCACTCCTGCATCAGGAAACATTCGTGTCTAGTCCCTGATGCGTCGTAGTAGACTATGTACCCAACACCCTCCTCAAGAAGCATCGATATGGGGGCACTAGTCAGCCGTTGCCTCAGCTTCTGAAAACTCCACTGACATATCTCTGACCTCACGAAGGGTTTCCCCTTCATCATCAAACCTTTAAAAGGTGATGCAACTCTGGAAATGTCTAGCACAAACCTTTGGTAGTATCCGGTAAAACCCCCGAAACTCCATACATCCATCACACTCCTGGGTGGCTCCCAAGAATGTATCGGCTCAATCTTCACTGGATCCACCACAACTCCCGCCTCTGAGATGACATTTCCTAAGAAGTGAACCTCTCAGATCCAAAACTATCACTTCAAGAACTTACTATAAAGTTGGTGCTGTCAGAGTGTGTCCAAAACTATCTGAATGTGATAGGCATGCTCCTGCTCGATAGCTGAGTATATTATAACGTCATCGATGAAGACTACTACATTGAGATCAAGTTACAGCTGAAAGATCTGGTTCATGAGTCCCATGAACACTAATGGATAGTTGGTTATGCCAAGAATCATGAACAAAAACTCATAATGGTCATACAATCTTTTGAAAGCCGACTTCTTCACATCCTCATCTCGTACTCTGAGCTGGTGACAGCATGATCTGAGGCCTATCTTCGAGAACCACCATGCTTCCTTCAGTTGATCAATGAGGTCGTCAATCCTTTGAAGTGGGTACATGTTATTCAAAATCACCTGGTCCATGGACCGATAGTCTACAAAAAAGTCTCATTCTCCCACCCACCTTTTTGGAGAATGAAATCAGGGATGCCCAAGGAGAAACACTGGGATGAATGAATCCCTTCCCCTGCAAGTCCTCAAGCTATACCTGCAACTCACAAAGCACTGTGGGAGCCATACAATACGCTAGTGTAGATATCATTTTCATCCTGGGGTACAAGTAAATGTAAAAGTCCACCTATCTACAAGGTGGTAGACCCAGAACATCATCAGAGAAGATATCTGTGTACTGGTCCACCACTACAGGATCGCTCAGACTATCCACATCAACCACTATGACGGTAAGGCTAGACAACTGATGAGTGATCAGCTGGGATCTCCTCCGGGTTAGTCCATCCCATTCTGCGAAGGCTCCGTTCTCGTCAGTGAAGGTAAAACTAGTCCCATCCATGTAGAAACACCACATTGTGTGCCTAATACAATAAATCTGAGCATGGACTATAGATAACTAGTCCATACCCAAGATGACGTCGTAAGGCCTCGACCCCACTACTATGAGATCCTAGATGAAGCTCTTGCCTCATAGAGTAATCTCACACTGCAGGCACCAGTGTGTAATCATTGAATCCTCTCCCATATGAGTCACCAGCTGTAAGGATCGAGCCAACGGCTCTACTGGAATCTCCGAGATCTGTACAAGGGTAGTGGAAATAAATGAATGACTGGAACCTGTGTCTATAAGTACAGAAGCTAAGGTAGTGTAAACACAAATCATACCTCGTATCATCTCCGGAGCACCATGGTCATAGGCCTATGCTGCCTGGAATTGAGCTCGCCCCTCTCCACCTACTCCCTCTGGTTGGGTGGACCGAATGGTGGTGGTTGTGGTAACATCTCGAATCATCGTCCACCGAAAACTGCACGACCATCTCCTCGTCCATGTCTTCCTTCTCCCTGAAGACCTCCTCGGACGAAGCTCTGTCTCTGCCAGGGTGGTCCTTTGACCATCTTCTGATCATCCATATTTATGGTCAGGTTGTCTCGAGCCTTGTGACCCTGCCCGCCTCATGTGTAACACTATCTACTCCTCGCATGACTGGCACTGGATCTGGTTCTCCACACAACTGACCCTAAATCCTATGGTCATCCTCCTGTAGGTCTGGTCTTCTTGGACCTCTGTTACATCTGTCTTCTGCCATCTATAAAAGACTCTACTATGTGACGCTTGGTTGTGGGTCTCACTGATAGTGACTACTCATCAGGAAAAATATCCAATAAGAGGGATTGCTCTAACACCCCCACCTGGATCAGGATGCTGAGAGAAAACATCAAAGCCTTGATCTCCCGCATGATTACCTGCTCAATGGTTCGGGCCCTGAATAATGGGTCCTGCACCATATCAGTGAAGTAGCATGAGAGGTCGGTGAACCTAGCTGAGTAATGAGCCATAGTCCTGTTGCCCTACTACAGATGGAGAAGCTCCTGAATGCGCACTGCGAGAAGGGTCACTGAGACAAAATCTGCCCAAAACAGGCTCTCAATGTCTTCCCAGTGAGGGGTCACCTCGTCATGAACCTGGAGCATCAAGCTCCACCATCTGCCTTCTACTTCCTGTTGAAGACTGGCGGCAAGGATCACCATAAGATCAGACGGTGTCCCTACCAGTCAGAAGACTCTCACAACAGCCTCCGGCCAATCCTCAGCCACATGTGGGTCTTTCTAGCCCCGGAACCACTGTGGCCTCTGGTGCTGGAACATGTGCAAAGAGCTCAAATGCCATGTACCCTCTACTGATGGGGCTGGTGGCATCAGTGGCCCAACGGGTAATGGTATCACTGGTGCCTCCGCCAGTAACTCTAATAATAAAGGGCCATGCACCGAGGCCTCATCTCTCGATGGGATATCATAGCGTACTATACCTAAAACCCTAGCTGGCTGTCTGGGTGGAGGTATCCTAAAAAGGAATAATTGTGCCATGGTCAAAAAGTTACACCTGGTGAGCTGACTCAAAGAGATCACAAAGAAAACTTTTCAAAACACACACAATCAGTGTTTTCATGTAATGAGTTAGAAATCAAAAGTTAGGGTCCTAGTGTATGGATACGTTTTCCACCGCACTAACACTGGATTCCCTACACTGATAAAAACACTCAATAACCTTAACACTATTGCTGTTAAAAGATCAGAGTCCAATGTTTTATGGTAGAACCAACTCCTCTGATATCAATTTGTCACGACCCATCCCCCGGGGACCATGCCATGACTACCCCAATCCCACCTTCAATAGGCGAGGGGCTGGAGACTAGCACCAAAGACGTATGCCCTAAAATAAGGAAGGCATTTCCTTTATAACCTGTAAACTCACACTAACAATCACAGAGCAAGATACGTACATGAGTAAACTGAATAGTTAAAAGAGTGTGTATTGTAATTAAAAGGGGCCAAAATACAATCCCAATTAGAAAGTACAAGAAAACTGGAAAGTACATGTCAGCTGAACAGCTCTGGTGAACACCCGCCAAGGATCCTACATGAAGGGTATGTACAACTCTCGAATGACCATCTCTGTAGTATGCCTTATATTAGGTCCACCTCCCGAGCTACCTCCAGTCCTTGTACCATAATAATCATTCAACTTCGTCTTTCGACTGCACCAAACACGACAAGGTGCGGGCATAGCCCGTGCAGGGGTGAGTGAAACGATACTCATTAGGGACCCCGAGACCCACAAGGTCTCACAAAATCCAAAAAGGATAAACCACAAATCCTGTAAACCCGTGAAAACCATAATTAGGTATATGCACCTATGTTATCAAATATTACCCATCTCATTTATGAGGAAACAATGGCCCAACTCCTTAGCCAAAGTATAACTGTTCCACGAAAGAAAGAGTACCACGAAGGTAAGTACCACACAGATATGCCACGTCAAAGAATACCACAAAGTTATCATCATGAAGGTAAGTACCACACAGGTACACCACATAGAATAATACCACAGTGGTATCACCACTAAGATAAGTACCACACAGGTACGCCACATAGAAGAATACCTCAAAGGTATCACCATGAAGGTAAGTACCACAAAGGTGTGCCACACAGAATATTACCACAACGGTAAAGACTCATCTCACACCAGTTATAGCTTAGTTACGAAAGTAATGATGATTACATGTAACTAATAAATCATCCTAATCTATTAAGAGGTGGACCCACATAGGATCCTAAATCACCAGACCCACATAAGATCACAGTTCATCATCAGACACAAATAAGATCCTAGTACAGCATCAGACACACATAAGATCCTAGTACAGTAGACCCACATAGGATCATAGAGTTGTCCCCTATAAATTCCTAGAGCAGATCCTAGTGAGAATCTCAAACACAAACCCACAAAAGATCCCAAGCACAGACCCACATCAGATACCTTTCTCATGTTACAGTCAGCTACAGTGTTCCCACACTATGTTCGCTTGATTCCGGGAGGGTCCAATCCTCAAGCCACAATTTGATACTCTAACTACAACGAAGTCCCACAGAGAATTATCCCAAAACACTGCCATGTAAAAGGGGTCTCAACGTAACAGATGGTGCATCAATCGGACGCACGGTCTGTATGTTTTTAGACTTGTAGTCTTGAGGGCCCGGTTGGATTTGTGCTAGATCCAACCCAGCCATAACCAAAACTTTATCAAAAACTCAAGTAGTTTATATCAATAGAATTTTCTCGATCCAAGTTTTATGACATCATAGACAGATCTTCAAATGGACAGCAGTAGCTCAATATAAGGCTAAATGAACGAAAAGGGTTGAAGTTGGTCTGGGTTTGGTCCGATCCAGTCGGAACGCCCGGCCAGATTCGGGTCTGACCTAGGGTCTGTACTAGACTACTGGGTACGGTCCGGCCCACTGAGTTCTACCCGGCCAGATGGTTCGGCCCGGCCCGCATTGCGGTGGCCCGCTGGGCTCTCGGTGTGGTGTCTTGTGGTGCAGCAGCCCACGGTGCGGCGGTCCACAGCAACTGGCCAAATGGCCTACCGCTCCTCTGCATGGCACAGTCGCGCACCGCGCCTTCGTCGGCGGCTGGCTCGGCTGCCCGCCCGCCCTTCTCCATCGCGACACAAGGTCATGACTCTTTCTCGCCGGGCAGCACGGACGCACCCCGCCATCCCCTTCGTGCGGCCTACCATTGTTTCGGTCGCCACTCTCGAGTCCCAGTGGTTCCAATCGCCGGCACCGGTCACCGTCCTCCTCCATCGTGAAAAGACGCATCAAAAACCTCAATTTTTTTGTGTGTATGTTAAGCCATGTTCATTTGGCCCACATCCTCCACCTTAGAGTGGTAGCAAGCGGCTCAATAATTCATGAATCATGAAGAACGTCATGAATGGCTATGGGAGTATTAAAAACAACAAACCCAACCTCAAATGTTTCATAATGTCGTTGAGGTCGGAAGGACAGAGTTCAGTTCGTCGTCATTGAAGATGTCCCTCGTTGGAGATGGCATGTTCTTCATTGTAGAAAATGTCGCGTTCTTTGGTGGAGAATAATATTAGTTGGGAGATGTTGTTTGTTGGAGAAAATGATCCATCATAATTATCCCAAGTTCCCTTCTTCTCCTTTTCTAACACAACCCTCTCAAAGGTAAAGAGGTGTCGATATAAATTAAAATAAGTTTAACATATTAATTTATGTTGGCACAATTAAATGTTGACACATGTAATTAATTTTAGTTGGATTAATTAAATGTTGACATAATTAATTAATTTTAGTTGGATCAATTAATTAAATGGGGAGTTGAATGTTTTTCTCCAATTAAAGAGGGTCCAGGTGGTCCCCACAACTAGAATTCAATTTGGGGTGTTTTTAGATTGGGTGGTCTCCACCTCCATAACCCTTGTAGAGAGGTTTCAATAAAAATAAAATAAAAGATATTCATTATTTTATTTTTATTTCCACGAAAAACATGTAAACTAACTTCCACCCTCTACCAACTATGGTCGAGTTAAAGGTGTCCGTAATTGAATACTGGTGCTGCGAGTTCAACGGTGCCCTCTGAATTAAATTCCGAGCACCAGTTCAAAAGTTACAAAAACCTACTCGTACGTTTACTGAACGTACCTGAAAAAAATGTTCTCAAATTAAATTCGGCCACACCGGGCCTCGGAATCACGCGCTGTCAATTTTCAAGGACTCATAAAATTTCCATATACATAATAAATATTACATGGAATTTATGGGTCTTTAGAAATATGATACTCTAGTATCACTCATGGGAATCACGTATCTCAATGGTATCAAATTGTGTACCCACAACCACATGAAGTAATAATAAAAAATTGTGTCAAAATTCTTATACATTGATTAAAATCATGAAAACAAATGTAAAGGAGATCCTATTAATGTAATGAACATCATAATTCATCATTTTTTCATGTTTATGTCCATGTTATCCAAGGTTATCGTCACCCAACCCAGATCTGTACAGAAACTGAAGTATGATCATATTGCAAAATGTCATAGATCCCATAAATCATCCTAACATGTTTTTAAAAGAATTTTTAGGATTTATGAAATGAAAGAGGAGCCAAAACATACCAAAGGGTCGGATTCTAGAAGGGTAAAACTATGTAAGGCATGTTGGAAGAGGACCACCATGGAATAGGGTAACGAATGCAGCATGGATGGGTGTTAGAATCATCTTTCATAACAAAAAGGGAGGTTATACAGAATATTTTTATAACAATACATATTCCTCATCAGTATAATATTTTGAATTCGGTTTGGGGGTGTGTCTGCTTAGTTGCAGAGGACAATGCATCTCTATGAGAGATGATGAACACCAGGGTCGAAGGTTGGTATTTTTTTGGTACCTTGTAAGGTTCCATATTAATAGAAAGACACTATAAATCCCTCAAAAAATAAAAAAATTCATATCATGGTTTCATTGAATTTAATGAATTGAAATACAAGTCACCAAAGACCCAAAGAAGAAATCTATTGCTTATGCGGGAGGAGCACTGCAGTAGGGTCCATAACTCGATGGTGGAAAAAATACCAAAATAAATTTAATTTGGAGAATAGCTTCTTTTTGGGTGATGGAATCCTCTTAAGAAATGGATATGATGTATTCATTTTCATTATGGTAAAACTATGTTCCTTTAAATGAGGTCACATGCTCAATGATGTAGCGATCCATGTTTTGGTATCCCACATTCCAAAACACTCCCATTACCCTCCCTAATCCCCTAGACAAAACCATACAGGGTGAAAAGTCATTAAATATTACAATAAAAGCATTTTATTTTAGAAACAAAATTCTAAACACTACAATTCCCCCACAACACTAAACACGTTTCATCCCAAAGAAGTTAATTTTGGGTTCTTCATGAATAAATCAGGTAACTAAGCTCGAACGTTTGTCACTCTCTCCCATTTTTTCTATTGGATTCCCCAATGTTTCCATTGAATCCAGAAAGTGGTACCATATTCCCTCACATACCTTTATAACTTCGATATAGTATCTTCAATAGATGTTCATCATAGGATGTGTCATGATCTAGATCAACATAATAGTAGTGGATAACATGTCTAGGGTTAGGTATGTACCTTGGTAGTTGTTACACATTAAACACAAACTACACACCTTGGTTATAAGAAGAAATATATAGATGGTACACCACTACCCCTATCCACTCAATGACCTCTATGTTTCCAACAAAACATGGAACTAGCTTCCCCTTCATTATTAGTCGTTGATTCCCAAATCAAAGTGTTACTATAAATAAAGCCTTATTTCCCATAATGTGCACCGAAACACTTCTATTATTGTAGATGTAAAATATATTTCATCTTTGAGTGGTGATCATTCTTTTTCTATATCAAATACACTCTCTTGTTGTTCTCTTATACTAGGATGGGTTCCACAACCACTACCACACCTGCTTTCTTCCCTCTATGCTGTGAGTGAAATAAACTCCTATACAGAGGTCATAAAGTTCTATATTCATATATTCAATGTAACTATTGTTATAAATATTCTAGAAAAAGGATGATTGATCATTTAATGTTCCACCAAAGCCTAAGACAACTGATCAAATATTATCATATAATATGATGAATTTTTTGTAAATACCCAGAAATTTCAAGGAAATTTTTTTTCTCTTAATTTCGTTTGAATTTTACAAGAATGCAGTTTCTGACGGTGCCTGATTCTGAGGCCCGGTGTGCCCGAAATCATTTTCGGAAGCTTAGCTCAGGTACGTTCAGTGAATGAACGTGCGGGTTTTTCTAACTTTTGAACCGGTGGTCGGAATTGAAATACGAGGGCACTGATGAACTCGCAGTGCCGGTATTTGCTTAGAAACGCTTTTTTCGGAGTTGTGTTTGCTCGGGTGTGGTTTTTAATTTTTAGGGTTATGTTAAGAAATAAAATAAAGTGGTGTGACAACTTTATTTTATTTCGCATTAAACCACTTAATGCCACTTAAGCTAAGTTAAGAGGATAGGGTGGAACACAAAATATCCTACCCTCTTGGTATGATATTTGTGAAATGGGGCCCGCACGAGCCCCCACCATTTCTTCTCTTCTAAGTAACGCACCCGCAACCCCCTCTTTAATGAAATTAAACCGTGTATTTTTCTAGTTAATAAACGCCTCATTAATTGGGCAGTTAAATCGTTACAATTAATTCATTGAATTATTTGTTCGTTTCTTTTCTTTTGAAATTCAAATGTGTCATGTGCGTTAATAAAATAAGATAACTCTTATTTTATTTTGGTTGGAACTTGTTGCATGGAGAGGATTTGGAGAAAGCATTCTTCTTCGAATAAGAACGCGAAGAACGCGAAGAACGCTCTGACCTCCGATGAAGAACACCAAACCCTCGTAGATTGACAATGTAACCCCGTGTACCGCGACATCAATGATGTTTCTTCCACGACACTCCTTCCGTGACGATCTTTCTCTTCCGCGATGATCCTCTTCTTCCGTGATGGTTAATTCTGCGACGAACTCGCGTTCAACGACAACGCTTGAGGTAGGGAATTGTTTGAGAATGCTTTTATTCCCTTGTTTCTTTCTTTCTAAAGAAAAAAAACAACACGGATCAACTTATTACCTAGTTGATCCGCGAACGTTTTCCTTGCGGGTTGGGAATAATATCTTGCGGGGAAAAACTGTTTGGGTTGTTTCTCTTTTGTTCGTGAAATTTTCCTTGTTGTTCATTGTCTTTTGGCCCGCTTGTTACTGACTTAACGGGAGGAGGTCAGACCGCACGAACACGGCCGACTCTCCTCCCCCTTGTTGTTTTGATTCGTTGCGGCATGAACAAAGGAGGCACAGTGCAACGGCACCATGCAGACACGAGAAAGAATGTGGCGATGAAGCGCGGCGCCGTCGCGCCGCGCCGTTGAGGCCGAACGAAACCGCGGGCGGAGTCGGGGCTGAGGAGGCGATTTAAAGACCCCGCGTTTTGTTGTCGAAGTGCGGATTGACGGACGATGGTGAGGCGGGCCGCGAAAGAGTTTTGAAGGATTTTCAGTGAATGTCGGGTACCGGGATAATCTCTGGAAAAGACCGCAGTCGAATCGGACCACCGGAGCGCGTCCGGTGGTCCGAGGAAGCCCCCGCCGGCGGGCCATGCTGGCGCGGCGGCACCGGCGATCGGGGGCAGCGGCGCCCGGAGCGCCACCCGAAAAATCTGCCGCGGCTAATGCCGCGGCGGCGGAGCGCAGTTCAGCGACCGCGCGGGACCGGCGGGGTGATGCGGGACGCGGCCGGCGGCCGCGCCCGCTGGCACGAGAGGCCCCACGCAGGGCCGCGTTTCTTCAAGCGGGGGCAGCTCCCCACTCTGCTCCGCTCGGCCGTAACCGGCCGCGCCGACCCACCGGCCGGGCCGGGTCGCACCTCAGGCCGGGTCGGGCCACCCGTTCGGGCCGAGTCGCGCCATCCGGGTCGACCCGGTTCGGGTCGACCCAGGGGGGTTAGGCCGGGTCAGTCTGGGCCCAGACCCCCCGTTTTCGGACCCTTTTCGATCTTTCGCCCTTATCATAAGCTATAGACCTCCGATTGACGCACCGTCAGCGGCGATGCGATCCTTGGATCGAGATGGTTGTTTCGGTATATTACACTCAAGGTTTCTGAATACATTGGGTCCGGCCGGGTTGGTTCAGATACGAAACCAACCGGGCCCTCAGAGCGGAAACACTTATATCTTGAGTTCCAGACGTCTGATTGACGTGCCGTCAACTTTGTTGGATTCCTCTTGATGAGAAGGATCTTTTGACTTAATCCACTCGAGGTTTGGATTCCATCGGAGTGTGGTCGGGTTGGTTCGCTCATGAAACCAACCGAGCCCCTGGAACGAAAAAGCCAATAACTCACAGACCGGGCGTCTGATTGACGCGCCGTCTATCTCATTGAATTCCTCTAAGTGAGATGGATCTTTTGGATTACTCCGCTCAAGGTTTGGATGCTATCGGAGTGCGGTCGGGTTGGTTCGCTCACGAAACCAACCAGGCCCCCGGAACGAAAAATCCAATAACTCGCAAACCGGGAGTCCGATTGACGCGCCGTCCATCTCGTTGAATTCCTCTAAGTGAGACGGATCTTTTGGCTTACTCTGATCGAGGTTTGGATGCCATCGAAGTGCGTTTGGGTTGGTTCGCTCACAAAACCAACTGGGCCCCTGGAACGAAAAAGCCAATAACTCACAAACCGGGCGTCCGATTGACGCGCCGTCTGTCTCGTTGAATTCCTCTTGATGAGATGGAACTTTTGGCATACATCGCTTATGTTTTTGATGCAGTTGGATAGTGGCCAGGTTGGATTGCACCAGAAATCCAACCGGGCCCCTGGAACGAAAACGATGATATCATTCAGACTGGACGTCCGTTTGACGAACCATCAGCGGCCTTGGTCATCACGTTGAGAAACGGTCCCTATGAGTATACCCTATGAGAGTTCGGGGTACAGTTGAGATACAGCCGGATTGGTTCGCACACGAAACCAACTGGGCCCCGGGGACAAAAATGCTAGTAACTCACAGACCGGGCGTCCGATTGACGCTCCGTCTATTGCGTTGAGACCCCTATGATGAGGCGGGTCTTTGAGATACTTCTTCATGGGACTTGTGATACTTGGAGTATCGACCTGTAGCTCATGGAGCGGACCCTCCCAGAGACGAGCGTGCGGAGTATGGAGACCGTGTAGCCGACTGAGACCTGACGAATGCTTGACCGACTTGACTTGGAGTGAGTCGACTAGCCCAGTGGACGGAGCACTACTTTGTGAGGTGCAGACCCATGGCGGACGGAGCACTACCTGTGTGACAGTGCAGACACGCAGTACTTGTCTGGAGAGTACCTCTGCAGGCTACGAGGTGGTGTGCACAACTGTGTTTGGGTGGCATACCCCGGTGGGAAGAACTACTATGTTTGGGTGGCTGGCCCGCGGTACTCGATAGGAGGAGTACCTCAGCAGTCTTAGGTGAGTGAGCAGTACCTTGGAGTCATGACAGGACCACTGTACACTCCATAGACGGAGCTCTTCAGTAGTTACGGTTTCGATAATGAAAATTTTGGTTTGAGCTGAGTCTATGACCTTTGTGTTTCCTCATGATTGAGATGGATCACTTGATAACTTAGTTTATATGTATGTGCATATACCTGGGTAGTGGTTATCTGTAGATTTCATAATTTTGTGTTTCGTCATGATTTAGATGGGTTACTTGATAACTTAGGTATATGTATGGGAATATACCTTTGTAGAGGTTATCTGTTGAGATCTTCTTTGTGGTTATACTTATTGGTTTTAGTGAGACCTTGAGGGTCTCAGGGTCCCTACTGAGTATCTTTATACTCACCCGTGCATGGGCTATGCCCGTACCTCGTTGTGTTGGTTGCAGACGACGGACAGTGCGGACGGAGGCCGAGTGTTCGAGGACTAGAAGGTACCCAGAGGTGGACCACACGACGAGTCAGTATCCGGAGGTGGACTTCGCGACGAGACGACACACAGAGGAGGTTGACGGGCGAGAGAATTGTGGAGTCTATCTGTACCTACCCTTCAGGTAGGATCCGAGGAGGACGACCCAGAAGCCGCTTCCGTTCTTCCAGCTGTTGTCTTTTTCTGTTGTACTTTGTTCAGTTGTAGTTGTACTTTCAGTTGGGTTTGTATTCTGGCCCATTTACCTTTCAACACTTCTCTTTGTACTTAGTGTTTTACTTCCGCTTGGACTCTGTGGTGTTTGTTACTTTTATAAAGGCAATGCCTTCCCAACTATCGGGATTTACGCCTTTGGTGCTAGTCTCCAGCCCCTGGCCTATGGAAGGCAGGCTTGGGGTAGTCACGGCACGGGCCCCGAGGACGGGTCATGAAAAATTGGTATCAGAGGAGTCGGTTCTACCGTAGAACATATAACTCTGATATTTTATTTCTGTGAAGCAATAGTGTTAAGGGTACTGAGTGTGTTCTTCAGTTCAGGGAGTCTAGTGTTGGTGCAGGCGGCCGACGTATCCATACACCAGGACCCTGACAACTGATTTCCGACCTTTTGCACAAAAACACTGATTGCATGTGTGTTTTCAAAGGTTTTCCCTTAAAATAGCTCAAACCAGGTCAGCTCGCCAGGTATAATCATTTGACCGTGTCATGTTGTTTCTTTTAGGATGCCTTTTCACAGACAACCAGATAGAGCCCAAAGGGATGTACGTACTGATAGCCTGCCGAGCGACGAGGCTTCGGTACAGGGCCCTCTTTCAGTTGAGGCACCAGTGGAGGCACCAGCGATACTACCATACGTTGGGCCACCGATGCCACTAGAACCAGCAGTAGGCGATGCACACCACTTGAGCGCGCTGCACGAGTTCCAGTGCCAGAGGCCACCCAAGTTCCGGGGAGAGACGAACCCGCATGCGGCTGAGGATTGGCTGGGGGCAGTGGTGAGAGTCTTCAGGCTAGTGGGGATGCCTGCAGACTTCATGGTGATCTTTGCTGCCAACCTTCTTCAGGCAGCAACAGGCAGGTGGTGGAGCCACTTGTTCCAGTTTTGCGACGGGATGACCTTCACATGGGAAGACTTCGAGGCCTTCTTCAGGGTGGAGTTTGTGCCAGTAAATCTACACCCCGAGCATGTACAAGAGATTATTCCTTTGCCGCAGGGTTTTCGATCAGTAGTCAAGTCATCTGTGGGTAGTAGACAGATGATGTAGAGGTCCAAGAGACCTGAGCCAGCTGTACAAGGTGCATGAAGTGTTATGAATGCGGTAGGAAGGGTCACCTGGCCCGTGACTGTCCGAATTCTCGTACAGTTGATCCACATGCTTTGGAGGAGACACCGAGGCAGAAGCAGCGATGAGTGCTTGAGCAACAGCCGAGCAGTGGACATGGTAGTAGAGCTCCGGAAACAGCTGGATACGAGCAGAACTAGTGGATCTGTCCCTTGTACTTCTAGTTCCATATTTTTTTTGTATTCGTGTCTTTGTACTATGATCTGCAATAATAAAAAGACACTTATCCTTGTTTGCTTTCTTGTCCTTTTGTTGGGTTGATACCAAGTGGTCCCGGTTAAGACTGTTGAATTGACCCTCACTTTCGAGATTTATACTGGAGGAGACCCAGTGACCTCGCACTGATGCCGACGGTGTGACTCGACCCTTGGAGGCGAGAGTAACAGTTGGATCTTTTCGTAGTTACGTCGAGGCCTTACGACGTCATACATGGAATGAATACATCATTCATGTCAGGATTGACTGTATTAGGCAATGGGCGTGGTTCATCCAGGGGATGAGACCGAGTTTCTTTTTTCAGCAAAGGATAAATTTTAGCAGCTCTTCCAGATCGTAGGAAAAGAAGGTGCAGATCATCCAGGAGTGGATGAATATTGCACAGTGCAGTAAGAAACAGGAAACTGGTGCCAGTCTTAGAGACTCGAGCATGTTAAATGTTTCAAGAAGAGGAATCTTTAAGGAGAGATGAGTCTGCGAAGCAGCAGACGTGGAGGCAGAGCTAGGAGAGCAGCGTGAGGTGGTGTACATCTTAACATGCTACAACCACCCGCCTTAGTTATCCCCACTAGGCTTAGGGAGCTGGAGGGCGGAGGAAGAGTGTGGATGCATGTGGTCATGGAGTGTGACCCAATGGCTATAAAAATGATTCAAGGGACAGTCTGTATCCACTACTAGCTGGTGTAGTAACAGACGTCAATATGAATCATTGCTTGCTTTCACGAATCTTGTCCCAGGCCTAGAGTTTCCGGTAAGCCGTAGACTTGACCCTCACGTTTGGAGATACCTTGGGAGGAGACTCGATAATCACACTTACGCCGACGGTGTGGTCAGACCATCGAGGTGAGAGTTTCGGTTGGAATCACTTGGTGGAAGAGTCGAGGCCTTACGACGTTGGTTTGAGTATGGACTGGGCAATCACAGTTCATACACAGATTGACGGTATTAGGCAATAAGGTTGTGGTTTAACTACGACGTCGGAATGGGTTTTCCTTGGTCAGTGAAAAGGAAACCCCAGGCATCACAGAATAAACTCATCCACAGGAGGGTGAGACGGATCACTCTTGAGTCGATCAACCATACCCTCGTGGCAGCAATCGTTTTGAGTTTCAGTTCTATCAGGAATTGGAGGCCTCTTGAGTTAGAGAATGATGATCACGTCCTTATACGGGTCTCACCTCGACAAGGTTTACGGAGATGTGGCCAATGCGGCAAGTTATCTCCAAGGTTCAGCGGACCTTCTTAGGTCTTTAGCTGGGTAGGTGGGGTGGTTTACCGCTTGACCCATCCACCTCAGTTACACCAGGTGCACGACGACTTCCACGTATCTCAACTGAGGAGATACGTGCATGATCCTTCACATATCATCGACCATGGGGAGCTGGACAATGGCGATGGGGTGTCTTTCACGGAGGTTCCAGTGGGGATCGAGGATCGACACGAGCGGATCCTACGAGGACGATCGATTCCTCAGGTGCAAATTCTTTGGTAGTACGGGAACCTCCAGGTAAGCACATGGGAGCAGAAGGCTGAGATGCGTGCTCAGTACCACTTTTGTATCCCTAGTTTGTGTTAATGCTTTACGGGGACGTAAAGCTCTAAGGTGGGAGTAATGTAAAGACCCGTAAATTTCAAGGAATTTTTTCTCTCTTAATTTTCTTTGGAATTTTACAAGAACAAAGTTTCTGACGGAACCTGATTCCGAGACCCGGTGTGCCCAGAATCATTTTCCAAAGTTTAGCTCGGGTAAGTTCAGTGAACGAATGAGCGGGTTTTTCTAACTTTTGAACTGGTGCTCGGAATTGAAATCTGAGGGCACTGATGAACTCGTAGCGCCGGTATTTTCTTAGAAACGCTTTTTTCGGAGTTGCTTTTTCTCGGGTGTGGTTTTTAATTTTTGGGGTTAAGTTATGAAATAAAATAAAGTGGTGCGACAACTTTATTTTATTTCGCTTTAAGCCACTTAAAGCCACTTAAGCTAAGTTAAGAGGATAGGTTGGAACCAAAAATATCCTACCCTCTTGGTAGGATATTTGTGAGGTGGGGCCCACACGATCCCCCTCCGTTTTTCCTCTAAGTAACACACCCGCAACCCCCCTCTTTAATGAACGTCAACCATGTGTTTTTCTGGTTAAGAAACGCCTCATCAATTTGGCAGTTAAATCGTTACAATTAATTCATTGAATTAATTTTTCGTTTTCTTTCTTTTGAAATTCATACGTGTCATGTGCGTTAATAAAATAAGATAACTCTTATTTTATTTCTGTTGGAACTAGTGGCGTGGAGAGGATTTGGAGGAAAGTGTTTTTCTTCGACGAAGAATGCGAAGAACGCGAAGAACGCTCCGAACTCCGATGAAGAATTCCAAACCCTCAGAGATTGACAACGCGACGCTGTGTACCGCGATGTCAACGACGTTTCTTCCGCGACGCTCCTTCTGTAATGATCCTTCTCTTCTGCGAAGATCCTCTTCTTCCACGACGGTTAATTCCGCGACGAACTCGCATTCGATGACAACCCTTGAGGTAGGGAATTGCTTGAGAATGATTTTATTCCCTTGTTTCTTTCTTTCTAAAGAAAACAAAGAACACGAATCAACTTATTACCTAGTTGATCCGTGAACGTTTTTCTCACGGTTTGGGAATAATTTGTTGCGGGGAAAAATTGTTTGGGTTGTTTCTCTTTTGTTTGTGAAATTTTCCTTGTTGTTATTCGTCTTTTGGGTCGCTTGTTTCCGACTTAACGGGAGGAGGTCGGACCGCACGAACATGGCCGACTCTCCTCCCCCTTGTTGTTTAGATTCATTGCGGCACGAACAACGGTGGAATAGTTCAATGGCACCGTGCGGACACGAGAAAGAACGCGGCGAAGAAGCACGGCGCCGTCGTGCTGCGCCGTTGAGGCCGAACGAAACCGCGGGCGTAGTCGGGGCCGAGGAGGCGATTTAAAGACCCAGCATTTTTTGTCGAAGTGCGGATCGACGGACGATGGTGAGGCGGGCCTCGAAGGCATTTTGAAGGCTTTCCAGCGAAGGTTGGGTCCCAATATGATCTTTCGAGAAGACTGCAGGCGAATCGGAACACCGGAGTGCGTCCTGTGGTCCGCGGAAGCCCCGTCGGCGGGCCACGCCAGCGCGGCGGCACTGGCGGTCGGGGGCGGCGGCGCCCGGCGCGCCTCCGGAAAAATCCGTCGCGGCATCAGCTGCAGCAGCGGAGCGCGGTCCCGCGACCACGCGAGACTGGAGGTGGGTGGCGGAACGCGGCTGGCGGCCGCGTTTGCTGGCACGGGCGGCCCCACACGGGGCAGCGGTTCTTCATGCATGGGCAGCGCCCCGCTCAGCTCCGCTCGGCCGTAACCGGCGGAGCCAAACCACCTGTCGGGCCGGGTCACGCAATCCCAGCCTGACCCGGACCCAGGTCGGGTCGACCCGGTTCGGGCCGACCCAGGGGGGTTGGGCCGGGTTGGTCCGGGCCCGGACCCCCCGTTTTCGGACCCTTTTCGGTCTTTCGCCCTTATCATAAGCTATTTACCTCCGATCGACGCACCGTCAGAGGCGATGCGATCCTTGGATCGAGATGGTCGTTTCGGTATATTACACTCAAGGTTTTGGAATACATAGGGTTCAGACAGATTGGTTCGGATAAGAAACCAACCGGGCCCTCAGAGCGGAAATTCTTATATCTTGATTTCCGGACGTCCGATTGACGTGCCGTCGACTTTGTTGGATTCCTCTTGATGAGACGGATCTTTTGGCTTACTCTGATCGAGGTTTGGATGCCATTGGATTGCGGTCGGGTTGGTTCGCTCACGAAACCAACCGCGCCCCTGAAACCAAAAAGCCAATAACTCATAGACCGGGTGTCAGATTGACTCACTGCCTATCTCGTTGAATTCCTCTAAGTGAGACGGATCTTTTGGCTTACTCCGATCGAGGTTTGGATGCCATCGGAGTGCGGTCGGGTTGGTTTGCTCATGAAACCAACTAGGCCCCTGGAACGAAAAAGCCAATAACTCACAGATCGGGCGTCCGATTGACGCGCCGTCTATCTCGTTGAATTCCTCTAAGTGAGACGGATCTTTTGGCTTACTCTGCTCAGGGTTTGGATGCCATCGGAGTGTGGTCGGGTTGGTTCGCTCACGAATCCAACCGGGCCCCTGGAACGAAAAAGCCAATAACTCACAGACCGGGTGTCTGATTGACGCGCCGTCTATCTCGTTGAATTCATCTTGATGAGACGGAACTTTTGGCATACTTCGCTTGAGTTTTGGGGGCAGTTGGATAGTGGCCGGGTTGGATTGCACCTGAAATCCAACCAGGCCCCTGGAACGGAAAAGCTGATATCTTCCAGATTGGACGTCCGTTTGACGAACCGTCAGCGGCGTTGGTGATCACGTTGAGAAACGGTCCCTATGAGTATACCCTATGAGAGTTCGGGGTACAGTTGAGATACGGCCGGATTGGTTCGCACACGAAACCAACCGGTCCCCGGGGACGAAAAGGATAGTAACTCACAGACCGGGCATCCGATTGACGCGTCGTCTGTTGCATTGAGACCCCTATGATGAGGCGGTACATTGAGATACTTCTTCGTGGGACTTGTGATACTTGGAGTATCGACCTGTAGCTCGTGGAGTGGACCCTCCCAGAGACGAGCGTGCAGAGTACGAAGACCGTGTAGCCGACTGAGACCTCACGACTGCTTGACCAACTCGACTTGGAGTGAGTCGACTACCCAGTGGATGGAGCACTACTTTGTGAGGTGCAGACCCATGGCGGAAGGAGCACTATCTATGTGACAGTGCAGACCCGCGGTAATCGTCCGGAGAGTACCTCTGAAGGCTAATAGGGGGTGTGCATTGCTGTGTTTGGGTGGCATACCCCGGCGGGAAGCACTACTGTGTTTGGGTGGCTGGCCCGCGGTACTCAATAGGAGGAGTATCTCAGCAGTCTTAAGTTATTGAGCAGTACCTCGGAGTCGTGACATGACCACTATACACTCCAGAGACGGAGCTCTTCAGCAGTTACGGTTTCGATAATGAAAATCCTGGTTTGAGCTGAGTCTATGACCTTTGTGTTTCCTCGTGATTGAGATGGGTCACTTGATAACTTAGTTATATGTATGGGCATATACCTGGGTAGTGGTTATCCATTGATTTCATAATCTTGTGTTTCCTCATGATTGAGATGGGTTACTTGATAACTTAGGTATATGTAGGGACATACACCTAATTAGAGGTTATCTGTTGAGATCTTCTTTGTGGTTATCCTTGTTGATTTTAGTGAGACCTTGAGGGTCTCGGGGTCCCTACTGAGTATCGTTATACTCACCCATGCACGGGCTATGCTCGTACGTCATTGTGTTGGTTGCAGACGACGGACAGTGCTGACGGAGGCCGAGTGTTCGAGGACTGGATGGTACTCGGAGGTGGACCACAAAACGAGTCAGTATCCAGAGGTGGACTTCGCGACGAGACGACACATAGAGGAGGTTGACGGGCGAGAGCATTGTGGAGGATATCTATACCTACCCTTCAGGTAGGATCCGAGGAGGACGACCCAGGAGCGGCTTCCGTTCTTCCAGCTGTTGTCTTTTTCTGTTGTACTTTGTTCAGTTGTAGTTGTACTTTCAGATGGGTTTGTATTCTGGACCATTTACCTTTCATCAATTCTTTTTGTACTTAGTGTTTTACTTCTTCTTGTACTCTGTGGTGTTTGTTACTTTTATAAAGGCAATGCCTTCCCAGTTATCAGGATTTACGCCTTTGGTGCTAGTCGCCAGCCCTTGGCCTATGGAAGGCGGGCTTGGGGTAGTCACGACACGGGCCCCGAGGACGGGTCGTGACATTTTGTATGATTTTTTCCATCAGACTAATGATGGTATGTCATTCTCAATATCAATTAAGTCTCTATGGACATAGAAAAGACCTTGCAAGGCTATGATGTAAAACTTGAATCTCTATATAAAACAATTATTCAACGAACTCCATGAATGTATACAATCTCAGGGAAATTTATCTTCAACAACCCCTCTACTGAGTCCGTCTCTCTGATTAGAAAAAAGTAAATAGTATTTTGGATCTGATAATCAATCAACCACATTTAACCAAATATACATGGAATCCACATTAACCTAATAAAAAATTTCTTCATGATATATACCAACAATTAAATGGGTATAGGAAAAGGATGAAAAAACTTCCAATTCAACGGTGCTCATCCATAACCTTATGATTGGTAAGGGATCTTGATATGGAAATAGAAATATATCTCTTCATTTTTTGCCCCTATAATTGATGTCTATAGTCATGACACATCTTTTTTATTCCTGGATATTCTACCCATATAGAGTTATTGTAGTCTCCCATCATCTCTGCTATTATTTAAGAAAGTACTACTAATTTTCCCCAATCAAATATCGCAGCATCATCACTCAAGGACCACCATGGTATCAAATCACTCCCATATTGATATCCCTCATTATAATACAATTGGAAACTAAAACTTATCTATAATTTACCCAATAATCCAAAGAATATGTGACTACCAAAGGAGAAAAGGTTATAAATCCATTATCCTATGAGTTATCCAACCAAAAATAGTCCAACATGATCATCATGTGACACTACACCTCAGAAGGTCACCAACCAACCAGATGCTCATCTTGTGTCTTATGGGTAAGGGAATCCATAATAATGTTACCCTTCCTATTTGAATAAGTAATATCAATGTAAAATTACTTTTGGTGTACTACCAAGCGCCTCCGTATGGTGTTCAAGTACCTGTACGTGAAGATATGTAAAATGAGATTACTATTATTGTAAACAAATATCTCTCACTATATTGACATTTTCTCTAGATTTCCAGTACATGGGTCAAACCATCTAGCTCCAAATCATGGATAAGGTCATTACTCTCCTTGAGTCGTATCATACAAGACATGTAGGCTGGTACACGCTCCCTATACATCATAGTATTTCCCATTACAAATCCTAATGAATCCTAGTATAATGTGTAACCAATTAAGGATCAAAGAGTATCAGTAATTTACCTGTTTTAAACCTTCTCTTTAGCTCAAGGAATAATTCATCACACTGATATGAACACTGTAAATTCACTCTATTCTTCATTAGTGTGGTCATGGTGGATAATAGTTGGGATTATTTCTGGATGAACAATTTGTAATATCATTGTAAACCCATATTTATCCTGACCTCAGACACCCTCAGAGGACGCTTCCAGGGCTAGACTACCTCAGATTTATTCGGTTCCCTAAATATACCTATCTCAAACACCACATTTTCGTGGAACATTAAATTTATTATAATAATGTCACACTTCAACATAATGGTATAAACCTGGTGTTGTTTAATCATACTCAATACATGATGTAGGATCTAATCATGCTTCTATTTTTTCTTTAAGTAAATAAATATTTCATTGATGAACACTATGATAAATAATTCTAAGTATAGTTGGAAGTTCTTTTTTCACGAGGACCATGAACACTTATGGTTCACTATCCTACCTGAATAGGATCACTATGTACATGTAAAATTATTATGTTATCTGAAACACCATCTCTGGAATTCAACCATCAAACTTGTAGATAATTATATATCGATAAAATTTCTATATTATAGAACCATCGACACCCTCTAACTAAAAAAAGATATCATTGATCGTGGAAAAGAGATATTTTATGGTTATCATTACTTGATTCCACTTCCGGTAATCAATTTATTGCCAAATACTATTGTACATCTTCTTAGAGAATAAATTTGATAACCCCATGGTGAAAGACATGACCAGGTAAAACCCTTACTCACTATGTCATCCAATTTTACTTTGAGTTCCAGAATATTGTGGTTTTCCATATGATAAGTGGTTATTGAAATGGATTGCCCATCTGGAATGAGTTTTAACTCAATGTCTAGTCCTTTATTTGGGGTATTTCCGGACAAGTAATTTAGAAAGACATCAAGATGGAGATCTATAGTTATAGGATAATGTGGTAGTTCTTAAAAATATCATGTTGAAATTTCTAATCCCTTCATATGTGTTGTGATGGTCCTGAGATGAATCATGTCTATTCCAACTATGCTTTCTCCATGTTCCGACTCTATGTTCATCACAAACATCTTCACCTTTGGAGAAGTGAATAACACAAGCCTTGGATAGTAGTTTATGTGATATTAAAATATAGTTAAATAATCCATTCCAAGGATCAAATCAGAGGAAATCATCTACAATATAATAAACTCCCCTTGATTTCCATAATTAATGATAACTACAGGGATCTTAAAATGTCACTGGAGATCATCCACATCCATTCCCATAGGTGTGTCTAGGGATACTAACTCAAAAGAAAAATTAACTGGATGTTCAAGCTCATTATATAATTTTTTAGAGATAAAGTAATTAGATACACTATTATCATATATAAAGTAGACATTGTGGGTGTAAGAAATGCCTTACCTCTAAATAAAGATGGTTCCACTTCTCCATATGATAGAGTTAGATCCCCAAAATAAACATGACATGTCTCATTATTAGGAACATGTCTTTGAGGTGTGTGGGTAGTCTACGTCTACAACAGAGATCCATGGCCTGACATATGATTCGCAGGTCAAGGTTGTCGCCCCTCATAATCACAAATCATAACAATACTACTTGAGATGATCTATCGTACCACACTATTAGCATTATACCTAGGGTGTTGGGATGATATGGGGGTTTTTTCAAGAAAACCTCGATCAAGATATTTACCCCCAATATAAATAAAATATAATAGTCCATGGATTTTCTCTCTTGTATTTTTAAATTGGAGTTACCAACATGTGACTTTTTATTTTTTTTATTTATTGAAGAATAAAAATCTGTGTGAAACTAATAAACTCTGTAATAAAAAATAAATAGAAACTATATTTCATGAAAATAAAAGAAAAAATATAAAATTAAATTTGAATTAATGGGGATTGAAATCCTATTTGAAACAGCAGTCATGGACAAGCTTAAACCTCTCAAAAAATCCCCTCTTCCTTGTTTAAAATTATTTTGCGATTAAATTTCATAATACCCACAAAATGAAATCTAGATAGACACCCTATTTTGATAGGATATCATATCAATAAATAAATAAGAATATTGTCTCTCTAATAGAAGTGATTGAATTATTTTAATACCTCTATGAAACAAAACCTAATTGAGATCACTATGATCAATGAAAAGGACTCTCTAAATAAATTTAAATATTGAAATAAAATATTTTACATGAAACATTGAAAACCCATCATAAATGATAATTGAAAATGTATTCTAGAAAGAAAAATCTGATTTCATTCAGAAATATAACTTCATGATAAATTCAAATGAGATCTAACAATAAGACCACAACTCATAAAAGAGTGTATGTCAGCTATCATCATCCACAACCACCTGTTTCCTAGACTCCATCACTTGAGGACCTCGCCATCATCTCCATTGCAATAGAATGTGAAAAATATTTATCAAAATATATATCACCCTTCCTATTTCATTATAAATTTATAACCCCCTTGAAATTATGTTGATATTGAAATATAAATAGGAGGAGCAGTGGGAAATATTTTTTCAAGTTTCTATCCATCCAAATTTTTATTTGTTTTCTCTCCCTTACTAGCCAAATTTCCATTGGGATTATTCTAGATAGTTGTTCAAAAAGGAATTATCTATAAATCCTCCAAAATTGATTTATTTTGAACATGTTTATATAACATTTCAGTCAACTAATTAAAATTCACCTTTTCATCCTAAAGATTCATTTCTACAACCTCTAATTTGTTCCATGAAGAGACTTACATAATAAGATAAAGGTTCCATTAAACATAACATGAATTTGAAATATTGAGTCCTCTTTACTCTATATCTATAATCAACACATTTGGAAACCTATAACAAGAATTACTCTCCATTTAATATGGTGGGTTCAATTATATCATCGAAGCATGTTTTTCACATTAACTGATTCATTTGGGCCTTAATCAGGTTGAATAAATAATTGAACCAGTTCACATTGTTATATCCCACAATCATAGGAATTTATAGAAAAAATTAATTACTCCAATTGATTTAATAACCCAAATATATCATTCCCCCTAAAAAATATTTCAATTTTTCAATTCATATCAATAATTCCATTTCCACTTATTTTATCCTACAATGCACACAACACACATAACTTATATTGATTTTCACATAATACACAAATATTGATTTTTTATTAGGGATTTACTCATAAAAACAAGGAAATAATCACCATAATATTGATAAATTTATATAAACCCATCCAATGTGTGCCCAAAATATGTGACAATCATGAGATATTTTCACATATTTTCTCTATCTTTGGTTGGTAGGTTCTGAATGTAAAACATTATAAGCTCGAATAAAGAGTGTATGACTATCTTTGAAACAATAATGCATGATTCAATTTTTACCAATGTATGGTCTCATCCTCACTATCCTTAGATGAAAAAAGTTTCTTAGAATCTTTGAGTACCACTCTATCAATATTTTGGAGGAAAAAATGAAATTTTGCCTCTATATTTTTATTTAAAGCACTATATATGCACACATATATTTCTTTATGAGCCCCAGAAAGTTAAAAATCCTTTTTCTTGAAAGCTAGAGAATGGATGATGTTTTAGAATTGAAATTTTATAAGCAAAGAAATATATAAAGAATTATATTTTACATCCAAATCAGCACCATATTATGTATCATAGTGTAACTATCTTCCCCCACCTTTACATTCAATTTCATCATTCAAATATAATTCTAGAGAAGGTTAGAAAGGCAAAATTGGTTGGTAATGAGTATAAGATAACATTTTATATATGGATACTTAGTGATTATAATGTTCAAACATAAAAGGTATGAAAAACTAAAAAGGATTATCTTGTAAAATGGTTTTTAAAATCAAAATAATTTCCTCAATAATTTAAAACAGAATTACGACATCCCTTATGTTTCAGTAAAAGCAAATCATTTTCTTATTTAAAAATCATGGATTTCGTCTATCATGAAATGAGGGGAATATAAAGATCATGTCAATAATGTTCTATAAGTCACACATAATTGGAATTTAAAGGATAAATATATTGAGATATGGCTTGATATTCAAAAGGTAGTTGTCATCTAAATAAATTTAAAATATTTTGAACTTGAAAAAAAATCATATTCATCAATAATTCATTCTCAATTCCATGATATTAATTATTTAGCTCATTGAAATGAGTTACAAAATTGGAAATGTTAATCCTTTGAGATAATTATTTTCAAAAACAAAAAAATAATAAAAATAATATAAAACAATAAAACACTCCAATAAATTAAAGAAAAAATGAAATAAAATCAACAAATAAAACGAAAAAACAAAAAATCATAATCAATCCAGAATACTCCACCATGGGAACTCATTTTTTTAAATATTCTTTTTATGAATAGATAAATGTGAGAAAATAAATTTTCAAAAATTAAACACACCAAAATAAGTGAAAAGGAATGACACAACCATGTTTTAATTGTATTCATCACCATGAATATGGATCTCCTCACCAAGATGCTTTTGATAATTCTTTCTAGATAGCTACAAAATATACCCAATTAACTATGAATGGTTTCCCATTTTTTTTTTATCTAGATTACATCAAAAGGAAAAAAATTCAATAAACATAAAAGTGAATTATCATTTATAATTAATTTTACCTGGGAATAACGTCAATATGGAATCAAACTTCAACAATTTGTCGACTTAATTAATTTTTTTGGAATAATATCATCATGGAAATTTTTTGTAATTTCCATATACAACATAGACCTTTTATATGAATTATTTAGAATCTCCACTTGCTCCTTGAAAAAAAGAATTCTTTCTTTTCAAAAATAAAATAATGTTACACATTTTAACATCCCAAAAGGTTTTTTTCAAATCAAATGGCATGTGAAAATACTTTGCATAGAATAATATAAATGGTGAAAGGATTACTGGGGTTTTCAGTATAATTATAAAGGCCTGGAGTGTGTCATCTATTCCCAAACTCAAATACTTCTATTTGAGTTCATAATTTTTTTATAGAATTTGTTTTCTTTCAAAATTTGAAAACTCATTTGTTCCATTTAATATAAGGTGACTCAGTTTAGAGACCCTATGATGAAGTGATTATTTATTAAAAATAAATTCTAATGTACTATTAATATATTTATTTACTTGATAAGTGATTAGAAAATTTGTAAATCCAAATATAGAATACAAATTTCCTTTCACAAACATGGTTATAGTTTTGGAATCATCATCTATTATGGGAAAAAATCTTACCAATTGGACACATAATCAACAATATGAAATCGGGATAGATATAAAAAAGAATTTTGAAAATGTTACATGAAATTTAAACCCCACACATCTAAGAAATCAAAAAACAAATTATGTTTTTTTGGTATCTCATTCCTTTTGGAATTCTTACCTTTAAACTAGAAAATTTTACAGGTTCTAAAAAATTCACAATCATCTATAAATATGGTGGAATAATTAAAAAATAAATAAATTTTTTTATTGTTCATTTTGGTCTAGAGTGATATTCAAAACAAAATGTATGACAAAAATGTAGAACATATTTAATTTCATATTTTGTATTGAATATCAAAATCATTTGATCAGTATGAACATGTATCAAATAAGGACCATTCTAAATGTAATTATTTGAATCACTCGCGAGTTAGAAATTTTTTTATTCGAAATATAGCGGCGTACTTCGTTAGTATACATGTAATTTTGAAGACTTGAAAACCTTGTAAATTCACTCTTAATATTATACAAATCCTCATCTAGAATGGTTTATTTATTTTTCTAAAAAATATGATGTTTTATAATTCAAAAAAGATGGTATCCGACTCAAATGATCAAAACTATTTTCACTAAATTTATTATCCTTCATTTCAACATTAAACACCTGTAATTGTAATATCCAAATCAAAACTCTTGGTTTACACCTTTTTTCATCATAAATACGTATTCCTTGAATGGTTTGTGAAAACAATCACTTTAGATCCCAGAAGATTACACCAAAATTTTTATACGGAAAAGAAAATAATGAAAATTTATTTCTCAATTGATTTTTAGTTTTACTTATCCTCATATAAATCTCCAGACTATTAATAAATCACATGAGATTAATTTCCTATCCTTCGACTCAGTAATTTCCAAACAAAAATTCCAATTCATTTTCCATGATTTCAGAGTGAAATTACCATTTGGGTAGTTGAAAATGGAAGGGTTTATCCATTTTTTCATCTCCAAAAATCCATGTTTAGAACAATAATCAAAGAAAAATGGGGTGACTTTACAATAAATATATACAATGGAAGTGAAACCATAGAAATTATTTTTGAATATCCAATAATTACTTATATGACCAAGAAAGTATCTCACATGTCTCACTATTTTGGTGTACAGAAATGAATACATGACCTCAATTTTGGATTGATGAACATGAATTCCATCTAGGGATAAAATATGACCAAAAATGATCCTCATATTTACCAGGAAATGGAATTTTTTATAATTGTGTACATGATTCTTATCAATTAATGTATTAAGATATTGATCCAAAATTTTAAAAAAAACATCCCAATGAAGATCCAGTAATAGTGAGTTCATTTTTAAAGAAATAAACTAATGTTTATATAAATTAATAGAAAAATATCATCATACACATTTGAATTTTTTGAGGAAAATTACACAAACCAAAGGTAATTCTCCTATAAGAAAAGGATCCAAAAGGGGACATGAAATTGGTTTTCTCTAATCCTAAAATGTAGTATTAATTTATAACTAATTATAGAATACATCAATGATGAAAATAATGTGTATTCCCAGCTAGTCTTCTAAGGTCATGATAAAGAAATTGAAATGAAAATTGTTATTTCCTTGTCATAAGAATGAGTTTTGTGTAATAAATGTTCATTCCCTATTTATTTGGAATCATAATAGGGAGAAGGTCACAAAATTTAATCTGTTATATTGTTAAGATAAATTTTTGGGAATTACTCATACATGATTTCCCTAATTGTTATCATATATGAGAAACATAATTCCAGTATCTTACAAGTTGTTAATTTCCTAATTTACAACATCCAAAACTATTGGATTCAATATTTTTTGAAATTGTCTCATTGCTTCATAATTTTCAACCTAAAAAAATTCTCTTTATGCGCATTAAGGTATTGACTCTAGTTAAATTAGACAGAATCTATCCTATATATTTTTTGCATTGTTTAAGGACTAATAACAACTAGTTCTCATAGACTCTTGAAATCTATTTTTAATTGTTCATTGTTAATTGTTCATTCTCACATAAAATAGATATACTAGGTTCTTAAAAATTGGTTTCAACTATAGAAATGGTGGTTTATTTTAATTTATCAAATCCCAATACCCACATGTGGTATCATTAGTAAATTTACATATTTTCCAGTAAATTAATAATTTTGATCACTTACCCTATTCTATTGGTCTATTCCACATACAAAATTGGCATTCTATCTAGTGAAACTGCATGGAGATTAAAGGGATTCCCAACATTCATCAATATATAATCAGATATCACTAGAATTATGAAAATCTATTTCAACATTACAATACTCATTTCAATAATCCTTTTTATAGTATTTTTGATCACATTCAACAAAAAAAATCCATATTTTAAAAAATCAGTTTGTTGTTCATCGTATGAAAAATGAGTAATTATATTTGGGAAAAACCAGTCAATCATGTTTAATGGGGTGGGGGTGAATGATCCTCAACTGGGTGTTTTATGGACTGGAAGGCATTTATGTGAACAACATCTCCTCCAAACTCAAGTGAAAATGTGTTTTTAACATTGATGAATACTTTTTTAGTTTTTTAAAATGGGCATCCTCGAATGAGTGGTTCATGGGAATTAAAAATAATATATTCTATATCCATGACATGGAAATCCATAGTAAAAATCATTTCTCTCAAAAAAAAAGAAAATATACTCTATATCTCCACGAGTCGTTGTAGTACTTTGGTTGGAAAGTACACTGATAATTATATATGGTTTTAGTTCTCCATCGTGAGGAGATGACCAAATAGAATGTGGAATGAAATTGATGGAATATCCTAAACTAAGTGTGAAAATATTTTACTCACAATACCCTATGGTTCATGGAATTGAAAAGGTTATAGGGTCTTTAACTCTAGATAGAAAAATCAAATTGAATCAATGACGAAACATTCCTCCCTATGTTTAATTTTTTACCTCCTTTTAATATCCACTTGTATGTACACATCTCTTAAAAACATAACATACCTTGAATTGTTTTCATAACATCAATAAAAGGGATACCGAATTGAACATTCATATATTTTTCCAAAAAATCCTTATCCAACTCTTTTTCATCAATTTACATCAATAGCGGTTCACTCATATGATAAGGAGCTGGTGGTTTGAATGTTTCACGACTATTTTGAGAACTTCTTTGAGAAAAATAAGGACTAGAATATCTCCTCTAATATATGTTATTTTTATTTCAAACAATTCTCATGACATTGTGTTTTCATTTAATTCAAACTCTTAATTTTCATCATTTCAATCAGTGGTGTTATTCTCTTTAATACAGTTATCCATATGTTTTATTTTCTAAGTTTGATGGCTATTCAATCATGCGACACTACTATGTTTTATTAAACGCACATTTTCTTTACCTTTATCTCTCATATTCAATTGGTTTTATGATTTTGAACATCTAATAATTTAATTTATTATACTAATAATATCATAGGTAGGTTTATATTTTGTAGTCATCAATATATCTAGGATTTCTTGTTGTTGTTTTTCTGGTTTCTTGTTATTTCCTCATCTCTTCTTCAATGTTACTCCCTGATTTTTTAGTGGGAAGATAATGTTGAAAAATTCTTCTAGAATGATAATTTTATTTCTCAATGAAATATATTGGTTGATAATTACATTATTGACCTTGGAAGAAGCATTTGAGTTGTTTAGGTAGTTAAAATCATTCATTGGAGTGGTTGTTCAAAAATTGATTGAAATTTTGGTCTATTTGAAATAGAAATTGGTGGTTTGATTTATAGTAATGTTCATGAAAATCGAATTTAAAATTTTAAAAATAATCTTGAATTTTTGGTAATTGGTCACAAAAATGTTCATTAGAATAAAAATTTCTAAAATAGACTTGAATCTAAAATGTTGAATTATGTTTCGAAGGGTTGGTGGGTTTTTGGGCAACATCATCGACCTCAACATGGTGGTAAGATCAGAATTTTGACTAAAAATCATGTTATAAAAAAACACAAGTGGGGAATTCATGGGAATATCTAACAATAATAAGGCCTCTTATACAAAACTGTTGAGAAATTTCTTCCATGTTTTTTATTAATTTGTTAGCTGTTGTCGTAGTTTTTTAATATAAATCCCCTCACACATAAGCCTCAATAATGATCATATCAGTTAGAAACAATCCATAATAGAAATACTGAATCAATAGTATATCACAAATTTTAAGGTGGGGCAACTAAAATATAGGCTTTTTATTCAATCCCACTCCTTTTGCAATGTTTCACCTATAGTTTTCCATATCATACAAATCTTCTTTCAAATTGAAGCAGTTTTGGAAGCATAGAGAAAATTTTCAAGGATATTATTAATTAATTCACTACAAAATCAATTCAATGTTGAATTTTAAAATAAAAAAATAAATTTTTAAAAATACATCAAAATAAAAATTAAATGAAATCAATTTAATTTTATTTTCATCAACTCCATGAGGTCTTATATTAACACAATGATAACTGAATTATTGATGGTTTTTATGTGGACCTTCACCTAGAAAACTATTAAATGTTGGTAATTGGGTAATGAAACCATATTCAATATAAAACACAGAATGTGCATGTATATATTCCACATAGTTTTGTTTATTTTAATCATATGATAATTCTATTTGTTTTAATGGTCGGTTGTCAGAAATTTGAATTCCATGTTCAAACAGGTTACAATTTTTTATGGTGTTGACGATTCAAAATGAGGGAGAGTGGGATTTCATACAGAACAATCCCAAGATAGATATGTTCTATAAATTTTAGAATCAAGTGGTGACATATTGTTTTCATAATTTCAAGTTCCAAACAATAAATTTAAAAAATCAACTCAAGCAACCTCCCTAAAAATGAGCATTATTTATGTGAGTGTTACTATCATCAAAACACTGATCAATAAATTTATCCACAATATATATTAAATATTGTGGTCCCTAGATTATCTCTCATGTATGATTAAATTTTAGATAATTGTTTTTTAATTTTTCATTTTTTTAAGAGGAAATATTTATGGGATGTGACTCAAATCACAAATATAGAATATAAATATGAAGTACTATGGAAAAAGTAAATATAATGATAAAAAATTGGAAATAAATTAAAGGGGGTTAAAATAATAATTACCATGGTAGTTTTGGACAATCTTAATCCTCTTTAACATTCCACTCTTCCTTATTTAAAATTATTTCCCAATTTAATTTCTCGATACCCACCGAAGACCACTAGATGAACATCCTAGTTTGGATGGATATCATATAAATACACAAATATGACTATTTTAACCCATATATAAGTAATTTAATTACTTGAATACCTCCCAAAAATCAAAATCTTTCATTTAAATATATAATTTAAAGAGAAATTTGAAAGATATTACATTTAAAGATCACATCATTTAAGAGACTTTCCATCAGTTATCGTCATCCACAACAACTTGGTGCTTATCCTCGCATCACTTGAGAAGAATCTGTCTTCTCCATTCTATCATGGATGTATAGAATTTTAATCAAAATATCTATATAATCTTTCCCCTATTTCTATTAAACCAACCACACCATGATAATATGTGGAGATAGAAATATAAAGTGGAGGATGTGTGGAAAATATGTTTGGTAGTTTCTATTGACAATCCAAATATAAAGTATTTTGGACAAGTTTAGTAACCATTAAATAAATTTTAAGGAACTTATCTTTTTTTTCTGAATATAATGTATTTGGGACCCAAGAATATTGAATGAACACATGGACCACATGACATAGATATATTCCCTGAACATAGGAATCTTAGAAAAAATTAATTACTCTATTTGGATTAATAAAGAAAATAATATTCTCAAAATACTGATGTGATTGAGAAAATTTAAAATTACATCATTGAGAAATCTTTATTTGTATCATCAAAACATCCTTAAAATCAAAAAATAGTAATATATATGGAATTTTTAATTTTTTGGGTTTAAATAATTTATATATACATGATAAAAAATTAAAATATAAGATTTATCATCATAACACACAAATTTTGTGTCTGATCATCTTGCTGTTAAAGCACTATTGGTTGACTATAGAAGTGAAAGAATGCAAAATCTAGTCCACTTGCATATTAATGATCTTTCAAACTTCATTGTTCTTATTTATACAATTGTTGTAAGAGTTTCACATATAATCTATGGTATTTACACTCAGTTTAGTACTGAAGGGCAGATAAATACCAATGAAATGGAACTTCTTGGTGATCCTAACTAGAGTTATAACCTTATACATTACCTCTTGGTAAGAAATGATATCAAAACTCTATACCATATTCATAATTATAGTTGATGTTCTGATCTTGAAATTCATTTCATATTGATCCCCATTACTATCCATAAGTATTGAGAAGTAGTGTAGCTCCAAAAAGTGATCATAGTATACAAATACCATCATGGAACCCTACTAGAATTCCATGAAATAGTGTTCTCCATCAATCATTAGAATATAATGGAATAATTATATGATGAAAATTTCCTTGATATCCTCCCATATAAGTCCCGCTCAAATTCTATATTGACCCATAACTCTTCACCATCTCTTAGTAGGTATTGTCCTAGTGAAAGCTTCTAGATATAATTTTATATATGATGCTGTTTAACAAGGGAATAGATTATATCTATGTTATCCACCCAGTCCTTATAATTTTTTGGCCCCTGGTGGCCATAACGTCTTGGATATGATAGAGGTATAAATCCTTGATGTTTTCCATCATATATTTCCGATGAGTTTAGTAAGTAATCACATCATGTACCACTAGGGCGGGTGTGTGAACTAGTTTTGGGTTACACTGCCAAGTCGGTGGTCCCACCAAATAACTATGAGGTGGAATATTCTACAATTTTAGGATTATTAGGAACACATCAAGTCCAATATAGACTATGGTATGATCAATGGTTTCTCTCAGATTATACCCTAATCAAATGTTTTAACCCTATTAACACTAACCATTTTATTCATCCCTCCATGTTAGTCACAATCATCATATATATAATAATATACAGAATACTCAATTATTTTAATAAATACTTTTAATTATATACCACATTGAATAGAAATGTACAAATATATCACATGACAAATGAAAATAACCAAAATAGATTTTAGATGTCAACGCATTTAATTAGTGACCTATTATAGAACAATGTAATGGGTATATATATTCCATTTCAACCAACATATCTAAAAATTTTGTATGAATGTACACAAAATCACATAAACAAAATATGAGCATCATATTCATCAATCAATGTAAATTGAACCAACTATAACAACCATACATTGTCATGTTTAATGTTTTCTTAGGGGTCTACTATACAACATTGGATTGGCACTATCATAGTTCCCTAGCCGGAGTCCCAAACTCCCAAACTCCTTCTAATCATGTTCCAAATAATTTTATATGAAAATAATAGTTATTAAAAATCTATATCATATGATTAAAATTGGAAATACCCTCAACTGGAACCACCGGGTCAAACCTCAATGGTCACATAACCCCATGTGTGCATCCCTGTTTATATGAGGCTTCCAATTAGTATCAACGATATTTATTCAAAAGCGGGGACACTATACCCTATGCATCATATAATTTCACAAGAGTGAAATATAAAAATAAATTAATAACTATAAATCATTATAATATTAATTTTGAATAATAAATGTGGAATACATGACATATAAATAGGAGTTCCTAATGTGGAAGGTTATCCAGAGTAATGAAAGCATCAAAATAATTTAAATAGATATGTGGTCCTATGGTGTCTAATATTTTCCCCTTTATCTCTATGCTCCACCTACCCAGGTATCCCCCATATGTCCCTTTCTATTTACTGTATCTCTCATAAAATCCACAAATGTCCAAAAATTCTTGAGAAGACGTTTAGTACAAGACTCATTAGAAAATAACAATTGCATCATCACTGGGTAATCTCATATATAAAAAGTTTATAAAAATACTGAATATATATATATATATATAACCAATTGGTTAGGCACTAATCATGTTGGTAAAAACCCATGGTCATAACCATTTTTCCTCTATAATGAAATATAAGAGATTATGTTGGTAACAACCAAACCAGCCCCTATAAGGCATCCCTGCAGTTCTATGGAGATGATAATCAACATCATCTATCCATCAAGAAGAATATGTCACTTTTAATCCTCACATATCAATTAACTAACGTTGAATATGTTTCCTAACAGTGAATGGCCCACTGAAAATCAAGGTTGGCTTGGAAACACCCTCTACATGACATTGTGGCTACCTAGTACCACTACCTTATATTTTGGTCCCTTATCTACAATGTTTAAAATAATAATATTACACCTAGATGGGATAAACATGTTAGGATTGGCCTGCTATATCACATTCAAATCACAACCTCATGGAAATGGTAACTGGTATACATGGTGACCACACAAGATGGAATATCATAACAACATGAGTTTATAATAGTAAGAAAACAACATATGAACATAATTTATATGGAAATAGGATTCTTTAATATCACTGATGGGAATCCCATGTCATAAAGGTATCATGGGAAACACACACATACACATTCCATCAAAATCAAAAAGGATATGAAAATTCAAACACATAGATAAACATCATTGAAAATGTGTATATAAGATCCCAAGAAGGTAAGAAACATCCCACATGATGGTTTTCTATGTCGAAGTTGAGGTTTTCAAATGTCTACATTACCCAACCCATGTCCATACACTAACTAGAGTATGATTATACACCAAAAAAATACTTAAACCTCCAAATTATCATTATAGGGCATCCAGTGCAAGATTAGGAGAGATTGGATAGAGGGTGATCCAGAACTAATATTATAGTAGGTTACAAAATGGAATCATGGTGTAAGGGGTGTTAGAAGAAAAATTCCACAATTCAAGGAAATGGATACAGTGTGGAAGGGTACTTGACTTGAATTCCTACATGCAAATTTGGGGAAAGTAGCCTATTTTAATATTGAGTCCTGATCCTATGTAGAGTAATAGTTTGTCATGTATTGAGGTTACGTATGCTTTTTTGAAGAAGTTAGAACATCTCTATAATAGATTATATAAACTAGGGTGGAAGGATGTAATTTATATGGAACATTGTGAGGTCTGGTATTCATGGAAATCCATAATAAATCCCATATAAATCCCATGAATTCAAATCATGGACTCAAATGCAACGCATTCATATAAATCCAGCTAACCAAAGCCTTGAAGATCACATTTTCAATTGATGTGAGAGTAGAACTATGAAATTTTCTATAAACCCACAGTGTATCCTCCATTGAAATAAAAACACTACGACACATCACTTTCTGTTTCAGTGTGTCCTTTTCATAAAAAAAACATATGGCATTGACAATTATATTTTTGTGATATTATGTTCCTTATTATTTGGTCTCATGAACAACTTTTCATCGATCTGTGTTTTGGTAACCCACATTCCAAGACACTTCCTTTTGCTTGCCTATGTCCCAATTCAAAACAATATAATTTATAACATTGAACAATAGAAGATCAAATCCTTTTATTAGAGAATAAAATATTCAATACAATACATTAAATAATAGGAATGTTAAGTGTGTTAATGATATTGAAGAAAATGATATCTTATGGACTATGAGGTTTGGACATGTGAACATTCAGATTTTATTTTTTCTCTCCTAAAAACAATATCTATTTTGAATAGTGTTATTTTATTACGGTGACATAAATATTCAGGTTAGAAACCAAAGACCATATCATTTTTGGGTGGATTCCAATGGGATTTATTCTTGGAGCCAAAAATACCATTAGTTCCCTTATTCGAGATGTTTCATAAACCTATTTCCAAAGGAATGCTATCATGGGGAAATTGTCGAAAAATGATTAGTGACTCACAATCTTCGAGTGGATGTGAGGTAGGGCTCACCACACCCTTTGGGGTTGATTTATTATTAAATATAGTACTATATTATCGATTTAATACATTTTTGTGAACATTTTATTAATTATAATATATATAATAGGTCTCCCTTAAGATAAAAAATTAATTATTAGCATGTATTTTCATTGAAATCATCAGTTTTTATCTATGGTTATTCATCGATTAATATATATTTGTATAACTGAGGTTTTACATCAATGGAACCCTTTTATGTGTAGATTATATATTATTATATCATTTATTGTCATGATACTACTTTTAATCCACAGAATGGGGATCTTAGTAATTTATCATCTTCTTAGAATAAAGGAGTTGATTTGATGATAGGATTGACCACATGTGATAGGCTTCATACATAAAATTGTGAATGTAATAAGAATAGACATAATTTAATGACACTCAATGGGACACAACATACCTTTAAGGTCATGTGATGAGGATAAAACTGTATAGTTTTGGGTAATGAGCCAATTACATCTTGGAGAATGGTACATAGTAAAGGGATGTTGTAGGACATACGAATAATTGATACAAAGGAATTAGAAGGGATACAGCCTCCCTGGATGGATATAATACTATTTGAAAATTTTCTCTTAGAATATTATAGTTGATTGGTGAGTTGGGTGTGATCCTTCCAAAGGATTCATGCAAATCCTATTTTGATAGGAATAAAACGTTGAATAGTTAGTATTTATTGGGGATTAAACCTCAGAATGAAGTCCGTAGTTATTGGAAACATGAGAATTATTTGGACAGAAGGTGTATTGGTCTAATAGGTGGAGTCTTACATGTCACATCCCAAAATTCCATCACCCACCTAGGGCTCTCCGAGATGGTTATCCTAGGTGGGGTTTATTCAGGTGGTTCACCCAACCATGGGCTTTCCTAGGTGGTTCTCCAAACCAGTGGACCAACCTATTAATTTTATTATATGTGCGGCTTAGATAGGGGGTTCTCCTAGGATGGGTATTTCCTAGGTCATTCACAATTTGGGATATCTATTGAAATAGAGGGATGGACATGATATTTCTCCATATTTTGTATGGACTACATGGGTGATGGAGTTGAAAAATTAAAGCTCTCACATTGCATCGTCATCTGTGAGTTCATCTATCGTTTTGAATATTGGAGGCATATGGGTCTATTTATTGACTAACTAGTGAACATGAGTGAAGGGGTCATGAAAATGGTATAACATGAGGTCCTTGAATTAATGGGTTGTGTGAATGGTATGTGTGAGTTTCTTGCTTCAATGTCTTGTATGGGAAGTGGAATTACTCTATCAAATTTTATTGACTTCTGAAAACCATAAATTTTTATTTGTAAGTCCATTTTGGCTCTATGACTTGTCAAATTGAATCTTGTGAAGTGAACTATTCTCAATTTTTTTGTTTACACCCTATTTGTAACATTTTTCAATGTAAAAATTTTCCAAGAATACCCTCAATATTTTAAGGTGTGCACACCTTTTGATTATAAATTTCCAAAATCAACGGCCTGTCACATACCAGATCTGGTGTCCATCCAAAAAAGAACCTGACACAGTCCTTGGTATGTCCCGATGGACATTCCCTATCTCCAAGGGCTTGGAAATATTTCCAGGTATCATAAATAATGTCTTGGGAATAATTTACCTGAGTTTATAAGCATTAAACGTCCAAAAACAATAAATAAACTGAATCTGAAAAATTTGACCAAACAAGTCTGAGAAAAAAATAAGAATTGAATTACATAGATTAAAAAACACCAAATGGGAAAAAACTAAAAGGATATTCTATTAAAACATAAAAACCATCCAGGATAAGGGGACATCACCCCCTAAGCCTTTTCCACAACACCACAAACAAAAAAGAAGCTAAAAAACCAAACTATCATCTATAAGGACCTCTCTCATACTTATGTCAAGAGTTATAAAGTCTTCTTACACTCAAACATGTATGTATGGTGTGATCATAATCCCAATAGGATACTGCAAAAAAAATTCCATTTGATAAAAAATTTCAGACAAAAATCATGCATGTTTTTATAAATAAGAATTTCTAGAACAAATTATAAATGGTTCTACATTAAAGGGAAAAAAACAGTCAAGAGGGAAACGTGGAAGAATTTTTACGTCTAAATAAAACAAACATGATACTAAAGTTTCTATAGAAACACTACTTATATCGATGGTAAATATGATATAGTATGTGAGAACTAGTCACGGGAACAGTACTAGGCACTAACTTGATGGGGGCCCTAGGTACATTGTATCTCAGTTCATATGTAACAATAACCAATACCCTTATCCTATACAATCCACTATGAGGGGAAAACACAATGGTATAGTGGTCCCAAAAAATCATCAATGTTTAGTTGGTGTTGACATCATCAGAATTTCACGGTGAAATATGGATGATACTACTACCAGATCCCTATCATACTAGTCATAATCCACCCACATATATACACAGGTTTCCCTCTTTGTGCTCAATCAAATTTCACATGTTATAAAATACCAATTTCATATAAAAGAACCATTTTAGAATAAAAATATCCATTCATAATCATACTCACCCAAAGCAGTACAGAAAAATCATTCACACCCTCAATGTAATTATGTAAACCCATTAATGATTTTATAAAACAATATCAAGAATTAAAAAAAGTTGTTCTCATAAATTCCATTCAAAAATCACATTTTAAGGCCAAACTCCAAACATTTCCAAACCCAACCATATTTTCTATCCCTAAAAATATTTTTTAACCCAATTCTATGTATTATTAAATAACCCCAGAAGACCCAATGAGGAATACACATGAAAACACTAATTTCATACAAAAATGATTATTTAAAATAAACCACATAATCAATCCTTCCAAAAAATGGTTTTTAAACAAATCAAAATAGAAGAGGAACATGAAAAATAGGCCAATGAAGCATGATAAATCCATCAATGAATGTCTAGAAATGGAATCACCATCCTTTGATGTCAAAAACCCCAAAACATTGTGTGCAACATCAACTACAACATCGCCACACCACAAGGGGTTAAAATGAACCCTAATCCAATACATTCAACCATAAAACACAAAATTATACCATAGGTACAAAACCCTAGTGTCTGTAAATTTGGAACTTCATGGATGATGGATAAACCCCTAAGGAAATTGAAGAAAAACAAAGGAGGATTAACTTATATGAGGTATCTTGAAGTTTAGCCTCCAAAAATCCCTTCACAAATGAGTTCCAAGAGAGTTTTATGTAGCTTGGAATCCTTCGATTGTAGCTAGGGTAAGATAAGGGAAGAAAGGGGTGGATTAGGGTTAAACATGGTAATTAAAAATTGGAATAAAAAATATTTTTAATGAGATGAACACTTATACACGGTTTGTCTGCATGGTTTAAAAACTGTGAGGCCTGATCGGGCCACCCAAAAACCCTTGTTTTCATCCATAGTTCATGGGGAACCTATAGGGAACCTACGAGGATGATAAGCTAAGAATTGAAGAGAAAAATACCTAAACAAAGGGCATGAATGTTACAATTGTCCCCGATATGAAAAAATTTCTTCTCTAAGAAGTCTTCATGAATAATTATCAGAAAATATGAATGGGTACTATTGCTCAACCCATGAATTCTACTCCCATGTCTCATGTACATCATTCCCATACTGCCAAAGGACCGGGACTAGTCAAATAGACTTACCCTAAAGCACCTTTTTGGGAAACAACTGTTTTCACCAGCCGCTCAAACAATGATAAATAAGCCTACATCTCCAACTCTTCCCAATTCAACACATTTCTAAGAAAGCGGGTTTTTTTAGAATGGTTCAAAATCAAAATCCAATTTGAATTTTGACTTGTTTCTTAGAAAACTAGGAAAATCAGAAAAGTTCTGGATATTTTCCAGATTATACACCATGTAATAAAAAGTACATACCACCTATGGGTTGAGCGTACACCAGCCATATGCTCACTGAGTACATGTCATGTGATGATCGTCTAAGAATTTCCTACTACATGGCATGTAGTGTTACTTGACAAACCATGTATATTTTATTCATTGTACCGGTTGAGTCCTAGCCATCTGTCGACCCATGTGGTGCATCTAAGCCATGTGGCCACCTTTTCTTATGTCGAAGTACGGACAAGACTACAACATAGCTTGTAGTCCCTTATATATGCCATGTATTTTTATTTTTATTATCCTAAATGAAATAACATCATGTCTAATTTCGGAAAACTCCTTTTTGTTCCCCAATATTGGAACTTATCCATTCTAAAATTCTGAAGAACATTTCCTACCCCAGAATCATCATCCGACCTCCATTCTTTAAATTTTTGGTGGTTGCGGGATCTCATTAGGAATGATAAACCTACACACACTTTTTTCATTCTAGTTTCATAGCCTCAATCACCAAAAATTCGATCCAAGTAGAGTTTATTGGATTTGATATGAACATAGTTCTCTAAATATCAGCTTTTAATTGGATCTAGAAATCGGACATGCCAACATCTATATGTTTCAGGAAGGTTTTTCATACCTTCTTTTATGTTTTCGTGGACTTTTGGGTGATGTGGACTTTCGTTCATATTTTGGTATTTTTAGAGAGACCCGATTTTATCTACAATTTCATATTAAATTTCTTATTAGACTTGTGGGATGCCTTTGGGTATTCCATGTTACCTATTTTTCTTGATCAGGGTCAGGTGAGGGGATATTTCTCAATTGGGCCATTTTGGAGTGTATGCCAAAATTCGTTAAAATGGATTGTTTTGATTATAATATTTTGTTCAATTTGTTAAGGGATTATACGAATGGTTAGAGGATTAAAACACCTTGGTGAAAGTATGGGAAAATACATAACTAGCACAATTAAACTTTTTAGTTTTTTTTCATGTTTAACGTATTTTTTTGATTATATCTATGTGATTTGTGATATTGGACATGCTGGAACCTTCAAGATGTGTTGGGATTTTCCTGGGTAATGTTGGGTGATGATGATCATAGGTTTGGGCTTGCCCGAGGTTACATGGGGGGTTCTTACCATGTAATTGGGCACAATGGACATTGTCTTGAGGTAGTGTGACTATATGGTTTGGCATGGCTTGGGTTACTTGGATGGAAAGGCCGTCAGACACGAGCAACATGGTCGCAGGGGAACGAGGTGTTAGAGAAGTTTTGGCTTGGGAACTTCTTTCAGTAATTACTTCTCACCCAAAACATTGAGTAGTTTGCACATAGATAGACTCTATGATGAGGTGGTCTTGACCAATTGTGTAGGTAGATGACCATGTTAGTTATGGTTTAGGTACAATTGGATTGGGGATTCTTGCCATAGGAAGCCACGTGGAAGGTGACGAACATTCAAGGGATATCATTGAGGATAATGGGTTAGGTGAAATGGATCACTATAGTTTGAGGGAAAACATTTTTTCATCAAGTTACGTATTTGAGGACATGAATCATTGTTCCTCTGAGTTACTAATTCTTTTTCATTACTTCAGGACATTGGTACTTGAGTCATGTGATGTCAGGGGTCACATGGGGTCATGTTACAAGACTTAGATTCCATATTTGGATAATGTATGTGATACTCAATGGTGGTTGTTGAGCACTAGTGGAGTTTGTGTTAATTTTTTCATCAAACTAGTTACCATTTTCCTAAAAAATGAATTCCTACTAAAACAATTATATTAGGTATACACCATTGGGTGGTATCCTACTAAGATTCATCTCACACCCTACATGGGCCCTTCAAGATGCGTGTAGACTTTATGGATGTAAGTGCATGAAAGAGACCATCTACCAATGGTGGACTACTTTTTGTCACGTGGTTATAGTAGGGACCTTGAGTTCTTACCTAGCTGGAGATTACTTTGTTTCTCTTTCTTTCATATACCAGCATGCTTAACTTGTTTATTGTAGCTATTTTTGGTAATCCATTGGTACCCTTTTATATATATTGACTTTCTATGGATGCATGATTTGTCTATTCTAGTAGTTGTTACAAATGGTTCAACTTGCTGTGGTGTTTACATTCTGATGTGTTTTTTATATTTACTACATTCGTGGTTTATTACTATTGATTTTTCTTCTTCTATACAGATATGGTTCGAGTCTACAGAGTCTTATAAATTTATAATATGCTCAGACAATCACCATTATTATCCTACAAGAGGGTATAGCCTCACCACTATACCTATAAGACCCTCACTCCTAGTCAGAATCCTTTGGTGTCTGGGGAGGTACGCCTAAGTTAGTAACACCTGGCCCGTTTATCACTATTCGGGTGGCTGATCGGGTCCATGACATTACAAATTCATATTAGTGGGAGGTTGTTCTTGGCAGGGATTTAGTAGAATATTTTGACTGACTAATAATGAGATCGAGACTACATTTTATTTCTGCAGGATTACTATTTGGGATATGGTAGATTGTATATAGGATGTTATTAAAATTGTGTTTCTTGGTTTTTCTTGGGTGCCTACAGCCCCAGGTATGAGTGATGGAACAAGTTAACCTGGGTGGGATTTTCTATTTTTATTTTGCACAGATTATATTTTATATGATTTCCTCATTGGTGGAACACATGGTATGGAATTTCATTTATTGTGATATGTGACCCCTAACTCAATGAGGTAAGGGAGAATGTGTTGGACCTTCGTTCGACATGGAAAGGTGTCATTGTTTGTATTTTGTTAGGCACATTTTTTGGGTATTTCAATTTCATAAATACATGTATGATTTTTGAAGTGATAATACCTTATGAATAGTATCTATTACCATACTGATGATGCTTTTAAAATGCGATGGGTGAAAATCCAAATAGAATTGTTTACTGATTGCAATGTAATATGCCATGATTTATATATATTTGTTGAATTGCATATGGAAGGTTATTCGGGTATGTCTCTTTTATAAGTACAAAGGTACTATGGTTGAGGTGATTTTTATCACTAGGATTGGTAATCCTTGACATCATTTTGAGGCAGTTTGACTTTTAGGATTGGGCGACTTTGTCGTCGGTTTGAGGCAACGTTGGTTTTTAGGACATGCTTGGTCTAAGGTACTTTTGATACTTGGATCTATTGAGGGTGGTTAAGGAGAACATGAGGCCGGGATGCCATGGGCATGGGTTTCAATAAGGGAGAGTAAGGGTAGTCATTATATGCTTCCCCTTTACTACTTTACTTATCTGCATTGAATATGTTGTATATATATATGGGCTATCTAACCATTTATGGTATTCAACAGGTTCCTTCTTGATGATTCGGATGGAGTGTCAGATTGGTGATGGAACAGTGCCGGGGGAGCACAATCAGGTTCTAACACTTAATGGTCAGGAAGAGCATGAGCCGTAGGTACAATCTTTGGGATAGGATTCCGTTCAAGATCCAGTGTAGGTAGGACAATAGCTGGGTATGGCAGCGTTCGGGCTGTGGCTCAATGAGCATCTCTGGTTTAGTCTGGTATGTGTCTTACATGGAATCGACAGAGGGGCAGAGGGTATAGAGCCCTCAATGAAATATCTGAGAAGGGAGAACCAGTTGAATAACCCTCTACCTTTTAAATGTGAGGGTAGTCTACCTAAGGCTGAGAACTAGATAGAGAGCATTAATATGATCTTTGAGAAGATCGCAACGCCTTCTGGGATGAGGGTCTACTTTGCAACGTTCATTCTGAGTGGACCAGAGAAGCGTTGGAGGGATGTGAAGGTTCAGGCTAACAAACACGAAGAACTGACATGGAAGGACTTTGAGGACTAGTTCTTTCAGAACTTTTCCAGATACATTAATGGAAGAAAGAGATCCGTAGTTTTTGAGCCTTTAGTAGAGAGACATGTCTGTAATGGAAAATGCAACAACGTTCACTAAGCTATCTCACTTCTCATCAGGTATGGTAAGAGATGAATTGGAAAGGGTGAGCACTTCGAGGATGACATACGACACACAATTCATATCTTTTTAAATATCTATATTTTGGTTTCGTTCTTAGTGGAGGTGAATCAGGCGCTCATATCAGAGGGCGACTAGAGTGATATGCCACATGTTGTCCAGGATATAACTTCAGGTGATGGTTCAGATAGAAAAAAATGTGAGTACATGATGAGTTTAGTAGGGTAGTCAAGCCAAGGACATAGATAGACCACCTCGTAACAGTTCTTCAATGGTTTTTTTTCGTGTGAGAAGTCAATTAATGTTCAGAATCAGTGTGTTAGGCCTCCAAAGGAGTGCCAGACATGTGGACAGGTGGGGAATCTAGAGAGGTTATGTAGGTAGCCTTCTCAGAAATCTAGCAGGTATGGACCAAGACAGATGGTGGAATCTTGAGTTGGTTCAATTTGGTACCTGGTGATGGTAACCAAGGTTTAGCTACACGCAGAGGATGTGATAGAGACAGTGGGATATAGATCGGGGGTTAGTGTCCTATGACAATAACTTCACCAGAGGGAGTTCATGCATTAGGAAGTCATACTATAGTTCATGTGCATTTTTTGGATCTACTAGGGGCTGAGCAGGTTGGTGATCCGATGAAAATTAGAGGTACACTAAGGGTGTGTCCGTGATATGTTTTTTACTTGTTTTTGCAAGGCTTGTTGGGGGAATTCCCACTTTGAGTGCACGAGGTGCACAGATTTTTTTGGTACTGACCAGATGCGGGTCCATGGGATTGGAACCATATCGGGTGTATGATATATTTATTTTTAAGTTTGATATGTGTAGCATCAGGGGAATCAATTATGCAGGTTACTTGAGGTGTTGTGAGCATTGGGGCATTGAAGATACAGGTTTCATGACGTATTTTGGGAATCTGGGCATCAAAGAATCATGATACTTGACATTCTAGGAACCAAGTGTGTTTTGAGGATACATGGGATGCCATACCTCATGGATGCGGTCACTGATGTGGTTTGTGATAAGTTTGGAGGTTCAGAAACGACACCAGAGCGCCAATGAGGCATAGGGGTGACAATGCGTCACGAGAGGACCATGATCATGGAAACAGGTCAGTGAACCTTTTCCTTGTTGAGTTTTGAAGTGTTGAGATCGAGTTTGGAAATTCCTAAGGGGGGGGGGAGCCCCTAGAATAATTTAGCTAGAACCATTAAAAATGAGGTATTCAGGGTTACTTTGACTAGGGTGGTATGTTTAGTGTCATCTTTGAGTTTTATTTGATATCTAGGGGATGCGTTATGTTACAGTTGGGAGATTGTATGAACCGGAGTTGTTTTTTCAACTGGTCAAAATCCCAAGCCTATTTAAATTTTTGAATTTTTTCTCTGAAAACCAAGAAAATCTGGGATGTTTTAGAATTTTCTAGATTACACGCCATGTACTACAAAGTAGATTCTGTGTATGGGTTTTTCATGTATTGGCCGCATGCTTTCCGTGTATATGTTGTGTGCTGACTGTGTAAGAATTTTTTACTACATGGCATGTAGTGTAGCTTGACAAGCTGTGTATTTTGTTGTCTACATACTTGCAGAGTCCTAGATGGGTGTCGACCCGTGTGGCGCATCCAAGCTGTGTGTCCACCTATACTTAAGTCAGAGTACAAACCAAGATACTACATGGTGTGTAGTCCTTTATACACACCATGTATTTTTATTTTTATTATCTTAAATGAAATAGCATCGCGTCTTATTTTGAAAAAGACGTTCTTCTTCCCCAACATTGGGACATGTCCATTCCAAAATTCCGAAGAATTTTTCTTAACCTAGAATCAAAATCCAACGTCAGTTATTCAATACGTCAGTGGATGCGGGGTCGCATCGGAAAGGATAAACCATTACACCATTTTTCATTCTGGATTCATTTCTTCACACACCACAAATTCCATCCATGCAGAGTTGTCGTGATTTGACAGAAACATAGATTTTCGAAGATCATCTTCGAATTGGAGCTCGATAACAGATGTGATGATGTTTATGAGTCCCAGGTAGGTGGTGCATACATTATTTCATGTTTTCCCAGACTTTAGGGTGATGTAGCCTTTGGTCCATATTTGGGTATTTTTAGTGAGACCCTATTTTATCTACTATTGCATATTAATTTTCTTATTAGTCATGTGGGATGCCTTTGTGTATGAACTTTTACCTATTTTTCTTGAGCGGGGCCAGGCGATGGGTTGTTTCTTAACTGGGGCATTTTGGCCTGTTATGCCAACATGCATTAAAATGAATTTTGTTGGTTAAAATTATGAGTTCAATTTGTTGTGTGATGATATGAATGGTTGAAGGCTTCCATGACCTTTTTGTTTCTATGAGACAACACATAGCTAGTGAAATTCGACGGTTTATTTTTTTTTCCTATTTAATGTATTTCTTTTGATTATATATATGTGGTTTCCTATATTGTACACGTAGGAACCTTTGCGTTGTGCAGATATTGGCCAAGGTAATGTTGAGTGATGCTGATCATAGGTGGGGCTTGTTCTAGGATACATGGGGTGGTTCTGACCACGTAATTGGACGTCATGGACATCGTCTTGAGGCAGTGTGACTGTCAGGTTGAGCTTGGCTCTAGTTACTTGGATGTAGAGGCCATCAGAGTTGAGTGATGGTCGTAGATGCACGAGCTGTTAGAGATGTTGTTTCTTGGGAACTTATTTTGGTGGTTACCTTTCACCCAGAACTTTGAGAAGTGTGCACATAGTGAGACTCAGTGATGAGGTGGTTTTGACCACTTGTGTCGGTAAAGTCCCCCATTAGTTGCAGTTTATGTACTATTTTTTTGAGGGTGCTTTTCGGATGAAGCCACGGGGAATGTGGGTATCATTCAGGGGATATCGTTGAGGCTATCGAGTTGGGGGAAGAGGCTCTCCATGGGTTGAGGACAGTCATCGCTATCCCTTAGGTTACTTATTTATGAAAAGACATCATTGTTCCTCCGAGTTACTACTTATTGGGCATGCCTTCAGGATGTTGGTACTTAAGACACGTGGTGTGAGGGGAACATGGTGCCATGTTACGTGACAGAGATTCCAATGTTGGCTGATGCAGGTGACATTCCATGGTGGCTACTGAGCAGTAGTGGAGTATGTATTTATTAATTCATCGTACTAGTTACTATTTTTCTTATAAATGCATGCCTGCTTAAAACACATATATTTGGTTTTCAACATTCGGTGGTATCCAACTATGATTCATCTCATACCAAACATGGGCCCTTCATGAGGTGTGTAGACTTTATGGATATACAATTAGGAAGGGGACCAACATCAAGAGATAGACTGTTTTTATCTATTGCATATAGATGGTAGGGACCATGAGGTCTTGCCTAGCTGGAGTTTACTTTGTTATGATTTATTTCCTATACCATCTTGCTTACCTTATTTATTGTATGTACTATTGGTTAGCCATTTGCTCCATTTTATATATATTGACATACTAATTATGAATGATTTTCCTATTCTAGTAGTTGTTACAAGTGGTTCAGCATGATGTGTGTTTACATTCCGCTGCGGTTGTTTATATTTATTGATTCTTCAATTTATCGCTATAGATTGTGCTTCCACTATGAATGTCTGGTTCAAGTTTGCAGAGTCTTATAATTTTATATTATGATCGTACTAGTACCATAATTATCCGATGAGATGGTATGTCCTCTCCACTATACCTACAAGACCCTCGCTGCTAGTCGACTGCATTTGGTGTTCTTAGAGGTGCGCCAAAGGTTGTAACACATGACCCATTTATCACTGTTTGGGTGGCTAATCGGGTCTGGGACATTACAAAATTAGACTAATTCAAATATTTCATATTCATGTCAAATTCATGGAATAAATTTTGGATATATATCATCTAATAGGGAAAACATAACATGTATTCTACCTTGAAAATGTGCTCGGTGTTCTTGAAAGGTCGGACATACCTTGGAGTTAGGTTTCCCTTCATTCCCTAACGATGATGACACAAATGAGCGTCCATCTTCAAGAATACTAGATCAAACATAGAAAAATCATTATCATGATGCCTATGATCAATATTTTATATGTGGTAGCTCTGAGATGAAAATACTCAATGCCTGATCAACCTGATATTCTCATATGTCTCTTTCAATTGGATTAAGCCCAACATTGAGGTATCACCTACATCATCCCAACAGGGGGGTAGCAATATGTCTTACCATAGAGAACCTCAAAAGATGCCATTAAAAATGAGGTTTGGTAAATATTATTATATGATAAATCAACCAATACCAAATGGATATCCTATGAACCTCTGAACTCCAAAACACATGCATAGACCATGTTTTCCCAAATTTGATTTTCATGCTCTGTTTGGCCGCCCGTTTGAGTAAGGTATGTTGTGTTCATCAAAATCTATGACCCAAAATCCTTATGAAGGACTTCTTAAAAACAAGAGATAAAATTGGGGTCTCTATTTGAGATAATAGCTGATGTAACACCATAATTCCTTACCACCTCCTGAATGTACAATTTCCCAACTCATCCACTTTACCCGTATCTCTGATCAGAATAAACTGAGATGATTTGGTCAGATGATCAGTCACTACCCAAATAGAATTCTTACCCCAATTTGTTTGAGTTAATAAAAAAATGAAATCTATGGATACCTCATCCCACTTATGGAAAGTAATGGGTAACAGATGAAGAAAACCAATGGGCCTTTGATGATCTTCATTCACCTGCTGACATATATAGCACCTTGACACAAAACATGTTATTTCCTGCCCCATACCAGGACATCAAAACTACCAAATAACATCATAATACATCTCGTCAGACCCAGGATGAATTGCCCATAGAGTGTTGAAAATCCTGCATCACCACCTTCCTTAGAGACAATGACACCACTGAACGAACCACGAAGCATAAGAGGACCGTAGAAGATAAAGACCAATTAGAAAACACATCCCCACCATGAAGGAAGTATATGTATCTATAACATAGCCCATCACTGAGATTCTCCATATGAATCAAACCTAAAAGAGATGGATTCAACTAAATGCTCTCCAAGAATTCACCTCCACTATGCTATTTGGTCTCCACGTACATTTGAGAAAAAATCCCCATCAAATCACCCATGTCACAGGACATCCTCAAAGCGTGTACTGATACTTTTCTTCTCAAGGAATCAGCCACCATATTACCATTTCCTAGGTTATAAATGATCTTATAGTATAATCCATGCAAGTACTCAATTCAACAAAGCAACCTCATGTTTATGTCTTTTTGGGAGAAAATGTACTGTAAACATTTATGCCCAGAGAAGACCACAATCTTTTCCCTAAAGTGTTATTGACACCATGTCTTCAAAGCATGCATAAATAGTTCCAATTTCATTTCATGGGTTGGGTAATTATTTTTATGTTTTTGGAGTTGGCAAGATCCATAAGCCACCACATAATCCCCCTGTATATGCACATACATGATTCCCATAACTGAAGCATTATAGTACACCACATACCCCTTTCCATATTCCAGAAAGATCAACAAGGTGGCATTAGTCAACTGCCACATAAACTACTTTAAGGATCCCTTGCATTTTGGGCCCCATTTAAATTTCACCACTTTCCGAGTGAGCATAGTCATGGGCAAAGAAAGTTGAATGAAATCATGAACAAACCCTTTTTATTAACATGATTGGCTGAGGAAACTACAGATCTTGAATACATTCTTTGGCTTCTAACATGACATAACTACACCGATCATCTTAGGTTCCACTAAAACCCTATAATCCGAGATGACATGAACCGGAAACATTAATTACTAGATACAGAATGGTCAATTTGAAAGATTGGCATATAGGTAGATATCCCACAGAGTGACTAAAATGATCCACAACTGATTCTCATTCTCCTCCTCAGATCCAAAATAAACCAGGATGGAATCCTTCAATACCATGATGAAGGAGTTTAGATACTGGTGGGACACTCTCTTCTATAGTAGCATAAAAACTACTGGAGTGTTGGTCAATCTGATAGGAATGGCCAAGTAATTATAGGGGACATAACTACTTTGGAAAGTTATCTAACGGGTATTCGTCTCTCTCACCCTGAATTGGTCGTAACCCGAACACAACTCTATATTGGAAAACCACCTTAACCCATTAAACTTATCAAACATGCCATTTATTTTGTTTAAAAGATTTGTTTTTGGATGGTTAGCTTTAGGTAATAAACTCACAACTAGGGGGTTCTGTTGGCCTTCATCACAGAAAGAAAAAGAGAGACCCAAGGGTAGATGCTCGGGAAAATGAATCCTTTGGATTTCAAATCTTTCAATTGTACCATTAATTCCCTCAACTCGTTGGGGGCTACAAGATATGGGGTAAGAGATATCGCTATGTTCACAATGCCAAATCAATCAAGAACTCCACGTCCCACTCTTGGGAAAAGACTAAAAAATCATCTTGAAATACCTCAAAGAACTCATCCCTAACTGAGGTAATCCATAATTAGGAGTACAACCATTGTCCTCTAGCATGAGTGACGATAAGTTAAAGACAATATTCAATAACTATTGGAGTAGAGGTCCCACACGACCCAGCCACAAATACCATTCCCAACGAAAAACATGAGGACTTGCATTAGCTGTCTTGAACCTCACCTACCACCTCAAACAATCGATATGAGGAAGAAATTGAACCATCCAATACATTCGAATAATTATATAAAAAAATTTCATGTCCAAAACCATGATTTACCACATTATCTCAACCCCTTATATGGAAATCACACACGACGAGCACCTGATTCCTTGATCAATCTTCTTAACTGACGGTGTCACCAAATCCCTCACAAAAGGCTACAACTCAGTCGGAAAATTCCACAGGTTCACAACATAGGTAGATATGAAAGAAACAATATCATCAATATTAAAGAAAACAACAACTGAAGAAGATGCAATCAAGATGGTACATCAAACTGTAGAATTTGTGCATCCGATCCCCCTGGTGCCTATTATACAACATGAATATTTCTAGTCTCTGCATGAGAACGGACACATTCCTATGTATCTGACGTGAATTATATTTTCCTAGAATATTATATGGCCCTACCACAATGGACACCAAACCGATATCTTAATATCCTTGTCAGTTCTGACTGAATTGGCACTCCATGGGTAGCCACTTATCATGCCCCACTCTGTAGTGGATGTGTCACCTTGAAAAATATCTTCATGTTCCCCACATGTCCACACTGATAATAAGGCCTCAGAGGATATTTACATGTATGTCATGTGTTCAATGGACTCCCACACTAGTGGCACATGATATACCTCGTGTGAGAATCCACAGATGATAATTACATGGGTGGATGGCTTGAGCATCAACCTTCGTTCTTTCCTTTCTCCCCTATATTCATTTTCTTATCATATGAAATACCACTACCCATCAAAGATATCATCCAAGAGAAACCAGATCATCCCTTGGGATCAATCTCCGCAAAACAAGCCTGATCAACCACCTCAATATTGGTCTTCTGCTAAAACATGAAGACTTGAGGATATATCTCTGGCCTTAAACCCCTCTTGAACTTCTTGGTCTTCATCTGATCGTTGGAGAACATTTCAGGTGAATATAAGACTATATCGGTGAATTAGTTGTCATAATCAATCACTAATAACCCCTTAGAAGAGTTCCATAAACTCTTAGGAACTGGAAGAAGCTAAGACTTCATTATAGTACTAGTTTTGGAAGGTAACCTTGAAGTCCTTCCGGCTCATCTCCTCTTGCTTCCCAGCATGAAGCACTAATTCCCACCACCTACGGTTCGGAAACTCAAAGGGAAATGAGTCACATTTCACCCTAAACTCCTCTGGTGTGTCAAAGAACGTGGACATGCACTCAATATTCTCAATCCACTCATATGATTCCTAGGTTTTTGTGCTACCTCAGAAGGTAAGAGTATTGGTTTTCAAAAACACATGATATTTTTCCCTCCTATGTTTATACACATCATTTCTAGTTGGATAATGAGTAGGAGCAAGAGAATGAGTGGGAGCTACTATGTATCCTAGAGCTTTGACTACTTAAACCATACCATCTACCGACTTATGATTAAGTAGTGTGGGAGAAATTCTTCCTGCCTCCTCTCGTGGGTGCATGTGAGATTTCTAGGGAGGCATGATGCTACAAAATGGAAAAATCACTAAAGAAAACATCAGTACAAAAATTAAAAAACAATTTATCCATAACATCAAATATAAATAAAACTCATCTCAAAATGAAATAAAAACTACTCCCCCCACCCAATGTCCAAGTGATCTTTTCATCCCATACATCTCACCTGGAAGTGATGTAAAAAAATAAATATATCCCATGGATACTCGAGGTCTATAACAAGTGGTAAATGTCAGGAACACTAATCACAACTAGAATTATAAGCCTCAATAGGCCTATCTCATGTCTAATAGACGCATCCCAAATAATATGACCAAAATAGCATAACCATTCTCTGATATATTTTTTTCCATAACCAGGTCTGGTCTCCAAATAAACGGGCACTCAACCCAATCAATGGAAAGTCCCACAGGGCGTTCTCTATCCCCACAGGCTTCCACAAGGGCCCGAATATCATAAAATATGGTTTGGGAATGATTTACCATAGTTTATAAGATTTAAACAACCAACAATAATAAATAAACTGAATCATGAAAATTACACCCAACAAGCCTTAACAAAAATTCCTAACTGAATTACATAGATATTAAAAAACCCCAAGAGGGCCACAACTCAAAAGGAGAAGAAAGTATAACATTAAAACCACCACATGAAAAGGGGAAAACACCCCTAAGCCATCTGCACAACACCGCACAAGGAAAAGTATCTAACAATCCGAACTGCCGTCTCAAAGGACCTTTCCCTTACCTATGCCAAACATTACCTAGTCTACATACACCCAAAAGTTTATGTAGGGTCTAAGCCTATGCCCAACAAGATTCCACCAAAAATGATTCCACATGATATACATTTTAAGACAAAAATCTTGAATGATTTTATAAACAAGAAATTATTGAAAGAACTCTAAATGTTGAAACATTAAATGAAAACATCTTTCAAGATGGAAACATGGAAGAATGTGACCTTTTAAATAAAACACACATAATACTGAATTTTCCAAAAAAACTCATTGTTTGCCGATGGTAAATACGATATAGACAGTGATCCCTAGTCACTTAAACACACATAATCATCAACTAGTAGTGGGGCCTTTGTCACATCGTATCTCAGTGTAAAAGTAACCATAAGAAATATCCTTCTAGTACACAAGCCACTAGGAGGGGAAAAATCAATGGCCAAGAGGTCCCAAACATCCTGAAAGATCAGTTAGTGTTGTCATCATCAATCTTTCTACGTGAAACATGGATTATACCATAGTCGGATCAGAAGAAAATTGTCCTAGTCCACCCACCTAGATACCCAAGTTTCCCTTTTGTGTTCAACAAAATTCCACATATTATTAAATAAAAATTACAAAAAAACCATTTTAATATAATATTTAAATTTTTGAATCATATCCACCAAAACCTATACAAAAAATTCAACCACATCCTTAATGTAGTTTAGTAAACCCTTTAATGATTTTATAATAAAATTTCAAGAATCAAGGCAAAGTTTTTCACCCAAAATCCATTGAAAAATCCTCTATTAAGGCCTAAAACTCAACAATAACACACCCATCCAGATGAGAAATCCCTAAAAACATTTAATAAACTAATTCTATGAGCCGTAAAATAATCCCAAAAGTCCCAACATGGAATACACATGAAAAAATCATTTAAAAAATGATTCTTTAAAATCATCCACATAATCAATGATACCAAAAATGGGTATCGCACCAACCACAATGGAAGAAGAACATGAATGATATATTAATCAAGAAAGATAAATTCATCATAGGATGTATACACGTGTAATCACCAACCTTATATGTCAAAACCACCAAAACATTTTGAGAAACCTAAACTACACCTACACGGCACCACAAGGGGGTGAAAATGAATCCTAATCAACTAGATTCAACATAGAAACACAAAATTATACCCTAGGTACGAAAACCATATTGATGGACATTCAGAACATCAATGATGAGGTAGGAAACTCTATCTAAATTGATGAAAAATAAAGGAGGAATCTCTTAATTGATGAATCATGTTGTTTCCCCACCAAAAATCCCATAACAAATGTGTTCTAAGAGAGGTTAAAGAAGCTCAAAAGCCTTTTATAGATCCTAGGGTCGAATGGGGGAAAAGGGGCAGATTAAATTTAAGCCAATAAGGGAAATATATTAATTACAACATACTTTTAATGAGTTGGAAAACTATGAATAGTTTTTCTATACGGCTCAGTAAACTCTATAACCAAACCATGAGGCCTATTCTGGACACCAAAAATCTTCATTTTCTTCTAAATTTTAAAGAGAAACTAGTGGGATCCGAAGACTGAAAGATATGAAAATAATATAAGTGAAAAATACATGAAAAGAAGGATATGGATGTGACAAGACCTGCTCTCAGAGGGAGGTTATCACCATCATGCCTTCGGATTTGGAAATGTTTCTGTGGAATCCCCATCCCTCAGTGTCTATGATGTTTTTCTGAACATGGAAATCCAATCTTCATATTTCTTCTATTATGGAGACATTATTCAAATCTAACTTGACATGTGTTTTCTAAGTGAGGCTCACATCATTAATTATATGGAAAAAGTTATGAAATTCATTTTTTCATATCAATAGTAATACAAACTATCCAAGAAAGGAGATGTAAAAAATATTCCCAGTTTCAAAAACATTGAGAAGTTTTTTATTCACGATTAAATGTAAAATTTCATTGAAAATTTTTCATGTCTATAATGGATGAAAATACTGTTCGATATAATGAACATATTGACTCATACATATTAGATGTCTCATAAAAACTAAACATTATCTAAATTTAAAAAAAATAAATAGGTCCAAAATAAAAAAGTCTATATTAAATATAACATGTTATAATATTAAATATGTTTTAACTTTAAATTTATTAAAGAATACTTATTTAGAATAATTTAATGGTAAAAATATAAATTTCATTATTCTAGTGTTTTTTATTGTTATATTTTTTATTATAAATAATAAATTTAATTTTTCTAAATGTGATGTAAAATATACTGAAGGAAAATTTTAAGGATATTATTATATAAGTAAATATTATAGATTTTTGAATAAATATCTATGATTTTGGAATAATTTATTTACGAGAAATTTGATGAAGGTATTTTGAAAAATAATTTCATTTTTGAGAATATTCAAGATGAATCTAGAAAATTTAATTTTGTTAAAGAGGAACCTCAAGATGATATTATAAACATTGAGGTTATCATACTCATCATCAAAATACAATATACTATAAAATTAAAAAATATCACCAATTTAATAATGTTTTTAGAAACATTGATTATAGATTTATAATTATAAAGTATATTGTAAAATTTGGGGAAAATTACCATTTTGTTTATGATTTTAAAACTAATTATATTGATCAAGAAATTAAATATTATAAAAGGATTATTACAATAAACAATGAACATAATCAATTTTATAGAAATAATAGTTGGACTTTAGAAATACCACCAATAGAATAATACATTTATAACTAAATTTATTTTTTGGAATAAAACAGTTGAATTTGGTCAAACAGTTATGAATTAATCTATAATAGAATGTCAGGGTTATCAGCATAAAAAAGGTATATGGTTTGATAAATATTTTAAAATTATACTATGATTGAATATATTATAATGTTGGTGTATTTTGTGGCTTGTCAAGGTTTTTAATGTTATAAAATAGATGATAAATATATTTTTTAAAATGGGTTTATTTATAAATAAATTATTATTAATCAACCACCATGTTTAGAAAATAAAAATATTACCATTCATGATTTCATGTTATTAAAGAATTTATACAGACTTAAAAAGGAACCAAAACTTTTAATGATATAATTACTTGATTTTTATTGAAATCTGATTTTAATAAAGTTAAAGAAGATCCCAATTTATTTTTAAATATTATTTAAAATGAAATTTATATTAATGAAATTTATCTTGATGATATTTTCGTTGATTCTTTGAGAGAATAACTTTTGAATGAATTTTATAACTTAGTGGGAAAGTAATTTTAAAAGAGACTTATAGTAGAATTAAATTTATTTTTATAAATAAGATTTTTCAAATAAATGATGGAATTTATTTGAATCATGGTAAATATGATAAATACATACATAAAATATTTATATATGATTGAAGTAAAATTTTTATAAATATTATGATTACTTATTTCAAATTGGCCATAGAGAAATATGTAAAATATATTGATTCTAAACTATTTTGTTTCATCATTGGTAGTTCACGGTATTTACCTTGATCAATAGATGATATAATTTTTAGAGTTTGTTTATATGAATGATTTAAATTTGATGAAAAATAATCTCAATTAAAATTCATTAAATCATTTATAAGATATACAGAATGAAATATAAAATTTGTAATGTTCTACTCTATAAGGAATTTTTTTATTTGATTGGTTATTATGATTATGATTTTTTAAGATACATACTTGATAGAAAAAGTAATTATTTCTTATGTCATTTTCTTAGCAAAATCATATTATCATGGAGTATAAAGAAACAAAACTCAGTTTCTTAATCTACTTAGAAAAGAGAATAAATTTCTATTGTATTATGTTGTTAAAAATCTATATGAATTAAAGAAAACATATGTATATTTCGAATTAATTTTGGAAATATTTTTATTTTTTGAAAAAATTATTATACTAATTCAATATCAAATAATACATCACAATATTCGTGAACAAAAAATAATGATATGAGATTATATTTTATCTTAAATTATGTTAATAATTGAGAAGTTATTTTAAATTTTGTTTCAACTAAAAATCAAATTATTATTATATTTAAAAAATAATTGGATGTTGTGATGTATATGAAAATTAAATTTGGACTTGGTATGATGATGATCATGTTTAAAATATATTTATACTTGGGTTTATATATTTGAATTAATAATCTTTTATTTAGGTGGTGTTTTCATCTAAATTATTCATTACTAATATTACACAAGAATTGAATTAAATCATTTTCAAACTTATTATAATGTGCATGTACATTAATTGTTTAATTTTCAATGTTTTTTATAAATTTCCAAAAGGGGTAGAATTTTATAAAATTCAATTTTGGAATTATAATTTTCAAAAATTGGTGATTTTTATTACTAAGATTGAGTTTATAATTGAGAATATTTTTAGTGCTTAAGTTTTTTCATATTTAATGTTTCCCAGAGTAGAAATAAATAAATTGAATTTATTATTCATTATTTAGTCACTTATTAATTATTCATTGATTGTTTCCCATTTCCTTTGTTCAATTAAAACATTTTCTTATATTCCTGTGTAAAAATTTCTATTTTACCTTTATCCTTGTGGGATTTATTTCGTTCATTTACCCAAAACTAGCATTGTCAAGATTTTTCAATATATAATATTCACAAGCTTACCTTTTCATTCCTACTTATATATGGAATATTACAACTGTTATTTATCTTTACAAACAATGTGAAACATCCCTTTTCCAAGAATGACCCCAACACATAATATAATTGATATTTATGAAATTTGAACAAAAATGATTTGTAGTTTTATTCCACACCTTTGTATTGTGAGTTTTGAGTTAGAGAAATTCCTATGAGGAATGGGATACCCAACCTTTGTGTTTTGAGAACCCATGGTGATGTCAATAATTTTTAATGAAAGTTATCAAAATGTATCATGGGGGACACCACACCATGGTAGATGATTTGATAAGTATTTTTTCTATATTAACTTTGTAAAAAATTACATTTTACGATCGACTATTTGCGACAGGCACGACACCCAGTGTTAAAGTCAGTTCAGGAAGACTATTTGTGACTAGATTCGAATCCTGTACCAAATACAATTAAATAAAATTGTGTTTGTGATTGAAAAATTAAGTCTTTGCAAATAATTTAGGCTCGTTTTCCCGCCAAAATGTGAGAATGGGTATTTGCGATGAGACGTGGTTCCCGACGCGAATACCATGGTCATGTAATGTTAATAACGATGTGATCATTCTCTCTTAAAAATAATTTGAATCTTTTAAATTTATTTGCGACCAAAATTAATTTTCATCACAATTACTCTGTAGGATGGTGAGTATTTGAGACAAGACCTATCACAATTAATTTTTTAACTGTCACCTCAATTATTTTTTGTGGGAACTTTTTGCGACGAGGTTCCCATCACAAATATTCCTATCGCTACTAATGAACTCTATATGTAACCCCCAATATTTTCTCTCAGTTCACCAATGGATCGCTCTATTTTTCAGTTTTTCCACTTATTCTATTCACTTGTCCAAGTAGATGTTTAAAATTTTAATAGAAAAGAGATTTTGAGGTTTACAGCGGAGAAATGATTCATTTTTTAGGTATTAAAGTATTGATTCAATGTTTTATTTATTTTTATTTTTTATTAGATTTTAATATTATTAATCAGTCATAATTAGAGTCAATTGAAATATTAATTTTTAATTAGATGTCAATATTTATAATGAGCAGTTGTTTTTTCTGAATTAGAAATTATTTCTTTTAAATGGAAGTAATGTTTTAAATTAAATTTTAGATTGTTTTAATTTGCAGTAATTAGATTTATTATTGGGAAATAGATATAATTAGTGGTAATTATTAATAATTAATTATAATGAGTAAAAAATATCTCTAATTAATATTAATTTTCAGTAATTAGAAAAAAGTAGCGATAAATAAAAAAATTATCAAAAATTAGAGTTAATTAGTAAAAAAAATTATAAAGTAATACAACATATAAATAATAAGTGGTAATTAGCGGTAATTAGTAATTAGTAATTTTTATTTTTAAAAATTGGTAGTTATTAGTAAAAATTTATGGTAATTAGTAGAAAATAACGGCTATTAGTATTAATTTATAGAAATTAGTAAACATTAGAGAAAGGTAAATATAATTATTATAAATTAGCGATAGTTGGTAAACAAGTGATAAATTAATAAAAATTGGAAATAATAGGTCTTAATTAGTGGTAATCAGTAAAAATTAGCGATAATTAGTCAAAATTTGCAATCATTAGTAATAATTAATGGTAATTAGTAAATAATAGCGTTTATTATTATTTATTAGTGGATATTTGTAAAAAATAACGGTAAATAAATAATATTATTCTAAATTAGAGGTAATTAGTAAACAATTAGCGTAAATTAATAAAATTGTAATAATCAGTTGTAATTTGAAGTAGTTAGTAATAATTAATGGTAAATACTTATAAGTATTAGTAATTAGTAATAATTAGTGGTATTTATTTAAAATGAGTGGAAATTAGTAAAAATTATCTACATTTAGTAAAATACTATAAATTAGTATTAATTAGTGGAAATTAGAAAAAATTAGCCGTAAATCAATATATTTATTAAAAATTTGCGTAATTAGTAAAATAATTGTTATGAACTTAAAGAATCAGTTATATTAAGTGGTAATAGGACATAATTAGTTTAATTAGTGATAATTAATAAACATTAGTTGTAATTAGTAAAACATAATGTTAATTATTAAAAAATTGTTATTATCTAACAGAAATTAGAAACAATAAGTGGTAATTAGCATAAATTAGTAATAAGTAGTTGTAATTAGTAATAATTATTAATAATTATTAATAATTAGAAGTAATCAATAAAAACTGGTGGTAATTATATAAAAGTTGTGGTAATTACTAAAAATTAATGGTAATTAATAATATATATACATAATTATTATTTATTAATACTAATTAGTAAAAATTCAGGATAAATCAAAATAATTATCCAAAAGGTCTAAGAGACAGGCTGAAACCTGCTTGAACTAAAAATTATTGACAAATAGACGATATTAAAATGAAAAGGAGAGTGGATGATGTCAAATAATGGACAAGACCTCATCTAAAGAAGAAAATTAAAAAAACTGTTAAATTAAGACAATCTCAATGGTCAGAGATGTCATCAGATGATTCCCATTCAGACTTTGAGTTTTTCTCTCTAAAAAGTGCTGAATACTTTTAGCGAGTTTAACTTTCTCCTAAGTAATATCCTTAGAGGATAAAGACTAAACACCATGCTTGAAATTACTTCGTCCATATTTTTCTTGATGATGAACCTGTTTTGAAGTCTTAAGTTGCTTTCAATCAACTTATAGTTCTTTCCTATCTAAAAGAGAGACATTATTGCCCTGAGGAGATTCCTTATGGGAGACATCCTTTAGAACACTATATGTCACATTCTTTCCTTTACTGGATAAGGAACGATCTTGTTCCAGTTCCCCATCCACTTCATTCTGCACATTTTTCCAAAATTAGTTTTACCAAGGTTAGTAAGATCTGAAACTGGTGTTCGATTTCTTAATTTGGAACTAATAAGGACATTTTTTTAAGGAAACACTTTCACCTTCAATGACATGATAGAATTCAACACTTATTTCATCTGCTTCAGGAGGTCCCACATTGGTCTCCCTTAATTCAGCATTTTTATTTTTCCCAACCTCACTAGCAATGTGGTCATTCGCCGAATACATATACTTACGAGAAGACTATAAATAACCTTCTCTCTTAACATGGATGGTTTATAAATTCCTGTAGTTAGAGATGTCATGACCTATAACCTTGCAGAATTTACAGAAGGATGAGATGACATCATATTCAAAATGAATATCAATTTTATCACCATTTTAAACAAATGTGGAAGAATAATGAAATGGGTTGTGCATGTAAATATCTACAAGAACACTTGCGTAGTATTTAAATTTCCATTCAACAATTTTTTCAACCATTTTTATTAGTGGACCAATAAAGGAAGCATAGTCAATGGGAATAAAAGGATACCAAAAAATTCAGCCGAGACCATGAATTCTGATACATATTTGTGTAGTTTTATATTTTTTTGAATGCGGGTTGAAACTCAAATCCCAAGAAGAGGTGCAAAAAATGCCCATGTATTACGCTCATAGAATCCATAACTCCATTCAAAATCCTGATCATCCACAATATACAAAAATAAATGAAGACATCCTCTTTAAATGGGGTCAATTTTCAATTGTAGATGCCCCAAATCATGGAGAGCCTTGATTTAAACTCTGTAGTGTTCATTGGTTTTCACCCTTAGCAAGAAATAATTTCCCAAATAGAGAAAACGTATGAGAATCCAATCATTATTTAAGCGCGTCAGGATTTGAAATATTTGTGAAGGACCCATTCCTAGATATGGAGACAACCTCAAGAAGTATGACGTCAACCACATGAGAAACTATGTATGATTTATGCTTCGAACACTCATGTGCATCCACAAACGAAATACCACTTCACATGGTTTTTAAAGGACAATATCCATTAACCGCCAGATGTGTACCAGTCTGATGAGCACCGTTGGGATATGGACCTCCCAAATTAGGGCTTCAAGAAACATGAGTTGCAACATTTCAACTTATATTTGAAGCCATAGGGCTAGGACTCCCATAGCACTACACGTAAACTATCCAGCCACCAGAAACACAATTAGCAAAATTACATTCAGCACTAGATTGCATCACGCGACACCGAGGACCATGATCGCCACCAGACCATGGCACACCCTAGCCACCGAGAATGCGATCGACACATTCAGTAAGAATCATTTCAGATTCGAATCACAAGGTAGGGACATCAACAGACAATAGACCATCCGAATTAGTAATAATTTGTTCAAATTAGTAGGAATAAGCTATAATTAGTAAAATTTGTAGAATTTATTAAAAATTAGCAGTACATTGAATATATTAGTGGTAATTAGTAAATTTTAAATGAAAATTTTAAAAAATTAAGGAAATTAGTATTAATTAATGGTAATTAGTAAAGAATTGTTACAAATCAATATAGTTATAAACATTATTTATAATTAGTAAAATAATTCTGTTAAATTAATAACAAATATTAATAAAAAGTATATATCAATAAAAATAGTTGATAAATTTATATGAAAATAATAATTTAGTTGTAATTGGTAAACAATAGTCACATACAGATAACAATTAAAGATAATAAATGGTAATTAGCATTAATTTGTAATAATTAGCAGTTATTAGTAATAATTATCAGTAATTAGTAAAAATTAGTTGTAATTAGAAAAATTTAGTAGTAATTATTAAAAATTAGATGTAATTAATAAAAATTAAATTTAATTAGAAAACATTAATCTTAATTAGTAATAAATAGTGGTATAAAGTATTAATTATCATTAATTAGTTAAAATTAGTGATTAATAAATATATTTATTAAAAATTATCTGTAATAAGTGAAAAATGGTAATAAAATAACAACAATATGTAATATTATGTTTTAATTTGCAGTAATTAGTAATAATTATCAGTTATTAGTTATAATTTGAGATATTTAGTTAATATTTTTTATAAATTAATGAAAATGAGTAATAATAAGTGGTAATCAGAAGTAATTAGTTTTAATTTGAGGTAATTTGTAATAATTAGTAGTATTTTGACAAAAATGGTTTCAATTATTAAAAATTCATGGTAATTAGTAAACATTAGTAATAACTCATAAAATATTAGCGGTAATTATTATGAATTAAGTGTAATTAGTAATATATAATAGTTATTAGTAAAAATAGCGGTATAATGCATTAATTGGAGGTAATTAGTATAAATTAGTAATAAATAATTAAAATTATTAAAAATTTGTGGTAATTAGTTATTAAATTATCAAATAATATAAATTAGTAATAATTATTAATTAGTAGTAATAATTTGTTACAAATGGTAATAATTATTTGTAATTATTATTAATTACATGAAACTAAATAAAATTTGTATTGATTAGTGGTATTCAGTTTTAATTAGATTTAATTACTAATTATTTGAGGTAATTAGTATATATTATTATAAATTAGTGTAGATGGTTATAAATTTTAAACAATTTACTATAAATTAATATGAAATAGTAGAAATTATTAAAAATTACTAGAAAAGTAAAAATTAAATAGGTCATCAATTTTGAGGAAATGAAAAGTAATTTTTTATACAAACATGGTTGACACAAATTGGTCATTTCCCATCTCTTGAAGATTAAAAAATATAGGAATTACATATGATTAGTAATTTATAAAATATTTTATTACTATATAATAAATAATAATATATTTTATTACTTTGTAGTAGTTATGCAAGAATATATGATTTTATTGTGAGACAAGGTTTCCGGATGAAAGATGCATTGATATGGACAATTAGTGAATTCATAGAATATAAAATGTTATCTGGTTGGAGTACATTTATTCCAATAATTTCCATATTTTATGAGAGATGATAACGAGGTTTGGATCATATATGGAATAAAGCATTGTTTTTTAAAATTTCATCATATATGTGTTCCAACCGATCATCCTTTTTGGATGAACAAATATCATTTTAGAAATTCTAAAATTGAAATTGACTAAACTCCAAAAATATTCTTTGGTATTGAGTTAAAATTAATTATCTATTCATTAATTTATATTCTGTTTGGCCGTCAATAAACCAAAATTTTTTTGATAGCTTTGGGAATGAATATAATTGGATAAAACTAATAATTTTTTTGGGTTAAATCATATTAGTTAGATTTGTTGTTCCATAGCTTATTATATGACATTCATATTGAGAATAACTACATTGTTAAATTATTTTATATAGTTTAAGACACACATGAAAACACTAAAGATAATTTAAAGGTATTATTATATCATTCCAAAGTTTTCCTGTGACCAGAACATCAACTATTTAAAAAATTTAGATCATAGTAGTTAATGAATATAAAAGTATTATATAGTTTCCAATTAAAATAAATTATTATTTTGTCAGTTTAGTAATGATTCGAGGCTTTTGGATGGTTATGATTCCAATTTGTTTAGATGTATAAAAAATGACCATATTACAAGATTAAAATGCAATGAATCTGATGTTATAATGAAAATACTTCTCCCAATTGGATTTAACGATTTTCTGAATCCAATTATTTGTGATTGTCTAATTGAAATATCATATTTTTATGAGATATTTGTTCAATGATTGTGTATATTAGGTAACCCAACATCAAAAATGGTAAAATATTATAATTCTTGTGGGGTTAATGGTTTTTTATTTCACACATGTGCATATAGTAAATAAAAAATTTGAATATTTGTGTTTCCATGAGAGGATATCATCATATTTAATGTGAAGTTATGTTTTATTGAATGATGGAGGAAATAATTGAAATGTGTTATCTATGATAGTATTGCATAATAATGTTTAAATGTCATTGGAGGGATACTATTTGAGACTTGGGTGTTCATCTCCACCATGGAATTTTTGATATTAAATATAAAATCACTCTTACAGTAAATGATCCATTTTTATTGCGTTATCATGAATAGAAAACTTATTATTAAAATAATTGTGCTTCTTCAAAATATTTTAGTGATTGGAGGAGCATAAAAAATGAAATCTTGTGAAAATTAATTTAATCAAAGTTAATGTTGTTACATTGAAGTATAAATAATTGAAATTTATCTATAGACAATTCCAAATCCACCTTTTATAAGAAGATACATGAATATCGATGATGAAACCCTTCAGTTATGGGTCGACTGAGGCGATGATGTTATTGGCACGACAAGTCGATTTAAAATAGAAATAGATGATGAAAATGAAACTTACATGGAAATTGATGATACTAAATAGGAATAGGAAGATTTTATGACTATAATTTACATATACGAGGATGAATATTAATAAAATTAAACACTAGTGATAAACCTAAATAAAATATATATGTGTGTAATAGGATTTGTAGATATTTTCTTAATATAGTCATTTTATGTTTATGATGGCCAATGAATGTTTATCTAATATATTTTGGTAGTTAGATGAAGTTGTACTACATGATGATGAGTTTTATGGTACATAATCTTACCCTCATATTACTAGTAGTTTAGTGATGACTTGGTGGGGTCATGGTCTTGCAAGATTGATCATTCCCAACCCTATCCCTAAGTTATATCCAGGTCTTCAGTTTGATCTAAACATAGAAAGGTATATTTAGTAGTTTATATTAGTTAGTTATCAATAATTTTTAGTAATTTATTTATATTAATTTTATAATTATGTTTTCACCTTTTCCCCTATTTTTTTCTTATAGCTGTTGGAATGAGATGTTCTATATTACAAAATTGTTATTCTCAAGAATGGGTTAAATATGATCAAATTCCCATTGATGTTATGCACTGCATGTTCGATAATTTGATGGTATGTAAATAAATAATATTTAACTTTAAATTTATTAAAATAATAACTTGATATTAATAATTGTTTGTAGGGATATGGTATCCCATTGATGATTTCCTGCATAACTCAATCTCATAGACATGGTAGGTCAATACGGATGAGCATTGCTGCTAGTATTTACACAATCTATAGATGAAAGTAATGCAAAAAGTGGGAGTAATAGATTTTGATCAGTCATAATGCACCCACCGATCAGATAACATATCATCGGAGGGTTGGATTGGACTATGTCCATATTGGATAGAATACTATTTTTATAGGAGAACTTCATTAGTTCAAATTAATCAGGGGAAACATGATGTGACACATTGAGCTAATATTCATACTTTTTTATGCATTAGACACATATAGTAGGTACATTTTTTATTATATATATAACAATAAATGTAAACTACTTATTTTATACACATATATGTAGTTAAACAACCCGATATTACAGAGTTCATCATTTATAAGAGGATGTACAATGATCTTATATATGAAACGTATAGAGGTGATTTATAGTGTAATATTTTGGTCATTATAATTTCTTTTTGAGTTTTTAAATTATATTCAAATATTATTTTATCTATTTTAATCATAAATTACAATTTAAAGAATATTATGAGGCCACAAAATCATAGATAATGGTTGAGAGTTTAGACAATAATTGAGGATTAGACAACTAGTTGAGCATTATTTGATGATTGAGCTTAGGTGCATGCGACTCTATATTCCATCGATAATGGACAACTTGTTGGTATTGGATCTCGATTGGTTCCATGAAGTTATTATGGTAACGATGTATGTTGTCATGCAGATCGAGAGGACTTTGAGGTGGGTCATCATCATCTAGAGCACAGTAATAGGAAAATATGTGAACTCAGGGTACCATATAGAGACCATGTGTGTGTAGGAGGAAGTGTTCCATCGACAATAGTAACAAAAATAGGATGTGATGTGCCGATGGTAGGTGCGGCATCCCGAGAAGATGATGGATTACATGAAACATTTGACTCGAGGTTTTATTGATGGAGTTCCCTCCACCATATTCTCTAGCTTCCCCAACTCATCCACATAACCCTCTTCCTTAATACTTTATGTATTTGTTTTGATTAAAATTTGAACGTATAAATGTTTTGGAATATTTTTATTAATTCATATATTTATAGTTTTATATTGTGCATTTTTTTATTGTGGTGAATATTGTGTTTTTTATTATTTAAATATTTTTTTTAATATTTTTTTATTTTATTTTATTTGTTAAATATAATTATTATTTTTCATATTATTACGAATATTGTATTTTTATTTATTTTCTTATTTTATAATTTTTATAATTTTTATAATTTTATTTTTTAATATATTTTTATTAATTTTAAATAGTTTATTATTTTTTGTTATTTTAGTAGTTATATATCATTTCATTATTATAGTAATAATTATATTAAATTTAATTATTTAATTATAATTTATTATTTTTTTTTTCTTCTATGGAAGGTGGGTCATCCCTTTGGAAATGATTATTTTTGATGAGTACACAGAACCATCACAAAAATATTTTTATATAAATGGGATCAAATATTTGAGCATGGATCCCTACCCATCTCAAAAAATCTATTTACGACACTATTTTCAGAAATGGGTCTTTTGTGACTTGACCTCGTCAAAAATGAATTTTTGTTTCGAGATCCCATAAAAAATCATCCATCATGAATAATTCAATTTACAATTGGGATAGTTTTAGGTCAATTCTTTCATAGAGTTTACTCACAGTAACTATTTCACAATTTTAGTGTTTTTATTATTGATTTATTTTTATTGATTTATATGACAATAGATTATTTTTTATATATAAAAAATATATTTAGAGATATTGAATGACATTTTTGAAGCCTCTAAATATATGAAAGGTCCTTATGAATCTAAATGAATATATATATAAAAGTATTCAAATTTTGAAAAATTAATAAGAAAACGTTCTTTTGATATTTATGGTATCTCTATGACATGAATTGATGAATTGGGAAGGAATTAATATAGTTTCTCATTATTCAAAATGGAATGATAATTATATGGATTATTCTATTATAATAATTATTTAGGTATCTAATAGTTGTAATAATTGTGTAATGTTTTATTGGAATTGTAGTTCTTGTTTAAAGGAGAACTGAAACTCTATATAGAAGTAGAATAATTTTCCAAAATTGGACAAAAACTCCTCAACATTTTTGAACTACATAATGATTTTTTGTCACTATGAGAAAAAAATTAAATGTATAATAAGAATATTCATTGATGAAATTAAACTGTACATTCACTACTACAATGGAGAGATATGAGGACTTAACCATCAAGGATTGGTATAGAAAACGATTATTGTTACTTATTAACTTCCTTGGATGGGTGTTTTGTGAATTCACACAATTATTTCCATCCTCTCTTGTGTCTTAAATTATTTGGTTTTTCATTCCCCTAAAAAAATTCATTCTTTATAGGTTTGTAATATTGGGTTTTAATTTTAGGATCTTTAGGTTTCAACTCCAATGATCCAAATTCAGGGTATGTTATACATTCATTAAAAGGTATGTGCAGTGGAGAGTTCTAAATCCATTTTAAAATTCTGGTTGTCAATGTGGTTCAACTACCATTATTTTTTTTAATTTCATTCTTAATCCCCTATAAAATTCATGTTATTATTGAAAACCATTTCTTTTAATGTGTCAAGTTAAATGCAGAGGAGTTGTAGGATCACTTTGGATGAAATTATTATAAAAAACAGCTTTGTTAAATCCCCCTTAACATTTTCCCCTACTCAATAACTTTGATAAATTATCCCAAACATTAATTAACATTTTGTATTAACTCAAATAAATAATATATTAATCTTTTATACTCATCCACTATCTAGTCCATCAACCAAATTAACTAGGACTGAGCCCTTGAATGAGGTAGAAATTCATTAACCACATACACATTATAATATTCAATCAATTTAGATAGTGGGTTACTTACTACGCATAATTCACTATCAATTTTTTAAACATAATTATAAAAAAAAATTAAAAGTATTAAAAAAATTTAAAATAACAAATTGATTCCATATGATTTACAACATAAAATTAATCATAGCAATCTTTAAAACTAGTTGGAAAAATTTATTATGTTGATGTTCTTCAAAATATACTGGAATAATTTTTTTTTATAAAATGATCAATTTAAAATCTATAAAATAATTAACATAAATATAAAATCTAAAAAATATAAAAACAATATTCAAATTCAGCATATATGATAGAAATCATGTCATTTAATCACAATTGAGAAGAACATTTCTATGATCTTGGTGTAGTTTTTCATATGAAATCCATCAGTCATGACCACATCCAAAACCAATATAAAATGATGAAATATTCTATATTTATGAATGAATACATTATCAACATTCACAAATTTTAATCAATTCAATAATCTTTTGATGTATGTTTATATTTAAAATAATTTGATTAGAAATTTGAAATTTACTCTTATAAATACTCTTTGAAAATTTACATTCAATTTATTATTGATTATGCAGTTTCTTATACAATAATTTCAATAAATATATCATATGGGAACATCCATTAGAACTATACAAGAAACATAATTCTTTCTTCATAAAAAAATTATTATTAATTTTCTATAGAGTCGTAGATTATCTATGAATATTTTTTTTTGAATTTAAATAAAATTAAAAAAATATCTTGCGACATCATGCATAGTGAATCATATTATATTTTCTCCACCCAAATGGTTCAAAAAATATGATATTTTCATAAAAATATCCTAATTAAAGGAATTATATAATACAATGATATATTAATATATGGTTATCGTTAAATAATTCAATGTGTTTAGTATCTTTCTCCAGATGAAGAATCGAACAAAAATAAATGAAGATATATTTAGATAAAATATAAATATTTATGCATGAACATTTAAAACTAACCATTGAATTTTGAGAAATGAATATTGGTAACCGTTTTACAATATATTTATGACGATAAAATAAAGTCTACATTTAATATAATTTTAAATATATTTTAATAGGTTAAATGAATGATACAATCATTTTATGCATAGAAATGTATTTATCTAAATATTTCATTTAAATTATATATGAATTTTGTTTTGAGAAATATTTTATTGAACGTGATAATATATATTTTTTATGAATAAATTTTAATAATAATTTAATTAGTATATATAGGAAAATATGGATGATAATCGTTAATATTCAAACAATCTATTTTACTATAAAAAAAATATTCAATAAAAATCACTATTTTATTTATAAGATAAATATAAAAATTTAGAATATTAATTTTAAAAAATTATTTTTTTATTAATTATAAAACTAATATAATAAGATATTTTTTCTGAATTTTTTTAAGAGAATGGTGAAAATTTTAATTTGAGAAATATCATGGAATTTATGAATGTATTAATATATAAGTATGAGATTTTAATACATGAAAAAAAATTCAAAGAAGAAATATTTATTTTATAAGTGACATTGAAATTTTAAAACTGTTACTAATAATTTTAAAAACCATAGTTCGTATTTTAGAACATAAGTTATAATTTTAAAAAAAATTCTTTTTAACACAATATAATTTTTTAAAAGTAAATTTTTTTCATCATTATAAATTGAATAAAATGATATGGATTTACAATTTAGTATAATTTGGTCTAAATTATTTAATACGGACGACATTATTTGTTTGCATAATGATTACGTAACCTTAGTGGTTACTATGGTCAAACCTCAAATGAAAAAAGTAATAATTCTAGGGGTGAAAAGTTTGAATCATAATAAATAAATATCTATAATGTTTTTATGAGGTGTGTATCAACCTTATATCTTCCTCAACCAATTATTTCTATATTTTGAAGGAAGATGACATTATTAACATGTGTTCAGTTTATATTTAGTTAAAATATTTATAAAAATGTCATCTTCCCCATTTATATATGGGGGATCTCTCCAACCATTTGGTGATCATATAGGTATTAAGTTCCCTAATGAAACTATTCTCTTTTTTAATTCCCCTATAATAAAATTTGTCTGTATGAATATTTTTTTCATAGCATATTAGCTTATGTTAGGAATTTTCATGAGATTTTGTTAAGAAATCTCAAAGTGCAAAACATGAGTAATCATTTTTACAAAAACAATTTTTTTTTATATTTATTAACTAATAGACATTAAAAATATATATAACTAAATTATTATTGCATATATTCTATAATTTATAACTCTATGGGAATAAGTATTAATAATATTTTCCATTTTATTTTAAGAAAAATGATTTCGTAATTCGGGGGTTGTGCAGACTACTACCTATACAACACAACATGATTCATTTTCTATAGATGATTACAAGAATAATATAAAAATGGAATTATATAAATAATTATAATAGTAATATAATTTTTATTATTTTTATACAATAAACCATATTACACATTTCTCTCGTTCTATGTAAAATTAAATCATCGACAATGCGTATATGTGGACTTCGGCCTCCATGGAACGATTGATTTTATTTTCTATTTTCATAACAAAATTACATTTATAGTCATTATTATCGTATTAATGGATAAATATAATGTTTATGGGATCATTAATGTTCAATTATGTAAAATTTTTAAACCTATTAATAATATGATCTACCAGTGATTATTGTTAATCAAGTCATTTAAAAGAAGTGAACCAAGAGGAAAATGATAATTAATTTGTTAGTAATGGATTTATATAAATTATATTCTCATTATTAATATATAAAATTATAATATATAAAAAAAATTAGAAACAAATAAGATAATTGTGATTTTTTATACTTATATTTCATCAATACCACCTTCATAATTACCCATTAATTATTATGCGTTTATATTCGGTTCATTTTAACCTCATTCATAAAAAATATAGAAAATTTATTTCATATTTGAATATGGGAACTTATTTAATTGTATATAATGATATGAATATGTAAAAAAAGTGTTTCGGATAAGGTTATATCATTGTTTAAATCAGTAACTATTAAACCATAATTCCTTCATTAATAAACACTAAAACGTGATCATTTTCGATTTCAATGTCATTGATCATAACCAAAATTAAAATATGATGAAATTATTGATTTAAAATAAATCATGGAAAATATGTTATTTTATTTTATATGATCTATTATTGTTGTATTTTTGGAAAATGATAAATACAAACACCTCTTTTTTAAAACTAGTTCAGAATAATAATGATTACATACACCCATGAGTGTGTTTATGTAATTATTATAAATGTAGAGAATAAATGGTTTTAGTTATCAATAATTTTCAAAATTGTCTATTAAATTAACTTAATTTAATTATTCATTTGATTTTTTGTTTTTGAATAATGAATCTAGAAAGAGTTAAATGTTTTTATCCCAAATTACCTTTATTGAGACTTGTTTTCATATTAAACACATAATTTAATTTTTGTAGTGTATATTATTCATATTTGGTATATAATATTATGAATATTATTTAAATCATATTTTTTGTACATCAATTATAATCTCTCACTTTTAACAGTTTTTGTTTACAGAGTTACTCAAGATGTAATAGTTTTGTTGGTCTTAATTTTGATTCATTGAGACATGATACATGCTACACACCATGTTTCTACTAGAAATTGTTCTATATATTTAATATACCCTGAATTTTCCATATATTATTTATTTTTAACTCATGAGATACACTAATCTAAATAAATATATTTTCTTAAAATTTATTTTTAAATAAACTATTACCCTAGTTTTAAAAGTTCTTGGTAATTGAATTTTCATTTAATGAGTTATAACTACTCAATGGAACTTATATTATACTATTTTGGTTGATTATTCCTTTTTATCATAACACATTATATCATCTCATTGCATAAATGTTTACCAAATTAAATCTTTTTCAAATGATTCATGTTTAATGGGATCTTTTTCGTGTATGGGATATTGATATCTAAAATCTCATTTCTTCGAGTTGTAATGTTTCATCTGGTACATTGATTTTCCATGATTGGGTTACCAAAATATAAAATATTATTATCTTTAATTTTATAGTCCCATTTGGGGAAAATAAAATTTTCATAAAATGTAATATTTTATACGATTCGTACAGCGCGAGTTTAAAAAAATCATTAGTAAAATAATAAATATGGTTTTTCCCTTTCACAGTCACTTGTATTTTATTCCTCCCCGAATTTATCTAATATAAAAAATATAAATTTTAACGTCTCTATGATTTTATAATTTTTTATAAATAAAGGTTTAAAAGTACTTTTAAGATACCTTTTTAAAACGTACTTAAGAAGGAGACAAGTAAATTTAGTTCTTATTTTAATGATGAAAAATGTTTTTTAAAATATATTTTAAATTTTTTACTTACACTTCCATTATCATTTTATAATTGATTTACCATAATGGGGTTTATGATTCATATTTTTTCTCCAATATATATATATATATAATCATTTGGGGTATTTAACTCACAATATCAAATAATTATATTCTTATTCATTTATTTTGTGATACATTTTGATGCATTATCTTTTTTAGAGTGTTTCTAATTTATGGAAATTACCTCCTGTGTTTCCATTATTAAACATGGGATATGTTATTTTAATACCATATAAATTCATTATATATATAGACTATAATAATTTTATTCTATAGTTTACATAACCTTATACTCATTACTCTATATAGTGTGACCATATCAATTTATAAATTTTAGATAGTTGTATGTTCACCCTAAATGAATGCTTATTTATTTACATTGGGAAAATAATTGGTGTTACAAATGTTTTTATTCTAATATGGATGATTATATGAAATTTTTATTTTTATTTTTTGACAGTCCAACATCTTTCTCTAGGTGGGTCATTATCATGGAATCCATCTTATTGATATGAGGAAATGGATTAATATTGTATATTATTATTGACTATTAGTGTTTGTTTATAATGTATTGAAATTATATATATTTTAATATATAAATACACAATGTTTTAGTAAGGTTTTCCTTTTGGGAATGGAAGAAAAAGTATTATTGGATCTTATTGTTAATGTGTTGGACACAATCAGGTGGTGTGTGCGGCCTAGAATTATATATTCACTCAAGGTGTTGATATGTTTCACATAATAAAAAATTATAGAGTTTTGGTGTATAAATCGTCCCATAAAAGGAGAATGTGTGGATAAAAGTCCTTGAGAGCATGTTTTTTATGTATAACACTATTCATTTCATCAGTATGAGTTTAGTATTATTTATATACATGCTTTTATTCATTTTCATTCATATAACATGTACTCCGTTTCATGTTGATCAAGGTTTTATCTTTTTTACATAGTCTTCCTATAATATCTTTGCAATTTTTATGCCATGACATAATTAGTTTTATTTTTTCATTACTAAGAATTTGATATCACCCCAATTATATTTTCATTTCCCTAATTTATAAAGAAAATAATTACATGTGAAATTTTTAGAAGGAAAAAATTTGGGGAATAATTTATGAGAGATGTTTATGACTCATTATAGTTTAATTGTTTTCATATATAAAGAATTGTTTTCACTTAATACAAATAACATGTCATGTATTTGTTTTTATCTATTATTATTTCTCTATTAAATTATACCTCATATGATATTTAGGATTTATGAAATTAAGTAATCGTTATTTTTTTAATCAAGGATGTTAATATCAATGATTTTACAAATGGAATACCATTGAGTATATAAAGTACATTTTTATTGGACTGGATTTAGTAGTGCAAGTATAGTGGGTCATAGTTGGTATAAAGGATGAAATTATGTCCATGAGGCATATTAAAATAGATTTTTCATATTAATGTGATTATTTAGTCTGATTTTATTTAAACCCATTTTTAGTTTTAGTATTTGGTTAAAACAGGATCATGAAGATGATGTTTATAAAGGTATTTAAATATAATCAATTATTTATTAAAATTACATAATTGTGTATACATTAATTTTTAAGAATTTTATTTTTTTACTATCATGATATTAAAAGTGAGATTATGTGTCTTACCAATGGTTGTGAGGTTGATATCATAATAGAAATCAATTCACAATAACCATTGCAATTTTAATTAGTGAAGTGATATTTATCGATGAAACTTTTGTATATTCTAAATGATAATGAATATTATGTGAAACATATAAAGATTATATTTCAGTTTGTGTACATTAATATTTTGAAATAATACATTAATTTGTAACAATATCCTTCAGAAAAAATTTCATTGAAGGGTTATTTTTTACGATATCCATTTAAGAACACATGTTTTATGGGTGGATATGTTTTAGGTTTATTATATGTTTTGTATATAGATAATAATTGGATGGGTTATTTTGAATATTCATGTTATTTAATAATAATATCTTTGATTTTTTAGATATTTTAAGAATTTTTCTTGGTAATTTTTTTCTAATTTTTGGGGTTATGATATTTTTTTACTTGTGTTTGAAATTATAAACTAGTGGTTAATAACAATTTTTGGTTAATCATTGAGTAAATTTATGTGATAAATATACAACTTCATTGTTTTGTACTAAATTAGATATTAAATTTGTTTTGGAAAGTAATTTTTGGGATCATATATGATAATGGTTCATACATAACTGGGTATATGATTTTATGAATGGTCATTTTTTTTAAATAATGATAAGTAACTTCATATAGCCTACGAGAGTATGGTAGATGTCAAATTAGATGTTATACACCAAATGAAGAATATGTTATGAATACCCTCACCTAAAATATTCGATGAATATTAATTATAATTTCGGGGGAAAATTTTATTTTACGGGGAGATTCTAATAACCTGAGATCTTAATATACTATTACCATTAAATAAGTCAATGTTGTAAGTAACTTCCTATTCACACAAACTAAACATAAATGAAATCATGATATATATATATCTAAATTATAAATATTTATGAATTGAAAACAAAAAATATATGTTGAATAAGATGGAAGAAATAGTATAATTTTTTATGAAATATCTAGAGAAATAAAATAAAGGGAAATTTTAATATATTTGAAATTCAACTAGTATAACTAAAATTCCCAATATAGTAATTTTATTCTAAGGAATTTATTTTTATAAATATTTCTTTTTTCTTAAAATAAGAATTAAATATTCAAGAAACATGTTTATAATGATGATAAGATATATTAAATTGAAATAATTAATTAAGAATATTTTATTTAATAAATAATAAGAATTTTTAATATTATAAAATTTTATTTTCATATAAAATTAGTTTTTCAAAATATATAGCCCATTTATTTAAAATATAAATTTATAAATATATAATATTAATTTGAAATTTTGTGATTTTATTTTTTATTAATAACAATAATATATGTTTAAGATGATATTTTTGGGAATTTTCTATGAAGAATTATGTTTAGGTTTGTTGTAAAAATGCATTTTAAACAAATAACATGCCTTTTATGAAATTATTTACATATAAGTATGAATTATGAAAATATAAATAATGTTTATTAAATAATAAATATTTTTTATGGGTGAATTTAAAATAAATAAATGTTTTATTTTATTTTAAAAACATATGTTTTATGTTTACAACATATGTAATATTTTTTCCAAAGTTATTTTTAATACATTAAACATTTTAATATTAAAATTATTTTTTATCAACATTTAAAATTTTATAAAATGAAATTTATTTCATATTTTTTATTTATGGGTCCAAATAATTTAATAATGTACATTTTTATTTTATGAAAAAAGATTATGTTACCTTAGGTAGAAACTGGTAACCATTGTAAAAGTAAAATCATAATACTAAAAATTTAATGGGTTAAGGGATTTAAACATGATAAAAATTTAAATAATTGAGTGGATGAGGTATATATAAAACTTATATCTTAATTAAAAAAATTATTTCAAAATTTATAAGCCATTTTACATGTTTAACATGTGATCCTAATATATGTGTTTAAATATTTACAAAATATTCATTACCACCACTAATTATCGGGGAGACTTAACAACCTTTCAAGGAACTAATAAAAATTAAATTTTACACCTAGAAATATACTCTATTTTATTCTCATAAAATAATATTTCACTCTATTTAATTTTTTTTATAAATTTTTTTACTATTAAATTCATTTCCTTGGCTTTTTCCAAGGAAATATCAAAGTTCTCAACATAAATAATAATTTTATCTTTTATTATTTAATTTACATAATTATTTTACCATTTTAAATTTCAATTATCTATCAAATTAACTTATTATTGATTATATACTTAACTAAATTATTCTTTGGAAATAATTATAAATCATAGTTTCTATTTTCAATTAAGAAAATCAACACCATAAATATTGAGTTGGGAGGAATACCACCTCCACAACAAAAGGTATTTCATTTTGCCTCATCACTCAAATATGGTAGAATAAAACGTTAATTTAATTAATAAAAATCATATTTATATCCTGATTATGATTATGAAACAATAAAACATATTAATCCTTTTTCCCACTCTATGGAAAATGAAATCGTTAACCATTTGTATAAATTGACTACCGCCTCTAGGGAACATTTGATTTTCATTTTTATTTTCAAAACGGCCTTACATGGATGGTCATAAGGATAATATTAAAGGACAAATATGATATTTATGATATCATTAATATAATATTTTGATAAATTGGAGAACCTATTAATTGTATGATAAAAATAGTTACCATTAATTCAATAATTAAAAACAAGTAAACTAAGAGGAAAATGATCTCCACTTTCTGAATAATGACTTCATATAAATTATTATTTCCATATAATTACTTCCAATTCTATTATATCAAACTGATAATAACCAAATAAGATCATTATTCTTATGTTATAATGATATTACAACAAAGCTGCCTCATAGTCATCCCTTAATCAGGTAAGTTCTTGTTTGGGTACAATTTACTACATACCTGAATGATACTATACATTCTATCATGAATAGATATGAGAAATTATTTACTTTTATAGTATATTAAAATAAAAAAAATATTATTTTTAGTTTAGTTAAGGCAATATAAATGTTTAAACCTTTATTTATGAAATTATCCTTTTTTATTAAGAAACACATAAATATGCCAATATTGATTCAACCTAATATATCATTACCAAAGTTAAAAGGGAATAATATTACAACTTAATAAAAAAATTGAAAATCTATTATAGTTTTTAATTTTATATAATACTTATGTAATTTTGAAATGGAAAAATTATACTCTCCTCTTTTATAAAACTAGTTCAAAATTATAAATATTACTTCCACCCAGGGTGAAAATAAGTAAATCCTAACATATATATATATATATATAGATTATTAAATAAGGTGTATATATTGTTGTAGTTATGAATATTATTCTTAATTATGTGTTTGATGAACTGAATTTAATTTTTCAGAACATTTCATGTAAGAACAAAATGAATCTGGACTAACATAATAGTGTTCTCTCAAATTACCCTATTTGAGAAATGTTTTGGTATTATGTACCTAATTTCATTTATGTGATGTATATATTTTATATGTGTGATATAATTAATGAAATTTATTTTAATGATGTTATTTTTATGTTCAATTATTGTCCCTCCCTTTGAATGGATTTTGATTAAATTGTTACTCAAGCCACATGTTTTTTCATGGTTTCAATTATGATTTCATTGAGACATGATAAATGTTATGAAACCTATTTCCTTTGTTGGTTTTTATATAGATTTAATATTAAATTAATGTTACATAAATTATTAATTCATGGGATAAAATAATACATATAAAAATCTCTTCTTTAAAAGAGTCGTGACTCAAGTGTTACAACAGTCATAAGAGTTTTTTGTAACTCAATTTTTGTTCATTGAGTTATGATCATTCACTGGAACTCCTTTCATATAAATCTGATAAATTATAAAATTCTATTTATTATGTGGTATCATGGAATTTTATTTATTTTTACTATAAAAATTCCTTTCAAAATAATTGATTGCTTATATAGTATATTTCCCTAAAGGCATTTTGATAACTTAATTCTTCTTTATTTGAGTTATAATGTTTCATCTTGTAATTTTCTCGTCTATACATGGTTTAACCCACAATAAAATATTATTATAAAATATTATATAATTCTATTTGGGAAAAAACATTTTTAATAAAAATGTTTTTTAACTTAACATAAAATGTGAGTTTTACTCAGTAGTATTTTAGAAATAATAAAACTAGATTTTCAATTCAAATTATCATGTTTGAGCTTATTCTCCTCATTTCTCCAAGATATAATTTTTGTATTTTCAAAGAACCATTATTGCATATTCCTTTTAATTGTAACAGTTTTCAAATTCATTTACATCACCTTTTTTAATTCTACATTTTAAACTGACATTCAAATTTTACTTTTCTATATATGTTAAAATTGTTTTATAAAATATATTTTATATTTTTTCTCCAAATTTAATTATTATTTTCAAAAAGGTTTACACTAATGGGTTTTATGTTTAATGATATGTCTCCAATATATATATATATATATAATAATTTAGGAGACATAACTTTGTGGTATCAAAAAATTTGATTTTTATTCATTATTTTGTTATATAGTTTAAAGAAATATTTTTGATATTGAGTTTTCTATTTATGAAAACACCCACCTATGCACCATTTGATTCACTTGGGATATTTTATTTTTCACCCGTCTATATTATTTATCAAGATGACTTATGATAATGTTTCACATCATTAACATTACCTTATTTTTGAATACTATTGTTATTCCAACATAGTTAATGTACCTTAAGTTTTTATGATCATAATGACTTTTAATATATCACTAATGTTCTTGTTTTTAATCTTTTTCCTTAGGTTTTATTATTATCTTTGACCTTATTATAATAAAATTGAACAGTCTATAAATCTAGAACAATGGCTGAAATTTTCCTATGCCAAGAAAATTGAAAACATAAGGCATTTAGCTACATTGAGAAATGGATACGTAGATCATTGGTCTATATCAATCACCTATGTAAGGGATCTAACTATTTGAATCAGCTATGTTGAAGAATCTACTGCAGAGATATTGACTATTTCAATGAACCACCTATATGATACATCATTTATATAGATCAATCAGCTACATGAATTAGTTATGTGGAGTAATCAACTACATAATTTGGATATGTGCTGGATATATCTTTGTGGGTGAAAAAAGATACATAGTTCTTTTGGCTACATCGTAATGGTTTTATGTGATTAAAAATCCTATGAGAATATGATGGCTACATGAATCAAATGAACTACCTAATGAATAGTTGTGACAAATAGGTTATGTGAAATATTTATATATGTGAAAATTAGATAATTAGATCAATTCATCTTTGTAAATTTTGAAGTGCACTGTGTTGAATTTGTTGTCAATGAGGTATGTTGTTGTCAAGGAATGGATGGATGTCAAGGAGTTTCAATATGTGAATGACAAAAGATGTGATGGTGGTTGTGATGAATGTAGAATGAACATGGTACTAAGATAAATTTCACTTAGGAGATTCACTAAGTGGCATAGGAGGTAATGGTTGAAACATTCTCCATACAGTATCAGATGATTGTAGAACTGATCTTAATGTTTCAATACTTGTATCAAGGTGATACTAAGTTACAACACTTCAAGAATGGATGATGAGGGAGCATCATCATTACATCTGACTATTGTTGAACTGGTCATTAAGTTCAAAGAACTTGTATCAACTGGATACAATGTCACAACAATGTTAGAAGTCCATGCATTGTCTTCACAATGCATGCGGAGATGAAAGTTGATCCATCCACAACTACTAAGTGGATGATGTGGATTAATGAAGACCATGCACTATCTCTTATTGCATGATGAATTGAAATTGATCCAACTTGATCTCCGATTGGTTCAATGAAGAACATTGAAGAATATATGTGATTTAGGAGCTTCGGTTGATGAAGACCCTTCAGGAATTCCATCCTAAGCAGAAATACATTATATGAGGAGAGGAGGAATCATTTTGAAGAAGAAATTGTGATGAAGTGAAGGGAGTGGAATTTGGCATTTGAACCAGGTTACATTGTTTTTAAACAAAGTACTTGTTCAATACTTAAGAAAAAATAAGCCACCAAGAAAGGCCAGCTGGGGGTCCTCACCTCGAGCGCATGCGGGACCTGAGAGTCAACCGCGCTCAAGGGAACCCTCAAGGCCATGGCGCAGTCCCTGAGGCAGAGCGCGCTAAGAGGAGCGCATAGTGGGCGCATGTAGTGCGTCCGAGTGGAAGGGGTGGGCGCAAGAGCGCGCCCATAGAGAACACGGTGCGGGGCGAAACCGAGAGGGGAGAAGATTCAATTGAGGTTGGGACGGCAGTGGGTCTTTGTTAAAGCGCAAGAGTTATGCCTTTCAGTTCGATGTGGGATGCAGTTTTTAAACCGGGATCTAATCGTAGTCGCTCGTTTGATCGCACGGCCGATCTCCACCGCTCATCGCATGTCGCCGCTCGCGATCTAATCCCGGCCGTCCAAATTCATTAAACGCCAGATCTGACGGACGAGGATTCGTCCCCTACCTCGAGCTCACCTGAGGCCTTCGTGTGAGCCACCTTCGAACTAGGATCCCTCCTGAAGATGAATTTCCAGTTCCCGGCCACCGTTGTTTGTGATGAAGGATCCATTGGGTTCGTCTCGACGTAACGAACACGATCATGCAAGAAAATGGGCATGCATGCAATGTTTGGAAGATTTCGAAGAATGCCGAGGAAAACGAAGTTGTCGAGGCTTCATGTGTTCATGTTTTGAATGGATTGGATTTTAATAAGGCCATTCATTCATTCTATGTCGCATGCACGTAGAGGAAAATAAAGGAAGAAGTCCGCGTGAAATAGAAAAGAAAAAAACGTGATTTTCGGATCGGGTTTAATGATTTTCAAAGAACCGAAAATCTCGGTGGTTCAAGATTTATCCCACGCGGATGAACCGAGGACCTCTACCTATATAACGAGAGGCCGAGACCTCTGGATTGCTTGCTGAAACTTTGAGGAGTCCCATGAGTTCTCTCTGCCTCGTGAAGAAAGAAGCCCCGCGCAACTCACTTGCGCGGATGAGGTTCATTTTTCACACCCCTTGTGTGAAAGAAGACAAGGAGGTACCCTGCGCACCTCCCTTGCGTGACAGGAAGTTCCCTCTCTGCCTGCACGCTTGCGCAGGAGGAGGATGGAGCCCTGCGGTGTTGCACATTGCACACCCGAGGACTTGCACGCTGCCTTGTGCACCCAAGTGCTTGCGCGACAGAAGAGAAGAAGGCCACTTGCACCTTGCGCTTCTTGCACTAAACCCCTACACAATAGTGGGAGAAGAAGAGGAGAAGCCACATCCTTGCACGCCTCCTTTGAGTTCGGGAGGATTATAACTACACATACGGGTTAAGTGTTTGAAGGCAGTGAAGGCCACCACATTTGTGTGTGTGCTAATAAAGAGGAAGGTCGAGACTATACCTTGTGTGTGCACCAAGTGGAGACCACACCAAGTGTGTGTGAAAAGTGGAAGATCACACCTTGTGTATGTGTTCAATAAGTGAGGAGAAGGCCAAGGCAAAGAAGAACACTTTGAGTGTGTGTGGGAAAACAAGAACAAGTGAAGGCCGAACCAAGTGTGTGTGAACTAAGTGATAATGAACACACACCTAGAAGAAGGATGAAGTGGAAGAATCTCACACTAAAGTATAACACACATTAAGTGTGTGTAAACAAATTGAATTAAGTGTGTGAAGTTCAAGTAAGGTGTGTGTGCTGAAAGTGTTTACACCTTTTGAGGGTTTATTTCACCAAGAGAAGAAAAAAGAGGAGTGCATGCTTGCATGCATGCACATGCACACGTGAACAAATCCAAATCAGCTTGTGTGCATTTTAGTTGTCCAAGACCAGGACTTCTTGAAGAGTTTTGAGAAGCCATGAAATAAGTGCATGAAGATGCAGAGTTTCCATGCACTCATTTCATGAAGTTGATGTGAAGTTAGACTAAAGCCAGACTGAAGATAAAGAAATAAGTTGTCTGAGTTTTCAGTAGGTTGAGAAGAGCCTGATCAACTGAAGTGATCAGAAGTTTTGAGCAAGACCAATAGACCTTGTCAGAGGCTGTTGAAGACTCTTGAAGAGAGAGGCCAGTTCATCCTGAGAAGAATGAGATAAAACCTGAGCAAGACGAGAAGACCTGATCAACTCATGTGATCAGAGGAAGAGAGCAAGTCCAGTAGTCTTTATCCCAGACTGCTGAAGATACTTGAAGAAGCATAAAGTGAAGAAGAGCTACTCGTGCGACTCGAGGAGCTAGGAGAAGCCCCCTGTGAGACTCAGGGTGGAAGTATTCTTCAGTGGGATTCTGAAGCAGGCCAGTGGGACTCTGGTAACACTGTAGGACGCAGTATAAAGACCCTCCTGTGGGACTCAGGAGAGATACAGTGGGACTCTGTATCGACCATTTTAATTTTAACATGTTATAATGGAGAAACCATTTTGGGGTGTATAACCAACATGGAAAGGACGTAGGCCTTTGGTGCCGAACCTTGTAAATACTTATGTCCAGTGCCTTTACATTTACTGCATCATTCGAGGAATGGTGAGAGATACAAGAAGAGTGGATCGTGGCTTTAACCAGTCATAGAGGTTTAACTGATAAGAATCAATTAGTAAATTTTTTTTAAGGGATCACTGATTCACCCCCTCCCCCTCTCAGTGATTCACACTGATATGGGCACTTCAAATTTAAATCTATCGAATTTGGATATGTGATAACCTGAAATTTGCTACATTTATTTTCTACATGGTATTTATTATAGTTGGAATAATTTCAATGATATTAATTATTTTTTTCATTCATTAATTAATTGATTAACTATTTTTAAAAAAAAATTATACTTCAAATAAATAATCAATAATGGAAACAAGTACTAGTATAATTTTATGGTTTATACTCTTTCCATGGATTCATTACGAATGGGATTCGTGAAATTTTAATGCAAAGAAATAATTTTATTGATCTGTTGTTTTATGAATAAAAGAGATGTATTTACACACCTCATAATATAATGTATGAGATCAGATGTGATATAAAATATATATGATGATATAAATAGTCATTACTACAAAAAAATCATCCATGTTCTCACATGTTGAAGATCATGTGTAATGATTTGTTTTAAATGATATGAAGAAATAGATTCAAGATCATCATCATCACTTTATTGATCATCTTTGTTGTTATCTCATAATATTCTACTATAACAAAATCCTTTATTATCAAATATCTTTGAGATTTATTCTTATTTATCATTTTTATTTTACAAATTTGAACCAAACTTATAAACTCTTTTTTTATAATATATTTAATTGTAAAGGTTCTTGGTGAATGAACCTTGAGTGATTTTATTTGAAAATTTATTTTAGATCCTAGTTTAATGCTCCTTCTACTGATTTACCAAGTGTTGACTACTTTCACTCAGTCATGTTTTCCATCATAAAATGAATAAAAGTCCCAGATAAAAAACATTTCTAGTCTAAATAACCAAACTCACTGAGAAGAGTTTTTGAATAGTGGAATAGGGTATTTCTATTCCCCAAAACCCCTCTAAATATTTATGTATGGTCTTTTTATTTGAATTTTTTTCTAATAATTACTATCTTAAAGAAAATATCATAAGTTAGTTATATCATCAAGATAAGGGGTTTTATGAAATTAAATTTTAAAATCTCAATTCTCCACTATTATTTCATTTACCGTCATTCTATGAAAACATTTAATATCAATGTATGTGACATTTAATGGTGAGAATTTTGGTTTTTTGGAATACTTGGATGCTAATATACATCAATAACCATTGTATAATGTACTATCTTAAAGCTATGAAGCCTTATGAAATTACTAAATCTCAACATGACCCTTGGGATGATGATAGTAAAGCTAGTAAGGATTTATTCTCCAAATCTAAGAATTCTATAATATTTGGAATAAGTCCAGATGTGTTACTATGAGTTTCACAATTTAAACAGGTCATGATATGTAGAAAACTATTTTAATATATTATTACAGAACAAATAGTGAGATAGATCCAAGATATAATATATCTCTACTTAGTTTAAATTATTTCATATTGACGGAAGGATAAATCATCACTCAATTAAGTATAAGGCTTTATTAGGTAGTAAATAATATTGATGCTCTATGAATATCCTTTCTTATATGAGATCAACTTTTGAACAAATATTACAGTTCTACCACAGTTATAGAGTGGAATATGTGCTACGATTATGAAATCAATAAAAGTCAATAATTTCAAAATGAAAGATCTTATTCAAACTCTTATAATGTATGAGGTCGAGATGGAATTTAAATCAAGAGATCATATATTAGTTAAGAAGAATGATAATGTTTTAAAATTATCAACTTCAATGGATTATATGAAAAAAACGGGATTGAAATAATTGATTCATCAGATGAAGATAATTTAAATTGTTATATCTTAGAAAACATGCTTTCTCGTATTTATTTAATGTTAAGGAAGTTATATAACTAGAGAATATTGTTCAAGATACCCTTCAAAAATTTCATTAAACTCGATAGAAACACTCAATATATGAGATTTTATGTATGTAATAATCATTATTATATCAAAATTGATTGTCCATAGGTTCAAGAAAACAAAAAAATGTGAAAAAGTATTTTAGGAATCATGGATACAAGAATAAATCGAAGAAGTCCAATAATTCCCCATGGAGTATTTCATAGGGCTCTAATTATGATAAATTTTCAAAATAAGAAGCATGAAATTATAAGAAAATTTTAAATATAAGATTTATAGAACACTCGCATGAGGTATATTCCTATTATTCTGCTACGCATGAAACTAAATATGAAAGTGAAAATAAATCTTATATAGAATAAAAAGAATATTGTAATATGTTGGAAACTATGTGTGAATTTGTAAAATATATATATATATAATTTTTAAAAAAATTCATATTTTGTTTTTATTAATGAAAAGAGAAAATTAAATAAAAAACTTTCAGATTTAATAACAAAATGGGACAATTCTCATGGATATTTAATTTAATATGGTAATATTATTTATAAAACAACAAAAAAAGTTCAATACTTTAAATATGTTTCAAGTGTTTTTAGAAAACGGGAAAAATATTTCAATAAAATTATTCGAAATAAAATTGATCAAGATAATAGTTATGGTTTTGTATGTAAAGGATAAAATCCAATGGTTTAAAAAATTATTTTTCCCATGTTCTAAGAAGAAAAAACCCTCTAAAATTGGTTTTTTCACTATATATAATTAATAAACTATGAAAATAATTATAGTTTGAGAAGACAAAAAATTTGTGTAGTAAAAAATTATTAAATTTCATTTCTTTAGAATTTCGTGCTGGATTTTCTAGAAAACACAATATAATATTTGTTCCCGAATCATTTATTATTAATGTTACTGAACCTATTAGGATATGGGTACCAATATAATTTATTTTTTGAATTTGAATTTTATTCTATGGGAAAAATCTCTAGGGAAAGATTTAAAAATTGAACATGGAAATTGGACTCTCAATTCATAGGAATTTATATTTGTCTAATTTACACTCCTTATCAAAATTTGATGGTGGTTATGTAACTTTTGGAGATAATTATAAATGGAAAATTATGGGAGTTAGATCTTTTTGAAATCATTGATTCATTCTCATACAAATATTTTGATATATATAAGGATTAAAATATAATATAATAAGTATTTTACAGCTTTTATATGACGGTTAATTTGATTGTTTTGCTAATAATATTTGTTCTATTTTTGATGTCAAAATTATAAAATTTAAGGAAATTTTAATGGAGATTGTCGATACACTTGATCCAAATTCGTTTAGTATAATTAATGTGAACTATTTAAATATAAAATCAAATGAATAATAGATTTTGGATGTAAGACATTAATATTTTAATGTATTTACATTAGATAAATTTTCTAAAAAAATAGATTTTTATTTACTTCACCATTAATGGAACAAAAATAATATATCTAATGAATTTCTAATGGGAAAGAAAAAAAAGTCACCTCTTGAACAAAAGATAAGGTAGTGTCTACTTTTAAACCCATATAACTTATTATTATGGATTTTTTTGACTATTTTGAATTTTAATTTAAGAGAAAAATCATATTGTATGTGTTACTTGATTATTTTCATTTATTTGTAAGGGTTTTCTTTTGTAAAAAGTGAATCCTTGTTTTTATAAGTTTTTCAAATTTCATTAAAATGAAAATGATGTAAAAAAATATTCAATATGAAGTGACCATATAGAAGAATTGAAAAACCATGAGTAAAATTAATATTGTTCAGAACATGGTATCAAATGCATATTTTCACATTTAACACAACAACATAATAATGTTATTGAATGAAGAAAATATAATTTGTATTAAATTTCAATAATAATTTTATATTAGTGTTATTCCCTTTACTCGTTTTTGGGTTGAATCTATAAATATATCATGGTATTTCATAACCAAAATCTAATAAGATTTATTATTTTATGAAAACACCCTATGATTTTGGAAATAATATAAATACCAAAGTTGGTTGGATCAATATTTTATTATATATGTTTTATATTATAAACATTAAGGATAATCTTGAAACCTTTTATCCAAAGTTTGAGTAAGAAATCTACATTGGATATTATACTACTTCCAATCCATAATGAGTTTTTACGAAAAGATCAACGATGTTTGAATAATATCCTCTTGTAAAATTTAATGAATTGATATTTTTTATCATGGGATCAAAGAAATATATGTTCTAATTGATTAGTTTTAAAACATGATACATTAACATCTCATTGAGAGTAAAAATGATGATGATTTGAAACTTAATTTTCCAAAAAAATCCTAAATGGATTGATAAGAGGAAACCATAATGTGCGGTATCTAGAAATATTAAAACTGATACGAAAAATTAGTTAGAAAAATATATAGGTTGTTTAGATAAGGGAATTAATATTAGAATATGTTCTGGAAATATTGTATATATCTCTTCCTTTTTATCTCAACTAGAACCAAAGAACACAGAAGAAGCCTTAGTGGATTAGAGTTGGGTTTCAAATATGAAAGAAGAATTAAACCCGTAAAATAAGAATAAGTGATAGTAATTAGTTAATAGAAAATTTGAATATCCTATTATAAGAGAAAATGGGGTTTTAGTAACAAAAAGGGTTATCATGGTGTGATCACTAGGAATATGGCTAGACTAGTTTCCAAAGGATATAAAAAATGAGTTATAGACTATGAAGTGAACATTGCACAAGTTGCTAGTTTAGAAGACATTAGGATTCTAGTATCCCATTAAACTCTTATTAATTTAAAATTATATTATATGGATTTCAAATATTATTTTTTAAATGTTTTATTATAGAGTAAGATTATGTTGAACAAACTATAATTTTGGACAATCCCCAGTTTCCAAATTCATTTTTCAAACATAACAAAGCACTTTATGGCCTTAAACAATCACCTAGAGATTTGTATAGACATTTAAGTAATTTTATTTAATCAAATGTGTTTTTAATCGAAATGTAATATCAAACTCTATTTAATAATGTTTCATAATTATATATTTTTTTAGTTCAGATATATGTTAATGATGCTATTTTTTATTCTATAAACATAAAATTATGTAATGAATTTTCAAAAGTACTGTGAAATGAATTTTAAATTAGCATGATAGGTGAGTTAAATATTTTCTTAGGTTTTTATATTTATATAAACGTCTTAGGGGATGTGTAAAATTAAAGACAGCGTATAATATGCTTACTGAAAATATTTGGACTTGAATGTGATAAAGTATGAAAAAATCCTATGAGTTATAATGAAAAAAATTACTTGGATGTTGTTGAGAAACCAGTTGAAAACATACTATATAGAAGAATAATTGAGGTTCTATTGCGTTAGACAAATAGTAGCAGAAATATTTCTATTTTATTATTATAATTCCAAATATTTTTAAGAAATTTTAAAAGTATCTCATTTAAAATATACCGAAAGAATATAATGGTAATTAAAAAGAAAAATTTTACTTTCTATACTTTCGCATAAAAATTCTGATTTTAAACTAACATCATAGTCATATGTTGATTTTTTTATTTTATACTAATAAGAAAGACTACTTCATTAACCTACCAATTTTTAGGTAAATCTATAGTATCCGGGTCTAGTAAGAGGATAAACACTATTAATTATCTACAGTCAAATTAGAATATATTTCTATAGGTAGTTACTTTAAACATGTTTTGTAGATTAAACACACCTTAACGAAATTTGGATTCAATTTTAATATATTATCAATCAAATTTTAGAAAACCTACCCAAATTATATTTCAAATAATCCAATAAATTATTCAATAAAATATCATATAGATAGAAGGAATATTTTATTGAGATATTATGAAAAAAAATGTTATATTACCCTTGAGTTTATCTCTAAGGATAATCAATTCGTAGATATTCATAAATTTTTTTTGCATGTGAGTGTTTTTATTTTTCTAAAAGATAATTGGTTTTATTCAAATTTATATGGGTTTATTTATCAATTTATATATATTTAAATTTTATTTTCAACATTATTTTATTAATATTTTATTCTAATATCTTATGAAAACTAAATTAGTCAATAGTGTTTCATTTTGTGGTTTTAGAAAGTAAAATAATTTATTTTAGTATATTTATATTTTATTTTATATTAAGTTAAAATCATCCTAATCCTCAATAAGGTACATAAACCTTTTGGAAATCAGATCCATGACCTAATATCAAAGTTGAATTAAATTGTTTTTTGTGAAAAGATGAGTTTCTGTTTTCTACAGAAGAGCATATTGCTTCCACGAATGTCAATTAATTCCTTGTACTTGTTTTTAGTGGAGTTGGTTGAGTTTATTCATTTTTTCCAAGGAATAAGAGTTATATTTTTCGAGAAGATGGTTTCTACACTGGGGGGGGGGACAAATAAAAGTGTTTATTTTCCTCTTCAAAACCGTTATTTTTGTGAAAAAACATAGTGAAGGATTTAGAGCCTGGATAGATTATTATGTCATGTTTGATCATAATGGTATTTCATATAGAGATAGAGTGATACATAATATTTATTTTACAGGATATGTATTTCCTATACACCTTGATAAAAAATCTAAATCTAAATCATGCATTTTATATCATGCATTTTATACATCATCAATATAATGGAGAAGTAAAATTGAATCATTACCCTTATTGTAGGATGATTACCCTTGTTATTAATATAATATAGAGATATTTAAATGATGTAGATTCCATAAAATGAAATAATTGTAATACCTTTCCATTTAGTATTCTAAAAATTATAGTTAACTTATGGGACTCAAACTCAAAATCATTAAATCTTGTTGGTCAAGAGAGTGTGGATTTGGGGGATCCATCTTAAACCTCTAAACCTAAGGATGCATCAATTGATGAGGTGATGAATTATAGGCAGGTTTGGGAGACATAAGTATCCATAAAATTACCATAGTTACTTAAAAATAGTCTTGTATTAGAGAATTCTATCCAAAGTAGAGATTCCAAAATCAATGAAGATGTTGCAATAGTCAATAACGATGATCGAATTGTTGGGAAAACTATTCTAGTTCATGAAGAGTGTATTGTTAATACTTGTTTCCTCTCTGTAATTGAGGATGACCTCGTTGATTGGAGATTCAAACATTCCAATCGGTTTCTAACGGGTTTGTTCGTAGAACTGGAAACATCCAATGATTCCATATCCATTTGGACCTACTTTTCAAAGGTACGTGCTCATTAGTTGTGGACTGATGAGGCTTAAGAATTTTCATTGGTCGATAGGATGGGAGGTCGGACTCATCACACCTTTTTTAGGGGAATTATTGTCTACTATGGGACTCTATTTATGGACTTAAGTTATGTTCATGAATCCTTATTACATTACCAAGTATATAATGATCTTTTCTTTAGATCTAACAATCAATTATTTATATGTATTAAATTTTGAGAATCTTTTATATGTATTCGAGGTTCTTCATTGATAGAGAATCATTTTTATTTGTTAGAGATTCTTAGTCAATGGTATCCTTCCATACATGAAAGTCTCTTGGTCATTATGATGACCATACTGGTTTTAAATCCACTCAGTGGGGCACTTGAACTTTATTGTCATTCAAAAGGACAAGGATTATTTCAGAGTTGGGATCGTACCCACAGATGGGCTACCTACGTATCATTTATCTAGAAAAGGAATTAGAACCCACGTAGTCCGAGTAAGGGAGTATGATGTTTATGCATGATTGATGGCTCAAAGAAAAATGACATGATTACTTTTACACTCTAAGATCACGTGAGTCATGCTCAGTGTGAGAAAGAAGTGGTATTGGTGAAACCAGAAAATTGTTTCACAAAAGATGGAATTGTGTGGGGCTTATGTATGTATGACTACCCAAAAGAGATGAATATTGGTTTTTACTTCAGGGAAGAAACCCAGGAACAAGGTCCATAATGGTATATGTACTTCATGGAGATTTGGGTACTCTAACTTGGGGTTTACTCCTGAGGAAGATTCCAAAATTAAGAGGGGACTTATGATTGGGTTTTATTCCTGAGAAGGAAGCCCAGATCAAAAGTAAATTAGGACAGGTTAAGAGAAATTGAGGATGGGGCTTACTCCTGAGGAGGATGCCCAGATTAGGGGACTGAGGGGCTTACTCCTGAAGAGGATTCCCAAATTAATGAGGACTTTCAGATTACTCCTGAGGAGGATGCCAAAATTAATGAGTACTCGGGGCTTACTCCTGATGAGGATGCCCAAATTAATGATGACTTGGGTCTTACACTTGAGGAGGATTCCCAAATTAATGAGGACTTGGACATGGGCTTACTCCTGAAAAGGAGGCCCAGATTAATGAGAAGTTGGACTAGGGATTACTCTTGAAAAGGAGTCCCATGTTAAAGATTCGCTCATCTTTAAAGGATGAGGTTGAATGAATGAACTCTCTAACTTTACTGATGTAAAGATGTGTAAATCACTATGTTTTGAGAGATGTTCCATGGAACTCCTTTCAGATAAGGATGAAAATCAATAAAACATGCCATAAATGGCATTGAAGAGCGTGTTGAAGATTTAATCTTGAATAGGAGTAGTGGAATGTAATAAGAGAAGTGAAATAGGCAGGAGAGGCACCAAAAAAGGTAGGGGCGTGCAAGTCCTGGTGGGCGCGCAGGTACTGCGTGGGCGCGCAAGTCTTGGTCGCGCAAGTATACTTTCACGAAACCTATATACTTGTGTGACAGCTGAACAGTAGGGTAATACTAGGGAGATCCTTGACCAAAGCCTTTAGAATTATCCTGAGGTACTTCCAGAAGAGTGGCGCACAAGTTTCAATGAGTAGGTAGGGAGGCGCGAGAGTGTGTCTATTTCCCTTAAGGGGAAAAACACTGAGGCACACAATTGTTAGTGAATTCTAACACTTAGAACTTATTCCCCTTGTTTATACCTTCCATTCTAGGTAAATAATTACCTTAGAAGTGTTCGGAAGACTTGAAGAAGATACTTGGGCGTTCAGAGCTCTCTATCTCAATTCTGGAAAAAATAATTTCCAACTGGGGGGGCCCACCGGGGGTATTTATTGGCTGGAGAAGACCTTGAGCTGTTTTCAAAGAGGGCGCGCAAGTCACTTGCACGACCATTAGTCGACGCGCAAGTGTACTTGCATGACAGTGAGGGAACCTGCGCGACCCAATGGTATTTGACTCCTTGTTCATGCCTTTGTCGAATTTTGATGTTTTCTTCATAGGATGAATCAGTTTGTGTTAAGGCATTTGCCTTTCCAATATTTTAGAAAATGTGATGAAAAGGAGAGTCAACAAAAGTCCCCCCTTAGAGTTGGATCCGAAAGAATAAGGATATGACTCTGAGGAGAAGAATAAAACCAAAGGGAAAGAGGTGCGTAGGTGTTCAGCATGCAACACTCATCGCGCAGGTGCGAGTCACGCAGGGTTGGAGCGCACTAGATTTTAGGAGCGCAGGTTGGCATCCTGGCCTATAAATATGCGACCATTTGTCGCGCATATATCCGACTTCTGGATTTTCAAGCACTTGCCGGGCAGTTCACCTTCACCGCGCAAGTTGCTCTTTTTTCCTCTTTTCTTCGCTGTCGCATTGCTGTCAAGGTATCTGGACTTGCGCAGTGATACCTGTGTGCCAAAAACTTGTGCGGCACATTAACACTTGCGCGACACATCCATACTTGTGCACCAAGATTAGTCATGCGCGCCTTAATTCTTTAGCCATTTTTTCAAAATCCTTCTCAAATTTAATGAAAAATCAACTTACTTAAGAGTTAATTATTCAACTTTAGTGAAAAATAAATGGCTCCCAAGAGAATTGGAATAGATGATTAAATGGAAAGCAAGTGACTTGATGATATGATAAGTTTATGAAGAAGTATCATCGCGAATTCCCCCAAAGAATTTATTTTTCTTTTTATGGCTATGGTCATCTGTGACAAGTTACTAATCCAGAAGCAAAGAACTATCTCCCATTTTCATGGTTTTAGAATTACACCAACTTTGCTTCAGCAAATATCTCATGTGGAGGAGGATTTATAAATGCTGGAACATTGGAGAAGGCCCACATGATGCATCATAGACCTTGTATGCCAGATCTGAAAACTCATAAGCCTGAGGGAAACCACATTTTTATCCTTCAATCTTCCGAAATGCTCAGATGGATCAATCCAAAGGTTGGAAGAAAAGTTGGTACATCCATCCTGGGGGAGGTGTGAAGCCAACTTGGATGTGGGAATACTAGGTGAGACAAATCTATTCATAGTTTGTCGAGGATTTGAAAGGATTAGAGATATACGAAGCTGTCTGGGTTGAGAAAACACATGTTTACAGAAATGATAACTTCGTGCCGGAGATACTCAGCCACTAGAGCCCAGAAACCAATTCATTCCATCTGACTCATGGAGAAGTTGGTATCAGTTTTTGGGGTGTCCACAAGATCTCATGGGCTCCAATTTTGGGTGACATGTATGATGAATTCTTTCCTCCCATGGTGACTTGTAATGATTCAGAGAAGACTCTTGCATTGGCTCGGGAATTATTTAAAGTCTTCCACAGGCTCAAGAGTTTAGAGACCTTATTAACTCATTCTAGAAAGTATATTCATCCGGATGAGTGGATGAAAGTATTTCTTATTGAGAAGAAAGAGAAGGAGCCAAAGGAGAAGGAGTTGAAGGAGAAAGAATCAAAGAAAAAGAAATCAAAGGATAAAAGGCCCACCCGTCCTACCACCTTCCCAAAAAACTGAGAAGAGGGGTACTCCTGGAACATTTTGGACAAATCTAGAAGCAGGAGAGTTTGAGAAATGGGGATATGAGGTAAACCAAAGGATCCCAAATAAGACTCGTCTGGCGGGCTTCTTGAATTTCTGTCTCAGCTTTTATCTCTTTCCAGTCAGGGACTCGAAGGGAGGCATGAGGCCATGGACCTTCGTTATTGCGGGAAAGTTGGATGAGGGAAAAATGGTTGGGTTGGCTACCCCCATTTTAGTAATGATTCACATGAGTTTACTTCATGTCTTCATGGGTAAATCTCTATTGAGAATAGTGGGACCATTCCATGTTTTATGGGGATGGATCGCCACTCACATCAGGACTTATAATGTACAGAATGGAGTACAAATTACTGGAAGTTCTTTTAGGCCATCAGTGTAAGAATTCCCTGGAATTTCTCTATTAGATCTTAATGCCTATGACATGAAAGTGAGGCTGAGCATGTTTAATGAATTAAACTTCATTCCCTATGGAAATCCCCCAACCAGGCGGTTTGTTGATGATGGAAAAACCAACTTGGATTGGAGGGCATACACGCTGGCCTGTAGAGATGGTGTGCTGGTCATCAGGATTGATGGAGAGATTATATGTGAGGCCTATGATCCATATAGATTTTAATGCCAATTCAAGTGTTTGCAACATAATTTTGTATCTTCCCTGTACATTTCAGGTTAGAGCAACATCCGATGGTTTATCGGCAACTGTGGTTGTTGACGTCTAGGGAGAAGACCGGGGTGGTGTTTGATCTACTACTTGAAAGAGTGGCGCATAACTTGACTACATGGTATGTCGAGCACTGGATAGCATCATACCCTAAAGGGGTGCTGAATCTCCCAGTTTATTAGGTGGGGAAAAGGAAGAGGACTGTAGAGAAAGAAACCCTTCCTCATGAAGGTGATGCTTCCCCACCTAAAGCCAATTCGCCAGATTCCTCCTCTAGGACTGGTTCACTAGATTCCCATGATGGGGATGATGAGGCACAACAACTGGAGAAGCGGCCTCGTGCCTGATATAATCCTACGGTTAGAATCAAAACACCTACTCCATCAAATCCTGGTGACTTACTTCATTGTGGTAATTTAATCACCATCACCTTATAAAGAAATAAGTCTTATTTTCTTATTCTCTATCTGTAGTTGCAGGAGCTGGGAAGAAATTGATTTCGAAGATTGTAGGACCTTCCTCGCAGCCTTTTGGTACACGCACTAAATATCTACGACCAGAGGCTGTCCAGACTTGGAAGAGTTTATACTGTGGTATTGAAACTTCCTGGTTGGATTTATTCGTGGGGCTACAACTCCCTGGAATAGGGACTCTTCTGGATTCTACCGATATTAATTTCGAAGATAGCCCTGATGAAGTGCGAGCTTATATCAGAGAGCTGTAAATGCTCATATATGCCACCAATGATTAAATTCTTGTCACCAAGTGGGTGAAGGAAATGATAGATTGTGGCACCGCTGAGGGGACTGATGAGGAGTGGCACGATTACGTGGCCCCTAAAGATGTAAGTTTTCATTCCTTAAATTAGTTGAAACTTGGTTTCAGTCGAATCTTTGTTACTCAAGGAAGTTATTTTCTTAATCTTGCAGCTTGCAAAGAAAGGAACTAATGAGGTTCCTTCGCCACAATATAGCCCTAGTGGTACTGCCATCGGGGCTGCTGCTGAGTCTACTCGTGAGTCGAGCAAGATATCTCTAGGACAATAGGACATGAATGAGGAGATGGAAATGGCTTTCCATTCTCCAATTAAAGTACCTATAATGGAGACTACCAAAACTCCCAAAAATCCAAGGAAGAAAAATCAAAGAAGGAGTAACTCCATAGCTAAACGCTTCATTAGTAGTGGGGAGTCCTTTGGATAATCATGAATTTTAAATCATGAAAAAGATTTCTCATTTTCCTTGGGATTGCAGGGGCTTCTTCAATTTCCCCTCTGAGGGAAAGGACTAATCCTCCTCTGAGGACCACAGAGGGTGTTGTGGAACAATCAAAAATTCAGGCTGAATTGGCTACTCCTGAAAAAGAGCCAGCATATGTTCCTAGTATCCCTCTTACTGTTGTTTCAAGAAGAGAAGAACCCACTTCTGGTAAGTTAACAATGCTTCATAAAATTTTGAATGAAACATCTACTGACTTCCATTCTGTGATACTTCAGGTTCAGCCCCTACATTTGAGCTTTTGGAAGCTATTGCAATTGATGCCGTGATTTTATCTGAAGATGATGTCTAGGGTCAGGGACCGAAGGATGAGGGACACCATGAAGACACATCAAATGCTCCCACTGGTGAGACTAACTTGTATTCTAATATGACATTATAGGAAATGATGGAACTTCGCGCATATTTCGATGATTTTATAAATCATGTTAAATTACCATGTAATTTTAAAGATTATGGACGTGAGTGTTATCCTTCGTCCTATTATGAAAAATTTCTTATTACATGTCTAATCATGATTGGTTCAAATGTGCGGTTTTGTCTGAGCAAGCTGTTGAACTACTCATGCTTGAAGGGGGTACAGAAAACCCTACCATTGTAGATACATTAGCACAAGTGGAGCCGAACCCAATAGAGCTTCCTCAAAATCATCCTGGAAATCCTGTCAAATCTAGGAAAGATGAGGAGGATCCTTCTCAGGTTGATGATCAACCGTTGGGTAAGAAATAACAATATTTATGATTGTAATTAATTTCTAAGACAACCGATTCTTTTTTATCCTTTGAAACTAACTAAAGCTTTCAATTAATTATGTAGGGCCATCAATTGTAGTGGATAGATTTGGAGGTGATGCCTCATCCTCTGCCCCAATGGGAATTGAAAGTGAAGAAGCTTAGGTAAGGGGGAAAGAATCAGAACATGACACTTCTCTAAGTGCAATAATCCCAGATTATACTCCCCCCGGTGACAGTGATGCTGAATCGGACCCGGAAGTTCAAAAGGCATTCCAATTTTCACGATGCAAGGTGTGGCAGAACATATGGAAAATCATATCTGAAGTGCCTCTAGAGGAGATGCCATCAAAGATTCACCGAATGTAATCCCTATTTGTCATATTGGGCCTTGGAGGTTTTTGATATGAAAAGATCCAAGCCACGGTAAAACATGTCATTTTCAGGAGGGAGCAGAAGCAAAAGTGTTGCAAAGATCTGACTAGGGTGAAACTGTCAGCCAATATTAGTGAATTTGAAGCTGTGGTATCCCGAGATGAGGTTGACTATGCTACCAAGTTGAAGGAGCTGAAGCATAAGATCAGAGATAAATCCGTCTAGCAAATGCACCTTCAGCAACAGTTAGACGCTTTTACTAGGGAAGTTGACTAACTCAATAATTCATTGGAGGGAGCTCAAACGAATGGTATGAAAGCCATTGCAGATGCCAAGAAATCTCTCCATCAGGCCGAAACGAGTGAAGTTGGCCGGGTCCATGAGCTTCAAGTAGTTGTTGATGAAGCGCAGGATGTTGTTCATCATGTAATGACTTATGTTGACAGCCTAATGTAATTTCATAGAAAAGAGAAGAGACTCCAATCTGTGGATGTCCTTCTAATTCTTTTGTATCAAATGGAATGAATTCTTTCATCTTCAATCACTTGTGCATGTATTTTCCTGCTAACTACTTTAGATTTTACCTATGACAATGGGCATAGTAAGCATAGTTTGATTTTTACCAAGATTATTATAAATAACCCTACAAACATTGAATCTTTTAGTTGATCAATATTACTTAAATCATAAAAAATGTATGTTTAGTGAGCTAGAACTTGTCTTTTATTCAGAGATCCCTTGTCTTTTATAGGCAGTATAAAGTCATGCACGTCGGACATAAAAAAGGATAATTTTTAAGGTAGAAATACCTTTGACCGAATGAATTTAAAATTGACTCAATTCTTTGATAATTTTTTTGAAAACATATTACCATACTCAAGTATGAGGAAAAAATTGTAAACTACAACTTAAGAAAATTTGAATATGAGGAATGATATGGAAAAGAGCTAAAAGGAATTAGAAGAAGTATTTCCCAAGAATGATGTTATCATTATTTAATAAACCTGTTAGGGGGCTGAATTATGCAGGGCCACCTAAGGGAATTGGTTGCATATTCATATAATAGCATCTTTTGGATGCCAGGTCCGTTATGTAGACTTTTTTATGCAAGGCCGCCTAAGGGAACGTGTTGCATAGTCAGGAAAAAGAACTCTTAGAAAGTTACCTTTATACTGCAAAAAATCCATTGAATGTTTATGGAGATTCAAATTTTCCAAAGTATAGAGTTTTTTGTATGGAAAGAGGTACTTGAATATGGAGAAGATATTTCCAAACAAGAATGTTTAAGAACTAGATGAATGTCACTCCTACGAAGCTCTAACCCAAACGTAGGGAAGGGAAAATATAAACCATCGACCTGAATATTTTCAGATCATGAAAAAGTGTATGAGACAAATATGTAAAGAATGACTATTTTTTTGTGGATCCATACATATCGTTGTTAAGACAACTAAGGACAAAATGAGGTTTTTGTCCTAAGAATGATGTTACCATTATTTTAACAAACCTGTTATAGGGTTGAATTATGCAGGGACGCCTAAGAGAATTGGCTGCATAGTCAAATAATAGCATTTTTTGGCTGATAGGTCTGTTATGTAGACTGTTTATGCAAGGCCACCTAAGGGCACGTGCTACATGGTCAGGCAAAATAATTCTTAGAATTTGGACATTATGGGGAATAGAATTCATCAAAAAGGGTTATGAAGATCTGAAAATATTTAAGGCTAGGATTATGACACATAAAATTAGGTATTGTTCAATGTATGTAAAGATACATAGATCAATGCTAACCATAATCACGTTGTGGCTGGGTCCTTAATGGAAATGTTGTACTTCACTACGTATCCTATAAGGATGGAAATCAAGCCATACGTAGTTCTTATACTACAGTTTAATGTTGTGCGGGACAAAAGGATTGGAGATCTTAGTTTAGGGTCATAGAGCTCAGACCATTATAAGAAATACACTGGGTGTGTTTTCATGGGGACTTTTCAGTCAAGGAACTTAAAGTGGAATTTGGGGTTAGGCCCAAAAGACTTGGGGCTAGATTCGAGGGACAATCTAACATTCCTACGTATCCCATAAGGATGGGAATCAAGCCCACGTAGTTCTAGAAATACCCTCTGTACAAATGTGGTCCGTACATGTGAAGGGTGAAAGGAGACTTTAGTGCAATGATGGTTTGACCCAAAATAAATGGTTCGGGCATTTCCATGTATGCACGTAGTCTTTGGAATAAAACGTGATTGAAAATCATTGTAAATAATGATTCCCTCTCATCTTATGGTATCAAACAATATTGTAGTTTATTGTCATACATGATAGAAGTATTGTACAGTTTAACGTCGTATAGCAAGGACGAAGGTGAACCAATGTAAAGATATTGATTCTGGGGGCAGTTTCACGAATCAACATAGTATGAGATGGAGGTGAAACGATGTGAAGAGATTGGTTTTGGGCTTGAACCTTGGAAGGATGCCTACGTACCCAGCATAGAAGGCAAGGATCAAAGTCTGTGTAGTTCAATTAAAGAATGAATTAGTGATCAAGTTGTTCATGGGGACAACGACCTAAAAAATGATATTGGGACTTACACGTTGTTAGCGGCCCAGAGAAAGTGTTATGGTTGAAGTTTTCTATAAGCTCACGTGAGTCATACTCGGTGTGAGAAAAAATAGGTAGCAACAACCCTAACGATGCACAGTTTAATGTCATGTAGGGCATATGAAGGGATTATGTAGTTTAAAGTCTTACAGTTATGACTATTGTTGATGCACAGTTTAATGTCATGTACCAGGGAAAAAGTATAGTTTAAGGTCATGTAGGACGTATTAAAGGACTTTTGTATAGTTTAGCATCAAGTAGCTAGGATAATGGGGACAATATAGTTTAACGTCATGTTGGATGAAAGGGGGACTGTGCAGTTTAATGTCATGATGCAAGGACAAAAGAGTACATCGTTTAACGTCATGATGGATGTATTAGGGACTTTTTCACAGTTTAACGTCATGTTGGACGAAAATGGGATGATACAGTTTAGCGTCATGTTGGACGAAAGAAAAAAATGCAAATAGTTTAAAGTCGTATGCATGGACCGTTGGTTATGCATTTTAACATCTTGCTGGACGTAAGGGACTTCTTTACAGTTTAGCGTCATGTTGCAAGAACGTTACAGTTTAACGTCGTGTGGGACGAAAGAAATGAAAATAGTTTAAAGTCATATGCATGGACTTTGGACGGTGCAGTTTAACGTCGTGGTGGACGTAAGGGACATGAAAATAGTTTAAGGTCATATGCATGGACCGTAGATGGTTCAATTTAACATCTTGCTGGACATAAGAGACTTCTATACAGTTTAACGTCATGTAGTTAGGACATCACAGTTTAACATCATGTGGGACGAAAGTAATACATATAGTTTAAGGTCATATGTATGGAATGTAACAATGTATTTTGTGTTTATACAAAATACTTATTCAGAAATCTGGCATTGGTTGGAGTCATGATTATTTCTCCATCCATTGAGAATAAATAATAAGCTCCATTGGAGTAGACCTTATGTATTGAGTAAGGTCCTTACCATTTTAGTTCAATCTTGGGAGGATTCGTTCCTGGTATCATTGGATTTCTGAGAACCAATACCAGTTCTCCCTGAACGAATGAATGAAAACAAACTTTTTTGTTGAATGGTCATGATATTCAATTCTAATAAACTTTCAAATGGTGTAGTGTGCACAATATTTTCTCATCTTACCGTTCCAATTCATCCAATCGCTTTTGGGATTGTTCATCTGTAGATGACTGATCAAAAATAGCTACTCTAAGTGAGGGTAGTTGAACTTAATTGGCAAACACTGCTTCCATTCCATATACCAATTAATATCGAGTTGACTGCGTTGCAGTGCGGGTGGTGGTCCGATAAGCCCATAAATCATGAAAGAGTTTATCAGGCCATGACTTCTAATCTTTATCCACCATCTTTTTCAGTATATTTGATAGAGTCTTGTTGAAGGCTTCTATATGGCCATTGGACACTACATGATTTCGATATGAATTATTGGATTTGATGTTGTATTCTTGATACAACTTCTTCTCCTCGGATGAACATAAGTTTGCACCATTTTCCGTCAATATGGTATGAGGGACACCAAATCTGGTAACAATGATAGACTTGATGAAGCTAACAATGCATTTAGAACTAACTTCATTTAAAGGTATTGCCTCTGCCAATTTGGAAAAGAAGTCTATAGCATTAAGAATATACTTAAACTGCTTGGTCGTTTGCTAAAGGGTAAGGTCCCACCACATCCATTTCCCATGTGGCAAATGGCCACGAGTACTAAGTTGTATGAAGAAACTCTGGAGGTTGATGAATGAAGATGGCATGTACTTGGCTTGAATGACACTTCTTTGTGAAATCAACACAATCTTGTATCATTGAAGTCCAAAAGTAACCAAGCCTTCAAATCTAATCTGAAAGTCTATGTCCAGACTGGTTGGCACCACAGATTTCTGCATGCACTTCTATCATGACAATCATTGTCCCTTCACCATAAATTCATCTGAAGAGAACTCCATCAAAACCATGCTTGTAGAGAATTTTATCTAGGTGATTTGGGCTATAATAAAGAGTAAAATTTACCACACTTCACCGGATTTGTTCTTTCTCGGCTCTATCAGGTGGAAGTGTTCCATTTTGAAGGTATTCTATGATAGGTGTCATCCATCCCATAGTATGACCATACAGTTTAGGAATGGGACTAATATCATTGATTTCCTCTGTTCTAGTTCGAACATAAGGTGAAATTGTATGACAGTGGGCAATACTGATGGTTGTTCTGTCTCGATTTGGGTCTGCCAGAGTTGTGGCTATATTAGCCAGTGCATCAGCATGAGCATTTTGTGATCGAGGGACATAAGAAAATGTCAGTTCCGTAGGAAATTCCCCCATTAACTCTCTAACATAATCATACAAAGGGATCAACTCTTCTTTTCTGATTGCATAATCCCTATTGAGTTGTTTGATTACTAGTTCTGAATCACCTTTCACCTTTATGTGATTCACTTGTGCTTAAAGCATGGACTCTAAGCCTATAATGAGATCATGGAATTCTGCTTCATTATTTGTACCACCTTCCCACAATAATAAGGAATAAGGTAACACTGCATTTTCCGGGGAAATAAGAATAACTCATAATCCAACCTTGTTGAATTTAGGAGCTTCCATTTTCTTCCCTGTTGGACTTCTGGAAGCACCATCAAAATACATTTCCCATACCTAAGGACTATCCTAAATAGAGAAGTCTTCCTCATCAAGGAGTTCAATATCTGATGATGTGTCTTCCACTGAAGGGTGTTCAGCCATGAAATCAGCCGGATCTTAGACCTTTATTTCTTTTTGAGAAACAAACTGAATGTTGAATTGCTGTAAAATAACTTCCCACCTTTCTAGACATCCTATAAGCATTGGACGACTAAGGATGAATTTGAGCGGGTTATTGCGAGATAACAATCGGACCTCGTGATGTTGCAGGTAGTGTCTCAACTTTTTAACTAGAATGATTAATGTCAGGTATCACTTCTCAATATTTGAATACCAGGTTTCTGCTTCAATCATAGTCTGATTGAGATAATAGAGGCAGTTTTCATTCCCAGCATCATTCTTCTGAGCAAGAAAGGCACCCATGATCGCTCTAAGGCTGTCACGTAGAGGATAAGTGTCCATTCTTCAACAGGTGGCATAGGTACTGGTGGGATCATGAGGTATTTCTTGAGAATATCTAATGCTTCTTGACATTCTTCAGTCCACTAGTAAGTGACTCCCTTCTTCATCAATTTTGTGAAGGGTAAAGTTTTGCCTGCCAATTTGGCGATGAAATGCCAAATATAGGCTAAATGTCCTTAAAGTCCTATTAATTCTTTCAAATTTTGAGGAGGTGATATACCAAGGATTGACTTGGTCTTCTCATGATCGACTTCGATACCACGATGGCGTACAACAAAGCCAAGGAATTTTCATGAGGTTACCCCAAAAGTACATTTTAAGGGGTTCATCTTCAAATTATGTTGCCGAAGTTTGTGGAATATGATTTCCAAATCAGCCAAGTGATTAGACGGTTGTTTGGATTTGACCACCAAATCATCCACATAACATTCGACAAACTTCCCTAAAAATGGTTTGAAGATACGATGCATGGAACGCTGATATGTTGCACCTTCATTCTTTAATCCAAAGGGCATTACCTGATAGTAAAACATGCCCTGAGTGGCTTTGAAAGCTGTAGATTCCTCATCTTCTGGATCCATTCAGATTTGATTATATCCGGAATATCCATCCATGAAGGAAAGTGCTTAATAGTCAGTTGTTTCATCGATTAAAAGTTCTGTAATCGGAACTATAAAATCATCCTTAGGACAATGCCGATTAAGATCTATGAAATCAATGAAAACTCTAATTTGCACATTATTCTTTTTTCACTGGGACAATATTAGCCAACCACTTGGCATATTGAACTTCTCTGATGAAGTTAGATTTGATAAGCTTATCCACTTCACCTTTAATTTTGGAAGTATAAGTTGGGTGTGTTCTTCTTGCGGCTTGCTCAAATCCTTGATGTTCTTCTAGTAAACCCAATTGATGAGTAGCAACATCAGGATCAAGTCTGGGAATATCTGTATAGTTCCAAGAATATATATCTCAATATTGCTTTAGAATGGAAATATACATCTCTTTCTCTTCAAGAGTCATGGACGCACTGATTAAAGTGGGCCGTGGATCTTCTTTTGTACCCAAATTTATTTCTCTGAGTTCATCCATGGTGGTAGAGATACCCTCTTCAAATTATGGAGGATAATCCCTGAGATCTTCCCCTTCATCTTCATCATTTTTCACTTCTTCTGTTTCTACTTCCATAGTAGATGATGAAGTAGAATTTCCATGATTAAGAGAGATGTTAAAATTTGAACATCTTGAAGAAGAGGATTCCATTTCTGACCCAATTGATAAGGAAGGGTCTTCCATGGGTAATAAAGAGAAGATGATGGATTGAGAATCAACATCATCGTTCACCTCTGGTATTGCTATAACTTCTTCTGGGCTGGTTGGTGACATATAGACTAGTTGTATTTCAGCAGATGAAATGAGGAAATCTCCGTTTGAGCTTTCATAATTTCCGGGTGGATCACCAATTTCTCCCATGTTGTCTGGCTCAATTGCCGTAATTGAAATTATAGATATCTCCATAAGAGTATTTTCATTTGGGTATATCCTGTCAATTTGACTGATAGGCAACACATAATCTGTACACACAAGCGCAAATGGATTTACTGGAATCTTTTCCAAACCATACGGAGCATTAACTTTGGTAATCCACTTTGTTGTGGATTCCTCCTTTCCCTTCATGTGATAGAATTCCGCATCAATGTATTGAGATTCACATGTCTTGAATGGGGCCTTATCACCATACAATGTCCCAACATGACCATCAAAACAATACTTGAGACATTGATGGTATGATGAACGGATAGCCACATGTTGATGTAGCCAGGTTCTTCCAAGAAAGATATTGAAGGCTGAGTCATGATCAACAACCATGAAATATGAATTGGATACAAGATCTCCAAACTGAATTCTGAGTGTATGTTCGCACAATGGTTCTTGTTCATTTTTATCATACCCTTGTAACATCATAGTAGAAGGAGATAAATCAGATTATGTGCGACCCAATCGATGAAGTGTATGAATGGGCATGAGGTTGACTATAGAACCATTATCAATGAAAGATCTTCGGATGTCTACATCATTGACCATTACAGATAAGTACAATGGTCTAATATGACCATGTATGACATCATCTGCATCTGCATCTTTGAAAGATGTAACTGCATGGCATTCCACAGGATTATTCTCTATATGATAGACTTCAACTGCATCAATTTCAGTTTCAAACTCCTGAGGACTTGAAAAAGCCTCGATGAGTGCCTCTCGAAGATCTTTTGATAGATTCAATGCATCCAGAATTGATAACTTGGCTGGTACTTGGGCCAGGTGTTTCAATATATCATTCTTTTGATCCAGAGGTCTGTGTTTCCCAATAATAATATGTGGTTTAGCAGGTGCCTTGGAAGTTGATGCTTTGGAAGTTGATTCATCTTGTATCGGGATAGGAGTTGGAAATATTCCCAGATTTGGAAGATTAGACTGATTAGATCCATATACTTGTTTAGAGGATGCAGATGGAACCCCCAACCGATCCTCTAGAATAACTATGCAGGACTGCACATGCTATTGGTGGAAGAACATTCTCGTTCTTGTTGAGCTCACTGAAGGGCTCTGCAATGAGTTTCTGCTGCATACACAGTTCTAGTAGGGGTAGAATTGGAATAGTGGATTCTAGGATATCCATGTCTTCCTATTTATCCCAGACCCCAGGAACTTCCTCTAACTCCTCTGTTTGATACAGGGAATTAAGGCTCATTGAAATCGAAACTACTACTGGCATAAGAATCTGTTAAATGAATCATGTTCATAGAACCAAAGATTAACTCTTCATCTGATGAAGACTCTTCCTAATTATCCAATTTATGTTGTGCCATTTAGTGGGACGGTGCCCGTTTCTTTGAATTAGATGGCATGAAGTCTGCCAGAGTCAAAGACAACTTAGGCTTTGACACATACTCATCTTCCTCTGATTGCTCTTCTTTCTTCGAACTATGCCACCCTTTTGAATATTTTCCCTCTGAAGAGGATTTTTTTGTGACATCCATAGCATAATACACAATTGGTTTCTTCAATTACGTTTGAAAAATGGCATGAGTTCAGTTGATCATTTTCCTGACCATCCAATCATCATATTTCTGCGTATTTTTGCTTTTCACTTCTTGCCATTCGCCTTTTTCCACTGGAACTGTAGCAGTAACAAATGCTACCTGGGCTGAAGAGACCTTTAGTTTGACTTTTCCCGAGTCGACCATCTTTTTCAGGTGGTCATTAAAGACAAAACACTCCTGGATGGGATGCCCCAACATTTGATGAAATGGGAAATAATTGGGACAGTCTTCATCTCCTTCCTTGTTTGGCCTTTTGGGCCTTGGAAACTGAACCACATTATTTTCTTGAGCCAAAATGTAGTAACCAGGAACTTGTTCATTTTGAAAAGAATAAACATTAATCTTCAACTCAATAAAATTTTTCCGTCTTTGATCTCTTCGATTGCCTTGACAAAACGGTCTCTATTGTTGACGCACAGGAGGTGGATCCCTTCAGGAAGATGAAGGTTTTGAAGTAGAAGAAGGTACAGGTGCTTGCTTAAGCATACCTGTATCAGTCTCTGCTTTACCCATTCTTCTTCCTGGAACTGATGGAATTACATGAGATTTAGCCTTAGCCTATATAAGAGAATCTTCAGTCTTCTGAGCGATTGAAGTAAGGTATCAAAACCCTCCTGGGTATTTCACAGGGATCAATGGCATGTGTAATTCGTCACACAGATTTGCCACATAGATTGGCAACAGTTCTTCTTAGTGGAGTGCTAATCTTAGGGAATATGTTAACCCCTTACAGTGAGCAAAGAAATCTGAAACCCTTTCATTTTCCCTTTTCATACAGTTTGTAAGATCAAAAACTGTTTTCCTTGGCAAAGTTGAGCTGAATTGAAGAAAAAATCATTGACAGATATCTTCCCATCCGGTAATTGACCGGGATTTCCAGCTTGTATATCAAACAAGAGTTGGTCCTTTCAAGGTTTGCATGAAGCATCTGAGTGTCACTACTTCTTGCTGTTCCATATTTCTCATCATAGGATCGCAACAAGATACGTAATGCGTCAAATGATGTTCAGGAACACCTGATACATTGAAATTAGGGAATATAGAGTTCTCAAAACATGATGGGGGACGGATTGAATCTACCCATTTAGGGTAAATACTCTTTTCTGGTTGAACCTGTACATGTTTCTCTTCCATAGTCTCTAACCGAGATGTTAATGACTCAATGGTAGTTATTAACTTTTGAGAAACATCCGGTTGAACATGGACTTGGGCAGTGAAATAATTGGAGTCTGGATAGGTGTGGTAGCTTGTACTGCAACTGATGGTAGCACCACCGATTGTTGTTACACTTGACCCATAGGATTACACCTGTGAGGGTGTACTGATAGAGTAGGATATTCTTGATCCATATCAGTAGCTGCAACAAACTCCCTTGGCTGACAGACTCCAGCATGCTTAGGAGGAAGACTACCTTGAAGTAGTTCTGCATTCATCCTTCTCAATTCCTTCATTTATTACTCTTGTTTCACAAATCTCTGCCCTAGTGATAGCGATTTTCCATCTCCAGAGGAAGGGTATGTAACTTGATTCTTTCTGTTCCCCTTGTTTGATCCCTTTCGGAGAGGGGGAAGTGGGTTATTTAAAGGAACACCCAGATTCTGGGTAAACCATTGATTTCGTGTACGCAGACCTTCTTCATTTGTGTATGTGTGTACAACTTCTTCACCAGGAACCTCTTAATCTGAGTCCCCTTAGTGAGCCTCATGTTCTCGAGGATCAGCAACAACGGAATTAATGACATTAATTGACACATAACGCATCACATCTCTTCTATTAGCATTTATGTGATATTGTCTTCTGTCATGCCCCTGATGAGACATTTACTTTTGTTGATTTGATCCCTTAGGAAATTCTTGGAGAATCGTAATTTGGAGATAATTTCTTGATAATTTGGCTCTTCGTTCCTCTTGTGGCTTCTTCCCCAATCGCGAGAAGACCAACTTTCGCTGAGGAGGGGATTGATGTTTTGAAAAAGTCCCCATTCTAGTGGACTGGGGATGTTCCTGTTGTTCCCGCTCAACTCCTCAAATCTTATTTGTTGATTCTGAGGGTTGGTTTAAAAGATTCCCCAGTCTAGTGAGTTGGGGTGGCTCTTGACATGCTATGTCTAAGACTTTCTTAAAATCTCTCCTGATCTTGTGGACCATGGTCCGTAAATTATCTTTATGCATCAATCGACATCAACTTTTATCACCTGGTTCAATAGACCGTTGGATGATTTATGACACTTCTGACACTTGATTATGTGCTTGATCCATATGAGAGGCCTATTCAATATTCTCGTTTGCTTGATATAGGAGTAATTCAACAACTTGTTCTCTTTATTCTTGACTTTGAGAATAACTAGTTGAGGCCTGTTATTGGGCAAGCATTTGATTTCGCACAAAACCAGCCAGATGTGGCCAATTCTGGGAGATAAAATTGCATGAAACCACCTTTGGTGGGCTTTGTTGATTGGAGAGTACAATGAAATGTAGTGCTCCATGAACACCACATCCCCTGATATTAATACCAGATGGGGCATTGGAAATTAACTGATGAAATCTTCTTAGTGCGCCATGGCATGAACGTTGAAGGGATCTCCGCTGCTTTTCGGCCTTCATATGTCGAGAGACTGAGAGAGATGCCAAATAAATCTAGAATTGTAACCCTTATATTATCTTGACATGATTTTCATATTCATCATAAGATAATATTTTCTTTTTCAACTGACAAATATCTTCCCATATGTTGAGACCAATGTCATCAATCCCATCTTCTGTCAACATATATGGAATGTCATACTGAGAGTCAGCCAAAGGCCAAAACATGACTGGCACTTCACCTTTCACCAGTTGTTTTCTCATATTCAGTACTTCCTCATTATCATTAAATGAAAATTCTTCTACCTGATTTGACCAGAGCTGGTGTTGTCCTGTTGCTTCATTGGATTCAACAATACTGGTAGAGAATCCACTGATCAAATTAGATGATAAATGACCCAGGGGTGGTTTGGAGAGTGACCTATGCCCCGGGATATCTTCTGATTGAGAATGTATTTCTCCTGCTAGCGATAAAGCATTAGACATGACTGGTTTCACAATTGAAAGTGCTTCAAGATAAGAGGGCTTTCTCGGCACTACATTGTCCACTGGAGCATTTTCCGGGCAATCTGCATCACTACTGCAGAGAGGACTTTCACAGCGAAATTTATCATCATGGGGAGGACCACCATGGTGAGTTACAAGAAAAGATGAGATCTCATGCTCCTTGGTCTTCTGGCCACATATAGGGTTATTGTAGCTCTCATATGAAGATGAAACTTCATGATCGACCGAACTGGCATGAAGCAAGCCTTCATGAGGAAGTGTCTGTTGAAGTCCTTCGGAATTAATGTTCCCATTATTGGGAAATGAGGGAGTAGAATCTTGGATTCTAACAGATAACTGTCCAAGGGCTTCAAGAACTCCAACATCGAGAAAATCTCTGTTACAGATTGGCTCTTGATTTCATGACTGTGCTGGGCGGGTGATTTTCATATATGCCTTCTTACTCGCCTTGGAAAACACTTGTTGAAAAAAGTGGATACATTGAGTAGGTGTATGTGCTTGATCAGGAGAAATGGCCAGGTTAGACTGACGATCTCCACTCAAATCAGGTGTATGTGCCTGACTTGGTTGTCTGTATGATAAGGAGAGTATGCCCCACAACCCTCTTGGACTAGAAGAGAGGTGTGTATCTTCTTCAGAGTGATCTTTTGATGATTCACTCCACTGGTAGGGATATATTTTCAATTCTTTCCCTGTGATGCTGCTGAAGCTGTTATAATATCCTGAAAGGCATCCATAATATGAGCAGGGATTTGCTTCTTCTCTTTCACCATTGATAGAATATGCTTGGTGACTTCAGCTATCGGAACTGGGATATATGTCTATACCGTGCATGAAGTAGGTGTGTGTTCCTACTCCTTCCCTCCTTTTCCTGTTAGTGAATCCTGACAGTAATCATGTTTAGGGGCAGAGAGTTGAGTCTTCCTCCTGTTTGTCATGGGAGCTTTCAGATTGATTTCTCCTGGTGCTACCAAGCGATACTGTTGGTAGGATTGATCAATACTAGCAAGTGTATGTGCCTGCTGATTGTACTTTTCTGAACATGGTTTGCGAGATCCATCATATGTAGTCAGATAAGCTTGCTGACTAGTTGATGACGTATAAACATGTGTAGGTTCATGCCTATAGTACTCTGCCAGAATTTCCTAGTGGGATTGGCGTGCTGCTGCCAGACGAGTCTGCTAGATAGTGGGATTAAAACGTATGGGTGTATGTGTCCACTCATTTTTTGCCACAAATTTAGGTTGGTGGACTTCTCCAGAGATGGAAGAGATGATAAACTGCTCACTGTTGACTAGATTTTGCCTCTGGAAATTCGTCTTGCCTGCTTGGGTTCGAGGAACCTGAGCCGAATGCCTGGAGACGATACCCTTATCATGTTGAGGGTGCACAACCGCACGATTCTGGTGGCGATTATTGATGGGATCCCTTGGGAAGGACTCCTTTCTCCTTTAATTAAGTCCCTGAGGGGCCTGCTCATTCACCTACCATGAATATGGGAGTGAGTGGTGATTGCATTCTAGGGATAATGACCCAAAACGGTTGGAGACGGTGGTTGGAACCACCTGCTTCTTAATCACTGGTCGTCATTGTCTGGGTGACCGGTGTGAGTTGTTCACTTGGAGGGATTGTCAGGGAGCCTCCAGAGTTAGAATGAAACTGTGTTGACCGTACTCTTTAACCAGTGCATTTGATACCCATCATTGAAGACGCTGAGTAGGTGATATCATCCTCAGAGTGGAAAATGATCCAGAAGGAGTAGCAGCGGTGGCATTTGCAGCAAATGCTTTTATAGCAGACGTATTCACGGGTCTGAATTTCAGAGATTCCATTTTGGAAATGCATAAGATCCTGGAAAAGAGTGACTTTTTGATATAACAGACGTAATCAAGATAAGTCTGGCCACCATATCTTTTGGATAAGCACATATGTTATTGATTGTTTTGTTGGCCCTCTCAGTGAGTTTTAAATAGGGCCCTAACAAATAAGTAAAACATCATTTTAACTTGGTTAAGGATTCACGTCGGGTTCACCATTTTTTGTTTCCTCTATAGAAATGAGGATGAACTCATTGATTGAAGGTTCAAACATTCCAATCGGTTTCTAACGGGGTTTTTCATAGAACCTGAAACATCCAATGATTCCATATCCATTTGGACCTACATTCCAAAGGTATGCGCTCATTAGTTGTGCAGTGATGAGGCTTAGGAATTTTCATTGGTCGAGAGGATGTGAGGTCGGACTCATCACACCTTTTGAGGGGAATTATTGTCTACTCTGCAACACTCTTTATAGATTTAAGTTATGTTCGTGAATCCTTATTACATTACCAAGTATAAAATGAGCTTTCCTTTAGATCTGACAATCAATGATTGATATGTATGAAATTTAGAGAATATTTTATATGTATTCGAGGTTCTTCATCAATAGATAATCATCTGTATTTGTTAGAGATTATTAGTCAATGGTATCCTTCAACACATAAAAGTATCTTGGTCATTATGATGACCACACTTGTTTTAAATCCACTCAGTGGGGCACTTGAAGATTATTGTCATTCAGAAAGACATGGATTATTTCAAAGATGGTATCGTACCCACAGATGGGCTACCTACATATCCTTTAGTTAGAAAAGTGAAAGGCGCTGTCGTGGGTGCTTTCAAATGATATTGTTTCTTTACTAAGTGCAGCACAGTGGCTGACCTAGGTCGTTCTCTTGAGGAGGACTTAGTTTAACAACCCTTATAAGGATTTAAGAAACCAAAAAAAAGAAACAAAATGATAAAATATGAGGTTGGTTTGATTGAAAGACTTTTAGAACACGAAACAAAACAATCATGGCAATCAAGGAGTAAAAGACAATCGCGAACACTGTTTCTTTAAAAGAACTACTATGAGAAGTCAAAGCCAATCTAATCTACCCCTTCACCATTCTTTAATCATTATCCCATATGATTATAATTCATTAAAATGTGACCCCCTAACATTGTCATCCCCCGAACCCTACAGAATTTGACACAACCACATGTATTTGAAGAAATGAGCACTAGGTTGTCTTTGAGACTTCCAATCGCAGTACCCTACTTTGATTGTGGTCCAAATCCAACTTATGATCAATGGTCAATTAGGGAATAACCTCCTCTCTATATTTGAGAATCAATTAAGTTTAGGGATGAGAGTTGAACCTTACAATTCTATCCCAAGTTGATTAGATTTTACAATTGATGTTTGTCTCTCTCGATTCACACAGGACCGTCCTCGCGGTTAGATGCAAGTCGAGTGAGTTCCTTACAACTTAAATCTCAATTAATTGATCACAAATTATGAATTATAGTATGTTCACGGAATTAAAATTAATAAATGAAGGTGGTAGGGATTAGATCGACTACGAACAAAACTACTCTTCCATGGTTGGAATTTTCATTGTGGAGACGTTTTGCATAAGCAATGGATTGAAAGGGAAATACCCAATCTTGTCTCCACTCTAAGATTCCAGAACCAAGAAGCAAAAAAGAAGATAGTAAAAGAATAAAAAAGAAGATTTATTGAAGAAATGGAAAAGTTACAACCATGAAAACAATGAAACACAAGTGGAGGTGGGAGAGGAGAGACTTCTTGGAAGAGATCCTTGCACAAATCCTCACTTCTTCCAAGGGGTTAGAGGAGTTCCTAGGAAACCAACTCTCGGATACACCTTACCCAAGCTCCGAAACAGCCTCCTAAAGAGTGAATATGTCCTTTAAATAGAGTTGGGGAGGGCTAGGGTTACAAATGGTTTCAAGTGTGAATGTGGAAATTCGGGAAAATATTTTAATCCATGTTGCACCGCCTGTTTGACCTCCAAAACGCACGATCTAGGTGCTCTCCCAGAAGATTGATTTGCGCCGATTTTTTCTTTCTAGATGCTCTCCAAATTTGGGTCACATCCAAGCACGGATAAGAACGTTATGGCCCAAATACAGAAGCACTATCCATCCCAGCGAGTCCAGTCCAGCTTTGTCTTAATGGCCCATTTACTCCAAGTAAACCCACGATCTAACTCCAATGGCCTGAATGAAAGTTGTAGAATATTTAGTGAGGAATTCGGTCACATATTATTTAGTTCCAATTCTGGAAATAAAAATATTTATTTATAATATACCACAGTGCACTTTAAAAGGGTAAAACTGGAATTTTCATCAAATTTTCAATTGAGTGATCTAATCCCAAATATCCCATAATTGATCATATATAACACAATGTGAGGAATGTTTGTCATTTATTAGCAATAAAATATTCAACAAAATAGTGTTTTATCAACTCCCCCACACTTACCCTTTTGCACTCCTGGGCAAAACCTCATGTCAAGTAAACATCAATATCAAATCAAAACCAATTTTAAAACACATATCCTTAAGATCAAGAAATTATACACCAAGAAACAAAAGATATCATGCCTCATATAAAACCTTATTTAAAGTCCTCCATTTATATCATTCAATATATTTCCACTTCATTTATCCTCCCATGCACAAAACACTTACCTCGCTTGAATTTTCTCTCATCACTCAAATATCATTTTTTTTGCAATGGCTTTCTCATCCAAACTCATACAAGGGTCACCATAGGCTTGATAGATACCTACATCGCTACCCGATGTGAGTCAAGGACATATGTTTATCATGGGGACATTTCAGGGTTTTTCTGTGGCTTTCGGTTGGTAGGATTAAGATGTGAAAAACTCTGAGGCTGAATGAGGAGGGCTTGACTCTTTTGAAGCAAAATTGCATTAATCTAATTTTCACTTAAATATGGTCTTCTCTTCAATCCCCATAGTATCAATTCAGCTCCATCATCATGAAAAGTCATGAAAGGTTTACATCATTCATCATTTCAGCATAAAAAATGTCAATCTTCTCAAACATGATTTTCTTGAAAGCTCCAGATAGGCACAGCTTTCCACCTCAATTAGAAGCTCCAGAAAAGGCACAGCTTCACTTGTCATGAATGCTCCAGAAAAGGAACATCTTTCAATATAATTACTTTCATTAGCATAAAAAACATCTCTTCAGAATTTAATTTTCCACCCAAAGTATCACAGAATGTGGTGGCAAAACACAAGACAACTTCCCCCACACTTAAGCTCAACTAGATTATGCAATTTCCCTTCAAAAGTTGGTTGGATAGGGAAAATTGGCTTGTAATGTGGCTAACCTAACAGGATTTGCATGGATTCTATGGGCTAAAAGGATTAAATATACAAGGTAGGCCATTATAAAAAAAGTATTCTTTGAAATAGGGGCTTTAATACCAAACAAATGCCTCAATCATTTAAACATAAGTACCTCAAATCCTCAAGTTTTGACAGGAATAGATCAAATTCTGGTTAAATCAAGTATGGTTTGGTTCTCTCAAAAAGCGAGGTGAATGTAAAGAATATGAAAATAATAGTTTAGAAGCCTCACAGGAAAGTGATTTCAAATATAAAGACAGTGATATTGGCATGGGATTCAAAATTCAGCGTACTTTTCATGAAATTACTAAATATTTGAACTTGAAACAAAGTCATTTCAGCATTTATTTAAGCTTAGTTTCAAGGGGTAAATTTTTTCACTTATTGATATGGATTTAAAAATGGTGATGAGAATAATTTCAGCCCAAAAGTTTCAAAACCACACAGAAAATTGTAAAATAAACACACAAAATTTGAAAAACACACATTTTTTTGGGTTTTTTTGTGAACAGGAAAGCAATTGAAATTACTAAACTAAAAGGTTCCCTCCCCCACACTTAAAATATTTCATTGTCCTCAATGTGAACCTATGAGATGATATATGCACATGAAATGCATAATTTTTAAATAGGACAAATAATATAAAAGTGAAAGGGTTAGGAACAGCCTGATTTGCTCAAGTGATGATGGGGTCATGCAGTGTGATAAAATCCACTGCATCAGTAGGAAGTCCCTCAATGTATCTCTTTAAACATTGCCCATTGACTGTAAATCTCCTTCCAGTGTCCTCTTGTGTGATCTCCACTGCACCATAAGGAAAAACATTAGTCACAACATAAGGACCTAACCATCTGGAACACAACTTACCAGGAATCAGCTTCAGTCGTGAACTGTAGAGAAGGACATTCTCTCCAACATTAAACTCCCTTTGTTGGATCATTTTGTCATGAGATGCTTTTGATCTTTCCTTGTAGAGCCTTGAGTTCTCATATGATGATAATCTAATCTCCTAAAGCTCTTGAATTTATAGTTTCCTTTCGATTCCAGCATGGGCCAAATCCATGTTTCATTTCTTTATAGCCCAATAAGCCTGATGCTCGACTTCCACTGGGAGATGACATGCTTTCCCAAAAACAATCCGAAATAGGGACATACCAATGGGGGTCTTGTATGCTATTCTATAAGCCCACAATGCATCATCCAAGCGCTTGCTCCAATCCTTCATATTTGGCTGCACGGTTTTCTCCAAGATTTGTTTCAACTCACGATTTGAAACCTCAGCCTGTCCATTTGTTTGGGGGTGGTTTGGTGTTGATGTTTTGTTTGTCACCCCATACTTTCTAAGGAGGGAAGCAAAATTCCTATTGCAAAAGTGTGTCCCTTGGTCACTAATGATGGCCTTTGGTACTCCAAACCTGCAGAAAATTTGAGCCTTGACAAAATCCACTACAACATGAGAATCGTCAGTCCTGGTGGGCTTGGCCTCCACCCATTGACTCACATAATCAACAACAACCAAAATATAAAAAAAATCCAAATGAACTAGGAAAAGGACCCATAAAATCAATGCCCCATACATCAAAAATCTCACAGAATAGTATGGGTTGTTGGGGCATCCCATGTCTCCTAGAAATGTTCCCATTGTGTTGGAAACGAGAGAACGACTTACAAAACACATGGGCATCATGGAATAAACTAGGCCAATACAATCTAGAGACTAAGACTTTCCTAGCTGTCTGTTGGGGTCCAAAGTGTCCACCACAGGCAAGTGTATGACAGAAATGTAGGAAAGACTCAAACTCATGATCTGGAACACACCTCCTAATTACTTGTTCACTGCACATGCACCAGAGGTAAGGATCATCCCAAACATAAAACCTAGACTCACTTTTCAATTTTTGGACTTGATGTTTCTTTAAATTTGCAGGGATTTCAGAGGCAACAATGTAGTTCACTAAATCAGCATACCAAGGATGCGTACCTGAGATAGAATAAAGATGCTCATCGGGAAAAGTGTCCCGAAGTGGTACCTGGTCCAAGGTGGCATCCTCTAGTGTGTGAGTAAGCCTACTCATGTGGTCTGCCACCATGTTTTCTAACCCCTTTTTGTCCTTTATCTCGATGTCAAACTCTTGAAGAAGGAGCATCCAACGGATAAGTCATGACTTTGCATCTGGCTTCTTCAGGAGGTACCTCAAAGCTGCATGGTCAGAAAAAATAACTACTTTAGAGCCCAATAAATATGAACAGAATTTATCTAAAGCAAATATGACAGCAAGAAACTCCTTTTCTGTGGTTGTGTATTTTGATTGGGTTGAATCCAATGTTCTTGATTCATAGGCAATCACATGTGAACGTCCTTCCACCCTCTGAGATAAGACAGCTCCAACCGCGAAGTTGGAAGCGTCAAACATAAGCTCAAATGGAAGGTCCCACCGTGGGGGCTGTATGATAGGTGGAGTGGTTAGACACTTCTTTAGCTCATCAAAGGAAATCCTACAATAATCATCAAACACAAAATCAGAATCTTTTTGAAGTAATCGTGACATAGGAAGAGCGATCTTACTAAATTTTTTGATGAAGCACCGATAAAATCCTGCATGCCCTAGGAAAGATCTAACATCACGCACACATGAAGGATAGGGTAAGGATGAAATAATGTCTACCTTAGATCTATCAACCTCTATCCCATGTTTTGACACCACATTCCCTAAGAAAATGCCATGCTCTACCATAAAATGACACTTTTCAAAGTTCAGGACCATATTCTTCTCAATACAACGATTCAACACCTTTCCCAAACTACATAGACATTCATCAAATGAAGACCCATACACAGTAAAATCATCCATAAATACCTCCATGCAGGTCTCAATAAAATCAGAAAAAATACTCACCATACATCTCTGGAAGGTACCTGGGGCGTTGCAAAGTCCAAATGGCATCCTCTGGTAGGCAAATGTTCCAAAGGGACAGGTTAATATAGTCTTCTTCTGATCCTCTGGAGCTATAGAAACCTGAAAATATCCAGAAAATCCATCCAAGAAACAATAGTGTGTTTTCCCAGCTACTCTCTCGAGCATTTGATCAATAAATGGGAGGGGAAATGGTCATTACGAGTGGTCTGATTTAGTTTCCTATAATAAATACACACAAGCCAACTGTTTTGCACCCTAATTGGAACTAAATCATCTTTCTCATTTTTAACAATAGAAAAAGCAGTTTTCTTAGGCACAACCTGAATTGGACTTACCCACTGAGAATCTGAAATGGGATATATTATACATGCCTCGAGCAATTTCTCAACTTCTTTTTTAACAACTTCTAGGAGGGTGGGATTGAGTCCCCTTTGTGGCGGTCTCACCAGTTTAGCCCCATCCTCCATGTGAATCCTATGCATGCAAATGGAGGGGCTAATACCTGATATGTCAGCCAAGGTCCACCCAATCGCCCTGATGTTCTCCCTCAAAATATTCAAAAGCATCTCTTCATGTTCAAAAGGGAGATTGTTAGCAATGATAACAGGTAATCTCTCACCATTCAACAAGTATGAGTATTTCAGATTCGGTGGCAATGGCTTGAGTTCCAATGAAGGAGGGTGTAGTATGGATGGATAAATTGATGCAAAAAAAATATCTGCACAATGAACATCAGTATCAGAATAAAAATCATCATAAACAGAGAATAAAGCACCAAATCCATCAGCATACTCAGTAGCCATGTCATAATCAGAGTTCACATGATCAAAATCAGAATATGATTCCGTTTCAAAATCAAATCTTAGAGATTCTTGTTCCTTAAAAACGGATGTAGAAGTACTATTAGACATCAAACTAGAACCAGTACTCATAATCTCCCTAAGCATAGGACAATCCAATTCCATGATGTTTTTACATGGTGGTTCAAAATGGGAGATAACAAAAGCAGAATGGTCCTTTGAGGGGTACTTCATGAAATCCATAACATTAAATATCACAACTTCATCTCCAAAATCCATGGAAAGTGTACCCTCATTGACATTTATGATAGTTTTTACAGTTTTGAGGAAGGGTCTACCTAAGATAATGGGGGCATGCGAACTTACCTGATCATCCTCCATGTTAAGAACATAGAAGTCTGCTGGAAAGATCATGTCTCTTAACCGAACAAGTACATCCTCAAGGACTCCCGCTAGATATGCCGTAGCTCTATTCGCCAATTTCACCACTACTCTTGTTGGCTTCAACTCACCAACCTACAAGGAAGAGAATACAGAGTGAGGCATCACATTTATGGAAGCACCTAAATCACAAAGTGCATCAGAAATGTGTAACTCCCCTATGGTGCATGGTATGGTGAATGTCCCAGGATCCTTGCACTTCATTGGCATTGACATGGTTGGTGTGATGAGTGCAGATACGTTCCTTCCAAGGTTGATCTTCTCATTTCCCTTTAGCCCTCTTCTATTTGTAGACAGTTCATTTAAGAATTTCGCATACCTCGGTGTTTGCTTGATGGCTTCAAGTAGAGGGATATTGATCTCGACACGCTTGAATGTATCCAAAACCTCTTTTTGCATTACCTCTTCAGCCATCTTCTTAGTCTGTACAACTCTATTTGGGAATGGAAGGGGTTTAGGAGGAAGATCATCAACTTTTTTCTTACCTTTATCTTTCTCCTTGGGTTTCTCATCATTTGGTATGGGATGGGGCTTCTCCGGAGTTGAGGTGAATCCCGGTGGTATTGTAGGTGCAAATGTATCAACTGTTTTCTTCCCACTTATTAATGTGATGGCACTGACATTCCCCTTGGGATTGGGAGTAGGTTGGGAAGGACGGGCTCCAGAGTTCTTACATACCAGTTCGTGGAGGGCGGTGGCAATCTGGCTCATTTGTGTCTTCAACTCCCTCAACTCAGAACCTTGACTCTTCAGCTCATTCTTTTGATTAAGAACAATTTGTTTCAAAAGATCATCATTATTAGAATATACCTTTTGTTGAGAACTCCCATGTTGCTGACTTGTTTATTCTTGGGCCTCAAATCTTCTTTGGGGTTGTTGGAAACCTTGTTGGTAAGGTGGAGGCTGCTGGAAGTTTTGTTAAAAGGGGGGCCTTTGTTGATGTCCAGAGCCAGACCTCATATCTGATTGATCTCTCCATCCTTGGTTAAATGTTGGTGCAAAAGAATCATACTTCTTCTGTGGTTGTTGTTGTTGCTGATATGGTCTCCCAGGAAATATGGCAACACAATCCTCTAACTCTTGTAATTGGGGGCAACAATCAGTGGGGTGGCTTGTCTCTGTGCAAATGCCACATGGCCTTGAAGAAGTGGGTTGGGATGTATTTTGAGCCAATGCAATCTGCCTCACCATAGTGGTCAATTCTTCCGACTTGGTATCAATAAAATGATTTTCAAGAGAAGAAGGACTTACCTGATGTACTCCCCTGACATGTGGTGTACCTCTATCTCCAAATTGTTGGGAGTTTTGGGCCATCTTGTCTATCAATGAACGTGCGTCTGCTGGTGTTTTGTCCACCAATGCTCCTCCAGCTGCGGCATCCACCATTCTCCTCTCCATAGGTGGGAGGCCTTCATAGAAGTACTGGATATGTAGTTGCTCACTGATTTGGTGATGTGGGAAACTTGCACATAACTTCTTGAAGCGCTCCCAGTACTCATACATCGACTCCCCTTGTGCCTGCTTGATCCCTGATATCTCCTTTCGAATGGATGTTGTCCTTGATGCTAGAAAGAACCTCTGCAAGAAAAGACGTTTCAAATCGTTCCAAAATGTTATGTCTTCAGGTTGTAAATAGTACATCCAATCCTTTGCAACTCCGTCAAGCGAGAATGAGAATTCTCTTAATTTAATTTTATCTTCAGAGACATTTCCTGGTTTAAGAGTCGAATAGACTACATTAAATTATTTTAAATGTTTGTTTGGGTCCTCACCAGATAATCCATGAAACTTTGGAAGAAGGTGAATTAGTCCAGATTTAAGTTCAAAGTATGATTCAAGTGTTGGGCTTGAAATGCAATTTGGTTGATAGTTAATATCTGGTGCGGACAATTCTCGAATGGTTCTATTAATTTCATTTCTAATATTATCAGCCATTAGTTCTTTTTTTAGTTTGGACTTATATGTGTTTCCAATTTCAGTGTTTCCAAAATGGAGGAGTTCTCCTGTTGGGTAAATGTCGACACTTACCGTGGATTGACATTGCCTGATTCGAGCCCTATGGCTGAGTTCAATCTCGGGGTCTAGATCAAAGAGATCCTTAGGTTGGGACCATGTCATAAATCATATAAAAATAGAGAAATGAAGAAAAAGAATAGACCACAATATCATGAGAATGGAGTTCAATTGATGGTCTAAAAAAATTAAGAAGAAGAAGAAGAGAAAAATGAACCAATATTGAGAAAGGTGAAAGAAGAAAGTGAGAAGAGGAAGAAGAGAATGAAATAAAAGACAAATACCTCTAATTGATTGAGAAAACTATTTCCTCCCCGGCAACAACACCAAATTTGAAAGGCGCTGTCGTGGGTGCTTTCAAATGATATTGTTTCATTACTAAGTGCAGCACAGTGGCTGACCTAGGTCGTTCTCTTGAGGAAGACTTAGTTTAACAACCCTTAGAAGGCTTTAAGACACCAAAAAAAAGAAACAAAATGATAAAATATGGGGGTGGTTTGATTGAAAGACTTTTAGAACACGAAACAAAACAATCAAGGCAATCAAGGATTAAAAGACAATCACGAACACTGTTTCTTTAAAAGAACTACTATGAGAAGTCGTAGCCAATATAATCTACCCCTTCACCATTCTTTAATCATTATCCCATATGATTATAATTCATTAAAATGTTACCCCCTAACATTTTCATCCCCCGAACCCTACAGAATTTGACACAACCACATGTATTTGAAGAAATGAGCACTAGGTTGTCTTTGAGACTTCCAATCGCAGTACCCTACTTTGATTGTGGACCAAATCCAACTTCTGATCAATGGTCAATTAGGTCAGAACCTCCTCTCCAGAGTTGAGAATTAATTAAGTTTAGGGATGAGATTTGAACCCTACAATTCTATCCCAAGTTGATTAGATTTTACAATTGATGTTTGTCTCTCTCGATTCACACAAGACCGTCCTCGCGGTCAGATGCAAGTCGAGTGAGTCCCTTACAACTTAAATCTCAATTAATTGATCGCAAATTATGAATTACAGTATGTTCATGGATTCAAAATGAATAAATGAATGGGGTAGGGATTAGATCGACTACGAACAAAACTACTCTTCCATGGTTGGAATTTTCATTGTGGAGACGTTTTGTATAAGCAACGGATTGAAAGGGAAATACCCAATCTTGTCTCCACTCTAAGATTCTAGAACCAAGAAGCCAAAAATAGAAGACTGTAAAAGAATAACAAAGAAGATTTATTGAAGAAAAGGACAAGTTACAAGTATGAAAACAATGAAACACATGTGGAGGTGGGAGAGGAGAGCCTTCTTGGAAGAGATCCTTGCACAAAGCCTCACTTCTTCCAAGGGGTTAGAGGAGTTACTAGGAAACCAACTCTCGGCTACACCTTACCCATGATCAGAACCATCCTCCCAAAGAGTGAAAATGTCCTTTAAATAGAGTTGGGGAGGGCTAGGGTTACAAATTGTTTCAAGTGTGAATGTGGAAATTCGGTAAAATATTTTAATCCAAGTTGCACTGCCTGTTTGACCTCCAAAACGCACGATCCAGCTGCTCTTCCAGAAGCTTTATTTGCGATACATTTCGTCTTCTAGATACTCTCCAAATTTGGGTCACATCCAAGCATGGATAAGAATGTTATGGCCCAAATACAGAAGCACTATCCAGTCCAGCGAGTCCAGTCCATCTTTGTCTTCATGTCCCATTTACTCAAAGTAAACCCATGGTCTAGCTCCAATGACTTGAATGAAAGTTGTAGACTATTTAGTGAGGCATTCGGTCACAAAATATTAAGTTTCTATTTAGGCAATAAAAATATTTATTTATAATATACCACAGTGCACTTTAAAAGGGTAAAACTGAAATTTTCATCAAATTTTCAATTGAGTGATCTATTCCCAAATATTCCATAATTGATCATATATAACAAAATGTGAGGAAATTTTGTCATTTATTAGAAATAAAATATTCAACAAAATAGTGTTTTATCAAAAATCAATCAGAACCCACGTAGTTCGAGTAAGGGGGTATGATGTTTATGCATGATTGATGGCTCAATGAAAGATGTCATGATTACTTTTACACTCTAAGATCACGTGAGTAATGCTCGGTGTGAGAAACAAGAGGTATTGGTGAAACCAGATAATTGTGTCACAAAATATGCAATGATGTGGGGATTATGTATGTTTGACTGCCCAAAATAGATGAATATTGGATTTTACTTCAGGGAAGAAACCCAGGAACATGGTCTATAAAGGTATATTTACTTCATGGATATTTGGGTAGTCTATCATGGGTATTACTCTTGAGGAAGATTCCCAAATTAGGAGGGGACTTATGATTGGGTTTTAGTCCGGAGAAAAAAGCACAAATCAAAAGTAAATTAAGACTGGTTAAGAGAAATTGAGGCTGGGGCTTACTCCTTAGGAGGATGCCCAGATTAGGGGACTTGGGGCTTACTCCTGAGGAGGAAGCCCAAATTAATGAGGACTTGGGGCTTACTCCGGAGGAGGATGACCAAATTAATGTGGACATGGGGATTACTCCTGAGGAGTATTCCCAAATTAATAAGGACTAGGGGATTACTCGTGAAGCGGATTCCCAAATTAATGAGGACTTGGGGCTTAATCCTGAGGAGGATGCCTAAATTAATGAGGACTTGGGGATTAACCCTGAGGAGGATGCACAAATTAATGAGGACTTGGGGCTTACTTCTGATGAGGATGCCCAAATTAATGTGGACTTGGACTGGGGCTTTCTCTTGAAAAGGAGGCCTAGATTAATGAGAATTTAGATTGGGGATTACTTATTAAAAGGAGGCCCAGGTTAATGATTCTCTCATTTTTAAAGGATGAGGTTAAATGAATGAACTCTCTAACTTTAGGGATGTAAAGATGTGTAAATCACTAGGTTTTGAGAGATGTTCCACGGAATTCCTTTCAGATAAGGAAGTCAATCAAGAAAACAAGCCATAAATGGCTTTGAAGAGTGTCTTGAAGTCTAAATCTTGAATAGGAGAAGTGGAATGGCATAAGAGAGGTGAAATAGGCAGGAGAGGCACCCAAAAAGATAGGGGCGCGCAAGTCCTGGTGGGCACGCAGGTATTGCGTGGGCGCGCAAGTCTTGGTCGTGCAAGTATACTTGCCCGAAACCTATATACTTGGGCGATAGCTAACCAGTAGGGTAATACTTGGGTGATCCTTGACCAAATCCTTTAGAATTATCTTGAGGTACTTCCAGAAGACTGGCGTCCAAGTTTTAATGAGTACATAAGGAGGCGCGCAAGTGTGTCCATTTCCCTTAATTGTAAAAAAACTTAGTCATGAAAGTGGTAGTGAATTATAACACTTATACCTTATTCCTCTTTTTTAGACCTTAAATTCTAGGTAAATAATTAACTTAGAAGTTTTCAGAAGACTTGAAGAAGAAACTTGGGTGTTCAGAGCCCTGTATATCAATTCTAGAAAAACTCCTCTCTAAACGGGGGGGGGGGGCACCGAGGGTATTTATAGGCTGGAGAAGATCATGGGCGGTTTTCAAAGAGGGCGCTCAAGTCACTTGCATGACCATTAGTCGGTGCGCAAGTGTACTTGCATGACAGTGAGGTAACTTGCGCAACCCAAGGGTATTTGACTCCTTTTTCAAGCCTTTGTCGATTTTTGATGTTTTCTTCAAAGGATGAATCAATTTGTACTAAGGCATATTCCTTTCCATTCTTTTAGACAATGTGACGAAAAGGAGCATGAACAATACTGTAATTAGTGTTTGATTTGTTGAGTGATTAAATTTATGATTATATATGAAAATACCATTTAATTCAATTCATGCCAGGTCACCTACAAGTAGATATAGAGATCATTATGTGGTTGTGGATACTGTATATTTTTTTTATACACCACATGTTCCATCACCACCTACAGTGGATTAGGAAGAACCATAAATGAGTATGTTTTTATATAGTTTCGGAATCAATTTCATTGCCTCTTAGCTATTATCAAAATGTGATAATATTATAGGATAATATAATTTCTTTAAATGTGAGATAATATCATATATGGTTTAGATCTATGAAAGAAAGGAAAGTTTTGTTACCAAGGTTTATTTTAAAAACATTTATGGGTTAATTGCATCCCAAACCGATCCAATCATTAATATTTAGAGATTCCATCATGTTTAATAAGATGTTTTGGAGGTAATTTAAAAAGATATTGAGAGATGAAATATCAAGTAATGTGTTTGATATATTTTTTTACTACCATGTATAAGTTCAATGATATAAGTTCTTTAGTTTCATATCAAAGAGACTTGTTCCTAGATTCTATAAGTGTATCATATAGAATGTATCCAGATGTTCTAGATGAAATTAATTATTTTAGGAAACAAATTATAAAAAATTTCACACTTTATTATGTGTGTTGGTAGGTAATTTTTAATTCAATAAAAAGTTTCAAATGACGACCATCATTTTTAATTTAGTACTGTTAGTGATTTTTTTATTCATAGAGTGGATTTGATAGTAATATTTAATATTATAATTCTATATCTCCTCATATTGAACTTCTTAGTTGTTATTTTTTTACACCAAAATTCTTTTATGAACCAAATATATATCTTTTTTAGAGTTTAGTGTTAATAGATATGCTTTTATAAAATTTGATACTAGAAGTAACATATTCTTTAATAAATTTATGGGATATATTAAGGATGCTATTGGGGAAATATTTTAAGAAATTGTGGAATGCTATAAAGATATTCAATGAATGATTTAATACATATTGATCATATTTCCATAAATCATCATTGGGTGTAATTTTTTTAAAATGATCATGATGAAGTGGAAAGACTGTATTCCAATTCATTTGATGAGGAATACAATTCGTAGCTTGAAGAGATAGGACCAAAAATTATATTTTTATTTGATTTTCGAAGTTTTCTTTTTCAGTGAGCGAGAACCATACAATTCTAGGTAATAGATTCAAAACACCGCAAAGAAAAACACAACAACATTCAACAAAGTCATAACCTTGCCCGTACAACCAGATTCAAAAATCAAACTAAGAGAATTGCCAATGCCATGGGCCACAGACCATGTCGCACCCACGAACCCATACCCATCATCAATAACCCTCTTCAGAGCCATCCACATTGTCGCCAGAATAGCCGCATCAAACCCAAAAAACTCTATCATTGCAGGTTCCAAAAACCATCATCAAACACAAACCGACTGAAAGAAAAGATGCCAAAACTTCACCGTCGTCATCACCCATTCCAGAAATACTCACAATAACCAACAGAAATCCCATGAAACATGCTGCTAACCTTCACTTCATCTCAAACCAAGAGAGAAAAATCGCAAACAATGCACAGATTCAATAAAATTCAAGGATTGAAACCATCACCAGAAAATCACCTCCCGTGTGATGAAGGAAACCTCATCGGAAACTGAATAGAACCAGAAACCCACCACCCGTCGCCGCCATCACACCTCCTCAAAGAGGCTTCACAACCCACCCCAAGCCCTCATAACAGGCCTCAACGTCCAGACCTTCACTGCGTAGTCAAGGAGGCCAAGCACACGAACCCTCGCTGGATCATAATCACAACATCGTAGGTTGAACAGACCCAATACCTCTGCTGAAGGCCTCCCACAAGCACATGTACCCCACTGAACAAGGGAAGAAGTGTAGCGCCACCTAGGGTTGGAAGCACTGCCACCGAAATAGAGAATACCTTTGATGATGATTCTTGAGACGACCTGGCCCGAAAGGCGCCACTACGGTCTTTCCAACGACCTAGGAAAGAAACAAGAAATCAAAACCAGATGGAGCTCGGAAGATCAACAGGGAAGGGACTGAATCGAACCGCAATAGTGACGTGAGACAAGAGAAAGCAGAACGGATCTGAATTCTTGATGTCTCCACAGACCGCACGCCAAACTCGCATGTAAGAAGAACATGGGAGGGGGGAGAGCCTCAGCCACCCGATATCGAGGAGAGGATGGTGGCGGCAAAAGAAACCCTAGCTGACATCACGCCCCCTACGGGGTCATCCTTAAAGAGTTAAGAGATATGCCATTCACTTATATAAGAGAAATTGTAGTTTTCTATAGACCATTATGGGTTTTAGTTGTGAAAGTAGATATTACATATAATAATGCTATATATATTCCTTCTTAAGTTTTTTTGTGGCTACCAAAGTGGAAGAATCTACTAGTGATGCTATTTATCAATCCCCATCCTATGGGGTTTAAGAGGATGATCCCCACCTTTTTTTTATAAAAGTGATAAAAGGGAATATTTGTTTCAAAAAAATATTTAAGGATGACATGTATGTAATAGATTATTGAATGGGGTTTGGGAATGTTATATTAATAACTTTTTGATTCAGTAATTTGTTTTACTTTTCCCCTGTTTACAGTGATCCTCAAATATTTTCTTCTAGTTTTTTTGAATTCTGTTTGAAAATTTTGTGAAATGATCTTTATTCTATTTCTAAAATTCATATACATTCATCAATAATCATTCATCATATATTCATTTTAGATATAATCCAAATAATTGAAATTTATGTTGGTTTATTTTTTATTTAAGATGCAGAGAAACTGTTGTCCCTGCTACTCAATACACCTTTTGAGGTACCCGAAAAAGAGTTGATACAGTGTATAATCCATCACAAATTTACCAAAAATTGAAATCTAATGTGGATGATTCCCTAGGTACTAATAGGTACAGGGAATTGATATATTATTATTCCCATCACAACAAAGTTTCTTTTGCATCTTTTGGATCTTATGATTTCATTATAGCTAAATAAAATCGGGAAATGACTCTTATCCATCTTAATAGTGTCCAAAATTCAAAATTTCTCTAGGACCAGAATAATAACATACTCAAAGAAAATGAATTATGTGATGTCATCTTCAATGAACCATTTTACAACTTTTAGAACCTCACTTACATTCATTTTTCCTCCACCCAAATGGAAAACTCAAACTGAACATGTATATTATCCTAGGTCATTTATATAGTATTTCATTTATTTGTTTTTTGGGTTTATTTGATAGTTCTTTACACAAATTACTAAAATTTAATTAAATTTTTTCTTTATCCAATGTTGAATCATTTTATATATAATTTTTTCATTTAATGTTTTTAATATTTTAATTTTGATTACATAATTCCATTCTTTCCATAATTTTTAACTCAGTTATAGAACAATACATAATTGGTTATCAAATATAATTTCTAAATTCAATGTGATTATCATATCTATAAACTTCATTTTTAATGGCACATAAGGGAGGAAAGTTTTCCCAAATTCTCTTCAATAAAAAGTGGGACAAATATTTTTAAAACACTAAAAAGTAGAGAAGTTTCCAATTAAGGGGGATACGAAAAGGATAATAAAAAACCTTCAAGGAAATGTTTATATTATTTTTCTTTATGAAATATTCAATAAAATGATTTAAATCATTTTTTAAATATCTTATCAGTTTTGTGATCATAAAAAATATGAACCATTTTTGAAAAACTAATGTTGTTCAAAAATATCCCATTTACTTTAGTTTTTTGGTGATTTTAAATTTCCATTATATATTACTAATGTTCTTGTTATGAAGTGTGATCATTCGGTTTTATTATTATCTTTGTTGTTATGATTTTACAATTGACAAGAATTAAATTTTGGAAATATTGGATAAAATATTCCTAAGTCTATAAAATCAGTAGTGTGATGCATTTGGCTATTTGGAGAAATAGAGACATTATGAGTTCGACTATATAAATCACTTATGTGAAGGGTTCTCTTATTAAAGACTTCTACATCCTCGAATCAGCTAGACAGAAATCGCTTTTGTTGATGAATCACAAACATGAGAAATTAGATATGTAGATCAATCAGGTTTTTGAATCCATTATCTGGAGTATCTGGATACATAAGTTGGTTACATGGTGGATTTGGATATGTGTATCCAAATGGAAATGTGATTCGTTCTTTTACATCCGAATTTGGAAACAGTAGTAAAAATAGAACATAAAAAAGAAGGTTACGTGAAGGAAATAGGCCACGTAAATAATCCCTATGAAAATTATATTATGTGAATATATTGAATACATGGGAATTGACTTCATGTTTCATATAAGATATGCTTATTCAAAGCTATATAATTTGGCTAAATGGTGATATGGAATTAGCAATATCGACTTGAAACCATTTATTTATTGACATTAGTGAAATTGCAAGGAGTTTTAATACTCTCGTGGGTTCATTAATTGTCGACTGACCTATAAATGGTAATAAAAATAAATAATATTAATATAAAATGAAATAAAGCAAGGTCTAGGATAATTTAATTGTCAGTATAGTTTCAGAGGCTTTTATAAGAAAATGACGCATGGAATTGAAATACCTAGGCTGGATTTTAAGCATATATTATCATGTGAATAAAAGAGAATTTTTTTAATGCATATAAAAATAAAATGGGATCTCTAAAGTAAAAAAAGTTATATTTTAAAATAAATTGATTCTTCAATATAATATCATCCATTTTCTCACTCACAAAATCTCTATTGTTATACTATATTTTATGTGAAAATAATAAGAAGCTTCATGATCAATAAAAAAATAACAAATATCATGTTTTTTATAATTTAATAAGAATATCTTTGAGTTACTTCCTTTCATATAATCTCTCCCCATAATTTCTTCTTATCTATCAGTTTTATTTCACATATATGAGGTTGACCATTAAACTATCCTTTTTGTTCTTTGTTTTTTTGTTAAGGTTCATAGTGAATGAACAATGAAAGATGTTGTTTGTAAGGATTTGTCAGTGCATGGTTGAAAACTATAGCTTTATTTGTATGAAGTGTCATGTACTTGTGCTCTTTCTTAAATTCCATGGAATTAGTACATGGATTCCCCAGAAACACCGCTTTAGTGAAAATCATAAAATTCAAGGAGATGGGTGTTAGTGGAGTGGACTAGGATATTATTGTTCTGCCAAACACTATAGAAATATATATATCATATTTTCCATTTTTATTTTATTTAATGTTATTCTTCTGATAAAGAAATGATTATATGTTAGTTATATCTTATTTAAGGTTGTTTTATAAGAATATAAATTATAAGAACTCAATTTACACCCGTATTGATCCTTTAATAGTAAATCTTTAAGAAAATCATATAATCATTACCTTATATAGTGTCAAAATATCATTTTAGAAATTATGATTAGAGGATCCTAGAAGGAACATCTATTTTTTGAAATGCGGAAAAGTATTATCATTATATATTTTGATATTCTAATACAGTAGGTTTTTGGAGAGATGACTTTGTATTGTTTGTTCATCAAATTTCTTTATCTAGATGTATTATGATCATGTTATAATTTTTATTAACATGGGTAAAGGTATATATATTCTTGATGATTATTAACTTCTAACGTCGGTTGATTATTTATTAACATTTCATATATTTCATTATATAGTTATCCATGTTTTAATTCAGTAAATGGTTCCATAGGGAATGATATGAAACTGCTTATTAACTCATAATGTGAATTCATTGGACACAATTAGGCATTGGTTGGGACTAGAATTATATATCCCCTTAATGAATTAGCATGTAACACAAGACAAAATAAGTTGGATTTTGGTGTGTACCTCTCCCCATAATAGGATAATTTCTTGGAACAAGGTTTTGAAAACATGATTCTAATGAAAAAAATTATACATTCGATATGTATGAGATCAGTATTATTGATATCCATGTTATTATTTATTTTTATTTGAATAACATACCATCAGTTTTAGGTTGATTTTTTCTTAATACTGTCTACTTATTCCTACCATAATATTTAGCCATCGTTTATTCCATGATTTCATTAGTTGTATGTTTTCCTTTACAGAGCATTTAAGATACCCCTTCTCAAGTTTAACTTTTACTATGTCATGAAATAGTACATGTGACATGTTTATAAGGTTAAATCATTTGGAATAATTTATGGGAGATGTTAAAGGATCATTGTAGATTATGGTTCAATCATGTGGGAGAATTTAGGTAAGAGATACAATTTTTTTTGAAATTAATAAAGGATATATATAGGCTTTTACTATTAGTATCAATGTGTGTATATAAAGCATGTGTTTATGAAACTACATCCGAGAGTTTGGTCTTTGATGTCACCAATTTATCTACACTCTATATCTAATCAACAACATTATTTTCATTCTAACATGATAATCATGACCTTTTAATATAATAATATTAATGTTTTTAAAACAAAAAACCAAATTAGTGGAATAACCATTTTTACCCCATATCTATAATCAAATAACAATATATTGAAAAAATTTATTTAAATAGTGAAATGATAATTTTGGGATTATTATGTTTTATGATATATTATTTTAAAAATAAATCATGCTTCGGATACATAAATTTTTTAAAAGCTTCTAAATATTACATTAAATTTTTATTCATGATACTATTCATTTCTAACATGGTATAAAATATTTAGTAATATTTTTAATATCAATATAACTGATGTAAAACATGTGGTTTACCAACAAATTCTACTAATATGATATATCTCAAAAAAACTCTTTATACTATTGTGATGTCTCTCAAAGGAAAAAAAATTATTTATTAGTTTATAGTTTTTCTAAAGAAAATATAATGTAATAAATTAAAGTAATATTTTACATGAATACCTAATATCACTACTGGAGGACTAGCACATATAATTATTCATTTTAATTAAAAAAATCTCTTCCGAAAAAAAAATTTGGAATATAAAATCTCTAATGATTGTATTAAAATATTTATACTAATGACACGTGTAAACTCTATTTGGTAACTCATTCAGTGTGTACATGATTTTGAACCCTGTTTACTCCATCCAGCTAATATTTTAGATACTAAAACATCAATAATTTTCCTCATCAATGCATCTTTCATTATAAAATTCAATTTTTGATACATCATATGTAGTTACACCATCACTCCATGCGAAATTTAATTCATCAACAAATGGATTCAAATAAACCTCAATATTCTTATTTGGATTTCATGGAATTTATAAGCCCAATTAGATATATTTTTCCTTCATCAACCCACAAGGATATATGTTGTATAGAGTTATGAAGTTATACTAACTTTAATATTTACTTTAATAGGAATCAAATGAATCAAATCCATTAATGGAAAGTCTGAACTGTGCGTTGAAATGTTTTGAATAGAATTTCATATAAATATAATAAATGTTTTTCTAGGAATAACCAACCCAAGGATGGTTTTATATTTTACTGACATAAATACTAGTTCCATTCCATGTCATTTATATTTTTTTTTGAGTCATAAATTGACATTGTAATAATGGTGTATGTGGAAAAATACTCAACCATTGAACATGAACCAAGCATAAAATTCCTTATTGTACCTATTTTTACCCTTACATTCCAAATTCATGAAAATTAACTAATTACACAAATTTATTATATGATAGGATTAATTCATATATTCATTTATAGATCTACTATAGACAATTAAATTTTTTTTAACCAACTTATTTCATTCATTGAAATTTTCCATAAATGTATTTAGATTTGGTATGAAAGATTTAACCAATGAATATATATAATGAAAACATATATTTAATATTCCATTATATGATTTCATATCCATAAATTTCTTAAGAGCATCTATTTTTATTATAATTCGTCTAATATATTTGGCCAACTCATCATATTTCAGCATCCCATAAAATTGACATAGTTCCAATTTCAAATTCAAATTTACTTTTAGTTTTTCTATTTACTAAACCTATATCCCCATGACCTTGCAAAAAAAAGTTTTAAACTATGATGAACTTGAACCAAAAAATATATATTTTTCTCTAATTTATATTCACCACATTGATACTAAGAAACTTAACCTTTTTAAAACATAACAGATGATCCACAACATTATCAAAAATGTCAAATCTCATGATATCATATTTATTACACTAATACTTATTTTTACCTTTATAAAACTAATTATAAATTTTAATATAAAAAAAGTGTTAAAATTTTCAACACCCTAAATATAGAGAGGATTAATATCATATTTATTTGGACTTATACGATGATTTATGCAATTGTTATCTTCTAATAAAAACATGGGTGAAACTCTTATAATTTGTTGATTTCTAAAATAATACCTTTTAATAAAATAATATTTAACACTAATTAAGACTAATTTATATAAATTAATAATAATTACTAATAATTAATAATAATAATGACTAATTATGAATAATTATTACTAATTATCTTTGTTTTCCACTAATTAAAACTATGTATTATTGGGTAACAACAATCCATAATAATTTTCAATAATTATTACTAATTTTAACTAATTTTATCTAATTTTAATAATTTTCCCTAATTAATAAAACTTAAGACATGTTTACAATAGATAACAATAATATACAATATACAATAATAATTAAGGAATAAAATATTATAATATCATAAGAAATATTGATTAGTTTTAACCTGATAGAAAGAAATAGTGGTAGAAGGACTTTCTAATATGTATCAAAGAATTTCATAATATAAAAAATTTCATATAATATATTTTAATTAATACAAAATCAATGAGTCCTAGACAATACTACTTATAATTATTTTGATGAATGTTAATAATTAATGGATAAAATATAAAAAATTCATATTAAAATGTTATTATGATTAGTATAAAAGAAAAGAAATAATTACATAGGGATGATATAAACCATATTAGAAAATTAGAGACTAAGACATACATATAATATTTAATAAGAAATAAAATATCAGCAGTTCAAAAAAATTATTTTTTAATATTAATTTGATATAAAGGAGTATTTTTTATTAATTATAATTAATTATTACTATTTTTCTAAATATTGTGGATGTAAGGACCCACCATTAAACAATAGATAATATAGTATACTTATACTAAAATTCACATTCTTAACATCCCAAAAATATTCTCAGGAATAGTGTTTTGAGAATTAATTCATAACTCATGCATAACAAACTGTTAGAATACTTGTTGGACACTCCTCCTAATATCAAATTTCATTATAATGTGAATCATTTAAAAATAAACATGATTTATTTTCAGGGAAAATATATAATAGTACCAACATGGCTTCTCATTTTTTCTACTCATCCTTAAAACCTATGAAAATGCTTTTTTAAACCTGGGACGAGCAGAAAAATATCAAAAAGGGACAAAAAAGATAAAATAAATACTCTATTCAAAATCGGTGAGATCATAGATATATTATTTTATTAACATTATAAACATTGTTCTCAAATAATAATTAATAAAATCATCTTTATTAATGAAAATTATTGATAAAATAGTTTATAATAAATAATAATGAAAAGATAATAATCATGAGAACCCATGGAAAATATTTTCCTTACTTATAGGTGAGAACTTACACGATTGTAAATCTTTATTAACTAATAAAAATTGAAATTATTAAATATTAAAAAGATTCAATTTTACAATAATCTATTTAAACAAGGTTCATGATCTCATAAGTAATATGATATGAAATCAAACATCCTTCCTTAGAAACTCTTTTATTTTTTAGTATATCCACATTATAATTAGCATATCAAAAAACATGCACGATCAAGATGAACATTTTTTAGAGGATCTCCTTTAATTTAATCAATTGGTGATTAAGATTCCATGATAAATGAATATTCCTAATTCTTACTACTTGAACTATGACATTAGAGACACATTCAAACTATACCTTGTTCCATGCTATTTTCCTTTCCAGGTTCAAGACCTTAGTTAGAGAATGAATATCAACTTATAAAGATGTTTCAATTCCACAAGTTCCAAAAAGGAATCCTACAATATCAACTTTATATTCCCTAATGGTTTCCCCAAATCCTAAAGTCATGGATTACCATTAGAGCCCCATATGATTCACATTTTATCTATTCCAAAAATGGGGATGTCCATAATACTTAAAGGAAACCATGCTATCATGGAAAAAAATGATGGAATTCTAAGTCATATCAGAACCAGCATATCAAGAACTATGTTATTACATCTACCACGATAGATAGAATTTGTGCCTCGTACTATCATGTTGTTTTTTATAGGAGAAGAATTTCTGTTCAAAGATGTCTTATCATGTTTCTCATTTTAATTCCTCCATATAAAATTCATAAGATCAACCAAAGAAACCTTAAACAATAAAAGTAGATTCATTGAGAGAGGATCATTATTATATTTTAGTACGTGCACTTGAATAGAATCTGTTTAGGGAACCCGAACATAAATAATGGTATAGAAAAAATTATATAGTGTAGTGCTAGTATCAAAACACAATAAGGGATGATTGATATCCTCTATGTGTTTGTGACATAAATCACATATAGAGCATAGATAGATAAAAAACATTTGTAAATAATCACTAATATAATGTTTTTAATTACAAACCCATCAAATTAACAATAATTGAGATGGATAAATAAAAAATTTATATATGATTCCCATCTAACCATGATGAATACATTCAATAAAAATTGATATAAATTCAATTTCATAATAATACCATTAATTTATTTCTCCCATATGAGTAAATCATCTTAGTTGATGAAGGTGTAATTATTTAGAACTATATTTACGTATTCAGGAAGATCAGTTATGTTTTCATGATGATATTTTATTGTAAAATTTGGATCCTCCATTAATACATCAGGGCATATCATATTTTAGAGGGGGAAACCTATCCAGCTATTATACAAGAAATTAAGAAAGTAATTTTTATTCACCATCTAGAGAGCTTGTGAAAGAATGAGGCTGAGAGAATGCTTAAGTGCTAGTGAGATAGAGTGATAAATGTAACTAAAATTTCCACCCTTGATCTTTATCAATAATATATCTCTAATAAATTTCATTGAATATGATTTATCATTATTTTTTTCACAAATAAATAGCGCTGAATGATCCTAATTAAATATATCAATATTCATTATGTCTTATATGTAACACCCAAATTTTTTTATGAAATATTTTCTTTAAATAATATTTATTCTTTAGTATCATGTGTTTGACTCAATAATGCATTTAATATAACTTATAGATTCCCTTATTACAAAATTATCTTTATATCCTAGTCATTAGGTTAGGTGGAATAATTATAAGAAACCTATGAAAATGCATTTTAAATTCATCGGCTATCAATTATTTATAAAAAATACAAATTATATGTTTTTATTTTTGGGTGAATTACTATTGGTAAAAAAATTAATGAGATATATATGGTATATAAAATATTTTTATGTTCATCCAATGGATATTTTAATCATAGGGTGTGAATATACACTATTTTTTGTATAAAAACATATATTTATTAAGGGTAATCTTATGTCATTGAATGAAAGATCCCATTTTTAATTAATATTTCAACACATTAACAATTTTTATATTCCAACATTAAGAAGTTATTTTACAGAGGGATATTTAAATATTCTTTGGATTAATTTATGATGTTTTCCTGAATAAATTAATGTTTTGATGAATAGTACTAATACACTAAATTTTACTTGAAATTTTTTATCCATAGAAATAATATATATGATTAAATTATAATATTGGGTGGTTTTAATATATAAATTGAATAAATTTTTATCATTCATTATAATAAATTTCATTATCATTTATTTTTCATGTAAAAACATTAAAATATTTTCTAATGTTTTAACTTTTAAAAACATGTTCTCTCTATCCGACAATGAGATTGATTTTATATTAATTTATTCCAAGTAATTGTTTTGAATTTTTTAAAATTGATTCAATATTTAAAGTCATAAGTTCAATATTTTTTAATTATAAACTTCTTATTTTTTGAAATTATGAATATTAATTTCAGTAATTATTCTAATTTACCTTGGTTAAATGGTAAATCTGGTAAATTAGGGTAGAAAAATAATTTTATAGTAATATAAAATTACCCTAAAACTATTCTTAAGACTATTTGATGAGATATTTATCACAATTATGATCCTTTGAATGATTTTAAGACCCCATGGAGCCACTGGGGGTGACAATGAACTTTTTGAATTTTTAATTTAAAGTAAAGAGAAATATAACATAAACATGTATATTTTATTTAACCATTTATAATATATGGTTACATAACGAATTTAGTTGACTAAAAATAGTAATTAGAAGGATAAAATTATTTATTACATCATGGAATTTTATTTTTTATTTTTATACATTAAATAAATTAAATTATTTTTTACAGAATGATGAAGAAATGATTGACTTATTAATGAAGGATTCAAATAAATGATATTATAAATATTAAAATAAATATAATTTTATCATTATGATTCCATATAATATTTTTTATAGAATAATTTTTCATTTTATATTTGAGTTAATTTATTTATTTTTTGAGTGAATAATGTTTTTACAACTTTGAGTAAATCCATTAATAAATTGTGTCAAAATTGTCATAAATTAGTTTTTAAAAGAGATTATATTTTATTGAATGATATAATAGTACTAAAAATATAATATCCATACAAATAAAATAAATAGTGTTAAAAATGTAATTCATGATCCAATTTTAGTTTTTTTTGGCATTTTAATGTAACTATATTAATCATATATTATAAAACTAAAAGAAGACATGGTAAGATTTAATGTTTTTAACTAAGGGTAAATGAGAAAATATAAGGTTAATTTTGTGACATAAACATGTCTAAAACCTATTTTTTGAGAGTCTTTTAACCCATAGTCATCTTATATTCTATATTCATCATGTTCAAACTATTATATTTCTGAAATAAATTTATAATAAAATAATATTTCAAAACAATATTAATGTGGCCCTCGTCCCTCTTAAAAAATTACACCACCTCTACCCACTTACTTACACCATTCAAGACACTTGGCTCAACCAAAATATTCTCAAGTAAGCTCCAAAAATCCCTAAATTCGTCATAGAGTCCACACTTTGGTCATAAATCCATCATAAAGATATGTTTTGTGTAAATAAAAAGAAGGTAATCAAAAAAGAGGTAATTGTTTTATAACCTCTTTAAAAATTATTTTCTTCTTCTACATCCTCTTATTTTGTTGTTTTCATAATAAAGTAATAAATTTATTATCTTATACAAGATTATATGTTATTACAATTATGTGACAACCTTATACCTCCTTTTATCCATCATAAGAATAACAATATCCCCATGCGTGCATATGTACGGCTAAGCGTCTCCAGACCTTGGTGTAATTTTTTATGAAACAATACTTCATTTGGATTGATATAATGATGAGTATAATGGATGTAAATAATGAATATAAAATGATTATTATTATTTATAATTAATATATCATTTAATTTTATATAATTTAACCATTAATTGAATGATATCATTGCTCGTGCGTACGTACGACCTACTAACTCCACGATACAATACGATTCATTTCTCCTAATTTTTATTAAAACCCAATTATATAAAGAAATGGAATGATTTAATATGATATATATTATAATTATATAAATTATATAACTATACCCTAAGAAGTGGAACATGATCATACCCAAAAAAACAAGCATAATAACATAAAGTAGTTAATATCGGAATAACTTGTCTCAATGAAATGTTCCAAACAAAAATAAGATAATATAACCATATATGATATCATAAAAGTTATTAGGAATATGCAATGAGTCAATAAAATTATTTAAATCATTATATTAAATCTTCAAAAACAATAAGAAGTATATCAGACCTAAGGTAAAGGATAATATTGCAATCAAATTTTTATCTGAGATTGTTTATACGTAAGTATTTACTATGTTATATTTATCATCCCCATCCATGATTCTTAATTATTTGATATTATTTTCTTATTATAAAATGTTTTGTAGTAAATTTTACCCATTGGTGAATTTTAATTAAATATTATGAAATGAATCTTTTGTCATTATTCGATTTGAGGTACTTTTTGACTTTTCCAAAAAATTATGAGAATAAGGTTTTTTAACTTATACATTATTAATGGATTTTTATGTTTTCATGAAAAAATATTTCATTGAATATTATTATACACGATTTCAATATTATATTAAACTAATTTTTTTAAATTGTGTGTCATATTGTGAAAAGAAAACTTTTTTGAAAAAGAAAGTTTATTTTCCTCATGAATTATGTTCAAGTGTTTTATAAAAAAATTGATTCTAAGAAGACATAAGGTTAGCTTTCTATCCATATTGTTTCTTTTATTTAAATTTTTTATAAAGGAATTATTTGCTTTTGAAACCCGTTCATTTTATAAGAATTATTATGGAATGATGTTTAAGAAACCCATTTTCTGTTCCTTGGGATATACTGTGATGAATGGATTATATTTTGGTGGAATATGTAAGAAAAATTTAATTATGATATGGGTGGGAACAATATCCCCCTTCAATTCATTGGGTAATATTTATATCTCATGAGATAGACATTACTAGAATGGAAATGAAATCTAGTTCAGTAATACAAGGCTGGAATGAAAAGTAAACCCAGTTCAATTATAGACTTTGTCTGCTATGATGGTCTCGGCTATGAGCCTTGGTTAATAAGGGAATGATTTTACATGCTTATATGTATTCCCCATAACTTCATGTATTATTTAATGACATGTGGTATTATTTATATTAATTCTTATGAACTTTTCTCCCATGACATAATATCATGATATTCTATATGCATGATAAGATTTGAAAATTTCATTTTCTTATGTATTATGACTATGATATAATTAATGTTTCTATAGTATACCCATATTGAGCATTTGATCCTATTATTTTTTGTTAATATTTTCCCCAGTTCATGAATAAGGGAACTAGTTAAGCTATCTGATAAACGAGTCTAGTTATAAATAAATATGTAGGAGACATTAAATATGTTTTATGAACCAGTTATTTATGTTTACAATTTTCTAAATACAATGTACATATACTGTCATGTCATGGTTTTTTATATGTTTAAATTAATGTATGAAAATTTTTAAGTAATATCAATTTATGTGATTTATGGGTCATTATAGTTGGTATTAGAGAAAATGTATAGTTATCCATTGGAAACTAGGATGAGAAAGCCAAGAACCCTAAGGATATTCATATGTATAGGATACAATCCTAGTGTTTTAAACATGACCATGAATAACCTAGGATAAAACCAAAAGTGTCCTAAATTAAAATTTAATTATCGATTATTTTTTTTCATGTTATGATTAGTGTTTTTCACACTATAATTCATGATTTTAGTTAATGGGAGAAATGAGAATGAACTACGTTAATGATTATTGAGATGAGAAATGTAAGGATTTTCCCCCTGAGAAACCAAATTTTCTGGGAGATGGAAGGAAAAATCTGTTTACCGTGATCCGAAAACATTCTAAAGCTATGAATCATGAAGGTCTTCCAAACAATAAAATGAGGGAGAAACATTCTATTGATTCCTCCATGAGAAAACACCCCTTTATTTAGAGGGTGTTTTAATCTATTTGTAGATGAACATTAGATCGGTACCACTAAATAAATATTTTTTGTTTTGAAATATTTAGGACAAGATAATGTAACCTTAGAATTCTATCATTTAGATGATGAAGGGGATCAATGGTTGAGTCTTATCAAGAATACGAGGCAATGAGATGAAATTGAGTCCAAAGAATGGGATGAGTTCAATAACTTATTTTTCAATAAATACATTCATCTTATTCTTTGAGTAAATATGGAGAAGGAGTTCCATGAACTTAAAGAAAATGATGATGAACCTATTGGTACCTACAAATCAAATTTTACATGAATTTCAAGGTATTATTTTGGAATTAGTATCCAACCTGAGAATGAAATTTATCGATTATTTAGTGTCTTAAAACAATGTTTCCAAAGGGAATTATCCATAAGGGACTTTAATAGATATAAGGAAATTGTTTGATGTGCTCTCAAGGTTGATATGGAGATTGGTTTAACCCATCAGTCAAACGGGTCTTATAAGAAGAGAAAATTGGAATTGAAAGAAAAATCCAAATAACACAATGAAAAGAAGATGAGTTTCCCTTATACTCAAAGTATAGAAAGTGGCATAGAGATTGTCTAAAAGGGACTAGTAAATATTTTATGTATGTAAGAAAAGTAAATAGGGCAGTTGAATGACAATGTGTTGGGAAAAAGATGTTTAATGATGAAAATAGAGAAAAGGATACACAGAATTCACCTCATACACTTCAATGCTACAAGTAAAAGAAAATGGAGCATTATTCCAATCAATGGGAAAATTCAGGAGTTGTTGAATTTGTATGATGTAAAAAAAATATTCATTCCAAAGAAAAAGGAAAGTCACATGAAATCACTATTATAGATGTGGAGTATGATAATGAAATAGTGAAAGGTATATATACCATCCACACTAAATTAGAATTTTTTTTTTACTCTGGATTGTCCCACACTTTTATTTTTGAATACTTTTCTAAGGTTATCATCTTATTACCTAAACAATTAGATGTTGAGTTAGTTGTGATGACTCTTAATGGCACAATAGTCTCATAAAACATTTATAAGTATTCTCTTGTTGGTGTTTGTGGGAATGTGCTTGCTGCAAATATTTTGATCCTTCCTATATATAAATTTCATGTGATTCTTATCATGGTTTGGATTCTCTATATAGAAGACATATAAATTTCCATGTAAGGTGATTCACATTTCATATTCTAGATCAATATATGATCATTTATCAATAGAAGTATTAATATAACTTTAAAATAGTAATTTCATCCATATTATGGGTTTTTATTCCAATAAATGGTGATTATGTATCTCAAATGGTTGAAGAGAAACTCATGATTATGAATACGCCCATTATATGGGAGTTTAATGATGTCATTACAGAGGAATTACCAGGTCTTCCACCAAATAGTGTAGTTGATTTTTCTATAGAACACAAACTGGATTCTATGGCTATTTCAAAAACATCATACAGAATGGCCCCAATTGATTTTTAGGAATTGAAGAATCATCTCCTAGAGAATCATGATAAGGTATTCATATTCCCTAGTACATCACCTTGTGGATCATTTGTTCTATGTGTTAAAAATAAATATGGATCAATGAGACTCTGCATTTATTATAGGGAACGTAATAAGGTCACTATCAAGAAAAAATATCCTCCTCCCTGCATTGATAACATATTTGATCAACTATGCGAAGTTCAATACTTTTCAATGGTTGACATTAGTTCAGGATATCATAAATTAAGGGTCATGAAGGAGGATATTCCAAAGACGAAAATCCTGAAAAGGTATGGAAACTATGAATTTATAGTGATTCCTTTGGTCTTACTAATGCCCATAATATATTCATGGATAAAATGAATAGAGTCTTTGGATACTATCTTGATCAGTTAGTGGTATTCATTATAGTTTATATCCTTGTCTATTCAAAGAGAAAGAAAAAACAATAAGACCACTTGATAATTGTACTAAAGACCATAAGAAATAGAATATTAAGGGAATGTTTCCCATGTTTGGATTTCTGCTTAAAAAAAGGTCCATTTTTGAGTCACATAATCTCATGATAAAGGATATATTTTGATCCATCAAAAATAGAAGTTGTTGAATGTTGGCCGAGAGAAAAAATGGAAACTGAGATCTGATTTTTTTTCTTGTTTTGCATGGTTACTATCCATGTTTTTTTAAATATTTTTTATGATTATCTAATCCAATCATGATGTTGATTCACAAATGAGTTAAGTTCACATAGATGTATGAATGTAATGATAATTTCAAAGAGAAAAAAATAACGTTAACCGGTGCACCTCTGCTCACAAAACCTTCTAGTGGAGAAAGATATGTGACTTAATGTGATGAATCCAAGATGTAGTTGGGATTTTTTCTCATAAAAAATGATATGGTGATTGCTTATGCCTCACGGCAGTTGAAAATATAGGAGAAGAATTACAGAACTTATGATTTGGAGTTAGCTACGGTAATATTTCCAATAAAGATATAGAGGCATTTTATTTAAAGTGAAATGTGGTATATTTATAATGATCATAAAATTTTAAAGTATATTTTCAAATAAAAGGATAATAATATGTGCCAAAGAATATTGTTATTTTTGATTAATGATTACGACTTCTCAGTAAATTTACACCCTAGGAAAGCGAACCCAGTGGCTGATAATATGATTCGACAAGAGTATTCTAGCACATCCATGATATACATCACAAAATATCAAATATTTATGGATCTACAAAGGATGGATCTAGAGTTTTTAAAGGAATATGGAGAAATATTATCTTTCTCAAATCAAGGTTCTACCATCTATACAAATTAAGAACAAGGAGGAACAATAGAAAGATTTAGAGTTAAAAAAGAAGGTGGAAATGTTCCTAAATTCAACATTGGTTGTGATGAAATAATATGGTTCATGAACTAGGTTTACATTCTCCCCAAACCAGAATTATAATAGGATATATTGGATGAGTCTCATAGTTCTCCATTGTATATTAAACTATAGATGCACTAATATTTATATGGACCTAAAATATTACTTATCCTGGGACGAAATGAAAATAGATGTCACCAAATATGACTCTCGATGCTTGGTTTTTTCAGAAGTTAAGGCTGGGGGACATGCATCAAAAGGGATGTTTCAACCATTACCCATACCAGAATATGAATGGGAAAACATCACAATTGATTTTTTGCATTAGACATCCCAAAATATTGAATGAAAATAATGTTATCTGGATTATATTTTATCACCTTACGATGTTAGCACACTTCATTGTTATTAGAGAGGATTTAACCTTTGACCATCCATCCAGGATATATGTAATGTGGTAAGATTTCATGGAGTACGAATTTCAGATATATCTGATCAGGATCTGATATGTGTAACACCCCATCCCCAGTTACCCAGAATCGATGCATTATTACATAAAATTGGCATGATACAAGGAATCATGTCCCAAATAACCGATTAGTTTAGTAGCCTTGGAAGTATAAGATATGTACTTATGTTTTACATTACATCATGAAATAAAAAAACATTGTGTCCCTTTTGGGCACTATCATATCCCTTAGCCTATTCCTGCAGGTTAATCATAATATACTTATTTGATTCCTAGGAAAAATTAAACATAAGGATGGGGTGAGATTAGATGCTTAGTAAGGATAAGAAAATAGTGGAAACTCTCATAAATAAGAATAAACATTTAATTAAATGTATAAGACTATAACATAAGCATTTTAAAAATAAAATTTAGCATAATAAGGATAATATAAATCAAATAGTTCTATTTACTTATTCACACGGATATTCTACTAGTCGAATAATAACATGTAATATAAATAGCCAATTTAATAATTATGGAATTCATAATGTCATACATCATAACAACATAGTCAAGGCCTCGTGCCAAGATTACAAATTATATTTTGTCAAGGCCTTGTGCCTAGACAGTAGTTTCTATCATGAGACCTACTGATGCGACGAAGTGCTATAGTGGCATCCATCCTTCACATACTAAGTCCAATGCATTCCTCATATGAAAAGGTTGAAAAATAACATAAACATTCATATTAAAACTAGCATACGAAATGTTAATACTTTATCCATAAACCATGAATGGTATAAAAATAACACATCCATAGTAAAACTTGTCAAAAAACCATCAATACCATTTGGAATATTGTTTCATAATGAATCAACATAAAATAAAATGAAGGATGTTTACAAAGATGAAAATAATCATTAAAACCATTTGAAATAAATGTCCCCATTTTCTTGAAAACATTTAAAAATATCATTATTTATCAAGAAGCCATTCAAAATAGATTTTTGATTCAAAGTGTCACATACAAATTTATAAATTTTAAAGTGAATTTTATTTTTAAAACAATAATTTCTATATAAATAAATCCTTCAAACCATTTTTAAAACATGGATATTAATGAGAAATATTTATAAAAATAAATTTTTAAATCATTTAAAATGATATTTTAGTTAGATTTACTAACAAAATGAGAGAAGCATGAGTAAAAATAATTGAGGTAATTAAAAAATTGTAATATCATGAGAATAATGGGATTCATGATATAATATGTCAAAGTATAGTATATACACCAAATAAATTTGTATTGTTGAATAATAACAGATAAGTCTTAATAGAATGTATGTTGAGATGAATTCCGTTATAAATACTATATCCTTAGGTTAAGGATAAATCAATGAAATATTTATGTGTGAAAATTTTAAATACACTAAATATTATTTGATATTCAGTGTTAATCAATCAGAGGACATTAACACATATTCTTGTAAAAACAAAACCATTGACTTGGATGTTTAACTCAATGAATAGAGAATTAGTTAAAATTACTCTTATGAATTTCATATCGATGACTTGAGAATTTATCAATGGAATGATTATATTTATCAAAGGGTATATCCACACAAAGGGGAGTATACATTACTATATAAGTAAATAAATAGTTATTTCACACAAAATCATAGAGTAAAATAATCAATGATGTTTTCGTAAAACCGAAGGAGTGGAAAATGAAATTTTATATTCCTTTACCGATTTGGTAACTTATGAAACATACACCCCATGAAATAAGTTTTATCAAATTCTGATGAAAATACCCATAAATTAAATCATATTATGCAAACAATACAATCATGGGAATTATATACACAACACAAAAGTTAATATTGGAAAATATAGCATGAATCTCATGGGAATAAAAGTGAGATGAAACCCCCCTTACCTTCAATTGTTCCTTAGTATTAGGGTAGGTTAACCACCTGTATAATGTTGAAATAATTTTTATTAAATTATAAAAGAACCAAATACATATATAAGATATCATATTTTACATTCTAATATTTATTTGCTAATGATATTTCAGTAGTATCATTATTTTTGTTGTGAACTGATTCGTTTTTATTTATATGTTTTGTTACGTAAGACATTTTTGTTATTTATAGGCTGTATTTGATTCATATAAAGAATTATATTAAGCTCTTAAAATTTACTTTTAATCATAAAATGAAAATTATTCTTTAATGATTATGATGGGGAATGAATCTCATCGCGTTCGTGGAGACGATAATCTGTACATACGCACGAGCCACAATATCATTATATTGATGGTGAAATTGTATATAATTGGATGGTATATCTTATATACAGAACCATGATAATGTAATATTTATTATTTAAATCATCTATACTGATTATTATACCCATCTAAATAATGAAGAGTTTGACTAACAAACTACACCAAGACGTGGAGACGGTAAGCCATACGTACGCACGTATGGTGACTTTGTCATTTATAGGATGGATAGAATAACGAATACTGTTGTGCCATATTTATAATAAAATCAATGTCTGTAGAAGGTACTAAAGTTATTATTTTTGTATGGAAACAACAATGAACGAGGAATTGGAGGAGGAAAAAACATGGAAGAGGGTGGTGAAATTATTACCTCTTATTTGGGTGTTTCCTTTTGAGTTGTTCAAAAAAGCTCCTTAGGTTGTATTTCTGATCAAATTAAGGCCTCTAGGTAGAATTTAGTTTATTTGAAGGGATATTTGGGTTGGGTATGGCCTAGAAAAATGGTTTTGTGGTGTGAGTTAGAGAGAAAGAGCAGTGCCCATTTATAAGAGAAGTGAGGGTCATTTTAGGAAAACCTTGAAATTTTATTTCATAGAAATATAAATATCATTTTATAATGGATAAAAAATGATTTATTTAAAAGATAAGATAGGTATGGGTCGAAAAATCTCTACCAATAGGTTTTAGATAGCTTTAGGTCACCATATTAACCTTATATGTTAGATTTAACTCTTAGTTAAATAGTTTAACTTTTACCATGAATTGTTGTATTATTATATTATATGGTTAAGGATATTACAATAAAATTACAACAGAAACCAAATAGGTTCATTAATAATATATATATTATTATATAAGTCCTTTTTCCGAATGTTAGATTTTTCGGAATATTATATAATTTAATGATATAGTATTTGTTTTAAAAACTCATTCATTTCAATTTTGACACTTTAGTATTTTGTTTTTGTTCAAGTCATAAAAAGTTGATTACTCAAAAAAATAATTTCATCATCCCTAACATGTCATATTAACCTATGTAATTAGTTAAATTCATCAAAAGACACAAATTACATTTATTTGGATATTTATAATATCAATTATTGTAATCTTTTATTACTAAGGTAATTACTACATCATCATTGTTTCATACATAAATTAAATTATATAATGCCTGAAAATTATAAATAAAATATGATTTTGTAGGAAATATATTTATATTTCTAAGGAATATTTATAGTCGAATTTATCTTAAGTGTAACCTTATATTAAAAATTATTTAGTTATTAAATAATGAATTTAACACTTTTAACTATTCCTTAAATAAAATAATAAAAAATGTTCTAATCTAATCCAAGTGGACCAAAAGGATCATATTTTATTCATAAGGTTTATTTTCGTCGAAATGCACTTATCCAATAGAATTAGTACATGTGTTAGTGTAATAATAATATCATTTTTACCTTTAATTACCATATTTACTTTAAACTGTGGTAAAAAAAAGTTAAAAGTTACCATTCACCAAAAATAATTTTCAACTAATTGAACCACATTTTATTTATTGATATCAATTTTGTCTCCCAGATTTTTGAAATTAAATTCATAGAAGTGGTAAAATTATGTTTTAGGAAAATTTTCAAATGCTCCTAGAAGGTGGGTAAAAGATAGTAAAAAGTTCAATAAAATTTTATAATCTCATATTATTATAAAATGACTCTAATGAATTCCATTGAACATATATAGGTAATATGTATCTATTATTACCTAAAATTAAATTAAATAAAATAATTAGTTATTTAAATAAAAAGTCGGTTTTTAACAATAACACAGTGTTTTTCACTATTCATCAAAAAATGCATGTTTTCTGAAAAATACCAAAAATTCACCCTAAGCTAATTTAGATATATTGTATTAAAAATTGACGATTATTTTGAAAAATAGAATTTATAAAATTTCAAAAAGTTTCTATTACTATTCATAATTGCTATTTTGATTGGTCGTGGTGTGTTAAAACTCCATGTTGCGTAAAACGCAAGCTAATACATTATTCAAATGGAAACGTACCATATAAGCTTGGGATATTACATTCAATCCTCCTTCAATAAATTGCGTCCTCAAAATTTGAATTTTTTCTTCAAAAATAAAAGCTAAAAAAAGAAAATACCTTTGTAGAAAACCCACATCAAAAATAGGGTTAATAAATTTTAGTTCTAATAAGAGGGAAAGGGAAAGGAAAAAGTCACCACCAAATTAGGATTTAAAATAGGATAAAATTTGTGGAAAATATAATTGGAGGAAAATGTAAATATTTATAAAGGGTGATTGAGGTAATCAATCAAAAACTAGTTAATTGAAAATTTATGGCCTTAAAGCCATAAATATACGATGAACAACGTAAGGTATTAGGATAACATATTATTAGGTTTAAGATCCTTTCCCTAAAGTTTAATAATTAATTTCATCATTGAATTAGAAAAAAATACTAAATAACTAGGGTTCCATCCTTTAACTAATTTCCACCACAAACTCGACTTTAACTCCAAACTATGAGTATTCTAGATAACTTGGTCACATCTGAAGTGCTAGAATAAACTTACAGAGAATCAAATAATTTAAAAAAGACGAACTATATATTTCCCCTATCTTTAGAGATTATCAAAACCAAAATTGTTAGTGCAAGATCAGTTAGTCCCCAAAAAGGATAATCCTTTAGAGAGAAAAATTCAAATCCTAATTTTGAAAATTAAACCAACAATACCCAAAGTTCAATAAATACCATTCAATAAATAATTGTCTTTAAAACCCTTCATTATAATCTAAACTATGATTGGAACCCAAAACTGATAAGAATTTGATTACGTAATCTTCAATGTTAAATTGTATCTCTAGATAACATCGACTACTCTTAAAGCCACATACATAAAATTAATTAACTTAATAACATATTCTCTATGATATGATAACAATTTCCATAAATAACTTAAATCACTATAAGTCCACAATAAAAACATGGATAAAAATCCACCATTACTCGTAAACAAATCACTTATTATTCTGTTTTCCGTAGGCATATAGTGTTCCCATCAGAGCAAAAGTCTTCCAAAATAACCTTTATCACTTAATAACCAAATCATGTTCCAATGATAATGATATCCATTTGATAAACAAAAGATACCAAATCAACTTATTATTTATCAATAGAATCATTTATCTAAAAATAATAAGTCACACTAACCAGGGACTTCACGTAGTCCAGTTGTAGTCAACAGATCCCAGTCGCACTTTGGTTGTGGGTTCAATTCCTGCATATTTTTCCAATGCGATGGGGTGTCACACAATCTGAATGTTGTCCTTTTTCAGAAACTATATTTTATAACATTCTAAAAATGAGATAAGTTCATCAAAATAACCATCACATAATTTCACCACAAATGTTATCTCATACCTCGCATTTTCATCCCAAAATTTAATAACTTGTAATTTCCTCAAATTAAAGGATCATATAAACCCAAATGGTTATTTATTACTATATCCACAATAGAAATGAAAAATGTTCCTAAAATATAATTTTCACATAACAAACAGTAGGGTTACATATAGAAGAGAAAATTATTCCAAAGTAATCCCATCAACAAAAAGCACTAATACTTTTAAACATTTTTCAATCCATTAATTTCCACATAGGTTCTTCCTTGACAAAGATGTTATACTATAGAAAAAGGAATTACATTTGGTAATGACCAAGTCCACTAAATTTATGGAAATTGAATATAAATGGGTTCTTGGGATCATTTTTATTTTTTCTTCCATAGTACTCTTCATTTTTTCTCGGAAATTCATTACTTTATTTCATTTCCCACACATAAAGAAATTCTTTGATCAATTGAGACACTTTCCTAGGTGTATCCTTCCACATTTCCCCTGTTATGTAAATTAAGCTTTCTTTTCTCCATGGTCTCCACTGCTGGAGCTCTTATCATTCACCGCATTTATCTTCTTTTTGAGTCTAGAAGTTTTTTAATATATATGTTGTTAATCATATTTTTTGGAAAACTGATTCAACATGAACACAATTTATTTTACACCTATCAACATTCTATTTCATTGCTCTTTTCCACCGTTGTTCCCACCATGTAGATCATGTTCAATGTTACTATGACTTCCTTGGAATCCATCCATTGACTAACACAAGGAAGCATATGGTGAGACATAAAATCATTTAGATAATATCATAACACCTTATTTACAATCTAAAACACCTTTTTATTAACCAAGGTTATTTATTCTCATATTATATTAAAATCCTTCAAATAATTTTTTAATGAAAATGTAAATTATCCTAAGCATATCCCCCAGAAGTTTCATAGCCCAGAGTGCAGCAAGGATGGTTTTCATGTATCTGAATACCACGAGTCAAGCCCAAAAGTCATTGTCGGAGTTTTCACTCCAAGGTACATCTATGCCAGAGTCTCCTCTACCTTCTCATATTCAGAAAAGGTTGTAACTCTTGGAAAACACACATAATATATACATTACCCAAAATTTTTTATGTTCTTCTATACTAATTTTCAATGTCTATCTTAGGGTAGTGTTTTATAATCATAGTTTTTCTAAAGATTCCTTCCAATGTTTGTATTAATATTCCTCTAATACCAACTGTAATGGCTGAAACCCTGTTACCTAGAATCAGTGCATTATTACATAACATTGGCATGATACAAGGACTAATGACCCAAAAGACCGATCAGTTTAGTAGACTTAGAAGTACTAGATAAAAACATAAGTTTTATATTACATAATTAAATAAAAAACAAACATTATTTCACCTTTGAACACTCTTATATCCCTTAGCTTATTCCTACCGGTTAATCATAAAATACTACTTTTCACCCTGTGAAAAAAAAACAATATAAAGGGGTGAGCTCAGATTCTCAGTAAGGATAACAATATAGTGGAAACTGTCATAAATAAGAATAAACATTTAAGGCAATGTATAAGAATAAATCACAAGCCTCTTAAACTTAAACTTCAAAATAATATAAAAAATACAAATCAAATAATTCCATTTAATTATTCACATGGATATTATACTAGTCAAATAATCACATGTAATCTAAATATCCAATTTCATAATGATGGAATGCATAATTCCAGACACCATAACCACATAGTCAAGGCCTTGGGCCAACACTACAAATAAGATTTTGTCAAGGCCTTATGCAAGGATAGTATTTTGTCTCATGAGAGCCACTAATGCATCGAGGAGCTATAGAAGTCTCAACCCATGACTTACTAAGCCCAATTCATTAATCATATGAAAAGGATGAAACATAACATAAACATTCATATTATAACTAGCATATGAAATTTTAATACTTTCACTATACACCTTAAATGGTTTAAAAATAACACATCCACAGTTAAATATATCACAAACCCATCAATACCATTTGGAATATTGTGTCATAATGAATCAACAAAAAATCCAATGAAGGATGTTAACATAGATGAAAATAATCATTAAAACCATTTGAGAGAAATATCCACGTTTTCTTGAAAATAATTAAAATTCTCACTATTTATCAAAGATCCATTTAAAATAGATTTTTAAATCCACGTGTCCCATAAATCATTACAAATTTTAAAAAAATTATAATTTTAAAAAATTCATTTCCATAGAAATAAATCCTAAAAACCATTTTTAAAACATGAACATTAACTAGAATGATTTAGCAGAATAAACTTTTAAAACATTTAAAATTAAATTTTCGTTAGAGTTTTTAACCAATGAGAGATGCTTGAATACAGATAATTGAGGTAATAAAAAACTTATAATATCATGATAATAAAGGTTTTCATGATATACTTTGTAATAGTATAGTGTATACACCGAATAAAATTGAATTGGTGCATAATAACAAAGAAGTCTGAATAGAATGTATGTTGAGATGGATTCCATTATAAATATTGTATCCTTAGGTTAAGGATAACATAATTATGTGTGAAAAAATATAAATACACTCAATATGATTAGATATTTATTTTAAATCAATCAGAGGACATTCACACATATTCTTGTAAAAACAACACCAATGACTTGGATGTTTAACTCAATGAATAGAGATTGAGATAAAATTACTCTAATCAAGGTCATATCGATGACTTGAGAATTTATAAAAGGATTATAAATTGAAACAAAATTATTTACACAGAAATGGGAGTCAAAATTACTACATAAGTAAATAAATTATGATTTCACACATAATCTTGGAGTAAAATAATCAATGAAGTTTGTGAAAAACTGAATGAGTGGAAATTAAAATTCGAAATTCCTTTACCAATTTGGAACCTTTGGAAACATACACCCCATGAAATAAATATCATAAAATAATTATGTAAATACCCCTAATTTAAATTATTTTATGCAAACAATACAATCATGGGTAGTACATACACCACCCAAAAGGTAATAGTGGCATATATAGTGTGAATCTCACAGGAATAAAAGTGAGATGAAACCCCATTACTTCATACCTTTCCTTAGAATAGGGTATGCTAGCCTCCTTTATAATGATGAGATCATTGTTATTAAATTATACAAGAACCAAATACATAAATATAATATCATATATGATCTTCTAATATTGCTTTGTCAATGATATTTCAGTAGTATCATTGTTCTGGTTGTTAACTGGTTCGATTTCCTTAAACTGATTGTATGGACCTGTAAAATTCAAGGGAAAGTTTTTCTTAATTTTCTTTGGGATTTTACAAGAACGCAGTTTCTGACGGCACCTGATTTCGAGACCCGGTGTGCCCGTAATCATTTACCGAAGTTTAGCTCGGGTACGTTCAGTGAACGAACGAGCCGGTTTTTCTAACATTTGCTCCGGTGCTTAGAATTGAAATCTGAGGGCACCAATGAAACTGCAGCGCCGGTAATTTCTTAAGAAGACCTTTACTGGAATTGCGTTTTCTCGGGAGGAGTTATTAAAAATTAGGAAATTAAATGTTAGGTAAAATAAATTGTGTTCAATTTATTTTATCCATGGTAGTTTAATTCTCTCATGGGATGTTTTTGGTGGGGCCCACAACCACCCAACATCCCATGTGAGGTTATGAGGGTGGTGGGGCCCACATGAGCTCCCATCTTCCAAATTCCCTAACTCCACACCTCCCACATTAATTCATGCCACCTAAAGACTAATTAATATGATAACTTAAGATCAATTAATTAAGTATGTTAGGTTTTGAATTTTTTAATTTTGAAATGAATGGAATGAGTAATAAAATAAAGGAACACTTATTTTGTTAATGTTGTCTGGTTGTGAGAGAGGATTTTGGAGAGGATTTTCTCTAACTCTTGAAGAACATCTTCTTCCTCGTCGAAGAACGCGAAGAACACCAAGCCTTCGACGAAGAACTCTGTCACCACAAAGGGGAGTTCGTCGTACCATCTTCTTCCCTCTCCGCAGCCAGTGAGAGATTCCATCCTCGGATATCAATGATGCAAAACCAATGATTCTCTTCTCCGCGATGCCGATGAACCTCCTTGTGCGACGCCTTCTTCCGCGACGTTCTTTTCTGTGATGAATAAACAACGCTTGAGGTAGGGGTTAATTTCGTCTTCGTGAATACTTTCGTCGACGTTCATCGTTTCCTAATTGAGCCGCCTATTATGTTAATAATGGGAGGTGGTAGGACCGCACGAACAGGGCCGACCCTCCCCCCCTTGATGCTTGATTTTTGTTGCGGCACGATAAAGGCAGCGCGATGCCATTGCACAACGCGGAAATAATGAAGTATGGGCGGACAAGCGTGGCACCGTCGCACCGCGCTATTGAAGTCCGACAAGGCCGTGATGTCGCCGCGCCGCACCGAAGAACCTCGAAGAGGCCGCAACCGGAGTGGGGCCGCAGCAGAGGGGCACGGCGCCGTCGCGCCGATCGGACAAGGCCGCGGTGGTGCGGGGGAGCGGCGGCCGGCTTCCGGCCGCCGGAGCAAGGAGGCGGGACCCAAAGGGGGGTCCCGTGGTGACCCACCGGCCAGCAAAGCCGGCCGGTTACCCTTAAGTCTGGGGGTTGAAACCCCCGGCTGGCTATAGGAACCCCCCCCCCCCCACATGGGGGTCGCGTTTTGTCAATCAGGGGGGCAACGCCCCCCCCCCTGTTCCGCTCAGCTCGGCCAGCCGAGTAGGCCACGCGGGCCACGCCCAGGCCAGTCTGGGCCATGCCAAAACGGTCCGGACCCGGACCCGGTTTGGGTCGACCCTGTTTGGGCCGACCTAGGGGGTCTTGGGCCGGGTCGGTCCGGACCCAAAACCCCCATTTTCGGACCTCTTTCGGTCATTAGCCCATAACATGGGCTACATACCTCTGATTGACACACCATCAGTTGCGATGCGATCCCTGGATCGAGATGATCATTTCTATATCTTATACTCAAGGTTTCGGAGAATTTGGGTTCGTCCAGGTTGGTTCGAACACAAAACCAACCAGGCCCTGGGAGCGGAAACAGTTATAACATGAGCTCCGGACGTCCGATTGATGCGTCGTCGACTTTTTTGGATTCATCTTAGTGAGACGGACCTTTTAGCTTACTCCGATCGCGGTTTGGATGTAGTTGGAGTACGGCTGGGTTGGTTTTGACTTAAAACCCAATCGGGCCAACAGAACGAAAAAGCCAATAACTCTCAGACCGGGCGTCTGATTGACGCGTTGTCTATCACATTGAGTTCTTTTTGACATTACAAAAGTTTTGGATACATCAACTCCGAACATCGTGTCAGTTAATGTATCAACCCCTCGGCTTGTGGAGCGGACCCTCCCCGAACGAGCTTGCTCTGTGCGTAAACCCTAGAGATGGCTGCAACTACGACGACGATGAAAAATGTACGGGAATCCTATGTGGGTTCAACACTGATGACTACATCACTCGGAAATCCTCTTTGGATCAGTGCTTACTGATCCTGTGTGGGTCAGATCTTGTGTGGGTCATTGCGGGGGTTAGTACCTATCGATCCTGTGTGGGTCATTGCGGGGTTTAGTACCTATCGATCTTATGCAGGTCTGACGGCTTAGATGAATCAATGGCTACATATGATCATCTCTATAATCTTATGAAGAAGTATACCTGTGTGAGGTGAGTCTTGACATTCAATCTTTATCTTCGATAAGATTGACTTGATATCCTGTGTGGATTACGTTATGCTTTCCTGTGTGGATTGGGTTATGTTTTCCTGTGTGGACTGGGTTGTACTTGGGCTCGGATGTTGGAGCTGAACTGGAATTGATGACTTAGGTATATGTATGGGAATATACCTAAGTAGTTCCGGATGTTACTTCTTGATTGTATATTTGCTTTGTGGATTACCCTTTGTGTATTCTAGGAGACCTTTGGGGGTCTCGGTGTCCCTACTGAGTAGCTTATACTCACCCCTTCATGAGCTATGCCCGCACTACGTTGTGTTGGATGCAGATGACAGACAACGCTGATCGTGGTGGAGGCTTGTGGAGTAAGTCAGTACCTGGAGGTGGACCACTGGGCGGGACATACACGGAGCGGACGACTAGACCCGTGGAGCTGAGGAGGCTATCTGTACCCACCCTTCAGGTGGGACTTTCAGTGGACGGCACGACATTGCGGATTTACTTTTAGTCGCTGTACTTTCTTTCCAGTTGTACTTTACTTTCAGTTTGTGTTTGTATTCTGGCCAACTTACTTTTCCGCACTCAATATTGTATCCAGTTTTACTTAGTTTTTACTTCTAGTTTCTTACTCTATGGTGTTTGTTTACTTTACAAAGGCAATGCCTTCCCCTTTTTATCGGGATTTTACGCCTTGGTGCTAGTCGCCATCCCCTGGACTATGGGATACGGGCTAGTGGTAGTCACGGCATGAGCCCTGAGGATGGGTCGTGACAAATTTGTATCAGAGGAGTTTGGTTCTACCGCAGAACTCAGGACTCTGATCTTTTTTCTTTGTGAAGCAATAGTGTTAAGAGTATTGAGTGTGGTTATTAGATCAGGGAGTCCAGTGTTGGTGCGGCGGCCGACGTATCCATACACCAGGACCCTGAATTCTGATTTCCGACTTAGTGCATGAAAACATTTATTGTGTGTGTGTGTTTCAAGATTTCTTTGTGATTACTTTGTGTCAGCTCACCATGTATACTGTGTTAACCGTGGCATACCTGTCTCTTTTCAGGATGGACCCATGACGGTAGCCAGCTAGGGTTCTGTGTTTTGCGCGAGCCGATATCCCACCAAGCGACGAGGCCTTGGTGTAGGGCCCTTTTACTACGGAGGTACCGGTGGTACCGCTACCCGCCGAGCCACCGATGCTACTAGCCCCAGCCGCTGAGAGTGCACGTCGCCTTAGTGCACATCACGAGTTTCAGCGTCAGAGACCGCCCAGGTTCCGCGGGGAGATGGACCCTCAAGCAGCCGAGGACTGGATGGAGGCAGTTGTACGAATTTTCCGTTTGGTAGGGACACCAGCAGACCATATGGTGACCCTTGCAGCGAGTCACCTGCATGCGGCAGCAGGCTGATGGTGGAGCTTGATGCTCCAGGTGCACGATGAGGCATCACTCCTCTGGAAGGACTTTGAGAGCCTCTTCCGATCAGATTTCATCCTAGCCACCCTCCGTGTGGTGCGCATCCAGGAGATTTTATAGCAGTGGCAGGGTAGCATGACGGTCGCCCAGTACGTGGCGAGATTTACCGATCTCTCTTGCTATTCGACGGACATGGTACGAGACCCATTCTTCTGGGCCCGGATCTTTGAGCAGGAATTGAGGCATGAGATCAGGGCATCGCTAATCTCCCTCAGCATTCCGGCATAGGCAGGAGTACTGGAGCGAGCACTTCTCATTGAGAGCTTTCTTGCTGAGCCTACATCAGCAGCAAGACCTATCACAGGGTGGCACGTAGCAGAGTCTTCTATAGCTGGCAGTCGATGGATGACACATGGGACAAGGCAGACCAGATCCTCAAGCAGACGACCTCAGGACACTGGCTCAGAGGTGCGGGGCACACAGCATAGAACCATTCTTTCGAGAGGCAGACAGTGCTACGCATGCGGCGGGCAGGGCCACATGGCTCGTGACTGCCTGACCCGCCATGTGGAGGAGAAGTAGACAGTAGAGGGACCACCCAGGCAGAGGCAGAGGGTCGACCCTGGCGGTCCTCATGGAGAGGGCGGAATAGGAAGAAGAGTTGTCCGAGCAGTAGGTGGTGGGCGACGCTTTGAGGCTCTACCACCACCACCACCAGGAGGCCCACCCCGACCAGAGGGAGCTGGCGGGCAGAGGCTGACACAGCTTCAGGCAGTGGAGGACTACGACCCCGGCATGTCCATGATGATTTTAGGTACTATCTGTGTCTACTCCACCCTTTCTGCAGTTCTTATAGACACATGACCGAGTCATTCTTTCATTGTTGTTGCCCTTGTTCGGAGCTCAGATATTCCAACGGAGCCGTTGGCTCGATCCTTACGGCTAGAGACTCCTACAGGAGTAGACTCGATGATTACGCACTGGTGCCCGCAGTGTGAGCATACTCTAGGAGGTGAGAGCTTCGGCTGGGATCTTCTTGTAGCGGCATTGAGGCCTTACGATGTCATCTTGGGAATTGATTGGTTATCTATAGTCCATGCTCAGGTCGACTACATTAGGCGCAAGGTGCGATGTGTTCGCACTGATGGGATCAGGTTCACCTTCACCGGCGAGAAGGGAGCCTTTGCAGCGCATGATGGACTCACGCAGAGAAGAGGACATCTCATCACTCATCAATTGGCTAGCCTCATCCTAGGAGCAGTTGATGTGCGGAGTCCGAGATTACCTGCAGTGGTGGATCAGTATGCGAACATTTTCGCTGACGACGTTCCAGGACTACCTCCTCTCAGAGAGGTAGAATTTTGTATTGACCTGTAACCCGGGACAACCCTGATATCCACTCCAGCATACCGGATGAATCCCGCCGAGCTTCAAGAGCTATAGGTACAGTTGGAGGACTTGAAGGGCAAGGGATTCATCTGACCCATTGTTTCACACTGGGCTTCCCCGATTTTGTTCGCCAAGAAGGCGGACGGGAGCTTATGACTGTGTTTCAATTACCATTTCCTAAACCAGGTGACCGTGAGCAACAAGTATCCGCTACCAAGGATTTATGACCTCTTCGATCAGCTCAAGGGATCATGGTGGTTCTTGAAGATAGACCTCAGGTCAGGCTATCATCATCTAAGAGTTCGGGATGAGGACGTGCAGAAGACGACCTTCAGATGTCAGTATGGCCACTATGAGTTCTTTGTTATTCCATTTGGCATAACCAATGCTCTAGCAGTGTTCATGGGCCTCATGAACAGGATATTTCAGCCTTACCTCGATTGATTTGTCGTGGTCTTCATCGACAACATATTTATATACTCGACGACTGAGGAGGAGCACGCCTACCACTTGCGGATTGTACTGGACACACTCCAAGAGCACCAGCTTTATGGTAATCTCTTGAAGTGTCAGTTCTGGATATGTGAGGTCCACTTTTTGGGAAACTTCATCTCTGAGGCAGGATTTGTGGTGGATCCTACGATGATCGATGCAGTGCTAGCTTGGGAGCCACCCAGGAGCGTGACGGAGGTGCAGAGTTTCTTGGGACTAACTGGGTACTACCGGAGATTTGTACTAGACTTTTATAGAGTTGCGGCACCACTCTCAGCTTTGACGAAGAAGGGGAAACCATTCGTGTGGTCAGAAAAATGTCAGCAGAGCTTCCAGGAGCTGAGATAGAGATTGACCAGCGCACCTATCTCGAGGCTACCAGATGATGGAGTAGGGTATGTAGTTTACTGCGATGCATCAGGGACCGAACTCAGATGTTTCCTAATGTAGGATCAGGAAGTGATCGCATATGGATCACGTTAGTTGAGGAAACATGAGAAGAACTACGCCACCCATGACATGGAGTTAGCAGTAGTGGTCTTCGCTCTGAATATGTGGTGACACTATCTAATGGGTGAGCTCTTTACAGTCAATTCTTACCACCAGAGTCTCAGGTACATATTCTCACAGAAGGACCTGAACCTGATACATAAGAAATGGCTCGAGTTCCTCCAGGACTATGACTTTGAGAAAGTCTATACTCCTAGAAAGGGGAACATAGTAGCCGATGCTATCAGTAGGAGGATGGGCATTCAGCTACTTGGGGAGGCGACAGAGCAGCTAGCCGCTTTTAAGATATCCTTAATGGATATTGATGGAGCAGCCTTTATACTCTCACTCATAGTCACTCCTCCACTTCTATAGTGGGTCAGAGAGGCACAGTGTGGGGACGATGACTGTGAGACGCGGTGTGCACAGATATCCTTAGGACATGCACCTGATGGATTCTCTATGGGAGGAGAGCACGTCATCCATTTCAGAGGAGGTACTGTGGTACCAGCTACATTACAGGAGGAGGTGCTGAGGGAGTTCCACACTTCCCCTTTAGCGATAAATCCAAAAGTGGAGAAGATGTACCGAGACCCCAGACGACAACACTGGTGGCCTGGTATGAAAAAGGTTATAGCAGAGTTAATTTCTGAATGCCTCACCTACCAGCAGGTGAAGGCAGAGCACCCGATACTAGCATGCTTGGTACAGCCCTTGGAGGTTCTGGAGTGGAAGTGGGACAGGATATATATGGACTTCGTGATTGGACTTCCACGCACTTCTAGAGGTCATGACTCCATTTGGGTGATTGTCGACCGACTCACCAAGTCGGCCCACTTCTTACCCATCAGAGAGAAGGGCTCAGTGGAGAGCTTGGGACGCCTCTATATTCAAGAGATCATATGGCTTCATGGTGTGCCATCATCTATCGTCTCCGATCGAGATGCATGCTTTACTTCCCGACTTTGGAAGGGGTTGAAGGAGGCATTCACGACAGAGCTATGTCTGAGCACCACCTTTCACCCAAAGACGGATGGTCAGACGGAGATGACCATTCTGACTCTCGAGGACATGCTCCGCGCATGTGTCCTCGACTTTGGTCGCAGCTGGGAGGACCACCTACCCTTAGTGGAGTTCACGTACAACAACAGCTACCACTCCACCATCGGGATGGCACCATACGAGGCATTGTACGACCGACCTTGCAGATCACCTATGTGCTGGACAGACCCTGAGGAGTCAGTCCTTGTGGGACCAGAGATGGTCCAGGCCACGACAGAGAAGGTCCAGGTCATCCAGGAGCAGATGAGGACTGCTCAGAGCCGGCAGAAGTCTTATGCTAATAGGACGCAGAGACCACTAGAGTTCGAGGATGGCGACCACGCCTTTTTACGGGTCTCACCTCGACGTGGATTACATAGATTTGGCCGAGGCGGCAAGTTGTCTCCACGCTTCATTGGACCATTCCAGGTCCTCGGCAAGATAGGCGAGGTGTCTTATCACCTGGCTCTACCACCTTAGTTGCACCGGATGCATGACGTCTTTCACATATATCAGTTGAGGAGATACGTGCATGAACCGACGCATATCATCAACCATGGGGAGCTGGACATTGATGATGGGGAAACTTTTGCAGAGGTCCCAGTGGAGATCGAGGATCGACAGAAGCGGGCCCTACATGGATGGTCGATTCCTCTAGTGCGCATCAGATGGTAGCACGGGAACCTCCGGGAGAGCACTTGGGACTGGGAGGCTCAGATGCGTGCACAGTACCCACATTTGTTTTCCTAGTTTATGATGTATCTTTATGGGGACATAAATCTCTGAGGTGGGAGTAATGTAAAGACCCGTACAATTCAAGGAAATTTTTTTCTTAATTTTCTTTGAGATTTTACAAGAACGCAGTTTCTGACGGAACCTAATTCTGAGGCCCGGTGTGCTTGGAATCAATTACCGAAGTTTAGATCAAGTACGTTCAGTGAACGAACGAGCGGGTTTTTCTAACTTTTGATCTGGTTCTCAGAATTGAAATCTGAGGGCACTGATGAAACCGCAGTGCCGATAATTGCCTAATAAGACCTTTACTGGAGTTTTGTTTGCTCGGGAGGAGTTATTAAAAATTAGAGAATTAAATGTTAGGTAAAATAAATTGAGTGCAATTTATTTTATCCATGGTAGTTTAATTCTCTCATGAGAAGTTGTTGGTGGGGCCCACAAACACCCAACTTCCCATGTGAGGTTATGAGGAAAGTGGGGCCCACACGAGCCCACATCTTCCAAATTCCCTAACTCCTCACATCCCATATTAATTCATTCCACCTAAAGACTAATTAATATGATAACTTAAGATCAATTAATTTAGTATGTTAGGATTTGAATTTTGTAATTTTGAAAAGCATGGAATGAGAAATAAAATAAGGCATCGCTTATTTTATTAATGTTGTTTGGTTGTGCGAGAGGATTTTGGAGAGGATTTTTGCTAACTCTTGAAGAACATGTTCTTCCTCATCGAAGAACGCGAAGAAAACCGAGCCTTCGACGAAGAACTCCGTCACCGCAAAGGGGAGTTCGTCGTACCATATTCTTCCCTCTCCGCAGCCGGTGAGAGATGAAATCCTCAGAGATCGACGACGCGATGCCAAATATTCTCTTCTCCGCGACGCCGGCGAACCTCCTTCTGCGACTCCTTCTTCCGCGATGTTCTATTCCACGACGAATCAACAACGCTTTAGGTAGGGGTTATTTTTTTCTTTGTGAATACTTTCGTCGCCGTTTATCGTTTCCTAATTGAGCCGCTTGTTATCGTAATAATAGGAGGAGGTCATACCGCATGAACACGACCGACCCTCCTCCCCCCTTGATTCTTGATTTTTGTTGAGGCACGAGCAAGGCAGCACAGTGCCATTGCACCGTGTGGAAATAATGATGTATGGGCGGAGAAGCGCGGTGCTTTTGAAGTCGAACAAGGTCGTGGTGTCGTCGCGCCGCGCCGGAGAACCTCGAAGAGGCTGCTACCAGAGCGGGGTCGCGGTGGAGGAGCATGTCGCCATCGCACCACACCAATCGGACAGGTCCACGGTCTATGGCCTTAGTGGTGCGGTGGAGCGGCGGCCGGCTTCCGGCCGCCGGAGCAAGGAGGCGGGACCCGCATGTGGGTCCTGCGGTGACCCACCGGCTGGCCAAGCTGGCCGGTTACCTTGAAGGCTGGGGGTCGAAACCCTTGGCTGGCTACAATAGCCCCCCCCCCCCCCCACGTGGGGGCCGTGTTTTTTCAATTAGGGGGGCAGCACACCCCCCCCCTGTTCTGCTCAGCTCGACCAGCAGAGCAGGCCACGCGGGGCGCACCAGTGCGGCAGGCCAACTGGCCGCCGGGCTGGGCCAGGTCGCCCAGGGCAGGCTGAGCTGTGACCAGGACGGGGCGGGCTGTGCCAAGGTCGAGGCGGGCCGTGCCCAGTCCGGGATGGGCCACGCCCAAACAGGCCGAACTCGGACCCGGTTCGGGTCGACCCAGGGGGTCTCGGGCCTGGTCGGTCTAGGCCCAAACCCCATTTTCAGACCTCTTTCGGTCTTTAGTCCATAACATGGGGTACAACACTCCGATTGATGCACCGTCAGTTGCGATGCGATCCTTGGATTGAGACGGTCGTTTTGGTATATTACACTCAATGTTTTTGAGAAATTTGGGTTCGGCCGGGTTGGTTCGAACACGAAACCAACCGGACCCTCGGAGCGGAAACGCTTATAACTTGAGCTCCAGACGTCCGATTGACGTGCCGTCGACTTTGTTGGATTCCTCATAGTGAGACAGACCTTTTGGCTTACTCCGCTCGAGATTTGGATACAGTTGGAGTATGGCCAGGTTGGTTTTGACTTAAAAACCAACCGAGCCCCTGGAACGAAAAAGCCAATAACTCTCAGACCGGGTGTCCAATTGACGCGTCGTCTATCACATTGAGTTCCTTTTGACGTTACAGAACTTTTGGATACATCAACTATGGACTTCGTGTCCGTTGATGTATCATCCTATTAGCACGTGGAGCGGACCCTCCCCGAACGAGCTTGCCGTGTGCGGAAACCCTAGAGCTAGCTGCGACTGCGACGACGATGAAGACTGTACGGGAATCCTCCGTGGGTTCGACAGCGACAACTACAACACTCATCGATCCTATGTGGATCAATGCTTACCGATCCTGTGTGAGTTAGATCTTGTGTGGGTCAGCGTTCAGTGGTCCTGTGTGGGCCAGCACATACCGATCTTGTGTGTGTCAGATCCTGTGTGGGTCATTGCGGGACTTAGTACCTATCGATCCTGTGTGGGTAATTGCGGAGGTTAGTACCTATCGATCCTATGTGGGTCCGACGGCTTAGATGAATCAGTGGATACATCTGATCATCTCTATCATCTTACGAAGAATTATACATGTGTGAGATGAGTCTTGACATTCAATCTTTATCTTCGATAAGACTGACTTGATATCTTATGTGGATTACGTTATGCTTTCCTGTGTATATTGGGTTATGCTTTCCTATGTGGACTACGTTGTACTTGGTCTAGGATGTTAGAGATGAACTATAATTGATGACTTAGGTATATGTATGGGCATATAACTAAGTAGTATCGGCTGTTACTTCATGATTGTATCTTTCCTTTGTGGATTATCTTTTGTGGAGTCTGGGAGTCCATCTGGGGTCTCAGGGTCCCTACTGAGTAGCTTATATCACCCCTACACGGGCTATGCCCACACTACGTTGTGTTGGATGCAGACGACGGACATCGCTGATCGTGGTGGAAGATTATAGAGCAAGTCGCTACCTGGAGGTGGACCACTGGGCGAGAGATACAATGAGCGGACGACTGGACCCGTGGAGCTGAAGAGGCCATATGTACCCACCCTTCATGTGGGACATCATGTGGATGGCACAACGTTTCGACTTTACTTTCAGTTGTTTTACTTTCTTTCCAGTTGAACTTCACTTTTAGTTTGGGTTTGTATTCTGTCCCACTTACATGTCCACACTCACTATTGTATCCCGTTTTACTTAGTGTTTACTTCTACTTTCTTACTATGTGGTGTTTGTTTACATTACAAAGTCTATGCCTTCCCCTTTTTGTCGGGATTTTATGCCTTGGTGCTAGTCACCAGCCCCTGGCCTATGGGAGGTGGGATTGGGGTAGTCACGGCACGAGCCCCGAGGATGGGTCATGACAATGATATGTCATGTATGACATGTTATTTATGTATATGATGTATTTTATTTATATCCATTATGATATTAAATTCATAAACATTATTTTTAATCTTAAAATTAGAATTATTCTTGAATGATTTTGATTGGAAATGAATCTCATCGTGTTCGTGGAGATTGTAATACGTACGTAAGCATGAAGGACAATATCATTATATTTATGGTTAAATCATATGTAATTCGATGGTATATCATATATACATAATCATTATAATGTTATATTTATTATTTACATCAGTTATAATAATTATTATACCCATCCAAATAAGGATGTTTTTGAATAACAAACTACACCATGACGTGGAGACGGTAAGGCGTACGTATGCACATATGGTGACTTTTTCATTTATAGGATGTATAGAATAATGAATATTGTTGTACCGTATTTATAATAACATCATAGTATTCATAAGGTACTAGAGTTATTATTTTGGTGTCGAAACAACAAAGAATGAGAAAGTTGGTGAGGAAAACGTAAAATAGGGTGGTGAAATTATTACCTCTTTTTCTGGTGTTTCCTTTTGAGTTGATCAAAAGGGCTCCATAAGATGTATTTTTTAACAATATAATGCCTCTAGGTTCAAGTGAGTATAGTTTGGAGGATATTTGGGCTGGTTTTAGGTGACTCAAATGGCTTTCAAGGTGTGATTTTGGGGGAATGGTAAGTGCCTTTTTATAAGGTAGGTGATGGTCATTTTAGGAAAACCATGAAATATTAATTTATTAAAATTTCATTTTAGGTTTCTTGTAGAGACCCAAAGCTTGACGTACATTTACATTACATCACATTAGCGAAATACTTAATACATAACAAAAATAGACACACAAGGACCGTAATAGTTTAGTGTCTTTGGAAACTTGGAACGTAATCTTCTAATCGCGGTGAAAGATATTTAACATCTCCCATAAAGATATTTCCCTTTCATTTCTTACCTAAAACCTTTATTTATATCATGGGGAAAAGAAAACATAAAAAGGGTGAGTTCAAATGCTCAGTAAGGGTAAGCATGGATAAAATAAATCATACCATATACATTTGAACTTAAAAACATGAACATAATGTTTAAACATCAAAAGCTTGAGAAATGACATAAAACATGGAAGTACGTAAGGCATAGATCATAAAGAAAAATTAAGAATGAAAAAATAGCATGGGAATAAAACATGTAATTGTGGCATCCATTAAGCACATGTAATGATTTCAATAGTAGCCAAGGCATTGCGGCCAAGACCACCTTAGTGGACAAAGTTCCATTCTAAATCGAGTTCACTCCTCGTTTCAGTCCTGTAACAATGAACTGGATTAACTAACCATTCCAGCCATATCTATCTCATGAGATATAAAATCTTTACCCAATGCATTGGAGGGAGATATAGGTCCCACCCATCTCATAATGATACCATTATTACTTGTGTCACAAAACAAACATACATCATTCATAATAACCCAATAAACAAAATGGGTTTCATAAACATAATTCCATCATCACATAATCCATATAAAATAAATGGATATCATTTCATAATAAGAAAAATGATACCATTTAAATCATAGAGACATGATACTTGAAACATACACATATGAAATAATGTCATCTTAGATGAAAAATGGTTTTGATAAAACACTTGAAATGAATTCTTGAGGAAAATATCATTTCTTCTTCAAAACCATTTTCTTTTCACAAAATGTCATGAAATTTTAAAAGAAAAGGATTTTGTTGAAAATAGTCATGAAATATTTTGTAGGAAGCTTTATGAAAATAAGTCTGTATAAAACAGTAAAAATTCGTTCATGCCGTATAAGTTAAAAAAACATTTTTCTCGTAATTTTGCTGGAAAAGTCAAAAAGTGCCTCCTAACATAAAAAAAGAATGATTCCTTACATACCATGTAGTAAAAGTCAAGAATGGGTAAACATGACTTTAAACATAAATGAATACACTTTTATAAAACATGGACAAGGATGATAGCAATAACCCTAGTAAATACTTACGAATAAGCAATCTCGGATAAAAATGAGATTTGCAAAATTTATCCCTTACCTTATGTTCGATATGCTTCGTACGTATCTGAACCTCATGTATAATGATTTAAATAATTTTATTTACTTATTAATGAATCATATTAATTGTTATGATATCATATATTGTTCACTTATGACTTTATATTACCCGTTCTTTTGTAAATTCAATGTTAAAGAGCGTTTTGGGTAAAAGCGTTTCATTTGTCGTCCGTGTTTTGACTTGTAATTATTCATATGATTAATTAGATCACGATTACATAATTCCAGAATATAAAACATGATTTATATGTAATATATATTCAGAATATACATATATATAATAGATCGATAAATGGAAAGAAATACACCGTTCATGGAGACGGTAGGCCGCACTTACACATGAACGCTGTTTTCGTTTCCTTATTGAGTTGAATGGAATTAAGTAAATGACAAACATATATACATAAATCCAGTAGCTTTATTATTTCATATATTTCATTATTATTGCTTATATATACTTTATAATCATTCTTAAATGGTTAACATGGAGAATGAATCTCATCGCGTCGTGGAGACGGTAGTCCGTACGTACGCACGAGCGATGATATCGTTTCCATAATTATTGAATTTAATTGGAGTGGATGTTACAATATATCAGAATCATTATGATGTTATAATAACTATGTATAGTTATTCTTTACACAATTATACCCATCCATGTAAGGTGTTGGTGGAAAAACATATTACACCACGACATGGAGACGATATTTCGTACGTATACACGCGCGGTGATTTTGTTTTGCGTAGGATGGATAGAACGTGAAATGGGGTTGTTTCATATTTATAATAACAAATCAGTATATTAGTGATACTGATGTTATTACTTTATAATGAAACAACTAAAGAAGAAGAATTTGATGAAGAAAGAAGCCTGAAAGAATCGGGAGAAGAAATTACCTCTTCTTCGATACGCATCTTTGAAACCTCCTGTTAGGGGACTAAGATTGGTCTTTAAAGTAGACCAGAACCTCTAGGATGTTTCTAGGGAAGTGGAGAAGATAATTTTTCAGGGTTTGGACGATCTTGAAGGCTCAAATTGGTGTGAGGAGGAGAGGGAGTAGGTGCCCTTTTATAAGGGAGGAGAGGGGCACCTTTGGAAGTCTTAAAAATATTAATTTATAATAAATCTAAACCCACTTAAAAACCTCAAACAATGACTCATATTAGAATATTAGATGCGATAGGGTTGTAATCTTATCAACCAATCAAATTTAGACATGTTAGTAATTTATTTTAAACATTATCAACTTGATTTATCCTAATTTAATCAATTTAATTTTATTTGTGGTAATAACATTATAAAATTTAAATTATAACAAATAATTAATAATTTGTTGTGAATTTTCCAAAATTGGATACTTTAAATTATTTTCTACCATATAAATTTAAATTTATAATTTTTAAATATATTTGTGATTTTTAAACAATTTTTTAATATATTATGTTTATAAAATAACAATAGTGTCAATTTTGACACTATTCATTTATTTGAATTTAAATAAAATATATATAGAAGATATGTTCGAACTAAAAGTTTTAATAGAATCATAAAAGGTCATATTTATCTATAAAATTAGTTTAGATCATTAAATAGGTCATATAATATTTATTTTATTATTTTTAAAACCATTTATTTGGTTTATCTCTTAATAAAATAATTACTACAACATTTTTGTATAATTATTTAATATATTTATTTGGTGCATAAAAATTAAAAATAAAATCCTATGATTAAGCTAAATCTATTACCTTTCACAATAAAACTTTTACATGAATTTATCATCTTAAAATTACAATATTTAAATGGTTATATTTATTAAATTATGAAGGTGACAACTTTGGCATCATTTAAAATAAAATAATATAAGTGTCATAATTGCTTGTATAAGACTCCAAATGGTCACGTATTTGACCATTTGATGATTATAGTTTCACTATACATGTAAAATCAGTTTTGGTCAGAGTTTTATGCCTTTTATGGTCACTATTAGTTTAATAAAAACTATATTCTTGATTTTTCACTAGATAAATAATTTCCACATAACTATTGTGTCACAATTAATGATAACTATTTAATCCCAAATAATTCTAAATAAATTTTCATGACGTAGATAATTTTGTTAGATTTCTGTAGACTATTAATTTTCTAAGTTTCATGAAGTTTATCACTAACTTAAAATTATTATACTTATAGTATTTAAGAGAGTGACATGTTGTCACTTTCTTTGGTTTTAATTATAATTAAATTATTTTCATGGACAAAAGTCCATTAAATGAATATAATCTGACCCTTAGGTGATATGGGTCGACTTTTAGTCATCCAATAGGATTTTTACAAGTGTTAGGGTAATTTTATAATCTTATATTTACCCTTAATTACCTGATTTACCTTTAACTATAGTAAATAAAATTTACCGTAGTTACTATTCACAATTCCCAAAAATAAAAAGTAGCTTATTAACATAATTTGGACCCACTGTTTCCAAATATGGAATCCATTTTTCCAAATTCAATACACAAAATTTGCAAAAATTAAATTAAAATTAATCCAGTTGTCGAAAGAAAACGGATTTTTCTTTAAAACGTTGCAAAAGATTGAATTGATTTAACCTACGAAATCAAGGTAAAATCAATGCTAATGAAATACATTATATTAAATGGAAAAAATATATTCTATTTATTCTTTAAAAAAATTCAATATTATAATTTAACCACATAATATATCATGATGAAAAATGTTTGTTTTAAATTAAAATATAGCGTGTTTTTACTATTCATTAAAATATGAAAGTCATCAGAATAAAAAGAAAAATTTATCCAAAGTAAATTTTTATTTCTTGATTCCAAATAATAATTTTATTTTGTCAAATGGAACTTATAAACATGTCAAAAACTATATTTAATGTGGGTGCGCCATCAAAAGGCGGCAAAACTGCATTTTTTTAAAAATACTTATTTTAACCAAAAAAATTATTTTGTTCTTATAAAATGTTCTAGAAAATGTGTAAGATGAATAATAATGTTATAAAATTCAAAATTTAGTTAACACTATTCATAACGGCTAGTTCATAATAATATTATTCTAATATATCGTTGTTTAGTAAAACCCGGTATTGCGTACAACACACGCTATCGAGGAAGGTCGCGATTACGTGTAATAGAAGCCAAGTCAGGGTTGCGTGTTGTGAAAGAATCCTTCATTGTTTCGTATAACAGAATCCAACAATATTTCATTTATACATTGGATATATATATATTTATATATTCAATTTTGTGTAGAATAACTATTATCAAAATTGTGTGTAACACGATCCAAGAATAGTGTTGCGTATACTGCAAGTTAATACGGTTTTGCGTATAGCGCAAGGTAATCTTGGTGTAGCATACAACACAAGACATTAATGAAATTAAAAGAATATTTTTCATAAAATATCGGGGTGTTACATTCTGCCCCCCTTAAAATGAATTTTGCCCTCGAAATTCATCGGGGTTATAAATGGTTTACTACTCGAAGGTTTGTTTAATAAAAACCCACATCATAAAAAGGAATACCAAAACATGGCTTTTAAAACTAATGTATGAAATGTAATGGTTTCCCAAATTAACTCATCACTGGGTTTCCACGTAGGAAGACATAGGTGAAAATATGGATATGGAAGAAAAATATAACCATCTTGTTCTGATGGAGAGTGGTAGAGAACATGGTTATGAAAATGACAACAATCACAAAGATACTGATTTGTGATGATCTAAGGTACCATATGATTCGTCGGATATAAGGGAACCAAGACAACATTTTTGGTTTTCAATATCATTTCCCTAAAGTTGATGAATTAAAAGAAATACTTGCTTGATTTTGGTACAATCTTACTGTTGTTCGTGAATTGAACAATTTCCACTTCATCCCTTAAAGAAATGAAGTTGAATTTGTTATTCGTGATGTGTTAGGAGATCATGTGATAGAATGATGGGTCATTCCATCTCTTTCAAACAAAAGGTTAGCAAAAGTTATAAGTCCATCTTATGGTAAGATTAATCGTATATGGTTCCAAAAATGAACTTATACTTCATATATCATACCGGTTAATAAAATAAAACTTGTTTCTACTAACCAGGTACTTCCTGTAGGCCAGTGGTAGGAGATAAAGGCCAATCGCACTTCGGTTGTGGGTTCGATTCCCACAGCCTTGTCCGACACGATGGGCTGTCGCCCGTTCTGCAGGTTGTCCTTTTTCCAAAACTACATTACTATATCATCCCATCAATAATATTGAAAAAATGTTCTATCCTTAAACAATACTAACTTATGTCCAACATAATCCATTCCAATCTTTAGGCTTATCCAAAATACTTCTTTCCAAACTCATTGTATCAAGAGAATGATTACTAAAAATGTCATATAACAAGCATGTGAATACCATCATTTATCCCTCATATATCTTGTTGGTCACATTCCAGCCATGTGAATACCTTAATCATGTATTTTCTTGAAAAATGAATACCCAATGAACCTTAATGAAAACATGAATATAGTTAAAAGTTAACACTTTCCACATACCAATATCCTCAAAATTTTATATACTCAAACCATGATATCACATAGTCCTTGTATCAATCATGAGCTCATGAATACAATCAAACATCTCATTATCTTCTTATTCTTTCATTATGCGCATATCGTATACTTTACAAAAATATCTGAATAACATTCCATGGTTACTGGTACCATTTAACATATACTTTCAAATACTTTTAGGAAAAACAATAGTGTAAAAATCCTTAGATGATTCTATATTCCATAGTACCATTAACTATACAACATAACTCTCAATAAACATAAAATCATTCCACTACCTTCTAAACCAACCGACTGAGCTTCAACACTTCTTTCAGGTCATATATCATTTGCAGTCTTCTCATCATCATCCACATAAATACAACCCATATGACCATGCTAATTCTCATCATGAGATTTTCCATTAGGGCATTGGTTTGCATAATACCCATACATTCCATATTTAAAACATCTAATCATTGTTGATGTCTTAGAAATACCATAATCCTTGTCCATGGTGTTAACTGAACCTTTTCCTTTGCACTTTATCGGCTTTGTGTCCTTCTTTTCCACACCCAAAGCATCTTCCAGTTCCCTTGAAAAAATCTCCCCGATGCCTCTTCCCACATGATTTACATGAGGGAAATTGAACTTTCTTTCCTCTATGATCATCATGAAACTCCATCTTTCTCTTATTATCTGAGTCGGGAAACTTACCAAAGTTGAGATTGTTGATCATATTATGAGATTTATGATTAGGCATAATAATGATGTTTGGACTTCCAGATCCCATTTCATTTGGTTTCTCATGAAGAAAATCATTCCATTGTCCGTCATATCCTCCATTATCATGAATCATCCTGTTTCCAGCCATTTTCTAAAACCCAAAAAGAATAGTGTGAGAGGAAAAAATAATGCTAGGTAAAAGAACATAGTAAAGGGGGAGAACCATCAATATCTAACATCTTAGGTTAAATTCTAAGATCATTACCATAGTTCTACACTACTGGAAAATCAGCCTATACCCACGGTTCAAAACCGTGGGTATAGCCCCCAAAACCATGGGTATAGGCTATACCCACGGTTTTGGGAACCGTGGGATGGAACAGCTTCGATATAGGTCCCCAACCTATACCCACGGTTTTCCAAAACCGTGGGTATAGGTGTTCTGCCACCGTGTCAACGAAACATGCCCATTTTCCACGGTGTCAAAGGCTTTTCCCCACGGTTTCAAAACCGTGGGTATAGGTCGTAAAATAATGCGGCTGGCGGGTTTCGTACCGCAACCTCTCCACTGCAGACGAAGCACCTAACCACTACCCCAACACCGCTTTTATGTATATATATTTATATTTAGTTAAATATAGTTATATAAACCGTGGGTATAGAGGGAAGAACCGTGGGTATAGGACTACTGCCAAAACAAAATTCCTTCCCGCGGGAAAAAAAAATTTCCCGCGCACACACGGGAACCCTATACCCACGGTTTTTTATAACCGTGGGTATAGGTATTTTATCCCAGACCTATCCCCACGGTTTTCCCCAAAACTGTGGGGATAGGTACCCCTATCCCCACGGTTTTGGGCAACCGTGGGTATAGGTAAATTTTCAATACCTATCCCCACGGTTTTCCAAAACCGTGGGGATAAACCCCCCTATACCCACGGTTTTTCAAAACCGTGGGTATAGGTCTTGAAAATTTACCTATACCCACGGTTGTCCAAAACCGTGGGTATAGGGGTACCTATCCCCACGGTTTTGGGAAAAACCGTGGGGATAGGTCCAATTTCCAGTTGTGCTAGGACTATATCCTATACATATTCTTATACTTAGGTACATCCCTAGATATACATTAGAAATATCTCGAGGGATCTCACTGTCGTTTTCGCATCCTAGTTTCTAAAGGTTGACTAAACCTTTCCTCTGATACCAACTGTAGAGACCCAAAGCTTGACGCACATGGACATTAAATTACTTTAGCGGAATACTTAATAAATAACAAAAACAGACACACAAGTACTGTAATAGTTTAGTGTCTTCGGAAACTTGGAACGTACTCTTCTAATCGTGGTGAAAGATCTTCCACATCTCCCATAATGATCTTTCCCTTTTTTTCTTACCTAAAACCTTTCTTTATATACTGGGGAAAAGAAAACATAAAAAGGGTGAGCTCAAATGCTCAGAAAGGGTAAGCATGGATAAAATAAAACATACCATATACATTTGAACTTAAAAACATGAACATAATGTTTAAACATCAAAAGCTTGAAAAATGACATAAAACATGGAAGTACGTAAGGCATAGATCATAAAGAAATATTCAGAATGAAAAAATAGCATGGGAATAAAACACGTAATTGTGACATCCATTAAGCACATGTAATGATTTCCATAGTTACCAAGGCATTGCTGCCAAGACCATCTTAGTGGACAAAGTCCCATTCTGAATAGAGTCCACTCCTCGTTTCAGTCCTGTAACACTGAACCGTATTAACTTAACGTTCCAGCCATGTCTATCTCATGAGATATAAAATCTTTACCCAATTCATTGGAGGGAGATATAGGTCCCACCCATCTCATAATGATACCATTCTTACTTATGCCACAAAAAACATATATCATTCATAATAACCCAATAAACAACATGGGTTTCATAAACATCATTCCATCATCACATAATCCATATAAAGGAAATGGATATCATTTCATAATAAGAAAAATGAAACCATGTAAATCATAGAGACATGATACTTGAAACATACACATATGATATAATGTCATCTTAGATGAAAAATGGTTTTGTTAAAACACTTGAAATGAATTCTTGAGGAAAATATCCTTTATTCTTCAAAATCATTTTATTTTCACAAAATGTCATGAAATTTTAAAACAAAAGGATTTTTTTGAAAATAGTCATGAAATATTTTGTTGGATTCTTTATGAAAATAAGTCTTTATGAAACCGTAAAAATTAGTTCGTGCCGTATAAGTTAAAAAACATTCTTCTCATACTTTTGCTGGAAAAGTGAAAAGGTACCTCGTAATGTAAAAAAAAGATTCCTTTCATACCATGTAGTAAAAGTCAAGAATGGGTAAAAAGGACATTAAAAATACATGAATACACTTTTATAAAACATGGACAAGGATGATATCAATAACCCCAGTAAATACTTACGAATAAGCAATCTCAGATAAAAATGAGATTTGCAAAATTTATCCCTTACCTTATGTCTGATATGCTTCATACGTATCCGAACCTCCTATATAATGATTTAAATATTGTTATTGACTTATTACAGAATCATATTAATTGTTATGATATCATATATGGTTCCCTCATGACTTTATATTACCCGTTCTTTGGTAAATTCCATGTTAAAGAGCGTTTCGGGAAAAATCGTTTCATTTGTCGTCCGTGTTTTGACTTGTAATTATTCATATGATTACTTAGATCATGATTAAATAATTCCAGAATATAAAAAATTATTTATATATAATATGTATTCATAATATACATATATATAATAGATCGATAAATGGAAAGAAATGCACCGTTCATGGAGACGGTAGGTCGTACGTACTCATGAACGCTGTTTTCGTTTCCTTATTGAGTTGAATGGAATTAAGTAGATGATATACATATATACATAAATATAGTAGCTTTATAATGTCATATATTTCATTATTATTTCTTATATAAACTTTATAATCATTCTTAAATGGTTAACATGGAGAATGAATCTCATCGTGTCGTGGAGATGGTAGTCCGTACGTACGCACGAGCGATGATATCGTTTCCATAATTATTGAATTGAATTGGAGTGGATGATACATTATATCAGAATTAGTATGATGTTGTAATAACTATGTATAGTTATTCATTACACCATTATACCCATCCATGTAAGGTGTTGGTGGAAAAACATATTACCCCACAGCGTGGAGACGATATTCCGTACGTACGGACGCGCGGTGATTTTGTTTTTCCGTAGGATGGATAGAAGGTGAAATGGGGTTGTTAAATATTTATAATAACAAATAAGTATATTAGTGATACTGATGATATTAATTTATAATGAAACAACTAAAGATGAAGAATTTGAAGAAGAAAAGTAGCTTGAAAGAATCGGGAGAAGAAATTACCTCTTCTTCGGTACGCCTCTTTGAAACCTCCTCTTAGGGCACTAAGATTGGTCTTTAAAGTAGACCAGAACCTCTAGGATGTTTCTAGAGAAGTGGAGAAGATAGTTCGGCAGGTTTTGGGCGAGCATGAAGGCTCAAATTGGTGTGAGGAGGAGAGGGAGGAGGTGCCCTTTTATAAGGGAGGAGAGGGGCACCTTTGGAATTCATAAAAATATTAATTTATAATATATCTAACCCCACTTAACAACCTCCAAAAATGACTCATATGCAAATATTAGATGGGATAGGGTTTTAATATCATTAAACAATCAAATCTAGACATGTTAGGAATTTAGTTTATACATTATCAACTTGATTTATCCTAATTTAATCAATTTAATTTTATTTGTGGTAATAACATTCTAAAATTTAAATTATAACAAATAATAAATTATTTGTTGTGAATTGTCCATAATTGGATACTTTATAACATTTTATACCATATACATTTAAATTTATAATTTTTAAATATATTTTTGATTTTTAAACAATTTTATAATATATTATTTTTATAAAATAAACATAGTGTCAATTTTGACACTATTCATTTATTTGAATTTAAATAAAATATATACAGAAGATATGTTCGAACTAAAAGATTTAATAGAATCATAAAAGGTCATATGTATCTAGAAAATTAGGGTATCACATTAAATATTTCATATAATATTTATTATATTATTTTTAAAAACATTTATTTGTTTTATCTCTTAATAAAATAATTACTACAACATTTTTGTATAATTATTTAATATACTTATTTGTTGCATAAAAAATAAAAATAAAACCATATGATTAAGATAAATCTATTAACTTTCACAATAATACATTTAATCGAATTTCTAATCTTAAAATAACAATATTTAAATTGTTATATTTATTAAATTATGAAGGTGACAACTTTGGCATCATTTAAAATAATATAATATAAGTGTCATAATTTCTTGTATAAGACTCCAAGTGGTCAAATATTCGACCATTGGATTATTATAGTTTACATTTACATGAACAGTTAGTTTTGGTCAGGGTTTTGTTCCTTTCATGGTCACTATTAGTTTAATTAAAACTATATTCTAGATTTTTCACTAGATAAATAATTTCTGCATCACTATTGTGTCACATTTAATGATAATTATTTAATCCCAAAAAATTCTAAATAAATTCTCATGATGTAGATAATTTTGTTAGATTTATTTTGACTATTAATTTTTGAAGTTTCATGAAGTTTATAACTAACTTAAAATTATTATACTTATAGTATTTAAGAGAGTGACATGTTGTCACTTTCTTTGGTTTTAATAATAATTAAATTATTTTCATGGAAAAAAGTCCATTAAATGAATCTAATCCGACCATTAGGTGATATGGGTCTACTTTTAGTCATCCAATAGGATTTTTACAAATGTTAGGTAATTTTATAATCTTATATTTACCCTTAATTACCCGATTTACCTTTAACTATAGTAAATAAAATTTACCGTAGTTGTTATTCATAATGCCAAAAAATAAAAAGTATCTTATTAACATAATTTGGACCCACTGATTCCAAATATGGAATCCATTTTTATAAATTCAATACAAAAAAGTTTCAGAAATTAAATTAAAATTAATCCAGATGTCAAAAGAAAACGGGTTTTTCTTTAAAACATTGAAAAAGATTGAATTGATTTTATCTACGAATTCAAGGTAAAATCAATGCTAATGACAGAGATTATATTAAATGGTAAAAATATGTTCTATTTATATTTTAAAACCATTCAGTATTATAATTTAACCACATAAGATATCATGATGAAAAAAGTTGTTTTTAATTAAAATATAGAGTGTTTTTACTATTCATTAAAATATGAAAGTCATCAGATTAAAATGAAAAATTTATCCAAAGTAAATTTTTATTTCTTGATTCCAAAGATCAATTTTATTTTGTCAAATGGAACTTATAAAAATGTAAAAAATATATTTAAAGTTGTTGCGCCATCAAAAGGCGGCAAAACTTCATTTTTTGAAAAATACTTATTTTACCCGAAAAATTTATTTTGTTCTTATACCAAGTTCTATAAAATGTGTAAGATGAATAATAATGTTATAAAATTCAAAATTTATTTAATACTATTCATAATGGCTAGTTCGTAATAATATTATAATAATATATCGTTGTTTAGTAAAACCCGGTATTGTGTACAACACACGCTATCGAGGAAGGTCGCGATTGCGAGTAATGCAAGCCAAGTCAGGGTTGCGTGTTTTGAAAGAATCCTTCATTGTTTCGTATAACAGAATACAACCATATTTCATTTATACATTGAATACATATATATATATAAATATATACTCAATGTTGCGTAGAATAACTATTATCAAAATTGTGTGTAACACGATCCAAGACTAGTGTTGCATATACTGCAAGCTAATACGGTGTTGCGTATAGCGCAAGGTAATCTTGGTGTAGCATACAACACAAGACATTAATGAAATTGAAAGAATATTTTTCATAAAATCTCAGGGTGTTACATTTCTAATGGCTCCAAAATAATTTATTTCAAGTATATAGTAGTTATGGGTCGAAAAATCTAAACCAATAGGTTTTTATAGGTTTAGGTCACCATATTAACCTTATCATTTAGATTTAACTCTTAGTTAAATAGTTTAACTTTTACCACGTATTCTTGTATTATTATATTATATAGTTAATAATCTTACTATAAAATGAAAATTGAACCCAAAGGTATTTATTAATGATATATATATTATTATATAAGTCCTTTGTCCGAACATTAGATTTTTAAGACTATTATATGATTTAAAAATATAGTATTTGTTTTAAATACTCATTTATGTCAATTTTGACACTATTTAGTATTCTGTTTTTTATAGTCATAAGATAATGAATAACTCTAAAACAATTAATTGAATCAACCCTAAAATTTCATATTAACCTAGAAATTTATTAAAATTCATAAAAAGTATCAAATTAACTTTATATGGATATTCATATTATCAATTATTTTAATATTTCATTAATAAGGCAATTACTGCTTCGTCATTGTGTCGTAAATAAATTAAATTATATAATGTGTGAAAATTATAAATAAAATACTATTATTTAGGTCATAGTTTTATCTTTCTAATGAATATTTATAGTCAAATTTATTTTATCTGTAACCCCATACTAAAATTTTTTAGTTTATTTAACATTGAATTTAGCACTATTAACTCTTCATTAAATAAAATAATAATAAATTCCCTAATCTAATCGAAGTAAACCAAAAGGATAATATTTTATTACTAGGGTTGATTTTGGTCTAAATAAACTTATCCAAAAAATTAGGACATGTGTTAGGGTAATAATAATATCATTTTACCTATTATTACCCTATTTACTTTTAACTGTGGTAAATAAAAGTTAAAAGTTACTTTTTATCAAAAATTATTTTCATCTTGATGAACCGCATTTTACATACTGATACAATCGTGTCTCTCATATTTTTGAAATTCAATTTATAGAAGTGGTAAAAGTATGTTTTTTTTCTAATTTGCAGATGCTCCTAGAAGGAGGGTAAAAGTTGGTAAAAAGTTCAATAATATTTTATATATTTAATATTATTATAAAATGACCCCAATGAATTACATTGAAAATATATAGGTATTATGTATATATTTTTACCTATAATAAATACACATAAAATAATTATTTTTTAAATAATTCATCGGTTTTAATCAATAATAAATTTTTTTCACTATTCATCAAAAATTGAAAAGTTTTCAGAAAAATACCAATAATTCACCCTAAGCTAATTAAAATATTTCGAATTCAAAAATGAAGTCAATTTTGAAAAATAAAATTTAAAAAATTCCAAAAAGTGGGTATTACTATTCATAATGTCTAGTTTGATTGGTCATGGTGTGTTAAAAATCCACATTGCGTACAACACAAGATAATAGATTATTCAAAGGAAAACATATCGTAGAATCTTGGGGTTTTACAAGATTTACCTATATGTTCTCGCGACGTCTTTTACTAGATATCGATATAATGTTATGATTCAACACTTCTTATAATCCGCAGATGGATGGTCATTCTGAGAGGGCAATTCAAACTCTGTAAGACATGATGAGAGCTTGCACTATGGATTTCAAGATAGGTTGGGATCAACATATACCATTGGTGGAATTTTCATATAATAATAGCATTCACTCCACTATTCAGATTTCACCTTATGAAGTTTTATATAGAAAGAAGTGTAGAACATCAACTTGCTGGGACGAATTTGGGGAAATAATTCTATTTGGAGCATATCTTATTGATGAAATGGTATAAAAGGTAAAGTATGTTCAATAACACATAAGAGAATATCATAGTCAACAAAAATGTTAAGATAAAAACCGAATAAATTACATTTATTTTTATGTGGTTTATAATGTGTTTTTATGAATATCTCCATGGAAGTGAGTAATGAGATTTGTAATGAAGGGCCAGTTGATCCCTTGGTATATTGATCTTTTTGAAATTCTAGATCATAGTGGGAAGGTAACTTACCAATTGGTGCTTCAACCAACTATCTCTCAATTTCTTGATGTGTTACATGTATCTCTCCTGAAAAAGAACATACCTAATCCGAAACATTTACTAAACATAGAAGTAATATAACAGGAGAAAGATCTTTTTTATGACGAACAACTGATAGAGAGTCTGGATAATAGTGATAATGTTTTATGAAACAATATCGTTCTCTTGGTTAAATTTGTATGGTGGAACCAACAATTTGAAGAAGCTAAATAGGAACTTGAGGATATGTTGAGGGAGAGGTATCCTCATCTGTTTGTTTCTACGTTACCAATTTTGAGGGTGAAATTCTATTTAAGGGGGTGTATTGTAACATCTGAAAGTTTTTATAAATTATTTTCTTTAAATATTTTTTATTCTCCAGTAGCTTGTGTTGCAAAGAATCGTGATTTTAAACGAACTTTGAGATGCCATTAGAACAAAAATACCATTATATCCTAGTCATTAGGTTATTCTAAATAAGTATAACTAATTTATGATAATGCATTGTGAATTAATTGGATATCAATTATTTATGAAAAATATAAATTATATAACTGTATTTTTTAGTGAATAATATTGGTAATGAAATTAATGAGATATATATTTTATATATGTTTTTTTGATATTCATCCAATAGATATTTTAATCATAGGGCGTAAATAGACCCAATTTATTTGATAAAAACCTATATTTTTATAGGTAATATTATGCCTTCGAATGGGGAACCCCTTATAAATTAATATTTTGACACATTAATAATTTTTATATGAAAAAAATAAACATGTTATTTTAATGTAGATGATAAAAATTTACTTTGTATGATTTTTTTTATTTTTCTAATAATAATCAAGTATTGACTAATAGTAATAATACACTATATTTTAAGTGAAAACATCTTTTTTCATCAAATGAATTTATATGGTTAAAATATAATATTTAATGGTTTTAAATTATAAATAGAACATATTTTTATCATTCAATATATATTGTTTTATTTTAATTAATTTGACATGTAAAAATATTTCAATTTTTTGCAATGTTTTAAATTTTAAAAACACGTTCTCTCATTCTGATAATGGAATTGATTTTAAATTAATTTTTTCTAATTCTGTATTTTTTATTTTGAAGAAATTTATTAAATATTTTTAACGAGATGATCTAAATTGGTTAAACAAGTTCCATTTATTTTTGGATATTATGAATTGTAACTTCGGTAATTATTTTTATTTACCATGGTTAAAAGGTAATTCTGTTAAATATGTGTAAACAAATAATATTATAATTATATAAAAATGACCTAAAACATTCCCTAATCCTTTTTTGGAGATATTTACATCCATGATAATCATTTGGTTGATTTTAATACCCATAGAGCCACTTGGGGGGATAATGACGTTCTAGAATTTTTTATTTAATGTAAAGAAGAATATATCAAAAACAATTATTTATTATTAAAAATATTTCAATATATTGTTAATTAACTAATTGCTATGATAATAAATAGTAATTATAATTCTAAAAATATTTCCTATATTATGGTATTTTCTTTGTAATTTTTTGATAATAAATGAATAAATTTATTTTTGACACAATAATGATATAGTTATTTCCTATTTATTGAAATTATCAAAGAAATGACATTGTAATATTAAATGAAATATAATTTTAAAATTATAATTCCATACAATAACTTTCTAGATGAATATGAAAATTTATATTTGAGTTAATTTATTTTTTCTAATGAATAAATTTTCTATGACTTTATGAAAAATAAATTACTAAATAGTATCAAAATTGACATAAATGAGTTTTTAAAACAAATACCATTTTATTAAATGATATAATATTTATAAAAATATCTGATTTAGCCAAATAACTTATATAATGTTCTGAATTTCACTAATTATCTACTTCTTGTTCTCTTCGCATTTTATTGTAACAATAGTTACCAAATATTATAAAAATACAAGACGTCATAGTAAGAGTTAATGTTTTTAACTAAGGGTTAAAGCTAAATTATAAGGTTAATTATATTTCCTAAACATGTATAAAACCTATTAGATGAGATTATTTAGAATCATAATCATATTATCCTTGATAGTTATCACATTGTAACTATTATAATTCAAAAATATTTTAATAATAAAATAATATTTCAAAGCACTCATAAAGTTCCCTTACACCCTCTTATAAAAGGGCACCACCTCTACCCACATACTCACACCTTTCAAGATAATTGGATCATCCAAATTATGCTCATGTAAGCTCGAAAAATACCTCCCTTCCTCTTAGATTCCACACTTTGGGATGAAATCAATCATAATGAGACCATTTGTGGAAACCAAAATGAGATAACTGAAAAAGAGGTAATTGTTTTATCACCTCTTTCAAAATTATTTTCTTCTTCTACATCCTCATATTATGTTTTTTACATACTAAGGTAACAAATCTAGTATATTATACATTCTGATATTTTATTATAATTACATTAAAACTTTATACCTCCTTTTATTCATCCTACAAATAAAAATATCACTATTTGTGGGTACATATGGCTTATCATCTCCACATCATGGTGTAATTTGGTATTAAACATTACATTATTTGTACAGGTATAATCTGGAGTATAATTTATTTAAATAATTAATATAACATGTTAATTATTCTTAATAATTAATATACCATCCAATTCCATATCATTTAACCATTAAGTGACTGATATCGTTACTTGTGTGTACGTATAACCTACTGTCTCCACGATGCGTTGTAATTCATTGTACATGATCTTACTTAAAACATAATTATATTCATGAATGGAATGAATAAATATGATATATATTTTATGGATATAATTATTTAAATTATATAACTATACCCTAAGAATTGTAACATGAACTTACCCGACAAAACTTGTATTAGAAAATAAAGCAGTTAATAACCAAATAATGAGTAATAATGTAATGTAACTAACAAGAGGATGATAAGAAAATCTTATATGATATCATAAAAATGATTACGATTCTATAATAAGTAAATAACACTAATTAAATAATTATATAGGAGGTTTAGATAAATATGAAGGATACCAGACATAAGGTAAGGGATACTTTTGCAATGTCATTTTTATCCAAGATTATTTATACATAAGTATTTACTTGGGTATATTTATATTTCACAACCTTATTTCCCACTAATATAATATTTTTTTATTCTTCAACCATGTTTTGATTTTAATTTTATCCATTGGTGAATTTTTAGTAAATATTATGAATGTAATATTTTTTATATTCGATTTGAGGATCTTTTTGAATTTTCCAGCAAAGTATGAGGAGAATGTTATTTTAAAATATATGAAATGAATGTATTTTTTTGATTTAATTACACTTTTCTTCCATGAATTTACCTATAAATTATTTATAGATTATTATAAACTAAATTATTTTCTTATAAAAGGGCATGACAATTTCATAAAATAAAATATTTTTGAAAAAGAAAGCATATTTTCCTTAGGAATTAAGTTCAAGTGTTTTGTAAAAATTATTTTCAACCTAAGATGACATAGGTTTATGTATCTATTCCAATTGTTACTTTAATTTTATTTTATTTATGATGGAATTAATTTTTTATAAAACCCATTTATTTTATATTGATTATGATGGATTAATATTTAAGAAACCCATTTTTTTCATTGGATTATGATGTGAGGAATGGTTTATGTTTTTGTGGAAAATATAATATTGATTTAATTATGAGATGGGTGGGACCTATATCTCCCTAAAATTCATTTAGTATAGATTAATATCTCTTGATATATACATTACATTAACGACAAGTAAATGTGGTTCAAAAATTAAGTGTGGGAATGATAGTTAAACCTGGTTCAGTGAGGGACTTTGTCCACTATGATGGTCTTGGAAATGAGCATTGGCTAATAAGGAAATGACTTTCTATTATTATTTTTATGCCAAAATACAGTATATATTATGTTATGATTTTGGTATTATTTCCATTAATTCTTATGAAAATTTATCCCATGTCAGGATATCATGATATTTCATATTCAACATATGATATTAAAATGTTGCGTTCTTATGTATTATAACTATGATATCATCGATGTGTATCTTGTATAACCGTAATGATCGTTTTAGATTAGCCTTCCATATGTGTCTTTTTCCTAGGTACTGAAGAAGGATATTTATTACGTTATTCCTGAAAGGAGTATAGTTATAAAGAAATAAGTGGGAGACAATTTTTATGTTTTATGACCTAGTAGTTTGTGTTTCCCAGTTTCTAATGAAACAATGCCTATAATGTCCTATCATGGATTTATTATTTATTGTAATGAATTTAAATATATTATGAAGTAATATCAATATATAAAATGATTGGGTCGTTATATTTTCCCACGAGGTCAATAGGTTTACAATATTTTTTCCCTGGAAATTTAATTGTACTTATTTCAATGTTGTTCCCACTGCATATGAATTTTTTAAATGAATTTATGATCATTTTTATAATGGTAATCGGGAATTTATAAATCATGAATTCATAAACCAATTTGGATACAATAATTTGTTTCATAAGGAAGAATCTTATATCCATTGAAAGGGATTTACCTTTCCAAATAGATAATTTCCTTATAACCCGAATAACAATGAATATGATGTTAGAAGCTAAAGGCTCACACAAAATCATTTAAAGCCCAGGAAATTTGAAATGAATCACACCTAGTTTGATACCAACTCATGAATGATGTCATTTTTCCTTGTATCATTAATATTCATTACAAAATATAAAAAATATTTTTTTGAACTTATTTCCTAACTAGAAACCATTTAATAATTTTAAAAAACATCATTGATAAGATTGAAAATTTTATTTACACCCTGATCAAAAAATGGAAAATACCATCAGCATATGATAGGTGTGAAGGATAAAAAAGACCTACATAATCCCATATGGGGTTAATCATTCTATTATCAACTGGATGTAAAAGAAGTATACATAGTTGGTCTTGGGAAATAAAAATAAAATTACATATTTGGGGGGCACCTAACCTCACCCTATCAAACAAGATAAATAACCTTCTAGATAGACATTAATTAGAATTGAAATATGTGATGAGGTATGAAGGGTCTATATCTAATTAAGGAAAGAACCATTAAATCCAATATTGGATAGAACCTAAAAAATTAAACAAGGATATTTACCTCTACCTTTTGAAATAAAATCATTTCAATGATAACTCTAATGAAAGAATAAAAAAGTCATATAGGTTCCCCATATTCATGAAACCCTTACAGAACCCTTACAAAAACCAATACAAATTAGAATAACCCTGTGACCATCTTCTAAAATAATTATCTGGAGAGGATAATTATTATCCAATGAATTGGAGAGCAATAATGGTGTCACCCAATCAAAAAGAATTTCCAAGGAACATAACATGAATAATTTTTTAACATTCACATTTAATATTAAAAACATTAAAGAATATTTGGAAACCATAATCAAAGCACTTTTACATACTGAAATTCACTTTTCCTTAAAAAGTGTTAAATAGGAAAAATTTTATAAAATATAAAAGGAGGGATTTATTTAATGAAAAAAATAATTGTTATAATAAAATAAAAATTTAAAATAATTTCCGTTGTTAGGGAAAGTTCTATTGATTCCATATATATTAAAATATAACATTTATTTTGTCTTTATTAGAATTTTTTGAAAGCATTCTGTAAGAAAATTCTTTTTGAACACCTTTGATAGAAATCCAAAACTGACATAAAAATTACTTAATAAATCATTTATTCCAACATTATAACATCCCTAAAATTATTTTAAAAAAAATACATGGAAGAATAATATTTTAAAATATAAATCATTAAAACATTTAAAATTATGTTTTTATGAAAATTGAACATTACCTTGAGTCTGAATCATCACATACATTGTTTACCATCCGAAATAATAATATTATTTCATATTATTTATTTATTAAGAACATTTTTAAATTTCACTTTATATTTTATGTTATTTAAGACAATATTATAAATAATTAATTATTCACATTATTTAATGTCAAACATTTTAATGATATCTGACTCATATGTACAAAATTAATTAGGTAGGTTGACTATGGTTAACAAGGTCATTATTGAATTATATTTATAAAAATAATCATTAAATAATTATAAAAATTATATAAAAATTATACTTTTTAAATCAACCATGAACATAATTATGAAAATTGAACCCTGTTACGTTCATGTGGATGATAGGTTGTACATACTTGTTAGTAATGTCTCTATTTTTCAACACTCAATATGGAAAATAGGTAAGAATTATTTTATATTTATATAATGACAAATATATAATAAATGTCATATTAATTGTTTAAATACACTAATATATAGTAGTCATGTGTTATGGTTATGAAAAATGAATCATATCACTTTATGAAGGTGGTAATCCACAAGAACGCATAAATGACACTATCATTCTTCAATGGATGGAAAGGTATGAAAGTGATGAAATATTATCTTATAATAATGATACATATGTCATGAATATCATATATATTTATTTATATATAAATTAAACCCATCTTTTTACCCATCTGTGAGAGGTATTGATGGAAAATGAATTATATCGTTTCGTGAGGTGAGTCCAGCATACACATGGACGATGGTTTCATTTCCCATTAGAAAAAATAATAGATATATAATGTCAATTCCATTAATATAATTAAAAATTATTATATTATAGAGATTATTTTTATAATTTAATCCTAGAATAATATTATTTTAATGTAGTGGAAGAGTAAATAAAATAAAAACGATCAGTTATGAATTATACCTCGTCATCAGACAACTTCTTACATGTTACAAAAAAGAATTTCTAGATTGGTTTTCAAGTCAGAAAGGAAATTCCAATAAAATGGGGGTGGGATTTTTTTATGGTAATTTGGTAGTTAATTACTAGTAAAAAAAGTTCAGATTTTGTTTGAAAAGGGTAGGGGAGGATCACTTTTATTAATGAGGGGAGGGGCACTCTTCAAATTTCTAAAAATAGTAAATTAATAAAAAATAAATTTTATGTCCAAATGGATGAATAAATTATTTTTATAGGATATTTTTACAATTAATTGAAGTAATCTCATCCAATAATATTTTTAAATGTTTTGGGGATGTTTCATGATTTTTTTGGTTTGTAGCCCATTTGTCTTAAACCATTTGAAAATTACTGCGATAAGAATATTTTTTTACTTATTAGACTTAAATATAATAACAATAAAAAGAAAGACATTCCATAAATGGAGAGTGTTTGATATCATAATTCCTATACCATTCACTTGGATGAGGATAATATTTTTATTAATTTTTAATAATTTAATTATAAATTCTATTTATTTAAAATATCAATAATATCATATTTGACAATAAAAACAACACGAAAATGTTAGAAATAAAATAATATGATTCAAAAACCCCTAAATATGTTATCATTACAGACAAAATTTTTGGAATAGAATAACTCATTTATATTTTAAATCATTAAAATATATTTTAAATCATTTATTTTATTTTTCTATTAATTTAATAATCTTTGGGTCAGTGTTCCATATGATCTTAAAGAAATTATTTCATAAAACAATTAGCAATAAATTTTAATGATAAAAAATTATTTATATTTAAAATAAAAATTTATAACTTATCATATCCTCTATCTATACTTATTTTAAAATTTTTGGGGAAAATAAAATAAAGGGAATAGAATTTTTGAATTTTTTGTATATAAAATAATATAAAGGTAACTATCATGGAGAAATATAAAGAGTCCATATATTAGAGTTTCTGATGATTATGGATGAAATATAATAATCCAATAAAATGAAGTTAAGTGTTGGGGTCATTTTTCTATCCATATGATAATATTTTTAACCGTAAATAAATTTCATAACCCTTACCATGGTAACAAAAAATTACATAGGTTACAATTAATAATGTCAAAAAATAAATGTGATGTATTTAACAATTTTATACCTAATGATTCCGACTATTGAATGCATTTTCCCAGATTCAATTCACAATAGTTGTATGTTTTAATTAAAATTTAAACCGAAAAGTCAAGAATATTAGTATTTTTTAATAATTTTTTTAAGCATCAAAATGTTTTTATACCATATTCAAGTACAAAATTCAATCCAAATAAAATTATTGGAATATTTTTAATCAAAAGAAAACAATTAATTTTTTAAACTAATCTAAAAATCTAATTCAAAATTGTAAATACTTTGAAGAGAATATAGTTTTCAATAAAAATAAAATTTTTCTACTATTCATTGAAAAAAAGAAATTTGAAATTTTTAATAATTCATCCTCAATTTTTTTGAAAGGATTTTTTTTAAAAAAATTATCTTTTGTATCAAATTCAATTTATATAATTTCAAAAAATTAATTATTATATTTTATCGCCAAAAATAAATAAAATTCATTTTTGATGAAAACATTTTTTTGAAGAACAGAATTAATTGAATAAAAATTGAGTGATTATATAATAATAATTTATATATTAATTAATATTTTTTTGGGAAATTACATATATTTTGTAAAGTAGTTAGTCCTATTCAAATATTCAAATTTAATAGGTATGTTAAAATGGTCACACTTAAATAATAATATTTCATGTTTTTTTAAGCTTAAGGTTTCATATATTATACACTATTTGATATAAAAATTCTTTTAGAATATACTGATATTAAATTCCAATCTATTTTTATTAATATTATCTTCTCAATTTGAACATGATCTTAGAAATCTAGGGTTTTACCACTAGAAATACTTTTTTGAAATCAAGCATCATAAAATGGACTAATAAAAATTCCTCTTCAATATATGGATAAGTAAATACGAGGTTCATTTTTAATAAAACATTACAAAGTTTTCAAATATAATAAAATTATCAAGAATATTAATTATGGACCATGAGGAGAATTGTAATATCTAAATAGTGAAGGAGAGAAATTGAGATCCACCATCAAATGAATGTGATTAACCATGATAGAGTTAATGAATGAAAAATCATAAACAAAAAAGATGTAAAATAAAAAATTTATTCATTAAAAAGGAAGTTAATAGTATAATTTTTTTTTTCAAGAACCATTTCATTGAGTTGAGGAATTACATTGTAATATATACTAAAAATATACAGAAATATTCTTATAAGACAAGTAAAAATTCATCCTTTACTCAATTTTCACTGAAATATCATCTTTTTCTCAAAATGATGAGCATTCATGAAGAATTTTTCATGTCTAAAGAACTAAAATGAACATCTAACAAACCATATAATTCAAAAAGGCGAGATACTATAATCTTACAATCATTACAAATAAACGAAAATATAAATGGATAGAAAAAGAAAATTCTAAAATTGAATAAACATTAATATAATGAAATTAATATTAATTTACAAAGCTTATATAATAACACCAAAAGTTCAACATAGATAATTTGAAGAATAAATAAGGTTAAAATTTATCAAAATATTCCAAACCATTTTTGAAACACAAAATAAGAAGGATCATATCCCATATTCTTCTATGATTAATTTATCATTTATCTCTATTTAGCATTAGATAATAATAATGGAATATACCAAAAATTCATATTCCCTTTTCCCAGAATCACCAAAATATTAAAATAATTTCCATAAGTAACATGTATCACAATAAATCCACCTTAAAATCATGCATGCTTCAAAAAGAAAATTCACTTTTATTCCAAAAATAAAAAACATAATATTTTGATTTCCTTTTTGGTTCCAAAAATAGTTCAATTCCTATGAAATATGTTTTATCAATTATTCACCAAATACACTTTCAATCCACTAGTTTTTAAGACATTACAATGACCAAATGGAGAAATTTTACCATTTACTCCTTTCATTTGTGGGTTATAGCTCAGTGGTCTTGTTGGATGTGATGGGTTTCCATCTCTCCTACAGATTATCCAATTTCTAAAAAAATCAATTTAATTATTATAACATTAAAAAAAATATGATGAACATCTTCAGTAATAATATTAATACTTAAATATCATATACAACCTAAAGGCTATATATATCATCAAGCATATGTCCACAAAATAAAAAGACCATTCATTCAGAAAATAACTTTTTAAAATGTTAAACATAAGGGATACATACACCAACAAAATATATCCATAATCAATAAATGAATCCCAATGTACTCCCATAATGTAAAACATCAAAAGATTAGTAATGTTTTAAACATAATATCATCCTAATTCTACCACTACATTACAAGTCCTGAATCCCTATATATTGACAACTCAATTGTTCAATTTTTTTCATAATCCATTAACCATGTTTTTCCATTTTATTCCTTATTACTTTATTCCTAAAAACAAATATATAATATATATCTTTGTGATTCATCGATATTAACCCAATCACCATTCATACATTTAAGAGAGAAAAAATTCAAACCTTAAATCAAAATATCACTATTTTCTTTAATCCTATTGATATCCCCCATTATCCTTAATCATAATGTCCATATCTCTTGAAAATAATTATAGAATTCCTTTGATGGTATTTCCATTTTCAAATGAGGTGGATGAGCTGAAATTTTTAAATAAAAAAGAGATTGTATGTTCTATATAACTTTTTATGAAATGAAAAGGTCTTGGATAGGTGAAATAGTTTCTTCTATGTTATTTGGTTGCTCAAACCCCATTTAAATTCTTATGAATACGGTTTAGACATAGTAGTGATGACTAAATAATATGGAATTGTTAAAAATATTGTGAAGGTTTTTTCCTTCCATATTGACATACAATTATTAATTTTTTGAAATAGACATCACTTAATAATGAAATGAATTATTTATAGGAAGATAATCTATTTGGGTAAAGATAAAACCATATAAATTTTATGGTACTATAATCCATGAATCACCTTATATCAGAGTTGGTTTATGTTTATATCCTTAAATTACCATTATCATTCTTATAATGATAACAAAAATACTCTATAATAACCCATGTGTTTATAGAGGGCATTTAACTTATTCTTAGATAACATCCTAACTACTAATTTTTTTAAACCATTCATTTGATATCATTTATAAGGAAATAAACTAAACAATTACATAATATAGTGTGTTTATACAACAATTCACCTTATTAAATTTCCCAAGACATTTCTGGGATTATAATTTTAGATAATTATGTCATAGCAGTTACATAAAAATCACATAAAATTCATTTTGACACTCCAAATAGTATCTATTTTTACTATAATGCAATTTTTTAAAAAATAAATGTATTATTTTCATGGAGAATATTTTTATTTTTAACATGACTTATTTTTTATTCATCATCATCCTTTAAATTTATGAAAAACCTTTTTAAAGTGTAGGATGATCATATGAAGGAACGTATGGGACATAAAAATAATAAAACTTTAGTCCATTTAAAATATATGGGATCATAAAAGAGTGTTTTCCTTTTACATATTAAAATTTTATATCAGATAATAATCTATGAAATAATATTTATTGGATGTTTTTTTATGAATGACTTTATAAGGGATCATAAAGTTCAAATATTAATTATGATATCCCATGAATTTTTTTTTCTGAAACACATACATTTTTGTCCGAAGAACAAATAATCATTTCATTAAAACAAGGATCATTAGATTACTATTTTGAAATAAAAATATACTCATATGTAAGAAAAATGTAAAATAGCTTCCTTGGGAAGTAATATTCATAGTAACTTTACATAACCCTTGTAGTAACACATAAAATTGGTGAAACCGCTGGATGAAGGAGGAATAAATCTACGAAGTGTAAGTGAAATCTTGCAGCCCATACAAGCGAAGCTTTCATGGGATGAGGTCAAAGGGTAGTTGGTGTGGGAATGATTTATGCATATCAAATATAAAGAAAAATGGAGTGTAAGGAAGTATGGAAAATGGAAAGTAATAAGTCAAGAGAGAGGCAAGGCATATAAACTAGTGGTGGTCAATGGAAAAATGGGGTGGATAGTGGAACGGGGGGATATTAATTATTGGGAGGACAACTAGTATGGATAGGATTTTCACTTTCTAGGATTTCTAGTGCTAAGGGTATATCTTAAAGATGATAAAATATACTCTAATTCTGTCAAGAATAATCTCGATCTATAATAGATAGTGTTTCATGACACTATAATACTTATGGAAAAAACCAAACAAATGAATGTTCTCTTCATTGTAATATGATTTTTTAATGTCATGTATTTTCATGTTCTAATTCATGTGAGTAAGGAGATTGATGAATAATGAAAATTTATGGTTTAGATATATGTTGACAAAGATAATTTTTCTTGTATGGAATTTGAGGAACATTTAAATTCCGACTAATGATAACATGCAACAGAAAGGGGTGGTGATTGCTTCATGGTGTCGCTGTTATGTTGCGCCAAGTAGTGAAATACTATAAATTACCCTTTATTATAGTGAACAATCATCTGATATTAGAAAATTCATGGTATAAGGAATGGGTATTACCATTGGTAACAGTAACATGTTTTATATTATGGTGGTATAGTTTTAGGGTGCTGGTTAAAGAGGCGTGGAGATGAATGTGAGGATACTATCAGTTTCAATAGTCAGTTGGTTGATATGGGAAGTGAGGAATTTCAAAAAGAATGGAAGGAGACTATCTCCTCCTTTATTACAACTTTGACTAAAAACTGTCACGATGGAACTAGGTGTCCTTTTTAGTGGTGGGAGAGTATCAGTTTTGCTAATAAGGCTAATTCCAAGAATATTCATGGATTATAGAGTTGTATGAGATAGAAATAAGGGGAGATCTGGGAGATGGAGACCCCCTGAGTAGGGTTTAAAGATGAATGTTGATGGATCATTTGTTCTGGACAGAAGATAGGGGAGGGATGGTGAGGGAAAAAATAGGAGTGGTGGTTCTGGGCTTATGTGCAAATTATAGTTTAAGAAATTCACTAGGATCAGAATCTAGGGTGATAATAATGAAATTATTTCTATACAGGATATACAACATTAACATTAGGAAAATATGAATATTAATCTTCTATTATAGTAGGTATTATCCATGTGAAGAGGGATTCTACATATGAATTGATTAATCTAGTTATAAAATGTAGGATACTAATGAGATAGTGAATGAGTGTTGACCACACATGGAGAGATGTTAACTTTGCAGAAGACCCATTGAAAATAATTTGTCTCCTAAGTGAATATATTATTATTTTCCCCTCTAAAGGATCCCAAAATAAAGATGCTAAAATAATTGTAAGGAATGATGCACTTGGGTGGCATCACTTTTAGCCAACTTGAGAGGGAGAAGTCATCATTCCAATAATATAAAATTGTATTTTCAGTCCCAACTCAACTCATTAGATATATATACAATAATAACATGATCATAAATACATTCAAAGGAACAAACCATAAAAAAACTATAATCATTCACACTTTCATAATAAAACTTTTGAACAATTCATTTGTAACCAAAATTACATGACTTTATAGAAATACTATTTCCATTAAAATAATTTCAAGACCAAAATATCATAAACAATGGGAAGGAGTGTTTTTTAATAAATAAAAAATGGAAACATATAAAGTAACCCAAACATCAAATAATGGTTGTGGGGTGGGGTATTTTTCTGATGTTTTATATGTTAAAATAAAAAACTCATTTTATATTTTTCTAGAGAAATTCAAAATTTTGTAAAATATATTTTTGAAAATAATTCAAAGAATGTAAAAGGTGACCTAATATTTTATTTATAATCAATTAAGATCATGTCAGAACTTTTAAAGAAATTCAACTATAATGTTCAAATCGACTGAAATATGCTGTCAGTGATTAATAAGGATACTTTTTTTCTCAATTAAAAAATAATAATTACATAATAAATTTTTTTATACATTAATTATAATTTTTAAATCAACCATGAAAGATGAAAATGAAAAAATGACCTATTTTACACTCTTGTAGATGATATTTCCAACATACACATGAGTAACATTTCCATTTTCCTATTATCATTATGAAAAGAAGGTATATACTATTTTACCTTAATAGAAGGATAATTATATCGTAAATATAATATTTTTTCTTTATATACATTTATACATAGGATTCATGAGATGTTTTTATGAAAAACGAATCATATCGCTTTATTGAGGTGGTAATCCACACATACACAGTACTAGATTTTTCATTATTTAGTGTAAGGAATATTAAGAACAAATATGACCCAAAATATTTTATTATTTATTAAGATTTCATGAATATAGTATATTTACATTAAATTCATCATTATAACAATCTTTATGAGGTAGTGATGTAAAATTAATTACATCTGTTCATAAGGCCATAGTCTGACTTACACAAAAATTATGGTTTTCCTTTCCATTTGATGGAAGAGGAGATACATATAGGTTGGTACATTAAAATAAAAAATATAATTATATTTTTTTAATTGTTTTATTGTATAATAATGGTTTAATAATATTTGAAGGATGTGTAATATGAAATAAAAAAATAAATGCTCAGTTAATAACTATCTGTCTTTATCAGACAACCTCTTAATGCTTACACCAAATTTATTCCTAGGATGGGTTTTTTGATGAAAAAGGAGTCTTGGACATGATTAGGTATTTAAGGAAGGAATTTCTGTATGTACGTACTTGTCCAAAATACTTTTTTGTTTTAAGAAAATAGGTGTGTATGTTCCGTTTTATAGTTGATGGAAACGACACTATTTAAATTACATAAAATATTAAACTAATAAAAATTATTTTCATGTAGAAACGAATAAAAATAATTTAATTAAAATATTTGATGATGCTGGGCTCAAATTCTCCCATAAAATAATTTTTTTAAGTGCATGTTAAGTTTTTACCCACATCATTTTTAACCCTCAAGAACCCCTTTGATGATTGCTACTATAACAAGACTTTTAACTATCTGGGGGTTAATACAATTACTTTAAAAGGAAAAATGACACAGAAATGGACCATGGACGATCTGATCAACTATATACCATTCAAACTACTAAATATAGGTGTTTTAGTGATTTTAAATAACATAATAAAATATTACTTTTTATAAAATATATTTAATTTTAATTTTATACTATTCATTTAATTTGAATATAAAATAAAAACGAATTTTTTAAATAAAATATAAACCATTAAAATATTAAAAATTAGTTTCAAATATCTAAGAAATTTTTGGTGACTATAAATCACAAAAATGATAATACATTTAAAAATTTTAAAACCTTTGTTTTCTTCTTCTATTTTTTTAATAATCACGATGTTAGTGTTGCATAAACTCCTAAGGTAATTTAATCATCATAAAAAACTAGAAAAATAACGATGAAAAAACATTTATCATTAATATAACCATTTTGAATTTCAAAAATCCTCTACTTTTTTGTAATTCAGAAAATTGGATATAATAAATCAAAGAGAATGAATTTTTATGGGATTTTTTATATAAAGTAATATTAAGGTCAAAATAAGGGGAAAATGGAATCAAAAGACCATATATTCTAATTTTGGATGTTCATGGGTGAGATATACTAATCTAATAAAATTTATCCATGTTTATGGTTATTTTTTAGAAGTTATTATATTAGTTTGAACTTTATTTCTTGATGTACAATATAACATGGTAGAAAATAACTAATGATACAATTCAGAATGTTCAAATGTAAAGGGTATCTATTTATCAAAGTGGGACATAATTATTCAAACTATTGAATCTATTTTGCATGATTCAATTCTCTATAGTGAAAGGATTTTATGTAAAATTAAACTCATAAAATCAACAAAAAATTAGTATTTAAGAAAACATCCTTTCTATAAAAAAATGTATAATAACAAATTTAAGTATATAATTTATTCCAAAAACTATAATTGGATTATTAATAAACAAAATAAAATTTTAAAATTTTAAAAGAAATCCAAAATATAATTTTACATTGTAAATAATTTAATGTAAGTACAACATTCAATAAAAATCTATATTTTCACCCTCCTTTAAAAAATCAATTTTTTAGCAAATTACTAAAATCATCCTAAGATAATTTCACATGTTTATTTGAAAACCAATATATTTCTAGAAGATTAAATTTCTAAAATTCCCCAAAATTATTTATAATATTATATTACAAAATGAAATAAAAGTCTTTTGTTAAGATAACATATTTTTGAAGCATAAATTGAATTTACTAAAAACAGAGTGATTATATTCATAGAATTTATCCATACATTAATATTTTGTATACAATTTATATGTATTTTAAAAATAATTTAATCCCATTCAGACCTACCAATTTAACATCAAGCTTGTAAAATTCATTTTTAATTAATAATAATAATTCATGGTTTATTCATGGCCGGTGTTGCATTCCTTGAACGATATTGAACATAGTATTTATTTTACAATCTCAGGATATTAAATCTGATTGTAAATTATTTCATGTTTTTACTAATTTTTATTGATTAAAACTAATTATTACAAATTAATATAAAAAAATAATTATTTCCAATTATTAAGAAGGTATGAAATATTAATAATTTATCAGAAATAATACATTCAACTAATCAGAAATATGTGACTAAATTTTACTTGTTTATTATTACTAGTAATTATTTATAATTATAAATAATTTTTAATGATTACAAATTATTAAAAATTAACTAAAATTATCACTAATTGTTACTAATAATTAATTATTATTTCTTGTTATTAATAATTAGTAGTTATGACTAATTATAGTTTAATATTTTTAATTATTAATTAAAACTAACTAAAAATAATTATTCATAATGAATAAAATATGTACAATTCATATGAAAAATTTCTTCAAATAATCTTATATAAGGGGCCATTTATTACAAATGGATAACAATTAATAATTACAAATAACTACTAGTTAATAATTTCTATTAATTATTACTAATAATCACTAATTATTATTATCAATTCTTTATAAACACATCCAATATAATTGTATGTAATTATCACCAATTATTACTAATTTTCACCAATTATTAAAAATATTTACTATTATTTTATTAATTATTATTATTATTTACTAATTAATAAAAATTTGTTCCATTTTTGACAAATTATTAATTTTTTTCTAATTATTAATACTTTTCTCTGTATTGTAATATATTTGTACTAGCTTTTTACACTTATTACTAATATTTTAATATATATATTTTATTCTTTTTTACGATTTTTTACTCTTATATAATATTATAATTTTAGAGATTATAATTTGTAACAAAATTAGTATTAATTGAAAAAAATATTATATTTACAATTAAAATTAATAATTTAGGAAAAAAATTATAACACGATATGTATATTTAATTAAATTATAATAATTTATTTTTGAGAATGGATAATATATGAATCATGTGGGGGTGAATTGAGTTCTTTAAAACATTCTTCACATAAAATAATTACCCTCATATTTATGGTAGATTTTTTATATATTCTTTATGAAATCATACATTGGAAATAAAAGCATATTGAATATATATAGACACATGGATTTATAGTATTTTTGGGAATATAAGCCCCATAATCCATTACACCACCTCTCTTCCCCACAAGTGTAATGAATTTCACTAGACTAGTCCTTTTTTATGGACTGCATGACTACGTGAAACAAATCAACACATCGTATTTTAAAAAAATTCAATAAAGCCTTTACAAACAACAACCATGATAGTTTCTTTTACAAGGAACCTTTACAATAAAATACAATAAAAGAAAATTTTATAATGTTTTCTCTTCACAATTGTATGATACTTCTAACTAAAGAATAAAGATCATTACGATATATGATATGATGAATAATATGCTAAAGGTGAGCCTTATGAACTCGGTAGGAATTGATAATAGGAACAACTGATGAAATTGTGACTTCTTCTTACTTCTTTTCATAGTAAAATAAAGTGTCGTTTTAGATACCTTTGAGAACCAGAACTCTATATTATCTTACACACATCACTTTTCATGAAAATTTATATTATGTATTTCTATTTGATTTTCATTCACTTCATGTTATTTTATTTAACAATGCATGATTCGTTGAAACTGTGATATGTGATGTATCCTTTTTCATTGAAATTACTCAGAGACATTAAAGGAAAAAATATCCTTATCATTGTCTTTTTTCATGGTATGTGGATCTTATTATAATTTTTTTCCTTTAAAGAGTTAATTGAGAATTTTAAGATTATATTGACGTATTAAATTCTTACTGAAGTTTTTCAATGTTAATAAATACCAACATCCAACATGAAAACACCGATTTTCATTATTTAAATCACATAGAATTTTTTTTCACATAGCCAAATTGAATCATGGAGGATTTTTCATTCACCTCGCCAAATTTTATGTTACAATTAATCCAACCTAGCTTATTTAACCACATAGGTGATTCATGTAGAGAATTTGATCACATAATATAATTTTTTTGTCGATTGATCATGTAAAATACTACTCACGTATTTGGTTACATCATGTAATTGTTTTAAAAAGTTGATTTATCATGTAATTGATTTCATACAAACATGATCTTGTCGATGTAGTCAATTTCCATGATCGAGATTCCATTAAATTTCCAAATGATATAGTGGTTATATTTACATTGCTAGTGGATGTAGCTGCTTTTTCGACATAATTGTTTTCACCAAATAGCCAAAAACATCATGTAGAATATTTTCCAAACATAGTAATATATGAACTAAAAATATAAAAAATTCATATTTAATGAAATTAAACATTTAATATATAAGTATATGTTAAAACATGATAAACACGCATATAATACAAGATCATAAGCAATGTATGAATATTATTTATGATCATTAAACCTAAATTACAAGGGATATATTTGGCCAACATTAGTAGTCCTACTATCTTCCACATTTTGTTGCTCACTACACCCATTAGATATTTTGGTAGAAATCGAACATGATATTTTTCCTAAAAAAGGTTTCAAATTAACTAAATTTATAAAATAAATCCTTGAAATTTTGTTTTTTCGTCAAATTAGTTAGTTACATCTCACAACTAAGAATTGTAGAGAAATATACCCATTTTTAAAAAACATATCACCTTTTTTCTGAATGATAAAAGGTATAAAAATTTTCACCCGTTTTTATTATTGTAGTAAAATTATCCCTGTTTTGGTTTCATTCGAAATGAGAGGGAAATAAAGGAAAAAAATTCTCAATTTATAAATTTGAATTTATGATCTACATAAATGTACTGCAAAAATAGATTTAAAGAATTATGGAAAGATTTAATATTAATAAAATAAATTAAATATTTAAGAACATCAAATGAAAACAATAACAAAGAAATAAATAACGAACAAATTAATAATGTAGTTTTTCATTAATTTTATTTAAATAAAATATAAATTCACTCATACAATTAAAATACAACACTTAGAGAATTTATAATGGTTTGTGTTTTGGTGGATTAAGGATGTAGTGGTTGTAGAGGTAGATGGGGTTGATAGTAATGATTCTGAAGTATTATAACCACCTTTTCTTGTTTTCTGGGTTTGCTGAGAAGTGCTACCAGGATCAAGACCAATATTTATAATTCTTTTTATTTGAAATAGGGCTTCATCATACGTATCATTCCTCAAAATAACACTGAACATGATAATTTCAAGAAAAAAAGTTATTCATTCTTATGAATTTGAGTGACTGATGTCAATCCATTCCTAATAAACATCTAATGATTTTATACATACCCTGAAGAGAATCTTGAAGAATCATAGAATGAATTAGATAAATGAAAAGGGGAAATGTATGTATCTATTATAAAAGAATACATATCCACATGGGCCCTCTTCATAATTACATTCACATTTGTCTACATATCTATTTTACTACTAGTAAGTGAGTACACTTTTCCATCTATGTGGTTCACGTTCTCTATCAAACATTGAACAATATTCATAAATTCATCGAGAGAAGTTTCAAAAATGAAATAAAAACATTTGGGTTGTGACCAGATAATATTCAAAATATATGAGGTTTCTAAAAAACCATCTCATTACATATATTTATAATTGGAATGTTTGATTATTATTATGATTTTTAATTTTAATATTCCTTATAAAATATCATCATAACAATAGAATGGATTTTGATCAACAGTATGAAAAATATTTCGGTGTTTCTATCGTTATGCATAATGAAGCATGAAATTATTTATTTTTACCGCATTGTGATGCCCATGTATTATTTTATAATATCATCCGGATATTTTTAATGATGACTCACATAGTCATTCATTCACATATTTTAGCCAACATTAATCACCATATTATCATCCTGTGTTTCATGAAATTGGAAAAAAAATAAAAAATTTCTGCTCGTGAAAGATCACTGGGGAAATCTTATAATCTCGGAAACACTAAATATAAAAATAAACTATAAAACACTAACATCATCTTAGTAACATCATTATTTAAGTGAGGAAGAAGTAGAGAAACTAAGGGAGCATCTTTATAGGTTCAAAATTTATTTATAAATTCAAACTTACTGAACATAGAACTTCACTAAGTGTAATGAGTTTCATAAACCTCATTTCTAAAATATTTTGTATCATCAATTACTTCTTATAATAAATCTAATTACATTGATGTAGGATTATAAAATGATTACTTTTTTGATGAGACTACAGTAATAATCTCACCAGACACAAACATTTCAAGTAAAAAATAATAAAAATGACTTACGAAGGATTTAATTTCCCCACTTAATAAGATATTATATTAGACATGGTTTTATAAATAGGTTGATATATTCGAAGAATACTCATTAAAAATGATTGGACGTCAACCATTCAAAATAAATAATTAAAACATGACTTAGCGACATAAAACTCATTATGTTATCTAATCTCATATTTTCGGTCACCAAAATCTTATTTTAAATAAGAATAATCATATGTCATATTTTGAATCTCCATCATAAATTCATTATAAATCAGAAAGATCTCTAAGACTTATGAACTTTTCCAAATGAAGGAGTTATTCAATGATAATTTTAAGGAGAAGGTTGTACTAATGGTGTAAGAAATGATTTTTAGATTCCATAACCACATCAGCATCTATTCCTTTATTAATAGGTGATTCATGAAACATTGGATCACCTTCCTCATGAAAATCTTTTAATTTTCATCCTTTCTGAAAATTATTACCCATAATCCCTATCTTAATTGGCTAACCATTATAAAAATCAATAGTTGTAACATCCCTACCTGATAACCTCACAACCGATGCCTCGATCTAGTGGGTTGCATTGCCTCAAGCATGGATCCATGTATGCTACAGTTCACCAACAAGTATCAAGGTTCCAAGGTGGTATGGGGGGGACTACAACCTCCTTCAGAGTGACCAAATATATATAATAAACAAAAAAATAGTGTATGAATAATAAATAATATAAACAATAGAAAGAAAATGATAATCAATAGTGGAAGTGTAAATAACCATAAAATGATAATAGAATCAAAATAACATAGGATGAGTCATATAAATGATGATATTAAGGAATGACCATATATAAAAAGGAAAATATGAGATACAAGGTATACACATATGCCACATGTTATAAAATATAAAACAAAATTCAAAATACAAATCCACTAGCATCACAAGCATAAAAATGATCCTCTTCTCCCATGATCCATGCTATATGTAAATCAGATCAAGAATCTATATGAGGGAGCTTGTCCTTATCCATACCTACAAACATGATGTATACTAGGTTATTAAAGCTATCTCGTGAAGGATGTGAGATAGAAACAGTAGTAAAACATCAATTGTGTTGAGAAATAATCCATCCAGTATTCATATCTATGTGGTGTATAAGTATTTTGAATAGTAAAATGTGCTGAGTTAATAATGCATGTCATCTTAGGTTCTATCATGACACCAGGAAGACCCTTCCTTCTTCGGCATAAGCTAGAATATATCTGATTTGAATACATTATATATATATATATTAGTAATAGTATTTATATATATTTATATATTGTTTACACATATATTTACTATGTACGTGAAAAAATAAGTGGGAATACACATGGATAATAGGTGATAGGTGGACCTAGGGTATAAATCAGGTGTCTATAGCTAGTCTAATGACCCTATTCGCTCATGAAATGGTTGAAATCCCATAATCTTATATTTAATTTGATACTTATTACCAATCATTTGAGATTGTGGGGTGATTCCTCATGCACAACATCTGCTATATTGGATCATGGATAGTCATGCTCATTTTCCAAAATAAAATTACAACAATATGAAACATCATAATAAACACCTGAAGTAAGGGAGAGTGAAATGTTAAGAAAAAATTACTTTATCCATAATTATATATCCAATATTAATGTCTTATAGATAATAATAATTATGATGATAATGAGAGATCACCTCTCAATTATAATAATTAGTAAGCCCAATATATCGATTGGTGTCACCATTTATTTAAGCCTTGTGTATAACCACACATCACTTAGCATGCACTTTCATTCCATTATCATTCATAAAATTAAAATAATCCATCTAATTTAATAATATTGGATAAACCAAATTTGAGTTAAGAGAAACCACTCAGGAGGTGGTCGTGACCATTATCATTTATATCACAGTGGTAATTCAACACCTTGGTAATGAAAAACAATTAGAAGGTGCTTGGATTGATAACAAAATTATTCAGAGGTTGAAAAATTAATATAGAACACCCTAATTGGTGAAAATGAGCAAGTTAAAAACCATTAATCACATAGAAAGGGTCCCCCATAGTATATCAACTTTCTTAAATTTATTTTAGATTGAGAGAATGCATCTAATGGGAATGCACCATAATGCCCAGCATAGGGCACAATGAGGAAGCTATGAAAGAGAAATTATTTGAGGTAAAGAAACCAAAACACCTCTACTAGGGTCATATAATACTTCTCATCAATTATAGGCTTTATATTGGGTTTTTAATTGATGAAATCTAAGAAACAGACCAGCACCCTGAATATTGGGCAAATGAACTAGCACCAAAAGAATGAAAGATATGGGATGATAAACTAAGAACATAAATAAGGGGATTGATGAGAATGACTCTATCTATAAAATGGGTATTATGGATATTCTTTTTGGGGATGGATTAGAGAGCACTAAATATCCCTATGAGTAGGATAAAGAGAGATCCTACTGGTGAAAATGGCTATTTTACCCACTAGAGAATAATGGAGAGGTACTCCTGTGGATTAATTCTCTTTAAGGGAGAAATGGGGTTTTACCCAAGAAATGTTGGGTCACACGTTTTGGATGTATGTTTGGCCTAAATGTGTTCTAACCACATTCCACCCACTATTTATAGAGGGACCATGCAAGAGTTAGGCACACAGTATTCCTAGTCATGAATAATCCATCTAAAAAACTCATTCAAAAACATTTGTATTCTAACAGAAGTGTGTACCTAGGATCTCATGATTTTAGACAACCATTAACCCACCCACACCACTTGAAAATTGCATATACCATTAAGAGAAACCATGCATGTTGGGCTACTAAATATTTACTAAATGGGTGGCTCAGTATGTTTCTCCAAATTCAATGGTTCTGGGATCCAAAAAACAGTACAAACCATCATCACCTCCATGAATCTGTTAGGTACAATTAAAATATAAAATATAAGAATTTAATACAATAAAAATTATACTTAACTTCATTAAATTCCATTTCATTATAACCTCTTCCACCTTAATGAAACTTTCCCTGGAGTTAGCCTTCTGAGGGTAATGTGGGATGAGCTAAGAAAAGATTCAGCCACTGGGCTTGTATATCAGCATCCCACTCCCAGTTCTCATCTTGTATTTGACTATGATGCTATAACACCCCTACTAATTGAAATAACCTTACATGGAGTTTCTTAATGCTTGTATCCATGATACGCACAAGATACACCTCAGAGGAAGAATCCACACCAAAATCATCCTAGTTTGGCTGTAAAAAATGCGATGGTTCTATATAATATTATGAAGATGAGGTACATGAAAGACAACATTCATAGACCAGTATTACTGAGTATGTTTTATCTATAAATCCACTTGAATGCTTCCTTATAAAATGTTAATGGGTCCAAAAAACTAATGCAAAATCTTACACTGACATTTGATATGTTGATGTCCAAACCTAACGAAAACACACACAAAAACCTTGTTCCTAACCTCAAACATAAGAGGTCATCAACGTCGATTAGAATATGACTGATATCTATACTAATCAGTCAAAATGCATTTTCTAATTAATAATACATTTACTAAAGTCTCCTAGATGACACACTATCAAAGAAAAGATGCCTCCCTACCTCTAACTTGTATAGTGGTGATCGAAAATGCCAACCATGCAAGGATTCATAAGGACCCATATAAATGTTATAATGAATGATATTATTATTAGTGAACCCAATAATGTGTTTTTTGTTTCTCCGAAGAATCGTGTCTCTCATATTTTTGAAATTCAATTTATAGAAGTGGTAAAATTATGTTTTTTTTTCTAATTTGCAGATGCTCCTAGAAGGAGGGTAAAAGTTGGTAAAAAGTTCAATAATATTTTATATATTTAATATTATTATAAAATGACCCCAATGAATTACATTGAAAATATATAGGTACTATGTATATATTTTTACCTATAATAAATACACATAAAATAATTATTTTTTAAATAATTCATCGGTTTTAATCAATATTAAATTTTTTTCACTATTCATCAAAAATTGAAAAGTTTTCAGAAAAATACCAATAATTCACCCTAAGCTAATTAAAATATTTAGAATACAAAAATGAAGTCAATTTTGAAAAATAAAATTTAAAAAATTCCAAAAAGTGGGTATTACTATTCATAATGTCTAGTTTGATTTGTCATGGTGTGTTAAAAATCCACATTGCGTACAACACAAGATAATAGATTATTCAAAGGAAAACATATCGTAGAATCTTGGGGTTTTACAAGATTTACCTATATGTTCTAGTGACGTCTTTTACTGGATATCGATATAATGTTATGATTCAACACTTCTTATAATCCCCGGATGGATGGTCATTCTGAGAGGGCAATTCAAACTCTGTAAGACATGATGAGAGCTTGCACTATGGATTTCAAGATAGGTTGGGATCAACATATACCATTTGTGGAATTTTCATATAATAATAGCATTCACTCCACTATTCAGATTTCACCTTATGAAGTTTTATATAGAAAGAAGTGTAGAACTTCAACTTGCTGGGACGAATTTGGGGAAATAATTCTATTAGGAGCAGATCTTATTGATGAAATGGTATAAAAGGTAAAGTATATTCAATAACACATAAGAGAATATCATAGTCAACAAAAATGTTAAGATAAAAACCGAATAAATTACATTTATTTTTATGTGGTTTATAATGTGTTTTTATGATTATCTCCATGGAAGTGAGTAATGAGATTTGTAATGAAGGGCCAGTTGATCCCTTGGTATATTGATCTTTTTGAAATTTTCTATCATAGTGGGAAGGTAACTTACCAATTGGTGCTTCAACCAACTATCTCTCAATTTCTTGATGTGTTACATGTATCTCTCCTGAAAAAGAACATACCTAATCCGAAACATTTACCAAACATAGAAGTAATATAACAGGAGAAAGATCTTTTTTATGACGAACAACTGATAGAGAGTCTGGATAATAGTGATAATGTTTTATGAAACAATATCGTTCTCTTGGTTAAAGTTGTATGGTGGAACCAAAAATTTGAAGAAGCTAAATAGGAACTTGAGGATATGTTGAGGGAGTGGTATCCTCATCTGTTTGTTTCTACGTTACCAATTTTGAGGGTGAAATTCTGTTTAAGGGGGTGTATTGTAACATCTGAAAGTTTTTATAAATTATTTTCTTTAAATATTTTTTATTCTTCAGTAGCTTGTGTTGCAAATAATCATGATTTTAAACGAACTTTGAGATGCCCTTAGAACAAAAATACCATTATATCCTAGTCATTAGGTTATTCTAAATAAGTATAACTAATTTATGATAATCCATTGTGAATTAATTGGATATCAATTATTTATGAAAAATATAAATTATATAACTGTATTTTTTAGTGAATAATATTGGTAATGAAATTAATGAGATATATATTTTATATATGTTTTTTTGATATTCATCCAATAGATATTTTAATCATAAGGCGTGAATAGACCCAATTTATTTGATAAAAACCTATATTTTTATAGGTAATATTATGCCTTCGAATGGGGAACCCCTTATAAATTAATATTTTGACACATTAATAATTTTTATATGAAAAAAATAAACATGTTATTTTAATGTAGATGATAAAAATTTACTTTGTATGATTTTTTTTATTTTTCTAATAATAATCAAGTATTGACTAATAGTAATAATACACTATATTTTAAGTGAAAACATCTTTTTTCATCAAATGAATTTATATGGTTAAAATATAAAATTTAATGGTTTTAAATTATAAATAGAACATATTTTTATCATTCAATATATATTGTTTTATTTTCATTAATTTGACATGTAAAAATATTTCAATTTTTTGCAATGTTTTAAATTTTAAAAACACGTTCTCTCATTCTGATAATGGAATTGATTTTAAATTAATTTTTTCCAATTCTGTATTTTTTATTTTGAAGAAATTTATTAAATATTTTTAACCAGATGATCTAAATTGGTTAAACAAGTTCCATTTATTTTTGGATATTATGAATTGTAACTTCGGTAATTATTTTTTTTACCATGGTTAAAAGGTAATTCTGTTAAATATGTGTAAACAAATAATATTATAATTTTAAAAATATGACCTAAAACATTCCCTAATCCTTTTTTGGAGATATTTACATCCATGATAATCATTTGGTTGATTTTAAGACCCCATAGTGCCACTTGGGGGGATAATGACGTTCTAGAATTTTTTATTTAATGTAAAGAAGAATATATAAAAAAAATTAATTATTTTTAAAAAAAATTCAATATATTGTTAATTAACTAATTGCTATGATAATAAATAGTAAATATAATTCTAAAAATATTTCCTATATTATGGTATTTTCTTTGTAATTTTTTGATAATAAATGAATAAATTTATTTTTGACACAATAATGATATAGTTATTTCCTATTTATTGAAATTATCAAAGAAATGACATCGTAATATTAAAAGAAATATAATTTTAAAATTATAATTCCATACAAGAACTTTCTAGATGAATATGAAAATTTATATTTGAGTTAATTTATTTTTTCTAATGAATAAAGTTTCTATGACTTTATGAAAAATAAATTACTAAATAGTATCAAAATTGACATAAATGAGTTTTTAAAACAAATACCATTTTATTAAATGATATAATATTTATAAAAATATATGATTTAGCCAAATAACTTATATAATGTTCTGAATTTCACTAATTATCTACTTCTTGTTCTCTTCGCATTTTATTGTAACAATAGTTACCAAATATTATTAAAATACAAGACGTCATAGTAAGAGTTAATGTTTTTAACTAAGGGTTAAAGCTAAATTATAAGGTTAATTATATTTCCCAAACATGTATAAAACCTATTAGATGAGATTATTTAGAACCATAATCATATTATCCTTGATAGTTATCACATTGTAACTATTATAATTCAAAAATATTTTAATAATAAAATAATATTTCAAAGCACTCATAAAGTTCCCTTACACCCTCTTATAAAAGGCCACCACCTCTACCCACACACTCACACCTTTCAAGATAATTGGATCATCCAAATTATACTCATGTATGCTCGAAAAATACCTCCCTTCCTCTTAGATTCCACACTTTGGGATGAAATCAATCATAATGAGACCATTTGTGGAAACCAAAATGAGATAACTGAAAAATAGGTAATTGTTTTATCACCTCTTTCAAAATTATTTTCTTCTTCTACATCCTCATATTATGTTTTTTACATACTAAGGTAACAAATCTAGTATATTATACATTCTGATATTTTATTATAATTACATTAAAACTTTATACCTCCTTTTATTCATCCTACAAATAAAAATATCACTATTTGTGGGTACATATGGCTTATCATCTCCACATCATGGTGTAATTTGGTATTAAACATTACATTATTTGTACAGGTATAATCTGGAGTATAATTTATTTAAATAATTAATATAGCATGTTAATTATTCTTAATAATTAATATACCATCCAATTCCATATCATTTAACCATTAAGTGACTGATATCGTCGCTTGTGTGTACGTATAACCTACTGTCTCCACGATGCGTTGTAATTCATTGTACATGATCTTACTTAAAACATAATTATATTCATGAATGGAATGAATAAATATGATATATATTTTATGGATATAATTATTTAAATTATATAACTATACCCTATGAAGTGTAACATGAACTTACCCGACAAAACTAGTATTAGAAAATAAAGCAGTTAATAACCGAATAATGAGTAATAATGTAATGTAACTAACAAGAGGATGATAAGAAAATCTTATATGATATCATAAAAATGATTACGATTCTATAATAAGTAAATAACATTAATTAAATAATTATATAGGAGGTTTAGATAAATATGAAGGATACCAGACATAAGGTAAGGGATACTTTTGCAATGTCATTTTTATCCAAGATTATTTATACATAAGAATTTACTTGGGTCTATTTATATTTCACAACCTTATTTCCCACAAATATAATATTTTTTTATTCTTCTACCATGTTTTGATTTTAATTTTATCCATTGGTGAATTTTTAGTAAATATTATGAATGTAATATTTTTTATATTCGATTTGAGGATCTTTTTAAATTTTCCAGCAAAGTATGAGGAGAATGTTATTTTAAAATATATGAAATGAATGTATTTTTTTGATTTAATTACACTTTTCTTCAATGAATTTACCTATAAATTATTTATAGATTATTATAAACTAAATTATTTTCTTATAAAAGGGCATGACAATTTCATAAAATAAAATATTTTTGAAAAAGAAAGGATATTTTCCTTAGGAATTAAGTTCAAGTGTTTTGTAAAAAAAATTTTCAACCTAAGATGACATAGGTTTATGTATCTATTCCAATTGTTACTTTAATTTTATTTTATTTATGATGGAATTAATTTTTTATAAAACCCATTTATTTTATATTGATTATGATGGATTAATATTTAAGAAACCCATTTTTTCTTTGGATTATGATGTGATGAATGGTTTATGTTTTTGTGGAAAATATAATATTGATTTAATTATGAGAAGGGTGGGACCTATATCTCCCTAAAATTCATTTATTATAGATTAACATCTCTTGATATATACATGACTTTAACGACAAGTAAATGTGGTTAAAAAATTAAGTGTGGGAATGATAGTTAAACCTGGTTCAGTGAGGGACTTTGTCCACTATGATGGTCTTGGAAATGAGAATTGGCTAATAAGGAAATGACTTTCTATTATTATTTTTATGCCAAAATACAGTATATATTATGTTATGATTTTGGTATTATTTTCATTAATTCTTATGAAAATTTATCCCATGTCAGGATATCATGATATTTCATATTCAACATATGATATTAAAATGTTGCGTTCTTATGTATTATAACTATGATATCAACGATGTTTATCTTGTATAACCGTACTGATCGTTTTAGATTAGCCTTCCATATGTGTCTTTTTCCTAGGTACTGAAGAAGGATATTAATTACGTTATTCCTGAAAGGAGTATAGTTATAAAGAAATAAGTGGGAGACAATTTATATGTTTTATGACCCAGTAGTTTGTGTTTCCCAGTTTCTAATGAAACAATGCCTATAATGTCCTATCATGGATTTATTATTTATTGTAATGAATTTAAATATATTATGAAGTAATATCAATGTATAAAATGATTGAGTCGTTATATTTTCCCACGAGGTCAATAGGTTTACAATATTTTTTCCCTGGAAATTTAATTGTACTTATTTCAATGTTGTTCCCACTGCATATGAATTTTTTAAATGAATTTATGATCATTTTTATAATGGTAATCGGGAATTTATAAATCATGAATTCATAAACCAATTTGGATACAATAATTTGTTTCATAAGGAAGAATATTATATCCATTGAAAGGGATTTACCTTTCCAAATAGATAATTTCCTTATAACCCGAATAATAATGAATATGATGTTAGAAGCTAAAGGCTCACACAAAATCATTTAAAGCCCAGGAAATTTGAAATGAATCACACCTAGTTTGATACCAACTCATGAATGATGTCATTTTTCCTTGTATCATTAATATTCATTACAAAATATAAAAAATATTTTTTTGAACTTATTTCCTAACTAGAAACCATTTAATAATTTTAAAAAACATCATTGATAAGATTGAAAATTTTATTTTCACCCTGATCAAAAAATGGAAAATACCATCAGCATATGATAGGTGTGAAGGATAAAAAAGACCTACATATCCCATATGGGGTTAATCATTCTATTATCAACTGGATGTAAAAGAAGTATACATAGTTGGTATTGGGAAATAAAAATAAAATTACATATTTGGGGGGCACCTAACCTCACCCTATCAAACAAGATAAATAACCTTCTATATAGACATTAATTAGAATTGAAATATGTGATGAGGTATGAAGGGTCTATATCTAATTAAGGAAAGAACCATTAAATCCAATATTGGATAGAACCTAAAAAATTAAACAAGGATATTTACCTCTACCTTTTGAAATAAAATCATTTCAATGATAACTCTAATGAAAGAATAAAAAAGTCATATAGGTTCCCCATATTCATCAAACCCTTACAGAACCCTTACAGAAACCAATACAAATTAGAATAACCCTATGACCATCTTCTAAAATAATTATCTGGAGAAGATAATTATTATCCAATGAATTGGAGAGCAATAATGGTGTCACCCAATCAAAAAGAATTTCCAAGGAACATAACATGAATAATTTTTTAACATTCACATTTTAATATTAAAAACATTAAAGAATATTTGGAAACCATAATCAAAGCACTTTTACATACTGAAATTCAATTTTCCTTAAAAATTGTTAAATAGGAAAAATTTTATAAAATATAAAAGGAGGGATTTATTTAATGAAAAAAATAATTGTTATAATAAAATAAAAATTTAAAATAATTTCTGTTGTTAGGGAAAGTTCTATTGATTCCATATATATTAAAATATAACATTTATTTTGTCTTTATTAGAATTTTTTGAAAGCATTCTGTAAGAAAATTATTTTTGAACACCTTTGATAGAAATCCAAAATTGACATAAAAATTACTTAATAAATCATTTATTCCAACATTATAACATCCCTAAAATTATTTTAAAAAAAATACATGGAAGAATAATATTTTAAAATATAAATCATTAAAACATTTAAAATTATGTTTTTATGAAAATTGAACATTACCTTGAGTCTGAATCATCACATACATTGTTTACCATCCGAAATAATAATATTATTTCATATTATTTATTTATTAAGAACATTTTTAAATTTCACTTTATATTTTATGTTATTTAAGACAATATTATAAATAATTAATTATTCACATTATTTAATGTCAAACATTTTAATGATATCTGACTCATATGTACAAAATTAATTAGGTAGGTTGACTATGGTTAACAAGGTCATTATTGCCTTATATTTATAAAAATAATCATTAAATAATTATAAAAATTATATAAAAATTATACTTTTTAAATCAACCATGAACATAATTATGAAAATTGAACGCTGTTACGTTCATGTGGATGATAGGTTGTACATACTTGTTAGTAATGTCTCTATTTTTCAACACTCAATATGGAAAATAGGTAAGAATTAATTTATATTTATATAATGACAATTATATAATAAATGTCATATTAATTGTTTAAATACACTAATATATAGTAGTCATGTGTTATGGTTATGAAAAATGAATCATATCACTTTATGAAGGTGGTAATCCACAAGGACGCATAAATGACACTATCATTCTTCAATGGATGGAAAGGTATGAAAGTGATGAAATATTATCTTATAATAATGATACATATGTCATGAATATCATATATATTTATTTATATATAAATTAAACCCATCTTTTTACCCATCTGTGAGAGGTATTGATGGAAAATGAATTATATCGTTTCGTGAGGTGAGTCCAACATACACATGGACGATGGTTTCATTTCCCATTTGAAAAAATAATAGATATATAATGTCAATTCCATTAATATAATTAAAAATTATTATATTATAGAGATTATTTTTATAATTTAATCCTAGAATAATATTATTTTAATGTAGTGGAAGAGTAAATAAAATAAAAACGATCAGTTATGAATTATACCTCTTCATCAGACAACTTCTTACATGTTACAAAAAAGAATTTCTAGATTGGTTTTCAAGTCAGAAAGGAAATTCCGATAAAATGGGGGTGGGATTTTTTATGGTAATTTGGTAGTTAATTACTAGTAAAAAAAGATCAGATTTTGTTTGAAAAGGGTAGGGGAGGATCACTTTTATTAATGAGGGGAGGGGCACTCTTCAAATTTCTAAAAATAGTAAATTAATAAAAAATAAATTTCATGTCCAAATGGATGAATAAATTATTTTTATAGGATATTTTTACAATTAATTGAAGTAATCTCATCCAATAATATTTTTAAATGTTTTGGGGATGTTTCATGATTTTTTTGGTTTGTAGCCCATTTGTCTTAAACCATTTGAAAATTACTGCGATAAGAATATTTTTTTACTTATTAGACTTAAATATAATAACAATAAAAATAAAGACATTCCATAAATGGAGAGTGTTTGATATCATAATTCCTATACCATTCACTTGGATGAGGATAATATTTTTATTAATTTTTAATAATTTAATTATAAATTCTATTTATTTAAAATATCAATAATATCATATTTGACAATAAAAACAACACGAAAATGTTAGAAATAAAATAATATGACTCAAAAACCCCTAAATATGTTATCATTACAGACAAAAATTTTGGAATAGAATAACTCATTTATATTTTAAATCATTAAAATATATTTTAAATCATTTATTTTATTTTTCTATTAATTTAATAATCTTTGGGTCAGTGTTCTATAAGATCTTAAAGAAATTATTTCATAAAACAATTAGCAATAAATTTTAATGATAAAAAATTATTTATATTTAAAATAAAAATTTATAACTTATCAGATCCTCTATTTATACTTATTTTAAAATTTTTGGGGAAAATAAAATAAAGGGAATAGAATTTTTGAATTTTTTGTATATAAAATAATATAAAGGTAACTATCATGGAGAAATATAAAGAGTCCATATATTAGAGTTTCTGATGATTATGGATGAAATATAATCATCCAATAAAATGAAGCTAAGTGTTGGGGTCATTTTTCTATCCATATGATAATATTTTTAACCGTAAATAAATTTCATAACCCTTACCATGGTAACAAAAAATTACATAGGTTACAATTAATAATGTCAAAAAATAAATGTGATGTATTTATCAATTTTATACCTAATGATTCCGACTATTGAATGCATTTTTCTACTATTCATTGAAATTTTTTTTTTTTGAAATTTTTAATAATTCATCCTCAAATTTTTTGAAAGGATTTTTTTCAAAAAAATTATCTTTTGTATCAAATTCAATTTATATAATTTCAAAAAATTAATTATAATATTTTATCGCCAAAAATAAATAAAATTCATTTTTGATGAAAACATTTTTTTGAAGAACAGAATTAATTGAATAAAAATTGAGTGATTATATAATAATAATTTATATATTAATTAATATTTTGTTGGGAAATTACATATATTTTGTAATGTAGTTAGTCCTATTCAAATATTCAAATTTAATAGGTATGTTAAAATGGTCACACTAAAATAATAATATTTCATGTTTTTTTAAGCTTAGGGTTTCATATATTATACACTATTTGATATAAAAATTCTTTTAGAATATACTGATATTAAATTCTAATCTATTTTTATTAATATTATTTTCTCAATTTCAACATGATCTTAGAAATCTAGGGTTTTACCACTAGAAATACTTTTTTGAAATCAAGCATCATAAAATGGACTAATAAAAATTCCTCTTCAATATATGGATAAGTAAATACGAGGTTCATTTTTAATAAAACATTACAAAGTTTTCAAATATAATAAAATTATCAAGAATATTAATTATGGACCATGAGGAGAATTGTAATATCTAAATAGTGAAGGAGAGAAATTGAGATCCACCATCAAATGAATGTGATTAACCATGATAGAGTTAATGAATGAAAAATCATAAACAAAAAAGATGTAAAATAAAAAATTTATTCATTAAAAAGGAAGTTAATAGTATAATTTTTTTTTCAAGATCCATTTCATTGAGTTGAGGAATTACATTGTAATATATACTAAAAATATACAGAAATATTCTGATAAGACAAGTAAAAATTCATCCTTTACTCAATTTTCACTGAAATATCATCTTTTTCTCAAAATGATGGGCATTCATGAAGAATTTTTCATGTCTAAAGAACTAAAATGAACATCTAACAAACCATATAATTCAAAAAGGCGAGATACTATAATCTCACAATCATTACAAATAAACTAAAATATAAATGGATAGAAAAAGAAAATTCTAAAATTGAATAAACATTAATATAATGAAATTAATATTAATTTACAAAGCTTATATAATAACACCAAAAGTTCAACATAGATAATTTGAAGAATAAATAAGGTTAAAATTTATCAAAATATTCCAAACCATTTTTGAAACACAAAATAAGAAGGATCATATCCCATATTCTTCTATGATTAATTTATCATTTATCTCTATTTAGCATTAGATAATAATAATGGAATATACCAAAAATTCATATTCCCTTTTCCCAGAATCACCAAAATATTAATACAATTACTTTAAAAGGAAAAATGACACAGAAATGGACCATGGATGATCTGATCAACTATATACCATTCAAACTACTAAATATAGGTGTTTTAGTGATTTTAAATAACATAATAAAATATTTCTTTTTATAAAATATATTTAATTTTAATTTTATACTATTCATTTAATTTGAATATAAAATAAAAACGAATTTTTTAAATAAAATATAAACCATTAAAATATTAAAAATTAGTTTAAAATATCTAAGAAATTTTTGGTGACTATAAATCACACAAATGATAATACATTTAAAAATTTTAAAACCTTTGTTTTCTTCTTCTATTTTTTTAATAATCACGATGTTAGTGTTGCATAAACTCTTAAGGTAATTTAATCATCATAAAAAACTAGAAAAATAACAATGAAAAAACATTTATCATTAATATAACCATTTTGAATTTCAAAAATCCTCTACTTTTTTGTAATTCAGAAAATTGGATATAATAAATCAAAGAGAATGAATTTTTATGGGATTTTTTTTATAAAGTAATATTAAGGTCAAAATAAGGGGAAAATGGAATCAAAATACCATATATTCTAATTTTGGATGTTCATGGGTGAGATATACTAATCTAATAAAATTTATCCATGTTTATGGTTATTTTTTAGAAGTTATTATATTAGTTTGAACTTTATTTCTTGATGTACAATATAACATGGTAGAAAATAACTAATGATACAATTCAGAATGTTCAAATGTAAAGGGTATCTATTTATCAAAGTGGGACATAATTATTCAAACTATTGAATCTATTTTGCATGATTCAATTCTCTATAGTGAAAGGATTTTATGTAAAATTAAACTCATAAAATCAACAAAAAATAAGTTTTTAAGAAAACTTCCTTTCTATAAAAAAAATGTATAATAACAAATTTAAGTATATAATTTATTCCAAAAACTATAATTGTATTATTAATAAAAAAAATAAAATTTTTAAATTTTAAAAGAAATCCAAAATATAATTTTACATTGTAAATAATTTAATGTAAGTACAACATTCAATAAAAATCTATATTTTCACCCTCCTTTAAAAAATAAATTTTTTAGCAAATTACTAAAATCATCCTAAGATAATTTCACATGTTTATTTGAAAACCAATATATTTCTAGAAGATTAAATTTCTAAAATTCCCCAAAATTATTTATAATATTATATTACAAAATGAAATAAAAGTCTTGTGTTAAGATAACATATTTTTGAAGCATAAATTGAATTTACTAAAAACAGAGTGATTATATTCATAGAATTTATCCATACATTAATATTTTGTATACAATTTATATGTATTTTAAAAATAATTTAATCCCATTAAGACCTACCAATTTAACATCAAGCTTGTAAAATTCATTTTTAATTAATAATAATTCATGGTTTATTCATGGCCGGTGTTGCATTCCTTGAACGTTATTGAACATAGTATTTATTTTACAATCTCAGGATATTAAATCTGATTGTAAATTATTTCATGTTTTTACTAATTTTTATTGATTAAAACTAATTATTACAAATTAATATAAAAAAATAATTATTTCCAATTATTAAGAAGGGATGAAATATTAATAATTTATCAGAAATAATCCATTCAACTAATCAGAAATATGTGACTAATTTTTACTTGTTTATTATTACTAGTAATTATTTATAATTATAAATAATTTTTAATGATTACAAATTATTAAAAATTAATTAAAATTATCACTAATTGTTACTAATAATTAATTATTATTTCTTGTTATTAATAATTAGTAGTTATGACTAATTATAGTTTAATATTTTTAATTATTAATTAAAACTATCTAAAAATAATTATTCATAATGAATAAAATATGTACAATTCAAATGAAAAATTTCTTCAAATAATCTTATATAAGGGGCCATTTATTACAAATGAATAACAATTAATAATTACAAATAACTACTAGTTAATAATTTCTATTAATTATTACTAATAATCACTAATTATTATTATCAATTCTTTATAGACACATCCAATATAATTGTATGTAATTATCACCAATTATTACTAATTTTCACCAATTATTAAAAATATTTACTATTCTTTTATTAATTATTATTATTTTTTTCTAATTAATAAAAATTTGTTCCATTTTTGACAGATTATTAATTTTTTTACTAATTATTAATACTTTTCTCTGTATTGTAATATATTTGTACTAGCTTTTTACACGTATTACTAATATTTTAATATATATATTTTATTCTTTTTTACGATTTTTTACTCTTATATAATATTATAATTTTAGAGATTATAATTTGTAACAAAATTAGTATTAATTGAAAAAAATATTATATTTACAATTAAAATTAATAATTTAGGAAAAAAATTATAACACGATATGTATATTTAATTAAATTATAATAATTTATTTTTGAGATTGGATAATATATGAATCATGTGTGGGTGAATTGAGTTCTTTAAAACATTCTTCACATAAAATAATTACCCTCATATTTATGGTAGATTTTTTATATATTCTTTATGAAATCATACATTGGAAATTAAAGCATATTGAATATAAATAGACACATGGATTTATAGTATTTTGGGGAATATAAGCCCCATAATCAATTACACCACCTCTCTTCTCCACAAGTGTAATGAATTTCACTAGACTAGTCCTTTTTTATGGACTGCATGACTACGTGAAACAAATCAACACACCGTATTTTAAAAAATTTCAATAAAGCCTTTACAAACAACAACCATGATAGTTTCTTTTACAAGGAACCTTTACAATAAAATACAATAAAAGAAAATTTTATAATGTTTTCTCTTCACAATTGTATGATACTTCTAACTAAAGAATAAAGATCTTTACGATATATGATATGATGAATAATATGCTAAAGGTGAGCCTTATGAACTCGGTAGGAATTGATAATAGGAACAACTGATGAAATTGTGACTTCTTCTTACTTCTTTTCATAGTAAAATAAAGTGTCGTTTTAGATACCATTGAGAACCAGAACTCTATATTTTCTTACACACATCACTTTTCATGAAAATTTATATTATGTATTTATATTTGATTTTCATTAACTTCATGTTATTTTATTTAACAATGCATGATTCGTTGAAACTGTGATATGTGATGTATCCTTTTTCATTGAAATTACTCAGAGACATTAAAGGAAAAAATATCCTTATCATTGTCTTTTTTCATGGTATGTGGATCTTATTATAATTTTTTTCCTTTAAAGAGTTAATTGAGAATTTTAAGATTATATTGACGTATTAAATGCTTACTGAAGTTTTTCAATGTTAATAAATACCAACATCCAACATGAAAACACCGATTTTCATAATTTAAATCACATAGAATTTTTTTTCACATAGCCAAATTGAATCATGGAGGATTTTTCATTCACCTCGCCAAATTTTATGTTACAATTAATCCATCCTAGCTTATTTAACCTCATAGGTGATTCATGTAGAGAATTTGATCACATAATATAATTTTTTTGTCGATTGATCATGTAAAATACTACTCATGTATTTGGTTACATCATGTAATAGTTTTAAAAAGTTGATTTATCATGTAATGGATTTCATACAAACATGATCTTGTCGATGTAGTCAATTTCCATGATCGAGACTCCATTAAATTTCCAATTGATATAGTGTTTATATTTACATTGCTAGTGGATGTAGCTGCTTTTTCGACATAATTGTTTTCACCAAATAGCCAAAAACATCATGTAGAATATTTTCCAAACATAGTAATATATGAACTAAAAATATCAAAAATTCATATTTAATGAAATTAAACATTTAATTTAAAAGTATATGTTAAAACATTATAAACAATCATATAATACAAGATCATAAGCAATGTATGAACATTATTTATGATCATTAAACCTAAATTACAAGGGATATATTGGGCCAACATTAGTAGTCCTACTATCTTCCACATTTTGTTGCTCACTACACCCATTAGATATTTTGGTAGAAATCGAACATGATGTTTTTCCTAAAAAAGGTTTCAAATTAACTAAATTTATAAAATAAATCATTGAAATTGTGTTTTTTCGTCAAATTAGTTAGTTACATCTCACAACTAAGAATTGTAGAGAAATATACCCATTTTTAAAAAACATATCACCTTTTTTATGAATGATAAAAGGTATAAAAATTTTCACCAGTTTTTATTATTGTAGTAAAATTATCCATGTTTTGGTTTCATTCGAAATGAGAGGGAAATAAAGGAAAAAAATTCTCAATTTATAAATTTGAATTTATGATCTACATAAATGTACTGCAAAAATAGATTTAAAGAATTATGGAAAGATTTAATATTAATAAAATAAATTAAATATTTAAGAACATCAAATGAAAACAATAACAAAGAAATAAATAACGAACAAATTAATAATGTAGTTTTTCATTAATTTTGTTTAAATAAAATATAAATTCACTCATACAATTAAAATACAACACTTAGAGAATTTATGATGGTTTGTGTTTTGGTGGATTAAGGATGTAGTGGTTGTAGAGGTAGATGGGGTTGATAGTAATGATTCTGAAGTATTATAACCACCTTTTCTTGTTTTCTGGGTTTGCTGAGAAGTGCTACTAGGATCAAGACCAATATTTATAATTATTTTTATTTGAAATAGGGCTTCATCATATGTATCATTCCTCAAAATAACACCGAACATGATAATTTCAAGAAAAAAAGTTATTCATTCTTATAAATTTGAGTGACTGATGTCAATCCATTCCTAATAAACATCTAATGATTTTATACATACCCTGAAGAGAATCTTGAAGAATCATAGAATGAATTAGATAAATGAAAAGGGGAAATGTATGTATCTATTATAAAAGAATACATATCCACATGGGCCCTCTTCATAATTACATTCACATTTGTCTACATATCTATTTTCCTACTAGTAAGTGAGTACACTTTTCCATCTATGTGGTTCACTTTCTCTATCAAACATTGAACAATATTCACAAATTCATCGAGAGAAGTTTCAAAAATGAAATAAAAACATTTGGGTTGTGACCAGATAATATTCAAAATATATGAGGTTTATAAAAAACCATCTCATTACATATATTTATAATTGGAATGTTTGATTATTATTATGATTTTTAATTTTAATATTCCTTATAAAATATCATCATAACAATACAATGGATTTTGATCAACAGTATGAAAAATATTTCGGTGTTTCTATCGTTATGCATAATGAAGCATGAAATTATTTATTTTTACCGCATTGTTATGCCCATGTATTATTTTATAATATCATCAGGATATTTTTAATGATGACTCACATAATCCTTCATTCACATATTTTAGCCAACATTAATCACCATATTATCATCCTGTGTTTCATGAAATTGGAAAAAAATAAAAAATTTCTGCTCGTGAAAGATCACTGGGGAAATCTTATAATCCCGAAAACACTAAATATAAAAATAAACTATAAAACACTAACATCAACTTAGTAACATCATTATTTAAGTGAGTAAGAAGTAGAGAAACTAAGGGAGCATCTTTATAGGTTCAAAATTTATTTATAAATTCAAACTTACTGAACATAGAACTTCACTAAGTGTAATGAGTTTCATAAACCTAATTTCTAAAATATTTTGTATCATCAATTACTTCTTATAATAAATCTAATTACATTGATGTAGGATTATAAAATGAGTACTTTTTTGATGAGACTACAGTAATAATCTCACCAGACACAAACATTTCATGTAAAAAATAATAAAAATGACTTACGAAGGATTTAATTTCCCCACATAATAAGATATTATATTAGACATGGTTTTATAAATAGGTTGATATATTCGAAGAATACTCATTAAAAATGATTGGACGTCAACCATTCAAACTAAATAATTAAAACATGACTTAGGGACATAAAACTCATTATGTTATCTAATCTCATATTTTCGGTCAACCAAATCTTATTTTAAATAAGAATAATAATATGTCATATTTTGAATCTCCATCATTAATTCATTATAAATCAGAAAGATCTCTAAGACTTATGAACTTTTCCAAATAAAGGAGTTATTCAATGATAATTTTAAGGAGAAGGTTGTACTAATGGTGTAAGAAATGATTTTTAGATTCCATAACCACATCAGCATCTATTCCTTTATTAATAGGTGATTCATGAAACATTGGATCACCTTCCTCATGAAAATCTTTTAATTTTCATCCTTTCTGAACATTATTACCCATAATCCCTATCTTAATTGGCTAACCATTATAAAAATCAATAGTTGTAACATCCTTACCTAATAACCTCACAACCGATGCCTCGATCTAGTGGGTTGCATTGCCTCAAGCATGGATCCATGTATGCTATAGTTCACCAACAAGTATCAAGGTTCCAAGGTGGTATGGGGGGGACTACAACCTCCTTCAGAGTGACCAAATATATATAATAAACAAAAAAATAGTGTATGAATAATAAATAATATAAATAATAGAAAGAAAATGATAATCAACAGTGGAACTGTAAATAACCATAAAATGATAATAGAATCAAAATAACATAGGATGAGTCATATAAATGATGATATTAAGGAATGACCATATATAAAAAGGAAAATATGAGATACAAGGTATATACATATGCCACATGTTATAAAATATAAAACAAAATTCAAAATACAAATCCACTAGCATCACAAGCATAAAAATGATCCTCTTCTCCCATGATCCATGCTATATGTAAATCAGATCAAGAATCTATATGAGGGAGCTTGTCCTTATCCATACCTACAAACATGATGTATACTAGGTTATTAAAGCTATCTCGAGAAGGATGTGAGATAGAAACAGTAGTAAAACATCAATTGTGTTGAGAAATAATCCATCCAGTATTCATATCTATGTGGTGTATAATTATTTTGAATAGTAAAATCTGCTGAGTTAATAATGTATGTCATCTTAGGTTCTATCATGACACCAGGAAGACCCTTCCTTCTTCGGCATAATCTAGAATATATCTGATATGAATACATTATATATATATATATTAGTAATAGTATTTATATATATTTATATATTGTTTACACATATATTTACTATGTACGTGAAAAAATAAGTGGGAATACACATGGATAATAGGTGATAGGTGGACCTAGGGTATAAATCAGGTGTCTATAGCTAGTCTAATGACCCTATTCTCTCATGAAATGGTTGAAATCCCATAATCTTATATTTAATTTGATACTTATTACCAATCATTTTAGATTGTGGAGTGAATCCTCATGCACAACATCTGCTATATTGGATCATGGATAGTCATGCTCATTTTCCAAAATAAAATTACAACAATATGAAACATCATAATAAACACCTGAAGTAAGGGAGAGTGAAATGTTAAGAAAAAATTACTTTATCCATAATTATATATCCAATATTAATGTCTTATAGATAATAATAATTATGATGATAATGAGAGATCACCTCTCAATTATAATAATTAGTAAGCCCAATATATCGATTGGTGTCACCATTTATTTAAGCCTTGTGTATAACCACGCATCACTTAGCATGCACTTTCATTCCATTATCATTCATAAAATTAAAATAATCCATCTAATTTAATAATATTGGATAAACCAAATTTGAGTTAAGAGAAAACACTCAGGAGGTGGTCGTGACCATTATCATTTATATCACAGTGGTAATTCAACACCTTGGTAATGAAAAACAATTAGAAGGTGCTTGGATTGATAAAAAAATTATGCAGAGGTTGAAAAATTAATATAGAACACCCCAATTGGTGAAAATGAGCAAGTTAAAAACCATTAATCACATAGAAAGGGTCCCCCATAGTATATCAACTTTCTTAAATTTATTTTAGTTTGAGAGAATGCATCTAAAGGGAATGCACCATAATGCCCAGCATAGGGAACAATGAGGAAGCTATGAAAGACAAATTATTTGAGGTAAAGAAACCAAAACACCTCTACTAGGGTCATATATTACTTCTCATCAATTATAGGCTTTATATTGGGGTTTTAATTGATGAAATCTAAGAAACAGACCAGCACCCTGAATATTGGGCAAATGAACTTGCACCAAAATAATGAAAGATATGGGAAGATAAACTAAGAACATAAATAAGGGGATTGATGAGCATGACTCTATCTATAAAATGGGTATTATGGATATTCTTTTTGTGGATGGATTAGAGAGCACTAAAGATCCCTATGAGTAGGATAAAGAGAGATCCTGCTAGTGAAAATGGCTATTTTACCCACTAGAGAATAATGGAGAGGTACTCCTGTGGATTAATTATCTTTAAGGGAGAAATGGGGTTTTACCCAAGAAATGTTGGGTCACACGTTTTGGATGTATGGTTGGCCTAAATGTGTTCTAACCACATTCCACCCACTATTTATAGAGGGACCATGCAAGAGTTAGGCACACAGTTTTCCTAATCATGAATAATTCATCTAAAAAACTCATTCAAAAACATTTGTATTCTAACAGAAGTGTGTACCTAGGATCTCATGATTTTAGACAACCATTAACCCACCCACACCACTTGAAAATTGCATATACCATTAAGAGAAACCATGCATGTTGGGCTACTAAATTTTTAATAAATGGGTGGCTCAGTATGTTTCTCCAAATTCAATGGTTCCGGGATCCAAAAAACAGTAAAAACCATCATCACCTCCATGAATCTGTTAGGTACAATTAAAATATAAAATATAAGAATTTAATACAATAAAAATTATACTTAACTTCATTAAATTCCATTTCATTATAACCTCTTCCACCTTAATGAAACTTGCCCTGGAGTTAGCCTTCTGAGGGTAATGTGGGATGAGCTAAGAAAAGATTCAGCCACTGGGCTTTTATATCAGCATCCCACTCCCAGTTCTCATCTTGTATTTGACTATGATGCTATAACACCCCTACTAAGTGAAATAACCTTACATGGAGTTTCTTAATGCTTGTATCCATGATACGCACTAGATACACCTCAGAGGAAGAATCCACATCAAAATCATCCTAGTTTGGCTGTAAAAAATGCGATGGTTCTATATTATATTATGAAGATGAGGTACATTAAAGACAACATTCATAGACCAGTATTAATGAGTATGTTTTATCTATAAATCCACTTGAATGCTTCCTTATAAAATGTTAATGGGTCCAAAAAACTAAGGCAAAATCTTACACTGACATTTGATATGTTGATGTCCAAACCTAACGAAAACACACATAAAAACCTTGTTCCTAACCTCAAACTTAAGAGGTCATCAACGTTGATTAGAATATGACTGATATCTATACTAATCAGTCAAAATGCATTTTCTAATTAATAATACATTTACTAATGTCTCCTAGATGAAACATTATCAAAGAAAAGATGCCTCCCTACCTCTAACTTGTATAGTGGTGATCGAAAATGCCAACCATGCAAGGATTCATAAGGACCCATATAAATGTTATAATGAATGATATTATTATTAGTGAACCCAATAATGTGTTTTTGTTTCTCCGAAGAATCCTGGATGTCATGGACACATTTATGTACCATGTCCTTAGAAGAAACTATAAACCAGAGGAATTATTCTACCTCACCTGATCAGAAATAAGATGTGAGTTTCCCTTCCATATATAATTAAATGTGGAGATCCATGAAGATATATGACATCCCAGAGATACATCATCCCTATATCATCTACCGGTAAGGTCTCTCGGGCAAGTATGAAGAGTGATAAACTCATCAATTAATCTGAAAACCATATTTATCTCCATGGGGAAGTCTAGGAAAAATATCATAAATTGCCTGGAAACAGCATCTAATTTCCACTTGAGAGTGGAAAATGACTGTAAGAGTCCTATTGTTTAGTGATATTTCACATTCACTAGCTGAAAAGTGGAAAATCATGTGATAAAACATGATATCTACCATTTCATACTAGGACACTAATTATTTTGATATAAATCTTGATATATCTCGGTGACATAGGGATGTACTACCAAAACTGAGGAATGACATTCCCGAATCAGATCATACATTATGTCTATTGGGAAATAATAAAACCCATGAAAGCATAAGTCCTCATCCCCAATTGAGGCAAAACCAGATGATTAATCATCACCTAAGATACATTCCCTTATAAATCTACCTTCTTCATCTGAGAGTTGCATCATTCTAACCAATTATTTAAGGTTAGAGGAAACTAATATGTCTAAGATGATTATTAGACACATATCCTCATAAACCTGCAAATGAATTTCTAAAAACCATCCCATTAACATCCACTCACCACTATCCTCCTAAATTTCATGTGTCTGAGTCTTCTGGCTTAGAGAATTTGCTACAACATTTCCTTTTACAAGTGTATAAGAAAGATCAAAATTGAAAAAATTCATTTAATCCACTGATATGTAGTGCCTATATTTTAAATCACAATGTGTAAAGATATAATTAATTATTTTATGGTTTTCAAATACCATAATATTCTCCCAAACAAAAAAATGTCTCAAGTGGTGGAAAGAATGAAAAAAAATCTAGATTATGATCTTACATCACGTAATTCGATGTGTGAGGTCTCAACTGATGAGTCTCATACATGATAACTTGTTCATCCTTCATTAAATCCACTCCTAACCAAATACATTTTGTGTCATAGTAAATAGTATAATGCTTTCCTCGTTCTAGAAGAATAAATATCGATACTGAAGTTAATGTCCCCTTAAGCTCTAGAAAGGACACTTCACTTGATTTTGAAAATAATAATTTCAAACTGATCTAATTTCGGAAACTAATAGGCACTACTAAATATAAGAAATCTTAGACAAAGCATCTATAATACCTATATAGACCTATGAAACTTCATATATCAAAGTGGTTTCTGAGATGCTCACTGGGAAATTCAGGTCGCCCCTTCTCTATGTCTATTGGTACTCCTTACACCTTGATGATATAACCCAAGAAGTGCACTTAATCAATAAAAAAGTGTTATTTTCTCGTATTAGAATAAATTCAGTGATCTCTTAGTTTATTTAACGTGATCTCAAGTCTTTGTTCATAAATTTTCCGACAGAGATAATACACTATGATATCACTCACACAGACTACTCGAAATGAATCATGATATGGGAGGAAACACTACTTATAAAATCCTTGCAAATAGTCGATGCATTCATGAGACCGAATGATATAACTAGGATATTGTAAAATCCATACCTACACCAGAAAATTGTATATGGTTAGTATGAAGAGATGAAATAGACGTCATGATTTTTGAACTCAAATTAATCTTTTTAAAACTCACTCTCTCCTTGGACATGAAGGAAGATATATATTATTCGAGGAAGTGGAAACCTTTTCTTTATTCAATTCTAGTTCAACCACCAGTAATCAACCCAATCCCTAAGGGTACCATCCTCCTAAATAGAAAAAATTATCGGTGAACCCCATGATGAAAATCTTCTTTAGATAAATCCGTTAGCTTCCAAGTTGTACAACTTTTTCTTTATCTCCATAATCTCCATAGGCTCCATCCTATATGGAGGAATGGATACCGGTGCATCTCCTTGAAATTGATCAATGGTAAAGTCCTCCTATATCACTGAAGGTAGACCTAAAAAGTCATCGGGGGAAGACATCCCTAAAATGATGCACCATTGGAGGGAAAATAGTAAGTTGTTTCCCCTAATCATACATGAAATTATTGGATATCAATTCTCTCTCCCTACCTATCACCAAATTATTAGGTCTCTATTGATAATCATTGACAAACCTTTCCAACTTGTACACTTACCAACCACTCTCTAGTGATAAAAACATCACCCTATGTCGTTAATAGGCAATATGAGCTCGATTGGGAACTAACTAGTCCATTCCAATAATTAAATCTAACCATATCATGTAGAGGATAAAAATATTACAGTTGAAGATATATCCCCCTTTCTTGAGGAGAAAATCCTCACAACCATGAATTATCTATTCTCAGACACCCGACATCATATTGAGTAATATAATTCCATATAAAAACTCTATCTTGAGGCCCATACTCTCAATAAACATAATATTTAAGAAAGATTCTAACCTATATCTGTTAAATAAAGCAGATTATATTGTTGATACTACTAGGAAAGTACCAAAAATAGTAGAAGGTCTAGAAATATGTTCCTCCAAAAAACAATATACTCCATGTAATAGGCTCATACCGCATCCTTAAGTCACAACTTGACTTCCCTGAGAAATCCCACTTTGATGGCACTATATGTCCTCATTCTTGTTATGTTTTCCTTGAATACCACATCATCCTATTTAGAGGGTGTTATTCCATCTACCTTCATGGTGAGATACTACTATCCCCACTACATTACATAAGGAAGGTGTATATGCATAATCGCTAATCACTAATTGAAAATCCATTCAAAATCACTGGATAGGCCCCATCCTTCCAATCCTCTACATTACAATAGATCTCACATGAACTAAGGTTTAGCATTTTTGGGATTCCTGCACTTGTTAAATGGTAAGAGGTTGTATATACGATCCATATTACTGCTGATACCCCTGTAAGAAACCTCTAAAAATCACTTCCTCCCTCTAGATTAACCACTTTCTAGTTTGGGTCCTGAACAACTCTAGATTATACCATCGGATTCCCACAAATTCTTCTATTTTATGAAGGCATGGGTGACTCTCTATGAAATAGTAATTATCCAGGATACCTTGAATCACTATCATATGTAATATACCATCCCATCCATGAATCTCCTCATAATCATAATATCGTCACCATCTAGAGTTATTGTGTAATGTTGAAGCTCAGTAAAATGATCTGAATACCCCAGTTATGTCATGCCCCCTACTATATGATTATAGATTCATGATCCTAATTACCCCTCAATGATTCTGAAATAATGTGATCGGAGAAGATTTTCTGGAAATACACCCACACCATATCTCAATGTTGGTTTGTCTGGGTAACAAAAAACCCACCATCGCTTGGTAGAATCATATAGAACACATGAAATGAGTATGACCCTCAGATAAAGAGGTATCTCCATATGCTCAAAAATAAAAAACATTGCCTCTATAAATGAATCTACAACATGAGGTCGTCCATCACAAGAATATATGGGTGGATGAGGTGGCTCTAACTATCGAGTATACAATTCCATATTATGGGCATATCGAGTAACACCATCTATATAATGAATCATACCGAAAATACCATAAGTAATTTTTAATCAGTTCCTATAATAGGAAGAATGTTTTTTCGTAACGTGGTGCAATATGTGGTATCACTATTGGATTAGGGCCCACCACCTATAGTTCTTGGTCGTCACCGCCTTCTAAGCATATGTACTGAGGTTGTTGGGGTGGAATGATTCTATAATTCCAAATGCATGCCTCAAAAAAAATTATGTTGTAATGAGAACATATAAATGATAAGAAAAGTACACAACCTTTATATTGAAAACATCACACCTCTTTAGATGATCCAAAATCTAGGTCTATGTGGTGAGAAAATACCATAATAGTTCTTATGAAGATAATATACACTCCCAAAACCCACTTTTTTTATGGGTTCAGGTCGAGGTCTCATATCAAACGATAAGGATTTTGATATATGGGGTTTCAAATGCAAGTAATAGATTAAAGCGCCATTAACTTTTCAATGTTCTTCCCATTTAGAGGTATCATTTCATATTTTATGTAATATAATCATCCAATTTTATAATCTTTTATATATAATATACATATGATGATTCAGAACAAGGAGGTCTAGAACCCAAAACATGGTATAATTGGGTCATTGAAAATTCACCACCAATATATATAGGTAAACAAAATTTATATTTCTATGGGAAATTTAGTTAATCCAATTATATTTTACCCACAACAAATGGAAACAAATTTGAATATATAATAATCTGGCACTAATAATATATAGTAGCAAAATGAACATATAAATTATACATGAAATGGAAAAAGGCATGGTATAGTTGTCATAATTTTCCTGTAATGAGGCATGACTTTATGATTACATTCATTAGTAGGAAAAGGTAAATGAAGTATATAGAAGTAATATTATAAATATTAATAACATCAAAAAACATGTGTGTCACCCTAATGTGAAATCATATGAACTATAATAGTTTAAAAATCCAAACAACATCACCTTATCCTAGGTAATTTGTTTTTTCCCAGTATGTGGGTTAGCTACTCCTAAGAACATACTCATTAAAAAATTAAAATACATCATAGTTTACAATATAATACCTAAAAATTAAGACAAAATGAAAATAATTCTCTAATACCAGTTTTTAACATCCCAACCCTTGATCCACATAATCGGTGCCCCAAGCCAGTGGGTCACGTGGCCCCAAGAACACCTCCCCATATGCTAGAGGCTACCAACAAGAAGAGATGTTATATGTTGGTATAGTGGGGAGAGTACCCTCATATCAGAGTGGAAAAAGAAATATAATAAATAAAAAATCATAGCGGAAGAATAATAAGGAAGATGGTACAGTGAAACAAAATTGTAATAAACTGAAGGAGCATAAATAACCAAGTGAAAATAATAGTATCAAATACCCATCAGTTGATTCATATACATGATGATATCATGGAATGTTGATATACCAAAATGGAAACATTGGATACATCGGACAAGCATATACAACATTCTATACAAAATATTGAAATTTCAAAAGACTATTCCTCTAGAATAACGGGAATATTCTTGGTCATATTCAGCCATTATCTATGATATAAGTAAATCAGGTTGAGAATCTGTAGCAGGGTGTTTGTCCTTGCCATACTTTTAGACATGATGTCTACTCGGGTACCAATTGTGGCAATATTATGGTGTGAGATAAACTCATTAGTCCCCCACCATTGATGTATTTATCACGCTTTACCATTTTAGGCTTCTAAACAGTGTGAAGGAATACTGAATATTTAATATAGATGAATAAATAATACCTATTAGCTCATGTTCCTTCAGGAATATAGATAGAAAATACCTGTGATGGATATGCTAGAATACACATGATCCAAATACCACATATATATATAAGTAATAATATATATATATAGTTATATACTTTATAAACATATATTCTCAAGGTACATGATAATATTCGTAGGCATATAAATTGATACTGGGTGCTTTCTAGACCCATGGCGTAACATAGGTGTTAATAACTAATATAATGATGATATATGTTCTATAAAAGAGTAAAAGCCCAAAATATAAAAATTAATCCGGGACATTGTTCCTATCATATGATATGGTGGAGTGAGTTATCATACCCACCACCGGACATTTTGGAATGTGAAATGTCATTCTATCACCCAAATAAATGTATAAAATGTGGTATGTTATGATCACCACTTGATATTAGGGAGAATGAAATTAAATTCTCAATAAGTCCCATATCCATAATTCCATTTCCAATATAAATGGTGTACCAATAATAATAATAACAATAATACAAGATCTATTCTCATGTATTATAATAAATAAGAACAATATGTATATGAGTGTCACTATTTATATAATCCTTGTGTAGCCGCATGCATCATATAGCATTGTCCTAGACATCTATTATCATTCACTAAATTAAAACAATACATTTAATTAAATAAGAAAGGCTAAATAATTTTACAGTCAATCTAAACCACTTTGGAGGTGTTCATGTCCATTATATTTTAAATCATATTAGATATTTAATTACAAGGTAAAACCAAAAACATAGAAGGTTAATGGGTCCATTAAAAAATTATGTAATAGAGGGAAATTTAACATTAAACACCCAAATTGGTGGTGATAAGAATGTAAAAAAACCATTTATCTCTTACCAAGGGTTTCTGGTAGAATAAAAATATTCATAAATTTATATTTAATGAAAGAGTACATATAAAGGAAACATGTGATAATGGAAAACATGCAGCATAATGGAGAAGCTAAAAAACAACCCTAGTTTTAGGGAAAAAACAGGACCACCTACTTTATATTATTATATAACTCTTTTTCTAAATCATCATTATTAGAAGTAAAAAAGGAAGATATCAAAGAATCAAACCATCAACCTAAAATTAGGAAAAATTAAATTCACTAAAGTAACACAATAGTTGGGGAAATAACTAATAACAAGATTAATAGGATTGAAGAGATTACCTCTAGAAATCCTATTCTTCTAATGGAGTTCCATTTAGAGTGTGGATGAGTGGGAACTCAAGTTACCTTGGAGGAGGGGAAAGTGAGATCCTATCAGTGAGAATGAAGATAACTATCCACTAGATAAGAAGTGAGAATGAGGGGTGAGGTTTAAATATAATTTAGGGAAGAAAATTATTTTACCCAAGAAATACTTGGTCACCTAGTTTGGATGCAAGATTGACCAACACATCACCAATTGTGCATCCCCCAACCTAAAATGATACCCCTAGCATGGGATAGGAACAAAGTTGGCCAAACATTTGCAAGCTATGTAAAAACCCATAGTCATAATCCATGGAAATCCCATACGGTATTGGACATTGGATCACATGTTTTTAGAAAACTATGAAGCCCCTTGACCCCCTCTGAAATGCACCACATGGTTGGGGGAAAATGTGCTAGATGGGATGAATAGTTTCTACTACCCATGCATCCCAGTCTGTTTCTCCAAAATATAGGGATGTAGGATCCGAAAAATATCCATACACCCCTATGACAACTGTGACTCTGTTGACGCTCCTTTCTGTCACAGAGTCTAAACGAATGAAAATGGAAATACCTTGAACCCAAAGAGATTCATCCTTTTAAGAAACATCAAAAATTGACAAAGGCATGAACAAAGGTTCAATTGCACTTTGGTCGCACAAGTTTTACCAAGGTCGCACAAGTATACTTGCGCACCACCTAGTGGTCGCGCAGGTGACTTGCACGCCCTCTTTGAAATTCACTCAGGGTCTTCTCTGGCTTATAAATACCCCTGTGGGCCCCCATTAGAAAAAGAGAATTTCTAGAAATTTAGATTTGAGGTCCCGACACCCTATTCTCTTCTCAAAGCTTCCGAACACTTCTAAGGTAATTTCTTACCTAGAATGGAGGATCTAAATAGAGGGAGTAAGGCCTAAGTGTGGAATCTCAACAACAATTGTGTACCTAAGTGGCCATCCCTTAAGGGAAATGGTCACACTTGTCTGCCGCCTTAACCCTTCAATAGAACTTGCGCACCCCCCTTTTGGAAGCCTTTAGGGATAGTACTAAAAGCTTGAGCCAAGCCTCGCTCAAGTTCTACCTTAAGGATTGAGCGGCACGCAAATACCCATGTGTCGTGCAGGTACACCTGGGCGACCAAGACCTGTGCGCCTACGCAGGACTGGCACGCCCACCCAAGACATGCATGCCACCTTTTTTTTGGGTTCCCTTCCTTCCCATTTCACCCCTCATATGCTTATCCACCTCTCCTCTTCAAGATTAATCCTTCAAAACTTCTCCAAAGCCATTCATGTCATGATTTCCTTGTTGGATTCCTTATCTAAAAGGAATTCTGTGCAACATCTCTCAAAACCTAGCGATTTACACATCTTTATTTCACTACGATTAGATATTTCATTCATTAAACCTCGTCTTTTAAGATGAGAGAATATTTAACATGGGCCTTCTTTTCAGTAGTAAGTCCCATTTCAAGTTCACATTAATTTGGGAATCCTCATTAGGAGTAAGCCCCAAGTCCCCTAACCCAGGGATTCTCTTTAGGAGTAATCCCCAGTTATAATTTCCCAAATATGGGCTTCCTTTTCAGGAGTAAGACCCAACCATAATTCTTTAATCTAGGCATCCTCCTTGGGAGTATGCCCTAGTCTCAATGTTCCCAAATATGGTAATCCTTCTTAGGAGTAAGCCCCAAGTCCCTTAATTCTAAAAATCCCTTAATATGGGCCTCCTCTTCAAGAGTAAGCCCCATTCTTAAAATCCCTTTAACATGGGCCTCCTCCTCAGGAGTAAACTCCAGTCTTAATTTCTCTTAAATTGTTTTAATATACTTTTGATCTTGGATTCTTTATCAGGAGTAAAACCCAATCATAAGTCCACTCCTAATTTAGGAATCTTCCCCAAGAGTAAGCCCCAAGTTAGAGTATCCAAATCTCCATAAAGTATATATACCTTTATGAACCTTGTCCCTGGACTTCTTCTTTGAAATAAGTTCCAATCTCTATCTATTTGGGTAGTCATACATAAGCCCCACATAATTTTCTATGATGGAATCTATCATGGCACAATTGTCTGGTTTTACCAATACCTATTGTTTCTAACACCGAGCATGACTCACGTGAGCTTAGAGTGTAAAATTAACTATGAAATCTTTCTTCGAGCCATCAATCATACATAAACATCATACTCTCTTACTCAAACTACATGGGTTCTGATTCCTTTTCTAAAAACACAAACGATACATAGGTAGCCCATCTGCGGGTATGTTCCCAACTTTTAAATAATTCATGTCCTTCTGAATGAAAATAAACTTCAAGTGCCCCACTGAGTGGCTTTAAAACTAGTATGGTCATCATAATGACCAAGAGACTTTTATATAATGTATTAAAGGATACCATTGACTACAAATCTCTAACAAATACAGATGATTATCTATCAATTAATAACCTCGAATACATATAAAATATTCTCTAAATTTCCTACATATCAATCATTGATTGTTAGATCTAAAGGAACACTCATTCTTATACTTGGTAATTTAATAAGGATTCATGAACATAACATAAATCTATAAAGAGACTCCCGGAGTAGAAAATAATTCCCCTAAAAAAGGTGTGATGAGTCCGGCCTCCCATCCTCTCGAACAATGAAAATTCTTATGCCTTATCAGTTCACAACTAATGAGCACCTACTTTTGGAATGTAGGTCTAAATGGATATAGAATCATTGGATGTTTCTGGTTCTACGAACAAACCCGTTAGAAACCGCTTGAAATGTTTGATCCTTAAACCAATGAGGTCATCCCCTATTCCAAAGGGAAACAAAAAATGGTGAACCCGACTTGAATCCTTAACCAAGTTAATGTGATGTTTTACCTATTTGTTAGGACCCTATTTAAATTCAATGAGAGGGACAACAAGAAAATAAATAACATATGTGATTATCCAAGAGATTTAGTGGCCGAAATTATATTGATTACATCTGTTATATCAAACAGGCACTCTTTTCAAAGATCTTCTGCATTATGAGAATGGATTTTTTTAAGTTCACGTCTGTGAATACCTCTGCTGTGAAAACCTCTGCTGTGAATGCATCTACTGCTACTCTTACTCGATCATCGTCTGTTCTGAGGATGACATCACCTACTTAGCATCTTCAACGCTGGGTATCGAATGCACTGGTTATGGAGTACCGTCAACACAGAACCATTCCAACTCTAGAGGCTTCTCGACAAGCCCTCCAACTGAACAACTCACCCGGGTCTTCCAGACAACGACGCCCAGTGATCAAGAAGCAAGTGGTTCCAACCACCATCTCCAACAATTTCGGGTCATTATCCCCTAAATGAAATCATCATTCACTCCCATATTCTGGGGAGGTCAATGAGCAGGTCCCTTTGGGCCTTAATTCAAGGAGACAGGAGTCCTTCCCGAAGGATCCCATCAATAATTGCGGCCAGACTCGTGCACCAGTGCACCCTGAACATGATTAGGGTATCATCTCTAGGCATTCAGGTCATGTTCCTCGAACCCGATCAGGAAAGACGAACCTCCAGAGGGGAAATCTGGTAAAAAGTGAGTAGGTTCTCGTCTCTTCCATCTCCGAATAATTCCACCAACCTAACTTGGTGGCATGCAACGAGCAGGCACACAGACCCATCCGTTTTAATTTCGCTGTCTAGTAGACTGGTCTGGCAGCAGCACACCAATCCCTCTTGGTAATTCCAGTGGAGTACTATAAAAAGGAACATACACCTGTTTATAAATTATCAGATAGTCATTAGGCTCGTTTGACTATGTATGATGAAGCCCTCCAACCCAATGTGTTGACACCTGGTAAACATGCACATAAACCTTCTTACACTCATCAATCCTCCTAGCTGCCTCATCTGTTAGTATTGAAGGAAGCTCGACAACCACGTTCGGTGGAGTAAAATCAGAATTCACATACAACTGATAGTATTGATCAAGCCTACCAACAGTATTGTTTGGTAGCACTCAGAAAAGTCAGTCGGAAAGCTCCGGTGACAAACAGGAGGCAGACTCAATTCTTTACACCCACACTTGAGTACTGTCAGGATTCACTGACAGGAAAAGGAGGACATGAGAAGGCACAAACAACTACTCTAAGCACAGAATGGACGTATATCCTTGTTCCAGAAGCTGAAGTCACTAATCACATTCTGTCAATGGTGAATGAGAAGAAGCAAATCCCTGCTCATATTATGGATGCCTGCTAGGATATTAAAACTGCTTCAGTAGCATCTCAGGGAAAGACACATAAATCTATCCCTACTAGTGGAGTGACACATCAACAGTTCACTCCAGAATAGACACACACCTCTATTCCAGTCCAAGAGGGTTGTGGGGAATACTCCTCCATATCATACGGACAACCAAGTCAGGCACATACACCTAATTTGAGTGGAGATAATCAGCCTAACCTGATAATTTCTTCTGAATAGGAACATACACATACCCATAATGACCACTTTCTTCAACAAGTGCTTCTCAAAGTGAGTAATAATACGTCTAAGAATAAGACATTCCCAGCACAATCAAGAAATCAAGGTCCAATCTCTAACAAGGCCTTACTCGATGCTAGAGTTCTTGATGCCCTTGGACAATTATATGTTGTAATTCAAGATTCTACTCCCTCAGTTCCCAATAGTGGGAACATTAATTCCAAAGGTCTGCATTAGACACTTCCTCATTAAGTCTTGCTTCATGACAATTCGGTCGATCTCGAATTTTCATCTTTATACGAGAGCCATAGGAACCCTCTGTGTGGTCAGAAGACCAAGGAGAAAAATGTTTTATCTTTTCCTGTAACCCACCATGGTGGTCCTCCCCATGATGATTATTTTATCTGCGAAATTCCTCTCCACAGTAGTGATTCACATTGCCTGTAAAATGCTCCAATGGACAATGTAGTAACGAGAAATCCCTCTTATCTTGAGGCACTTTCAAATGTGAAGCCAGTCATGTCCGATGCTTTATCAGTAGAAGGTTAAAGACATTCTCAACCAGAAGATAGCCTGGGGTGTAGGTCATTCTCCGAACCACCCCCCGAGTCATGCATCTTCTAATTTGATCAATGAATTCTCTACTAATATTGTTGAATCCAATGAAGCAACAAGGAAGCACCAGCTTTGGTCTAATCAATAAGAAGAATCTTCATCAAATGATAAAGAGGAATTACTGAATATGAGAAAACAACAGGCGAATGGTGAAGTGCCTGTCATGTTTTGGCCTTTGGCTGACTCTTAGTATAACATTCTAGAGATGTTGACAGAAGATGGAATTCAAGATATTCGTCTCAACATGTGGAAAACTCTTTGTCAGTTGAAAAATAAAATATTATCTTATGATGAATATGAAAATCATTTCAAGATAATAGAAGGGTTACAACACCAAATTGACATGGCATCTTACTCAGTTCCTTGATATCCGAGTGCTGAAAAGAAACAGAGAGCCCTTCAGCATTCATGCCTTGGCGCACTACGAATATTTAGCCAGTTAATTTCTAATGCCCCATCTGGTATTCATATCAGGGGATGGGGTGTTCATGGAGCAGTACAATTCACTGTGCTCTCCAGTCAGCAAAGCCCTCCAAAAATGGTCTCATGCAATGTTATTTCCCAAGGCCGGCCACAGCCAATTGGCTTTGTTTGTAATCAAAGGCTTGCTCAAGAACAAGATTCAACTAGTTCTTCACAAATTCATGTATATAGAGAACAAGTTTTTGAATTACTTTTGCATCAAGAAAATGAGAATATTGAACAATCCTCTCATTTAGAGAAAGCACATCATCATGTAACAGAAGTGTCAGAAATCATCCAATGGTCTTTTGATACGGGTGATAAAAGTGGATGCATGTTGATGCATCTAGCCAATTTCCGGACTAATGTCTGCAAGATCAGAAGATCTTACAAGAAGGTCTCAGATATAGCATGTCAAGAACAACCCCATCTTGCCAGACTGATGACTCTTTTAACCCAACCCTCAGAATCAACAAATAGGATTCGAGGAGTTGAGCATGAACTGCCCCATTCCACCGAACTGGGGACTCTTTCAAATCATCAATATCGTCCTCAGAGAAGGTCAGACTTCTCTTGATTAGGGAAGAATCCTCAAGTTTAATGACGAGACAAATTATAAGGATATTCCCTCCAAATTACAGTTCATCAAGAAGTTCCTAAAGGATCAAATCGACAAAAGGAAATGTCTCATCAGGGACATGGAAGAAGACAATATCGCAAAAATGCCAATAGAAGGGATGCAATGCATTATGCATCAATTAATGTCATAAATGTCGTTGTTGCAGATCCACTAGATGAGGCTCACTCAGAGGTATCAGATGAATAGGTTCATGCTCAAGAAGTTTTATGCACTGACACAAATGAAGAAGGTGTGCATACGTGAAATCAAATGCTTACCCAGAATCTGGGTACTCCTTCAAGTAACCCACTTCCCCCTCTCCGAAATGGAGCCAACAAGGGGAAAGGAAAGAATCAAGTTACACACCCTTCTTCTAGAGAAGGCCAATCTCTCTCACTAGATCAATGATTTTCACAACAAGAGGAGGAAATGAAGGAATTAAGAAGGTTGAATGTAGAACAACTTTAGAGTAGTCTTCCTCCTAAGTGTGCTGGAGTCATTCAGCCAAGGGAATTTGTTGCAACTACTGAGATGGATCAATAATATCCTCCTCTACCAATACACCCTCATAGGTCTAACCCTACATGTCAAGTGCAACCACAATCCGCAGTGCTGCCATCGGTTGTAGTACCAGCTTCCACATATGTCCTAGCTCTAGTTATTGCACTGGTTCAAGTCCAAGCTCAACCAGATGTTTCTCAAAAGTTAATAACTACTATTGAGTCATTAACACCTTGTTTGGAAGCTATGTATGGAAAACAAGCTCAAATTCAACAAGAAAAGAGATCTTATCAGAAATGGGTTGATGCAATTCCTCCCACATCAAATTTTTCAAGTACCACATTCTCAATCATTAATGGTTTGGGATACCCATAGAAACACTTAACACGTTTTTTTCCCATTGCCATACTATGATGGGAACCCCTAAGAAAAAAAAATCAGTTAAGCTCAGGTGTTTTGTTTATTCATTACAAGGACCTGCCTTTATTTGGTACACAAGCTTGCAATCCCGGTCAATTACCGGATGGGAGGATCTCTGCCAAAGATTCCTTCTAAAATTCAGTTCAACGTTGACAAAGAAAACTGTTTTTGATCTTACAAATTGTAAACAAAGGGAAAACAAAGGGGTTTCAGATTTCATTGCACATTGGAAGGGATTAACATATTCCCTAAGCTTAGCACTCCCTCAAGAAGAACTATTTCCAATAAGTGTGGCAAATCTACGTGATGAATTACGCACGTCATTTATCCCTGTGAAATGAACAGGAAGGTTTCAAGACCTTACTTCAATCACTCAACAGATTGAAGACTCTCATATGAAAACTAAGGATAAAACTTGTGTAATTCTATCAGCTCTAGGAAAAAGAATGGGTAATATAGAGACTACTACAGTTATGCTTAAACAAGCACCTGTACCTACTTCTACTTCAAAACCTTCATCTTCCTGAAGGGCTCAACCTCTTGAGCGTTCGCAACAGAGGTCGTTTCGTCAAGATGATCAAAGAGATCAAAGACGAAAACAATTTGAGGATTTGAAAAAGAAAAGTTTACTCTTTACTAAATTAACATGTTCCTGGTTACTTCATTTCAGCTTTGGAAAATAATTTGGTCCAATTTCCAAGGCCCAAAAGGCCGAACAAGGAAGGAGATGAAGACTGTCCCAACTATTTCCAGTTTCATCAGATGTTGGGGCATTCCATTCAGGAGTGTTTTGTCTTCAAGGACCTCCTACAAAAAATGGTTGACTTGGGACAAGTCAAATTGAATGGTTATTCAACTCAGGTATTATGTTTTACTGCTACAGATCTAGAGGAAGAGGGTCAGTGGCAAGAAGTCAAGAACAAAAATGCGCAAAAATATGATGATTGGATGGTCAAAAAAATGATCAACCGAACTCATGCTATTTTTCGAACACAATTAAATAAATCAATTGTGTCTTCTGCAAAGAATGATGCAGCAAAACCCTCTTCATTAGAGGGAAAATCCTCCAAGAAATGACATAATTCAAATAAAGAAGAATAATCAGAATATAATGAGTATGTGTCAAAGCCCAATTTTTCTTTGATTCTGATAGATTTTATGTCATCTACTTCGAAGAAACAAGCACCACCCCACCAAATGGCACATCCTAAATTGTCTAGTCAGGCAGAGTCTTAATCGGATGAAGAGTTGATCTTTGGTTCTGTTAATATGATTCATTTAATAGATCCTTATGCCAGTCGTGGTTTTGATCTCGAGGAACCTGGGTTCCCCATATCAAACAGAGGAATCAGAGGATGTTCCAGAGGCTCAGGGTGTAGGGGAAGATGTGGATCTTTTAGAGGCCACTATTCCAATTCTACCCCTTCTAGAACTGTGTATACAGTAGAAACTCATGGAAGATCCCTTCAACGAGCTCAACAAGAAAAAGCATGTTCTTCCACACTGGGCAGATTCAGTCCTAGCACAATTATTCTAGAATATATGTTGAAGGTTCCACCTTCTTTCTCTTAGCAAGTAAATAGACCTAATCGGTCTAATATTCTAAAGCCAGTGGTATTACCAACTCTTATCCCGATACATGATGCATAAACTTCTAAATCATCAACTTCCAAAACACCTGCTAAACCACATGTTCCTGTTGGGAAACACCTAACTTTGGACTAAAAGTATGATTTATTGAAATAATTGTCACATGTACCAGCCAAGTTATCAATTTTAGATCCCTTGAATCTATCAAAGGATCTTCTAGAGGCACTCCTTGAGGCGTTGTCAAGTACTCAGGAGTTTGAAACTGAAATTGTTGTGGCTGAAGCCCACCGTGTTGAGAATAATCCTACAGAATTCCTTGTAGTGATATCTTTCACAGATGAAGATGAAGATGATGTCATGCATGGTCATATTATACCTTTATAATTATCTGGAATGGTCAATGGTGTAGACATCCGAAGAGCTTTCATTGATAATGGTTCTGGTGTCAACCTCATCCCAATTCATACACATCGTCGATTTTGACTCATAGAATTTGATTTATCTCCTTACACTATGATGTTACAAGGATATGACAAAAATGAACAAGAACCAATGGGTGAGATTAAACTCAGAACTCAGTTTGGAGATCTTGTATCAAATTCAGATTTCATGGTTTTTGATCATGACTCACCCTTCAAAATCTTGCTTGGAAGACCCTGGCTACATCAACATGTGGCTATCCCTTCATTATATCATCAATGTATAAAATAATGTTTCGATGGTCACGTTGGGACATTGTATGGTGATAAGGCCTCGTTCAAGAAATGTGAATCTCAGTACATTAAGGCTGAATTCTACCATATGAAGGGTAAGGAGAAATCCACAACAAGGGAGATTACGAAAGTTAATGCTTCATATGGTTTGGAAAAGATTCCATTAAACCCATTTACACATGTGAGTACAGATTATGTGTTGCCTATCAGTAAAATTTATAGGATAGACCCAAATCCAAATACTCTTATGGAAACTTCCATAATTTCAATTACAGAAATCAAGCCAGACAGCATGGGAGAAATTGGTGATTCACCAAGCAGTGATGAAAGCTCAAATGGGGATGTCTTCATTTCATCTGCTGAAATCCAACAAGTATATACTTCTCTAGCCATGTGAGAGGATGTTATAGCAATTCCAGAGGTGAATGAAGATGTCGATTCTCAATCCATCATTTCCTCTTTAATACCCAAGAAAGACCCTTCATCATCAATCGAGTCAGAAATGGAAGATTCCTCTTCAAGATGTTCAAATTTTAACATCTCTTGTGATCATGAAAATTAAATTTCATCATCTACTATGCAAGTAGAAATAGAAGAAATAACACATGTTGAAGAAGAAGAAGAGGAAGATCTCATGGGTTCTCCTCCAGCATTTGAAGAGGGTATCTCTACCATTCTAGATGAACTCAGAGAAATAAATCTAGGTACAAAAGAATATCCACACCCCACTTTAATTAGTGCGGCCATGATTCTTGAAGAATAAGAAATTTAAATTTCATTTTTGAAGCAAAATAAGGATATAATTTCTTGAAACTATACGGAGATGCCAGGGCTTGATCCTAATGTTGCCGCTCATCGTTCGGGTTTGCCATAAGAATATTGGGGATTCATACAAGCCGCTAGAAGAAAACACCCAACCTATGCTTCCAAAATTGAAGCTGAACTGGATAAAATTATCAAATATAACTTCTCCATGGAATTTCAATATCCCAAGTGGTTGGCTAATATTGTCCCTGTGAAAAAGAAGAATGGACAAATTAGAGTTTTCATTGATTTCCGAGATCTTAATCGGCATTGTCCTAAGGATGATTTTGCAGTTCCGATTACAGAACTATTAATTGATGAAACAGCTAGCTATAAAGCACTTTCCATCATGGATGGATATTCCAAGTATAATCAAATCCGAATGGCTCCAGAAGATGACCAATCTACAGCCTTCAGAGCCCCTCAGGGTGTGTTTTTCTATCGTGTAGTGCCCTTTGGCCTGATGAATTCATGCGCAACATATCAGCGTGCCATGCATCGTATCTTCAAACCCTTTTTAGGGAAGTTTGTTGAATGTTATGTGGATGATTTGGTAGTTAAATCCAGGAAACGTTCTAACCATGTTGCTGATTTGGATTTCATATTCCTAAAACTTAGGCAACATTATTTGAATATGAACCCCTTAAAATGTGATTTTGGGGTAACCTTGGGAGAATTTCTCAGCTTTTTTGTATGCCATTGTGGTATCAAAGTCGATTATGAGAAGAAAAATTCAATCATTCGTATGTCACCTCTTGAAATTTGAATGAATTGAGAGGACTTCAAGGAAAATTAGCCTATATTCGGTGTTTCATCACCAATTAGGTAGGAAAAAGTTTACCCTTCACCAAACTAATGAAGAAGGGGGTCACTTACCAGTGGAATGAAGAATGTTAAGAAGCATTCAATGTTCTTAAGAAGTATCTTTTGAGTCCACCAATATTAACTCCACCTATTGAAGGAAGTCTACTTATCCTTTATGTGACATCATTTGACCGATCATTGGGTACCTTTCTTGATCAGAAGAATGATGTTGGGAATGAAAACAGTCTCTACTATCTCAGTCGGACTATGCATGAAGAAGAAACCCGATATTCAAGTATTGTGAAGTGATGCCTAGAATTAAGATTTGCAGTTCAGAAGTTGATAGAGTACTTGCAATATCACGAGGTCCAATTGGTATCTCGTAATAACCCGCTCAAATTCATCCTTAGCCGTCTAATGCTTACAGGACGTCTGGCAAGGTGGGCAGTTATTTTGAAACAATTTGATATTCAATATGTGTCTCAATAAGCAATAAAGGGCCATGCTCTGGTTGATTTCCATAATGAACAATCTTCAGTGGAAGATACATCTCCAGATATTGATCTTCTTGATGAGGAAGCCTTCTTTATTCAAGATATTATTCAAACATGGGAAATGTACTTTGATGGTGATTCCATAAGTCCAACAGGATGAAAAATGGAAAATCCAAAATTCAAAAAAGTTGGGTTAGGAATTGTACTCATTTCTCCAGAAAAGGAAGTGTTACCATATTTCTTTTCATCATTGGGAGGCATCAGAAATAATGAAGGAGAATACCAAGCTCTCATTGCAGGATTGGAGTTGGCGCTTCAAGCACAAGCGAATCACTTAAAAGTGAAAGGTGATTCAGACCTGGTAATCAAACAAGTCAATGAGGATTATGCCATCAGAAAAGAATAACTAATACCATTGTATGATTACGTCAGAGAGTTAATGGTGGAATTTCCTACGCAACTGACATTTTCTTATGTCCCGAGATCACAAAATGCCCAAGTTGATGCACTAGCTAATATAGCCACAACTCTGGAAGATGCAAATCGGGATGAGGCAACGTTCAGTGTTGCCCACAGTCGTACAATTTCACCTTATGTTCAATCCAGAATAGAGGAAATCAATGAAATTATTCCCATTCCTGAACCATATACTCATACTATAGTATGGATGACATCTATCAGGGAATACCTTCAAAATGGTACACTTCCACCTGATAGAGCCAGGAAAGAACAAGTACGGAGACGTGTGGTCAATATTACTCTCTATGATAGCCCAGATAAACCAGAGATAAATCTCTACATGTGTGGTTTTGATGGAGTTCTCTTCAGATGCATTGATGGTGAAGAGACAATGGCTGTCATGAAAGAAGGGCATTCAACAATCTGTGGTGCCCACTAGTCTGGACACAGAATGTCCGATCATATTCAAAGTCTTGGATACTTTTGGCCTTGAATGATATAAGATTGTGTTGATTTCAAAAATAAGTGTCATTATTTCAATGTACATGCCAACTTCATTCATCAACCCCTAGAGTTTCTTCATATAGCTAAATAACCGTGGCCATTTCCCACAAGGGGAATGGATGTAGTGGGACCTTATCCTTCGGCTACAGCCAAGCAGTTGAAGTATATTCTTAAAGCTACTGACTTCTTTTCCAAATCGGCATAGGGAATACCCCTCAAAGAAGTCATTTCTAAATGAATTGTTAGCTTCGTCAAGTCTAGAATCATTACCAGATTTGCTGTCCCTCATACCATATTGACAGATAATGGCACCAACTTCTGTTCATCCGAGATACGGAAGTTGTATCAAGAATACAACATCAAATCCCACCATTCTTCTGATTATCATATAGTAGCCAATGGCCAGATTGAAACCTTCAACAAGACTCTATCAAATATACTTCAAAAGATGGTGGATAGAGATAAGAAGTAATGGCCTGATAAACTCTTTCATGCTTTATGGGATTATCGGACCACCACCTGTACTGCAATGTGATCAACTCCATATTCATTGGCTTATGGAACGAAAGAATTCTTGACCATTTCGGTTCAATTAACCTCACTCAGAATAGCCATTTGTGATCAATAATCTACATATGAACACCCTCAAAAGAAATTGGATGAATTGGAACGGTTAGATGAGAAAATATTGTGCACCTTGCACCACTTGGAAGTCTATCAGAATCGAATAGCACGAGCTTTCAACAATAAAGTTCATCTTCGTTCATTCGTTCATTGAGAATTGGTATTAGTTATTATAACTCTAATGATACCAGGAAAGAAACCTCCCATGATTGAGACAAAATGGGAAGGATCTTATTCAATACATAAGCTCTACTCGAATGGAGCTTATTCTTTAATCTCAATGGATGGAAAACTCATCACTACTCCAACCAATGATAGATTTCTAAAGAAGTATTTTCTATAACATGAATACTTTATCATCAAACAAGATGTTAAATTGCACCATCCACAGTCCAAGCATATGACCTTAAACTATTCTCACCATCATCCAACATGACGCTAAACTGTATCGTCCCTTTTCGTCCAACATGACGTTAAACTGTGAAAAAGCCCCTTACGTCCAACAAGACGTTAAACTGCATCATCAGCAATGGTCCATGAATATGACCTTAAAATATTAACACTTTCATCCCACATGACGCTAAATTGTGTCCACTTAATCATCCTTGCTATATGACGTTAAACTACACAACTGTGGTCCAGGCATATGACTTTAAACTATTTGCACTATCGTCCAACAAGATGCTAAACTATATCGTCCCTTTTCGTCCAACCTGACGGTAAACTATAAAAAAGTCCCTAATACATCAAAAATTACGTTAAATTGTGTCCTCTTTTGTCCTTACTGCATGACATTAAACTGCACAGTTTCCCTTTTTTTATTTTCCCCATCGTCAAAACTAAATGATTCTAAACTGTACAAAAATCCCTTAATACGTCCTACATGACGTTAAACTGTATTTTGTACCTATTACAAGAGACTAAACTGTGCAGCACCAATAGTCCTCACTACAAGAATTTAAATTTCATAGTCCCTTCATATGTCATACATGACATTAAACTGTGCATCGTTAGGGTTGTTACTACCTCTTATTTCTCACACCAAGTATGACTCACGTGAGGTTAGAGTAAAATTCAACCATAACACTTTCTCTGGGGCCGCTAACAATGAGTAAGTCCCAACACTTTCTATTTAGATCGTTGTTCTAAAAAACAACTTGATCACTTATTCATTATTTAATTGAACTACACGGACTTTGATACTTGTCTTCTGGACTGGTTATGTAGGCAACCTCCCAAGGTTCAATTCCAAAACCAATCTCTTCATATTGGTTCACCTTCGTCCTTTCTATACGACGTTCAACTATACATCACTTTTTTCATGTACGATAATAAACTACAACATTCTTTGATACCTTCACCTGAGAGGGAATCATTATTTACACTGATTTCCAATCATGTTATATTCCGAAGACTACGTTCATACATGGAAATTTCTGAACCTTTTATCTTGGGTTAAATCATCATTTCACTAAAGTCCCCTTTCACCCTTCACATGTACGAACCAAATATGTGCAGAGGGTATTTCAAGAACTAGGTGGTCTTGATTCCCATCCTGATGGGATATGTAGGAACGTTCAAGTGTCCCTCGAATCCTGCCCCAAGTCTTTTGGGCCTAACCCCAAATTCCACTTTCAGTCCCCTGGCTGAAAAGTCCCTGTGAAAACACACACTGTATATTTATTATAATGGTCTGAGTTCTATGAACCTAAACTAATATCTCTTACAAATTTATCCCACATGACGTTAAACTATATTTCAAGAACATCATATGGCTTGATTCCAAACCTTATGGGATATGTAGTGAAGTCCAATATTTCAATTAAGGACCCAGTCACAACATGATTTTGGTTAGCATTGGTCTGTGTATCTCTACATGCATTGAAAAAATGCCCATTTTTTATGTGTCATAATCCTATCTTTAAATATTTATAGATTTTCATACCCTTTTTCTAGTCTTCCTGTAACAAAATGTCCAATTTCTGAGAGTTCTTTTGCTTGAAAATGCAGAACGTGCCCATAGACGGCCTTGCAGAAACAGTCTACATAACGGACATGTCAGCCAAAAGATGATATTATTTGACTATGTATCCAATTCCCTTAGGATGCCCTGCATAAATCAACCACCTAACGGGTTTTTTAAATAGTGGTAACTTCATTCTTGGAATGAATACCCCTTTTTTCCTTATTGTTCTTAATGACAATATGTAGGGATCTGCAATAAAAAATATAGCCATCCTTAACATATTTGTCCCATGTTCTTTTTCATGATACGGAAGTATTCAAGTATATGGTTTATATTTTCCTTCCCTACACTTGGTTCAGACCTTATTCGAAGTAAACTTCATCAGGTTCTTAGACAATCTTGTTTGGAAATATCTTCTCCATATTCAAGTACATCTCTCCATACAGAAAAATCTATTCTTTAGAAATTTTGAATTCCTATAAACCTTCACTGGCTTTTTAGAAGTAGAAAAGTAAATTTCTGAGAGTTCTTTTGCCTGACTATGCAGAACGTGCCCTTAGGCGGCCTTGCATAAGTAGTCTACATAACAGACCTGTCAGCCAAAAGATGCTATTATTTGACTATATAGCCAATGCCCTTAGGTGGCCCTACATAATTCAACCCCCTAATGGGTTTTTTAAATAATGGTAACTTCATTCTTGGTAACTACTTCTTCTAATGTTTTTTAGCCCTTTTTCATATCATTCCTCGGATTCGAAATATCTTAAGTCATAGTTTACAATTTTTTCCTTCATACTTGAGTATGGGAATATGTTTTCAGATAAGTTGTTGAGGAATTCATTCAATTTTAATCCATTCATTCAAAGTTATTTTGAATATAAAAATTTTCCTTTTTAAGTCTGACGTGCATGACTTCAAACATCCCACAAAAGACAAGGGAAATCGAAATAAAAGTCATGTTCCAGCTCACTAAACATATATTTTGTATGATTTAGGTAATATTGGTCAATTAAAAGATTCAATGTTTGTTGGGTTATTTATAATAATCCTAGTAAAAAATCAAACTATCCTTACTAGGCACATTGGCTTAGGTAAAAATCTAAATGAGGTAGTAATGGACAATGCGTGCACAAATGATTGAAGATGAGAGTGTTTTTAATTTTATGCAAAAGAATTTGAAGGACGTTCACAGATTGGAGTCTCTTCTCTTTTCCAAGAATTTACAAGAGGCTATCAACATAAGTCTTCACTTGATGTTCAACATCCTGAGATTCATCAGAAACCACTTGAAGCTCATGCACTCGACCAACATCACTCTTTTTATCCTGATGGAGTGCTTTCTTGGCATCTGTGATGGCTTTCATACAACTCTTTTGAGCTCCCTCTAGTGAATTGTTCAGTTGGTCAAGTTCCCCAGTAACAGCATCTAACTGTTACTGAAGGTGAATTTGCTGGATGACTTTATATTTGATCTTATGTTTCAGCTCTTTCATCTTGGCAGCATAATAAGCCTCAGCTTGGGATACTGCAGCCTAAATTTCACTGATATAGGCTGACAGCTCACCCTGGTCTGATCTTCACAGAACTTTTTCTCCTGCTCCCTCCTTAAGATGACTTTTTTTACCGTGACATGGATCTTTTGATATCAAAAACCGCCGAGTCACAGCATGACAAATAGGGATGACAGTCATGGTATCTATGATGACAGCTCTTCAAGAGGCACTTCAGATATGATTTTCCATATATTTTTTCATGCCTTGCATCGTGCAAATTGGAGCGCCGTTTTTACTTTTCGATCCGACTCAGCTTCACTTTCACAGGGGGGAATGTAATCCTAGATCAATGCACATAGAGAAGTTCCCTATTCTGCTCCTTCCCCCTGACCTATGCTTCTTCACTTTCAATTATCATTGGGGCGAAGGCTGAGGCATCACCTCCATATCTAGCCACTGAAATTGATGGCCCTGCATAATCAATTGAAATCTTTGGTTAGTTTCAGAGAATAACAAAAGTTGATAGATCATCTTGAAAATTATGTACAGTCGCAAATATTGTTATCCCTTACCCAACGGTAGATCAGTAACTTGAGAATGATCGTCCCCGTCTTTCCTAGCTTCAACATGATTTTTAGGGGGAGTTTGAGGAAGCTGTATGTGGTTCATCTCCACCTGGGCTAATGTCTCTGTAATAGTAGGATTTTCTGTACCACCTTTAGGCATTGGTAGTTCAGCAGCATGCTCAGATAGAACTACATATTTGAACCGATCATAATTAGACATGTAATAAGAAGTTATTTTTAATAGGACAAATGATAACACTAACGTCCATAATATTTTAAATTACAAGGTAATTTAATATGATCTAAAAAATCTTCAAAAGATGCGCCAAGTCCCATCATTTCATCCAATGTAATCTCATAATCCTGGTTAATCTTAGTAGTGGGAGAATTTGGTATGTCTTCTTGACGACCTTCATCATGTGGTCCTTGTCCCTGGACAACATCTTTAGATAAATTGGTGGTGTCAGTTGCAATGGACGCAAAAATATCTAATGTAGGGTTTGAACCTAAAGTATTATAGAATGGAAGTTAGTCGATGTTTCATTCAACATTTTTATGAAGCATTGTTAACTTACCAAAAGAAAGTTCTTCTCTTCTTGAAACATTAGCAGGAGGGATATTGGTAACAGATGCTAGCTCTTCTCTAAGAGTAGCCAAGTCATCCTGAACTTGTGATTGTTCACCAGTACCCTCCGTGGCCCTCAAAAGAGGGTCAGTCCTCTCCCTCAGAGGGGAAATTGCAGAATCCCCTGCAATACCAAGGAAAATGAGCAATCATTTCATGGTTTAAGACTAATTATTACCCAAAGGACTTACTGCTACTAATGAAGAGTTTAGCTGTGGACTTCCTCCTTCGTTGCTTCTGGTTCCTTGGCTTTTTGGGAGTGTCTGCAGTCTCCATTATTGGTACCTGAATGGGAGAATGGAAAGCCATGTCCAACTCCTCATTCATGGCCTTTTGTCCTGGAGATATCTCACCCGGCTCGCAAGAAGATTCAGTAGCAGCCCCAATGGCAGTACCACCAGGGATATATCGTGGCGAAGGAACCTCAGTAGTTCCTTTCTTTGCAAGCTATAGGATTAAAAAATAATTTCCTTGAGTAAAAAATCTTTGACTGAAATCAAGTTTCAAAGCAAATAAGGAAAGACAACTTAAATATTTAGGAGCCACATAATCGTGCCACTCCTCATCTCTAGAAGCATCAGTCCCCTCATCAGTGCCACGATCTATGATTTCCTTCACCCGCTTGTTGACAAGAATGGAATCGTCAGTGTCATATATGATCATTTTTAACTCTTTGATGTAAGCTCATGCTTCATCGGGGTTATTCTCAAAACAGATATCTGTTGAAGCTAGAAGATTCCATATTTTAGGGAGGTGTTTCCCCTCGTACAAATCTAGCCGGGCAGTTTCAGCACCACAGTATAAACTCTGCCATGTCTGGATAGCCTCTGGTCATAGATATTCAGTACGTGTACCAGAAGGCTGCGAGGAAGGTCCTACAATATTGGACTTCAGTTTCTTCCTAGATCCAACAAGTACTGATAGAGAATAATAAAATAAGACTTGTTGCTCTATAAAGTAATGGTCATTAAATTTCCACAATGATGTAACTTATCAGGAGTTGATGGAGTGGGTATTTTGATTCGGATTGGATGATTATATCAGGCAAGAGGCCGCATTTCCCATTGTTGTACCTCATCATCCCCATCTTGGGAATCCGTTGAGTCATTCCTAGATGTGAAATCCGGTGAATCAGCTTCAGGTGGGGAAGCATCACCTTTATGAGGAAGGGTTTCTTTCTCTACATTCCTCTTCCTTTTCCCCACCTGATAAACCGGGTGATTCAACACCCCTCTAGGTTATGATGCTATCCAGTGATCGGCATACCATGTAGTCATGTTATTTGCCGCTTTATCAACTAGTAACTCAAACAGTGCCCTAGTCTTCTCTGTTGATGACAACAACCAATGTTTCCAGGAATCCATCAGATGTTGCTCTGACCTGACATGCGCAGGGGGGGATACAAAAGTTTTCTAAAAACACATGAATTGATGTGCAAATCTATTTGGAGCATAGCCCTCGCATATAATCTCTCCGTCAATCCTGGCGACCAGCACACCATCTCTACATGCCAGCATGTATGCCCTTAATCCCATACTGGTTGTTCCATCATCAACAAACCGCCCAGTTAGAGGATTTCCATAAGGAAAGAAATTAAATTTCGTATACATGCTCAGCCTCACCTTCATGTCATAAGAGTTCAGAGTTAGTGGATAAATTCCAGAGAATTCCTACACTGATGTCCTGAAAGAACTTCTAGGAATATGTACTCCATTTTGTACATTATATGTCCTGAAGCGAGTGGCGATCCATCCCAACAAAACATGGAATGGTCCCACTATTCTCAAAGGAGACATACCTATGAAGACATGGAGTATGCTCCTGTGAATCTTTGCTAAAATGGGGGTAGCCAACCCAAACATTTTTCCCTCAGCCAACTTGGCCGCAATAACGAAGGTCCCTGGCCTGATGCCACCTTTTGAGTCCCTAACTGGAAAAAGATAAACACTAAGCCACAAGGCCAAGAAGCCCGCCAGACGAGTCTTCTTTGGCATACTCTAATTCACTTCGTATCCCCACTTATAAAATTATACTGCTTCTAGGGTTGGCCAGAATGGGCCAAGAGCACCCCTCTTCACTGTTTTAGGGCAGGTGGTAGGATGAGTGGACCTCTTATTCTTGGATACATTCACCTTCGATCCCTTCTCCTCAGTATCCTTCTCCTGCTTCTCGATAAGAAACATATTCATCCACTCCTCTGGATGAATATCCTTTCTAGAATGAGTTAAGGAGGTCTCTGAACTCTTGATCTAGTGGAATACTTTCAATAATTCCCAAGATGAAGTCGTAGTCTTCTCCGAATCATTCCAAGTAACCTTGGGAGGGAGGAATTCATCATTAATATCACCTAAAATTGGAGCCCCTGAGATCTTGTAGACATCCCACAGACTGATTCTTACTTCTCCATTAGTCAGATGGAAAGAGTTGGTTTCTGGGCTCCAATAGCTAAGTATCTCCAGCATGAAGTTATCATGCCTGTAAATGTATGTTCTCCCAGCCTAGAAGAATTCATATATTGCAACCCCTTTCAAATCCTCGACAAACTCTACACAGGTTTGTCGCACCCAGTATACCCACATCCAGGTTCGCTTCACACCTCCTCCAGGACGGATGTCCCAGCTCTTCTTACAGCCTTTGGATTGATCCATCTGAGAATTTCGGAAGACTGTGGTATAACAATGTGGTTGCAGCTCAGGCTTATGAGGTTTCAAATCTAGCATACAAGGGCTATGATACATCATATGGGCCTTCTCCACTATTCCAGCATTTATAAATACTCCTCCACATGAAATATTTGCTGAAGAAAAATTTGTGTAATTCTAAAACCAGGAAATTGGGAGATAGTTCATTGCCTCTGGAATGGTAACTTCTCGCAGATGAACATAGCCATACAGAGGCAGATAAATGCTCTGGGGGAAGTCATGAGGATACTTCTTCAAATACTTATCCAAATCTGGGAGTGTGTTGTTGCTGACGGTATAGTAATAATTTCGAATGATGCTCATCATATCATCAATTCGCTTTCTAGCTAGTTCATCAGCCGTTCCGATTCTCTTAGGAGCCATTGAATCTGCACAAAAGTTAAATAAATTAACTCTAAAATGGGTTGATTTTTTATAAAATTTGTGAAGAAAATTTAAAAAAATGGTGAAGGAATTAAGGCACGCAAGTCCAATTTTGGCGCGCATGTATGGATGTGTCGCCCAAGTTTTTGGCGCGAAAGTATAACCACGCAAGTCCAAATACCTTGACAGTAGTGCGACAACGAAGAAATAGCATAAAATAGAGCAACTTTCATGGCGAAGAAAACTTGCGTGGTGAGAGCTCGAAATTCTGAAATTCGGCGCTTTGCGCGAGAAATGGTCGCATATATAAAGGCCAGGCCGCACCCTTGCGCGCTGATGCCTGCGCGACTCATCACTTGGGTGCCTACCTCTGTGCGCTCCACACTTGCGCGCCGAAGTTTCCTTGGTTTTCTTCTTTCTTTATAGTTACATCCTCATTTCTTTTGGATCCAACTATGAGGGGGGACTTTTTTTACGCACATTTCCATCATAGAGTCTAGATGAATGAAAAGGGAAATACCTTGAACCCAAAGTGATTCATCCTTTGAAGAAACCTAAAAAATTGACAAAGGCATGAACAATGGTTTAAATGCACCTGGGTCACGCATGTTCCATGAAGGTCACACAAGTATACGTGCGCGCTACCCAGGGGTCGCGCAAGTGACTTGCACGCCCTCTTTGAAATTCGCTCAGGGTCTTCTCCATCCTATAAGTACCCCTGTGGCCCCCCATTAAAAAAAGAGAATTTCCAGAAATTCAGATTTGAGCTCTCGGTGCCCTAGTCTCTTCTCAAAGATTCTGAACACTTGTAAGGTAATTTCATACCTAGAACGAAAGATATAAAGAGAGTGAGTAACGCCTAAGTGGTGAAACTCATCAACATTTGCACGCCTAAGTGGCCAACCCTTAAAGGAAATGGCCACACTTGCGCGCCACCTTACCCACTCAACAAAACATATGCACGCCTCTTCTGGAAGCCTTCAGGGATAGTACTAAAGGCTTGAGTCAAACTTCACCCATGTTCTACCTTAAGGGTTGAGCGGCGTGAAAATACCCATGTGTCATGTAGGTACACCTACGTGACCAAGACTTGCAGACCTACACAGGACTTAAGCACCCATGCAGGACTTGCGCACCACCTTCTTTTTGGGTTCCCTTCCTGCCCATTTCACCCCTCCTATGCCTATCCACCTCTCCACTTCATGATTAATCCTTCATAAATATCTCCAAAGCCATTCATGGCATGATTTCCTTGTTGTATTCCTTATCTAAAATGAATTCTATGGAACATATCTCAAAACCTAGTGATTTAAACATCTTTATGTCACTAAGATTAGATATTTCATTCATTCAACCTCATCCTCTAAGATGACAAAATCCTTAACCTGGGCCTTTTTTCCAAGAGTAAGTCCCATTTCAATTTCTCATTAATTTGGGCATCCTCCTAACTAGTAAGCCCCATGTCCCTTAACCTAGGAATCTTTCTTAAGAGTAAGCCCCAGTTATAATTTCCCAAATATGGTCTTCCTTCTCAGGAGTATTCCCCAACCATAGTTCCTTAATCTGGACATCCTCCTCAAGAGTAAGCTCTAGTCTCAAAGTTCCCAAATATGGGCATCCTCTTTAGGAGTAAGCCCCAAGTACCTTAATTCTAAAAATCCCTTAATATGGGCCTCCTCTTCATGAGTAAGCCCCAGTCTTCAAAACCCTTTAACCTGGACCTCCTCCTTAAGAGAAAACTCCAATCTTAATTTCTCCTAACTAGTTTTAATATACTTTTGATCTGGGCTTCCTTCTCAGGAGTAAAACCCAATCATAAGTCCCCTCCTAATTTAGGCATCTTCCTCAAGAGTAATCCCCATGTTAGAGTATCCAAATCTCCATAAAGTACATATACCTTTATGGACCCTGTCCCTAGACTTCTTCTTTGAAATAAGTTCCAATCTCTATCTATTTGGGCAGTTATACATAAGCCCCACATCATTTTTTATGATTGCATCTTTCATGGAAAGATTGTCTGGTTTTACCAATACCTCTTGTTTCCCACACCGCGCATGAATCCAGTGATCTTAGAGTGTAAAAGTAATTATGAAATCTTTCTTTGAGCCATCATTCATAAATAAACATCGTACTCCCTTACTCGAACTACGTTGGTTCTGATTCCATTTCTAAAAACACAAAGGATACATAGGTAGCCAATCTGTGGGTACGATCTGAACTATGAAATAATTCATGTCCTTCTAAATGACAATAAACATAAACTGCCCCACTGAGTGTATTTAAAACTATTATGATCATAATAATGGCCAATGGATTTTTATAAAATGTATTAAAGGATACCATTGACTATTAATCTCTAACAAATACAGATGATTCTCTATTGATGAAGAACATCGAATACATATAAAAGATTCTCTAAATTTCCTAAATATCAATCATTGATTGTCAAATCTAAAGGAAAGCTCATTCTTACACTTGGTAATTAAATAAGGATTCACGAGCATAAATTAAATCTATAAAGAGAATCCCGGAGTAGACAATAATTCCCCTCAAAAAGGTGTGATGAGTCCGACCTCCCATCATCTCGACCAATGAAAATTCATAAGTCTTATCATTTCACAACTAATGAGAACCTACCTTTGGAAAGTAGATCCAAATGGATATAGAATCATTGGATGTTTCTGGTTCTACAAACAAACCCGTTAGAAACTGTTTGGATTGTTTGAACCTAAAACCAACGAGGTAATCCCCAATTCCAGAGGGAAACAGACTCCATTAGGCACTATTACCTGGGAAAAAAGAAATAAATGAAATAAAAATAATTATTCTAACCTCTATAAAAATCTATATTATTACAATAGTTATCTCAAGAATTGTCTCCAAATGATAATTTTCTTCAGTAGAAATAGAAACATCACATCGAACGTGGCTCTGAGAAACCACATCCTCCAAAATTTTTGAAAATCTCACCAACTGTCGAACTAATGACCGCTACTAGAGGAATAGTTCTTAGAGATGTAGTCATTTATACTAACTTAATAGACATTATTTCGATAGGTGTTGTAACACTATGCAGTGAGGTCTCAGATTACCCCCTTGAGTCACACATTCTTAACCAACATCCATATATTAATCTGAAGAACAATCCAAAGAATATCCAATTATCATTAAGAGAACTAACGATGGAGTATTAATTTTATAAAATTTCACCACATCACATTCACTAAAATCTACATCATTATTCAAGACCAATAAAATTAATCAACCATTAGGAAGGTAGTATAATTTTCCTTTTTTTACAACAATAATGTATGAATCTCATCATGTATCTTTGAAAACAAAAATTTACATTATTTATCAAGGAGTATATAAATTACCTATCTTTTAAAATATATTTTATCATCACTCGTTCTCATTGTTCTATACGAATCAGCACAAACATTCATAAAAACTTCAATTCAATAGAAAAATCATTTACATTTTTCTTTTCCAAAGGATAGGTTCCATAAAAAGATTGAAAACTAGGTCTGGACATATAATGGTTTTACTAAAAAGCCTATTGCTAAAATAAAACATTACATCAGTGGTAAAACAAAATATATCATCCATTTAAACATAATATACTACTAGTTCGTTTCTTTTGACATTTTAAAAGATTACATCCTTATTTTGATTAAGATGAAACAAATATTACATCAACAACTCAGTAATTCCTTCCTCAAAAAGAAATCCTAACATATTATCATCCAATACAGAATCACAACCTTGAAACTAAAAGTATTTCTTTTATATAATTTTAGTTGTGTTCATCCACTCCATATCTATGGATTTTAATTAAAAAGTACTTCTTCCACTTCTTTTGGATTTCTAAGATGAACCTGAGCATCCATAATCAACAGTGTTATAATATACACATTTTTTCTCGTCGAATGAAGCAAAAATAGGGATTGATTGGTTAGAGATGATATTGTATCTTTAAAAGGAGGCTAAGTATTCAGATGGAATAAGGGTTGGGAGCCCATTTTTTATTTGGTGGTGTATCTGAATCCCAATTTTACTTATATACCTAGATTTCATTTAAGGGTAATTTGTACTCTTAAAAAAATAAAATTATTGAACAAATAGAATAAAATAACGAAATTGTACGTTATAAAATTTAAATAAACAACCAATACAAATAAGTGTAATTTATATGTATCATTAAATCAAATAATATAACAAAATAGTCAATTTAAATTTCAGTAAACATAAATATAATAAATACATTAATCCTAAAAAATAAAATCAAATTTTACATTAATAAACCCAATTATATATTAATAAAATCAAAATCCTCACAAAAAAGGGGTTAAATAAAAATATATTTTAACTGATCCTCTATAGAGATAAAGTGAAGATAAATATCTCATTTTTAGTGGTATTTCTTAAGAAATGATTCCAAAATTCTGTATGATTTTTCCTTGAAAGATTTATTAGATTATTAGAGTTATTGATAGAACTAGTGTCATAAATATAAATTTGTACGTTATTATAATTGATGAAAATGTTCATTAAGTTGTGTTTCATCCATAAAAATTGTGCACAATAAGTTCCCGCAAAAATAAATTTTTCTTTGAAACTAGAGAGTGCAACTGAGTGTTTCATCTATCAATAAAATGATTATATGGATTTATCTAGAAAAAGGAATGTTCTTGAAATACTCTTCATGTCTAGTCTACAGAAAAAATAATTCGGCATTAGAGTATGATATTAAATTAAAATCAATTTTTTTTTGAAAAATAAAATAAAGATAAATTGTTCCTTTTAGATTTCTTAAAATATTTTAGGCTGATTTTAAATGTGATTCATTGGTATTATATTGAAATTTATCACAAATGCTTTCTAAAAACATATTTTTTGGTTCTATAGTATTCAGATACAAAAAAACTCCTAATTATTCCTCTATAAATCTTGTTTTCAACTGGTTTCTCAACAACATCCAAAATGATGTTTTTTATTTGAACTCATAGTGGTAGTATGTACTTTTCCACATTCATGTCGGAATCATTATCGAAATCCTAGTATTTATTTGTGCCGATTTAGCACATTTCCATTGTGTTTTTAATATATTTTAAGTTATATAAATTAATTCAACTCCCGCATTATTCTAATTCAAAATTCCTTTTGAAAGATTTTTAAAAATTAATTACACGTTTTTCTGATTTTAGAACTGATAATTAAATCATAAACATATATTTTTTAAAAGGCTATTTGAATATGATTTTTTCTTAAAAAAATTAGGTTCATCCTAATCTACTAAAAATCTATTTGATAAAAAATTACATAAACACTCAAACCAAGCTATAGGCGTGAGTATAATGTCATATAGAGTTCAGAAATGATTAAAAATTAAATTTGGAAATTGATGATTTTCAAAACAAGGAGGGTTTTCGACCAAAAATTCATCAATTAAATAACTATTTAGAATAACATATCTTACATAAAATTGATATATTTTAAAATTAATATATGATTTATATGATAAAAGAATCCAATTTTATTATAATATATGTATTATGGAAAAGGTCTCCTCAAAATCTATACCTTCTTCCAGATTATATCATTTAGCTACTAATCTATCTTCATTCTTAGTTATCACACCATGATTATCCTTATTATTTCTAAAAACACATTTTTTATATGATACGATTGTTTGAGGGAATATGAAATAATTCTCATACTTTGTTTATCTTGAATAGGTTTAATTCATATTTGATAGCTTCCACCCAACTTTCATATACTAATGATGCTTCTATAAACATAGATTCTAATAGAGATAAAAAGGAAGAAAACTATAAATGGATTCCTAACTTCCTTTTAGGTCTACATTTTCATCTAAACATACTATAACAACTTATAAAGGATGGTTCCTTATGGTTCTTGGAAATCTATGAAGAACACATTCATGATCATTTTAATCCAACTATTAAGGATATGGTTATTGAGAATAAATTACCAATTTTTCATCCAATTTGTTAAAAAAGAATGTTTCATATCCCATATTTTTAAAAGTGTCAATTATTTTCCACAATTTGAGTGAGTTTTTGTTCAAATGTATCAGATTCAGAAAATTTCATAGGAGTTGATTCTTCAAAAATATTTGATCATTTATTGAAAACACTAAATGATTCTAATGTTGTAAAAAAACTTATAATAATTCCTTACACAGATTTTGGATCAAAATTACCAAGATTAGTCTTGATTTTTAGAATAAAAAACATTCATCCAAATACCTTAAACTATCCAAAATTTTCAATTCGTTAATTTTGTATCTCATATGGTGTTTCCTTTAAATTATTTCTCATTTGAAATTTTTTTTATGACCTAACATGTTCTATTCATAAACTCATCCCAAAAATTAATATGAAGGTTATATTCACATAACATTATCCTATAAAGTTCATGAAATGTCATATTTATCCTTTTAAAAACACCATTTTTTTGACATATATTATGGGATTAAATGGTATGCTTGGTACGATGTTTTGAAAAATAGTTTTTGTATATTTTGTTTTCAAATTCTCCTCCATGGTCACATATTAAAGTAACAATTTAGGAAAATTTTCATTTTGAAACAGTTTTCCAAAACATATAAAAATAGAACAAGATTTAATTTTAACAGTACAAATTAACACCCAGGGAAATTTAGAAAAATCTGCAACGAAAACAAAAATAAATAAATTTTCCTCTTAGGATTTCTAGTTTTGAGGGCCCAAAAAATCCATATGAATTTGTTATTAGGGCCTAGAAGTGAAAACCACATTAATTGGTTTAATTGTTGACATCTAATTCTTTCTAATTTGGAATGCATCCAATATATTTATTTTACCCAACATAAGATGATGTAAATGGAAACTAAATTCCTTTTGAAAAAATTTATCAAAGGCTACATATTACATTGTCACTATATTCTATTCCATATCCATGAATCAACGTTTAATGTATTTAAATAGGTCCCCTGTTATATCCTAAATAAATTATGGTCATGATTATAGAAATTACCTTTTCATGGTATTTATAATTTATGATTTTTATCTTTAAAAATTGAACAATCATTATTTGAAGAGTCAATATAATAACCTTCATCACAAATTTGAGATATACACATAAAATTAGGCTTTTATCCTCACATATTGTGATCATAGTTGATAAATAAATGGTTTATATTTCTAATATATCAAATTCCCATTATCATTTCATTAAACGTTTTACCAAAAATGACATGACCTCTGTTAAACAATGATAACGAGTGAAAATTAGAAACATATCCACTCATATTCCAAAAGAATCCAATATTCATAAACCATGTTTCATTAATTAACATAGAACATTATACCTAAAAAAGAAAAATTAAACATGGAATTTTTTTGATGCACATATTTCCTTAGACAAAAAAGGTTAGAAAATAAGGATTTTTGAACCCTAATATGTTTGGGTTGTCCAAAACATCCAACAATTAAATTTAAAAACATTTCATAAAATTTTTTATTTTTACCTCCCTAAAACTGTGGGTTTCTGAAACTAATATTATTTTCATATATTCCAATATCACCACAGTTAAAAAGTAAAATATTTATATTATTGTAACTAGGTAAAATATAGTTGTTGTAAAATATTTCTTTTTCACCATGATTTTTTTTATAAATAAATTTTTGAGTTTTATTATCTATTATAATTTTATTTAAATAATTTTATTCTTTTGTTAAACATATAGTTTCATCATTAAGGTCAAGAAATTATTTTTGAAAATTTTAAATTTTATTCCAATGTTTAATACATAAAGAATCATAATTTTATAGTTTGGTCTTCAAAAATTATAATTTTTTAGTTAAGTCATCTTTTTCATTTACAATCACTTCAAAGTATTTTTATGATTTTTTTTTTGAATTTTTTATAGATTTATACATATATTCTAACATGTTAAAATATTCATTCAATTCCTAAAATGAGAAATTTATATTTTTTTTATTTAGTTTAGTGATCATAATAATATATAGAATATAACAAATAAATATGTTCCAGAAAACACATGTTGGATTTATGATTAGAATTCTTAGATTCTAATTGTAAATAAAAAATATCCCTAGAATCCATTGAATCACTCCATGATAACTTCATGTATTTCTTAGATTATTTCTTTCAACTATATTTATTGAAGAATTTATTTTCAGCCTTTCATCATCTTAATGCTATGAAAAATTAGGCTTTATGTGTGTATGCTTCATATATTCATTACATTTAGTTCCTTAATATTTTTATCTAACTTATTTTATTTTTAGAAAGGATTATTAATAAATTATCTTTTTTTTTTGAAAATTATGAATTTTTAAGATTTGTGAGAAAACTCACTATCTTAAGTAGATGTAGATAATGAATTCTCATCATATGACTTACATATTTGAACTTATTTACACTTCTTTTCAACCATTGAAGTTGATACATATATAGTAGCATTTCCTTCTTAACTAGCCTATGTTTTCCAGACTAAGCTTTCACATCTTCCTACTATATCATCACAGTACCAATATGAACATTTATTTTTAATCATTTTAATTATTTTTATTGTATTATTAGAGATAAAAAAACACTCTACATTTTTTGTAGTAATTTGAGAACTTTTAGGTCTTGATCTAGTTTAGTAATAGGTGTCCCGAAAAAAAGTTCTTTATTTATTATTTCAATAATTTTTACATTAACGTGTGTTATAAATTTTCCACAGAACATTATAAAGGTTTAAAAAACTAATTTGGAAGTGTTATATCTAATATCTCATACGTTGTCTATTTCTTTATAAGTAACTGAAATTTTACTCCACATTTCATGAGTTGTTTGACATTGAAAAACACTATTGAACTCATCTAGACCTAATACACGTATCATGTCATTCAAATATTTATAATTCATATCAGAGTTTGATTTAGATTCAATATTCCATGTTATTAGTTCTGTGTTTAGAATTTCATAAGGATTCATAGTTTTGAGGAAAACCATCTGACCAAGGTTCATTAGATATATGATCATCCATTCCATACAAAATCTATATTTTACATCATTAAAATTAGGTTCTCTTTCCATAGATGTCCCTTCTCTATTTTCAGTCATAAAGGCTATTATTGAAGAGATATTTAGATTTATACCATTACAACAAAGAACTAAAACACACATAAATTTTATGGTATATATATTTTTTTAAATAAATTTAATCTCTTCAATATCTTATGTTTCACTGAACAACGAACATAAATAAACTCTAAAATATATGTGATTATTTTTACATGGACATAATAATCTAGATGTTAAATTGGAAGGAATAAATAGTATTAACGATATGATGAAATATATAATTGTTCGAAAAATTATTAATATATTAATATAATATTATTAAATAGACACATAATTTTTAGTAATGTCCCTTTGTTCTCAAAATATATGTTTTCCTCAAAAAGAGATTTTTTATTTATTTCTATGAGAAAAAATACATTTGATTTTGAAAAATTTATAAAATTTATTTTATAGAATGGAAATCATTTTTTTATTCATCATGTAAATAATATTTTATGATTAATTTTTTAGAATCACTAGAAAATAAAAATTTTCAATGAACAATTAAGAATACAGATATTTGTAAAAAGGACTTTTATTTTCAATAAATTAGGAAATTTAAATTATCAATTATATTTTCAATATTATTTCAATTGAAAAAAGTTTTATTTAGTTCTATTTAATCATGTAAAAATATTTTGAATCAAATTTATATTTTTTTATAATAAGATCATTTTTTTGTTTTAAAATTTTTCTTTTTTAAAATGTTTATAAGTACAAAATGTTTCTAATTTTTTATTATTTTAAATAATATATAATATTTAATTTTTTAATTAAATATATATTTTACATATCAATAAATATTAATTTAATTTCCTATAATTAAAATCATTTGTCATAGTGTGAATATAAAGTCATATTTTTCTGGAAAAATACACTTCTTGAAAACAGGATTTCTCATCATATCTGTTAATTTTGTTTAAATGTAATTTTCTAAATTCTAGAAATTAAATTTTCTAATTTTTTTAAATATTTTTAATATAAATGTGATAATTATTATTTTATTCCATTTTTGTAGTCAAAAAAATTATACCATTATAAATACAATTAACACAGTTTAGGTAAAATTAGGAAGGGGTTAGAGTAAAAAGGTAAAAGCTTTAAATATATAAAAACAAGAAATTCAAATAGGTGTTTTATGTGTTTATAAACCATAAAATTAATTTAAAACAATAATAATGAATCTAATATTTAGTAAATAATTCCACACAAATGTGGTTGGAATTAATTATAAAATAATCATTATTTAATCATTTAAAACCACCACCCCTCAAGTACATATACCATTCGTCACCAACCCCATTCACCTAAATGTCCCTCAATATCCTAAAATATCTTCCAAATCATATAATTCCAACTATACCTACATACAAGTGCTAATATTCTCCCCAAAATACCAATTCTATGGTCATTATGGTATCCTTTGAGGATTTGATATTAAAGATGTTACTTTCTCAATCCACCTCTCATAATTTCCCTTTAGTTTCTAACTTATTATTAACTCCATCATAAATAAAAAAATAAAGACATTATTATTTATAAAATATAATTAAATCATTTAAATGGAATATCTTACATCGATCCATAATATTACTTCCTCTTATTCAATGAAATGAAACAATTTCCCAAAATTATGGTGGTTAATCATCTCCATCGATAATGCTTTTCCTTTTTCATTACCTCATTCATGGCAGATTGAAAAATAATTATTATGGTAAATGATAATTTATTAGCATTATTATAACTAATTTCATGTTCTATAAATAATATATATACTTTATATTAAAAAATTGATACTAGATTGTGATTATCAAAAGAACACGCAAATTAGATTAAACATTTATTATTATAATTTTATCAAATGAATCATCCACATGTAAGAAATAAAAAATATATATAAGAACATTCAAACATATATAATTGAATAAACAACAATTAATTTATCTTTGTAGTATAATTTCCATTTAATAATAAAATCTATAATTAAACACAAATGAACCATCCAAGATAAGCCTGAAACAAACACACACGAAACAATGAAAATAATAAAATATTATTAATAAAAAGTTGGTAAGATGTTGTAAAATTAACATTTAACGTATTTTAAATTTTATTATAGTTGTTTAATGAATTAATAAGATTTTTCTAATCTATTATACTAGAGGTTAATGTATAAAAAACTAAAGGGAAGAGTGAGGTGAGGGTTTCTTATGTAACATTTACATCTGTGATATATATGCCTTATTCACCACTTTTTTCATGTGTGTCGTTTATATAATGAACTTTTATATATAATATAAACAATCACACTATGTTAATTTTATTTAATGTTTCATTTTTTAAATATTATATTTATGGGGAATATAATTTGATTGATTACAAAGTGGTAAGGTATTTCTTAATTGAATTTTCATTCTTTCAGTTGACCATCAACTTCATTTAGAATGTAATGAAATGATTATGCATGGGATTAATTTTTTTACCATATATTATATTTCCATTTTTTAATGTGTATTTATAGTGGATATACATAATTTAATCAGTCCATTAATGCTAACAATAACTAAAGGATATTTATATGTGCTATTCTTTTAATAATTATATTGTTAAGGTTTCCATTAAAACAATATTTATTATCCATGTCCTTGTGTTGTAAAATTGATTCATTTTTAAATATTCTATTAAGAATATTTAATACCAATTTTAATCACTTTTAAATTTTTACAAAATTGTTTGAAAGGATTATTTATGTTGTCTCATAATTGATGTTCATTATGAATTTTCTGGAAGAAATAAAGAATGAATTTTTTTATCTAAAATTGAAGGGGAGAGTTATCCCATCATTATAAAGCCCTAATTATATTAAGATTCCCTTCATAATGTAAAAAATTATTTTCAATTTTATTCATTTATCTATTCCTGGCATGTAAAAAACATTTTCAAAATTGAATTGATATTTTATTAAAGAAATATTTCAAGTGATTCTTTGAATGAATGAAATTTCCAATTCAAATAATATTATTTTATTTTAGTTATTAATTACTAGAGTTATGATTAAATTAAAATAACATTATTCTTATTATAATATTTTTATGTTTTTGATGAAATGATGTTTATGAATCCCATTTCCATTCCATTTGTTTTGTTATAATAAAATAGAAATAAAATTTATTTATTTACATTGGTTTGGATATGATTAATTACCCATTTTTATATGGAAAACATATGTTTGGTTTGTATTATATGATGTGTGGGACCTATATGTTCCTCCATATTATTATTCATGGACCAATTTTTATGTCCATAATTTTAAGCAAAGGAATGGTTTTATTTTCCGAATATAATCAGTAAACAAATTTATATTTTTACTTGTTCATAATGTTATATGTTCGTGTGTTTGAAAACATTACATGTTTCATTTCAATGTTAGCTCTTATAAATTATGATCTTTTACTATTTTATGATTCATGTCTTATGATATCATATGATTTATTCCATGAGTCATGATTATGGTTGTTCATATTTAGTGTATAATTTGAAAATGTTTTGTAAATATTTTGATGCCCTTATGCTTATGTAATGATGGATATCTCCCTTTATTACCCTTACTAATAATTTGATATCATAAGTTTCTTAAGTTTACTTTCCCTAGGCATTGGATAAATTTATTATGTTTGACATGTCATAAAGGGTGCTTATCATTAAGGTATATTTAGTACACATTTTAGATGTTTTATGAACCATTTGTTCTTGATTGAATGTTTCCAGAAACACTAAACACATAAGACCATGGAATGGTTTATTATATTCTGTAATTAATATAATTATAATTATATTTAATATATATAAGAAATATATGGGTTGTTATAAAAACTATGGAATCAATACCTCTAATACCAAATGTTTCTGGACACTGGCCAAATTAAGACTCAATAGGTGTTGTATTGACTTATTTATATTTTTTCCAATTACCAAACCAGCCACTATTATTTATGAATTATTTTTTATATATTATTTAAAAAAGAATTTATTTTAATAAAATATTATGGAAGAGATGTAGACACATAGATTTATAGTGGTTCTGAGATACGGGCACAAAATCTCTCAACAAGGCTCCATAAATTCATGAAAAAAATACTTCAATGGTTATTTTACCACTAACCAATATAGTGAATGTTATAAAATATAATGATTAAAAATATTCTTTCTCTCACCTAATAGATACAGCTAATATAAGAATAAATATTTCAAATAGAGAAGATATGTAGATTAATAAACTCATAGAGAGTTTTCTTAACTCATGAAGAATCAACAATATGTCAAAATTTAAAAAATGATACATCTTCTTCCTTATTTTTGTAGAAGAATAGAGTTTCATTTTAGAGATATTTGATAAAAATCTAAATTTATTTTCTTTTTGACTTCACTTATCAACAAAAATTATATTTTCTCTTACAATTTTAAATATATTACTTCTTATTATTTCAATTCCCAGCACATAATGTGTAGAAAAAAGGGTCTTGTGACAAATCCTTTTTCTGTGAGATACCTCAGCAATAATAAAGACAAATAAAATTTCATTTTCATATATCTTAGTAGTAGGATTTTATTATAATTGATATTTTTATAAAGTGTTTATTGATTATTTAAGGATATTACAATAGCATTAAAATCTTACACAATTTAATCAAAGTTAATTAATACCATCTTCGGACAAGATGTGGCTGATTTGAAGAATTGAATCCATGAAGTCAATTTTTATTAATTTATCCAAATTGTATCTTGTTTAAATTTTACCCAGGTAGCAGAATCTGATGTAGATGATTGAATCTATGTAGCTGATTTCACCATGTCGATTATTTAGGTAGAAAATTTCATCACATTGTAGATTTATATAAATGATTGTGTAGGTGATTTCTGACATACCATATTACTTAGCATAACATTTTTACATATCTGATAAATCACATAAAGGATCTCATAAATAGCATATTTTTTCGACATAGATAATTTTATCATAGGCGATTATATGACATAACCCATTGACGTAGCCATTTCATTTTTATATGAAATTTACATAGTCGATTGATTGATGTAGACATTTTCACTACATAGACATAAAATTCACCAAGAAAATTTTAAATATTTATGGAAATTTCTGCAAAAACATAAAAAATAAAAATTTAACAATATTGATTATTGAATAAATTGCAATAAGATAAAATATGATAAACACACTAAAAAAATAGAATGTAAGTAAGGTACAAAGGGTATGTAAGATAATTAAAACCTAAAATACAAGGGATATGTCGGATCAGTATTAGTTGAATAACAAAATTAACAAATTAATTATGATTTAAAATAAAAATAATTTAAATAAATTAAAAACTATTCAAGAAAAGGTTTAAAAATACCTTAAATTTTCCATTTGAAACCTGATTCAATATCTAAAAAATCAATAATTTTTTCAACCAGAATAATAGAATTAAATTCCAAAATCCTTTTAAATGATGTATGTATTGAAATAATTGGTCACTAATCTAGGAAATTTAATTATAAGTATTGGGTATGAGGATATTTTCAATTATTTTCATATTTTATATTTTTTGTTGATTTTTATTCCTTTCTAGATATATTATTTACGATTGAATTTGTGGCACATTGTTCCCACAATAAAATTCATTCTAATATGAATGATATTTGTGATAACGATCAATTTTTATAATGAATATTAATCACAATATTTAGTTTTTGATTACCCATTACCAAAACAGTACTCGCAAATGGCCCAAATAACCGACCACAAATTAAAAAAGGTTTTTCACATCAGTATTTTGGTGATTTAATGTCATTTACATAATGATTTATTGGAAGCAATGTTGTGAATATTTTTTAATTATTGGTTCTTATTAACCATTGTGAATACTATAGTTCAAGGTAGTTTGTAAAAATATATAATAGAAGCTCACATAAAATTCCAGAACTGGATGGTTTGTTCATACTGATTATATAAAAAATGAAGTGAAAACCTCGTTATGACATATGTTATCTGAAATAACTAATATGAAAAACTATTTTTCACATCAATTATAGATAACCAATATGAAGACAATTATTTAACTTTTTTGACATCGGTTATGAAAAAACAAAAATAATAATTGATTTTTTTCCAAACTAATGATAAATTTAAGAACCCATCATTAAATCAAGGTAACAATAAATAGAAACTTTAACCACAATAACTTTATGAAAACATCACAAGTTCAAATCAATTAAAATTTAAAATATATATTATAAATAATCTAATACCCAATTATATCATTGAAATAATCCACCTATTCTATTTGCATGTTATTTATCTCTTGTTTTTTATAATGTTCAAGTTCAACAACAAATATAAAATCTAATTAGACATAATTTTATAGATATAATCAATATATTTATAAAAATATAAAAGAATCATTATTATATTATATAACCATGTGGAATTTGGTATCTATCTAAGTTGAGATTATTTCAAAAATAAATTTTCACAATAATATCCACATTCCATTACTATTTTTTAAAGATGAAAATCTTATTTAAAAAGAATTTTCATATTAGAAATAATATTTTATGTACTCTCTACATAATTGTAGAAATTATGAATGAGAAGTCACCTTTTCTTTTAATGTTTTTATCTTCTCAATCCCATTTCTCATTTACTCTCAAAAGTAATCTCGTTCCATATTTAAAAGTGATTTGAATGAAATAAAATTAATAGTCTTTATAATATAAAAGTATTCAAATAAAAAATCTTACGTGGTTAATACTTCACTAAATTTTTCTCACGTGTGACAATGTATAGTGCATAAATAGTATGTTTTCTTCTCTGTTGAGAAAAATATACAACTTATAATGGAAACTATTATAAGAAAATATATTGTGGGTGGTAATATACTTAAGATATGTAATTGTTTTTGAAATATACACTCCACACTATTAATGATAATGATTAATCCAATAGTGGATTTCATTATTTTGCAATCTTTCAATAATATGAACAATTCATTCTATATCTTTCATTATCATTACCATGGGTGAAATAAATTATGGTTAGAAAATCAATTTATTAATAACATATCACAGTAGTTAAGAAGTTTATAAAGATACCCAATACAAATATAAAAAATATTAAGTTTCAATAAATTAAAATTACTAATACATATGATGAAATTTACTCACATGGAATAGTATTTTGTCACATTGATTCCCAACTAATATATAGTTACAAGTACTATTATATAGCCATTTATATTTATTATATTAATTTATGCACACAAATTTATAATCCATTAGAATGTCATAAAATTATAAGAAAAAAATAGATATGTTTATAATCTATATCATCAAGAAGTAGTAGTATATAATGTCATAATGTTAAATAATTGGTGTTGTCTATACAGTCTATCTTAACCCAAAATGTATTAATTTAAAAATTGTTGATACCATTCCTTAATATTGTGACTTGATCTCGAGGAAATATAGATAATGATGATCATTCTATAATATCTTGCAGAGTGACCCAAAACATAAAAATATTTGTCTATTTATGATGAATGGTATTACCAATATAAATTATAATCCTATATAATAAAATTTATAATGGGGATCCTAAACATATTACTTACATTATATGGTAACCTATGGAGGAGGAGGTGTTGGAGTTCGATAAGTATGTGGAGGTTAATGAGTGTGATA